>CM060911.1:211640508-212890508 GCA_030737875.1 Allium sativum
CATGTTAATAGTGTTATAGGAGTGTGTCTTTTCCATTATATTTTTTGACCTTTATAATGTAGTGCATTTAAAATTCTCATATATATTATTTTAACTAGGCAAGAAAGGTATGAATGATGAACATTCTAAGCTGGAGCTGGATGCATATTTAGTGTTGCACATTGTTTTATACTGGTGGATAAAAGGTAAGTTTATCTTCCTTGGCACCATTGTTTATTTATACATACATATATACATATATACTTGTATGTATGCATGCATGTATGTATGCATGCATGCATGCATGTATGTGTGTGTGTGCATGCGTGCATGTGTATGTACGTACGTACGAACGTATGTACATATGCAAATAATGCTACCATAGAAATCGTTGACCACTTTAAAACTATTATGTTTATTATAAGCGTGTGTCTTTCTTAAAATTTAAAAATATGTTTGGTCAGGGTAACTTCTTTTTTATGTTTATACTTTAAAAAAATGCCATCATTAATTTTTGAACTATGAAAAAACTTACAGTTTTTTTAAGGCAATACAATTTTTGTTAAAATAGATTATATGACTTTTTTTGAGGGTAGGGTAGAATAATATGCCGAATAATAATCTTGGCTTATAAGTTTTAAAGGTTAATGTTTCTCATAAAATTATTATTTACTCCGGTTTGATATACCTAACTCTGATTCTATTCTTAATTTTTCATTTTTGCCAATTATAGCTACTTTTTTCGATTAATCATAGAATGATGCTTTGCCCGGTAATCCTTATTATCTTTTGTTAAAACAAATCGCTATGGTTTTTCTATTTTTTTTCTTTTCAGTTATCGTGTTTGATTATATGGAAAATTCATAATATATCATTTTTAGTTTTTAGGACTTCAAGGTTCTTCCTAAAATGTACTATTTTACTTCTTAATATATTTTGAGGTCCACACTATGTTATGTGTCTTGATCAATTTTTTTATGTGTCTTGATAATTGTTACACTTTAGTTATTGTTAAATAAATTAGGTTTCTAAAGTAATGTGTTTTGGTTTGGATTTTGTCGCAGCCATATCTATCTATTATATTATATGAAAGCACAATTTTTGTCCGAAGACCTTTCAGATCCAGATTCTCCAAAAAATTCATAGTCTGACACATGTACAGCGTTTCAATCCTCGCCATCCATTATAGAAAACCGTCACTATCTCTTCAATGACCCTATCTCTTCAGTGACCGCTTATACCCACAACCAACACTCGATGGCTTCTGTGATCCCCTGTCGATCCCCTCTTCTTTCCTCCACCCTTTCCCTTTTTCTTACCAACCTGAAAGATTAACCTCTCTCCTTTTTTCTACCAGTACAAAAAAGGTACCCTATGTTCAGCCGCCATCCCTTTCCTCTTACCCAGCATTCGTGTATCTCTTTTTCTCTCCACATCCACTTCGGTTATAGGCTCGCGGCATGTTGATGTCGCAACCACCGATCGATTGATTTTCGATTTCGTGCTTCTCCTGGCTCTGGATGCTCAGCTGGCTGCTCCACCTGATTTTAAACCTTCTTGCGTTGCGACAACCAATTGCTTAGGCTTTCGATTCCAAGCTTCTGCCAATTTCCGAGTGCCTGCTCCCACCTGAGTTTTGACACGGGGAGAATCCTAAAAACTGGGTTTCAATGCTGCCATCTGAATCGGCACAAATGCTGGTACGTATTATAACTACCTCCACCGATTTGATGCCTCGGTTAGTGCTTATGCAGTATGATTTTCAATTGCTCGCTGTCATTGACTTTAGTCCTTCACATGATTTAGTCCTACATATTGAATTTCCGATTTAAAAACTCACAATTTTATTCATGTACAATCTTACATTTTGCCAAACTCTGCGTTCCCTAACCTATTAACAGCTCAACTTTATCATGCCTACCACGGATTCCATTTGCTTATAATCCTACCATGAATTCCTCGACTGTCAACTGGTTTTTCATAGCTAAGACTGCATTCATTACCTAATTAACATGTAAACTATTAGGTTCTGCTTTGATTTTTTGTGTTCTTTTCTTTTTCTTTGCGCCCTCAATCTACTAAATTTTATTGCTATCATGTTTACACACTTATTGCAACAGTTTCGTATGTATGAATTTAGTTGTTTAGATAACGCTACCCATTTTCTTTAGTTACATTCATTGATGATGCTCATTTTCAGAGCCAACATCGTATAAAATTGATTTATTCTTTTTTGACAAAATAAGATGACTACACGTGCACCAAGTAGATAAAACTGAGTTGTGCACTACCCTAACGGAAAGAAGTGAACATTGGAAATTTGTTTTACCACACTCCCTTCCTTATATCCTCTATCAGTGAATGTCTTAAGTAGTGAGAATTTATGATTTTCCATGTATACAAGAATGATTATCCACGCTGTTAATGAAAAATGGAAGATTGACTACTGCATAAATTTTAAATCGATAATCACATGTGTACGTGATAAACACCAACTGTTTGCATTGCTTTACAGTGTTCGACCACAGTCCATATTTCTTCGTTTTTCACAAATTTGATGTTGTCTACAATGTCTTATTTATTCTTTTACTGTTGTGTGGTTTTTTCCATGGAAGACTGCATTCATCATTTAATTAACAGATTAATTACGAGGTTCTGTTTTGAGTTCTTTGTTTGCGCGCTCAATCCATTGAATTTTATCGCTTTCATGTTTAGCACTTATAGAAACAGTTTCAAGTACACAAATTCAGTTGTTCACTGTCTACAAATCTTTTTTTTCTTCACAAACTTGGTTCGGTCTACTCTGACATATTTATTCTTCGACTGTCAAGTGGTTCTTCATGGCTAAGACTGCATTCATTACCTAATTAACAGATAACTATTAGGTTCTTTTTTGAGTTTTGTTTATTAAATTACACAACCGATCAATGGAATTTTATCGTTTACATGTTTAGGCACTTATAGCAACAATTTCACGTACATGTATTTATTTGGTTAAATAACAAAGTCCTGTTTCTTTTGTTTACATTCATTGATGATGCTCAAGTTTAGAGCCTCTGTAATATAATATTCATTTCTTCTTTTTTCATGTAAGGCTGAGTAGTCCAGGACTGTACTGGAAAGAAGTAAGCATGGAAAATTTATTATTTTCCACGCCTCCTTCCTTATATCCTCCACCATTGAATTTCTTAAGAAGAATTTACAGTTTGTCGTGTACACAAGAATGATTATAAGCAACTGTGAATGAAAAATGGAACATAGACTGCTACATAAATTTCAAATTGATTATCACATGCATACATAATAAACAATGATAAGGTGTTTTATTCCAAATATTCAATACTACATTTAGTTCCCGACTTTTATCCTATTTTTTCTCATTTCCTCTTCATTGATTCCTCATTTAAATCAAACTTTACTGCTTATTTTCAAAGGCAAAAATAGAAAATTTGCCTTCTTCATCCATATTATGTTACTTTGAATGGATTTGGTCATAACTCATAAGAAAAGAATTTTATTTCATCGTCTTAATTTGAGTTTGTTTGTTGATAATAAAGATAATCGGGTGTATGTTAAAACGATAAGCAAAATCATGGAATTCTATTAACAATTTATGGAAGATTAATAATTTTGATTTTTTATTGTATTACATAATTTGCTAAAGCTAAGTATAATATTTGAGTATACTATTCAATGATCCTTATTAGTAATAATAACATGTCACAATTATATAGATTTTGAATATCGATTATTTTGGATTTGTACCTGTGTTCAGTATTAGAGTTATTCATAAGTTTAAATGCATGCATAGGAAATTAGTTGTTTTCTCTTTTTACATGATCGGTGACCTACATATGCTAGATAACAGAAACAAAAATAAGAACCTTTTACAAACTCGATCAATAGAATGAACTATACGCATCGTTAATTATACATATATTCCCGTTATGTGGTTTCAGGTCATCTTAACTTTAGTTAAACTATAAAGAGCTCTCTTTTACATATTGCTTAAAAATTAGTATCTTAAAGTGGTCTTGATATAAAAATTAATATTTATGTACTATAAAAGCTTATATGAAATAATTACTAAAATAATTACCTGTTGGTATTCAAACATGACAGAACAATTTGTTTTTTCTAAAAAGTAGAATAAATGGCCTAAGGCCGATAAAAAATATGACAAATAAATTATGTCATGTAAAAAAGATCCAACAGCAAACGACAGAACTTGATTGATCCTGGTAGGTGATAGATATGACTACTCTATTTAACACAATACATACTCTATTTAACACAAACTGCAGTTCCATCTGACATTGATCCTGGCTTGATCGTGCTTGCCCAAAAAACTCTTTGCTCACATCACAATTTGGCTAACATTCCTTTTTACTTGTTGAAGTTTGCAATTTTTACTGGTGGAATTTGCTGCAGTGTTTATTTGAGACCTATAAATTTAGATGGAATTTGGCGATATGTTTTCTTTAATAAATTTAATGCAATAGAATCTGCCTCGAATCAGCTAAAATTGTACAACCCAAGTTAAAATTTTCTCCGTTCTATTATTAAATATATCCTAAATAACCTTGAATAGATTACGTTGAAGTTGGTAAATGAGGTACGCCATACTTATTGGTGCCTATATTTCCTAAACCAATCTAACAACACACTATTATGTCAGTAAGCTCTAACGTGGTTCAGAATAAGAATTTAAATCATACACGTAATTTGTAGTCAATAATTCATCAAAAATGGAACCATATTTTTTGAAGATTTTCTGGGCATAGATAAACCATTTTCAATAGTGATGATAAACTATACAAAAAATCATGTGAGAGTTTGTATTTGACTAGGGTTTGACAACATATATTCTTTTACCTGCTAGATATGTTTAGGAATTTATGGCTGGCTGATGAATATTCTGTAATCTCTGAGGATACAAGGAATGACCTACTAGGATGTGGATTAGAGAATCATCTGCTTCTCTAGGAAGAAAACAGAATATCTTGAAGAATACAAGTTGAAGGCCAGTATGCTTAAATAATTTTTTTTTGTCTGCAACATTCTTCGATTCATGTTAAAAGATTGAAGGTGCAATCATACCGATGCACACCCGATAAAGACCACAGGCTGTTGGTAAAACAACATATGCTTTCATAGTAACTACCTTTATTTCCAGTAACATGCTTACACACATCAACAATAAGAACACGAAAGTTGCCAATATGGAAAGGCAGGAAACCATTTTAAAGTATTTTATGACATGATTATATGCACTCATGTGTAGCAGGAATATGCATAATATCAGTTTAGAACCAATAAACAAAATGCTAGCCTAAAAAATTTTCATTTGTCTGAAAGCATGTTATCTACCTACAAATATTATACACAATGACAGCTTATAAATCTATATACAATAAGTAAAAGCATAAAAAATCAGTTTGGGACCATCACAATAATTGATTTTGATTTAACCCAAAATTAGTCTCATTACGTTTCGTCAGTTATTAGATATAAATTACTTTAAAACCAAATTAACCTTTCTGTTTAATTTAAGAAGCAGTTAAAGATAAGAGATTAGCACAAATGACAGCAGTTGATCCAACAGGAGAACAATCATCCCCTCCCATATGCATTATTCAAATTGAAAAGACGGAAGTTTTTTTTTTGCATCTCTTGCCATTAACATCGAAAAGCTCCTTCATAAAATTATTGCTTCTAGCTTAAGAACAAATCTGGCGTTTCATGTAGATCCAATTGAATACAGTTGAAGAGCACAGCTTCATTAAAAGTTGTATTGTATCATTGTATATGTTCAAACTTACATGGTATAGTATAGAGTTAAATGTTATATTCATATCAATTTGTGTTAAATAAAGCTTATCTTGAAATTCTAATTTGTTGCGTATGTCAATCTGCATTTCCAGGTTTGGTAGAGACCTTATCCAAAGTAGAAGGTGGTTGGACAAATGGATATCGGGATCTGTGGTTCACCCCTTTTTACGACTCTACTCAGGTTTTCTTTTCTTTCATTGAAGATCTTGAAAATTTTGTACTCTAATTGTTTTTCCACTTGCTTGCTATATTTTTGTTCACATGATTTACCACGGCATAGCAGCCATTGTTTATATTCCTAATGCAACTGGTTTTCTTTTTTATGTATGGTCTCAAATTCAAACTGTGTACATGTTCGAATTTACACGGTGAGAGTTTTGGCAGGCATTTATTTGATGTCATAATTTTCAGATTCATCTTAGCTGTCAGAAAGATATGAATTAACTTCAACACGCTTGGATTTTCTTTGTTCAAAGATTTATTATTGCATTCAGATGTGATGAAGTCCAAGATGTGAACATGCTGAATCTGGATCAGTTCCTCAGAACTTGGATAAATAATAGTTTGAGCTGAAAGAAGCTGGTGCAATCCGTCTTTGTATTACATAGAAATGCCATTCTTTGATGTCTTCCATGCAATACTATCAATCATTTATGTATTGCACTAACTTTTTTATTCTTTTTCTGTGAGTTTATTCAACTAAGCTTAACCTGCTATACAATATTTATTTCAAGATTTTGTGATAGAGCATCTTCCATCAAAAAACTGCGTGTATGCCATTTTGAGGGTTCAACTCAATGAGAAGTATGTTCACATACTAAAGTTCATTTCATAGTAACAAATATTTGTTATAAAATTTGATCTATATGATCTGTTATTACTCTGATTTAGAAATTTATATGGTTGATGAAACATTAACTGTAAATGATACGAGGGATATAAAATTGTATTATTTTTAGTTAGTCGAATATAAATGTGCATTTAACAATGTAATTCAAAATTTAATGACTGTACTTTACTAGACGTATAGCTTTTTGATTATGCGTCTTATGTGGAGATGTTTTAAAATTATGCGTTGTTGAGATGTCTATGCATAATATGTTGTTGAGATGTCTATGCATAATATTTTGACGAATGTTTCAATGATAATTTGACAACAATTATGTATAAAAGTTTACCAAAGATGTTTTACAATGAATGGTAAGTTGGCGCAAATATCATTGAGGATGTTTCGTACTGCTTGATGTTCACACTGCTCAAATATTGTCCGCTTCCGCTACTTACACACGAATTAAAAATTATAATATTTAGATACCATCTATATCAACAAGTTTTAATATATGGAAAATATCATAAGGCGTCAGGAGCTTAAAGTTAACCATATATAATTTGTACACTTTGATATGTTGCAAATTTAATATACTTCAGTCCTGGGTCTTTTGTCCTATATTTCGCTTAAGCATTCCACCATTTTTCAACCTGCTTCTGGCTTATATCACTACATGATGACTTTGACTCACATCCCTACAGTATTTGATCTTATATCACATGGTTTTAGTTTTTCTCAAGATTGGAATCCATTTTTCCTGATATCAGGGAACTTTTATAATGTAAGAATTACATATTGTTAATTTTTTTCTTACGTTGCACAATGATGTTTTGCAGATTCTATACAGGCAAACATAGACCACTGACATTTCTGATCCTCCATCATAGCCTTGATTTGATCTATAGCTCCTTGACAAAGGAGATGATGTTTATGTTTTTCTCCACTTAAATTTACGATTATGTGATGTTTGTTAGTTATAGTTGTAGTACGGACGTGTTCAGATTCTGAACGTTTTTATATAGTTGTGTTTTTCTGTTTCAAGTAAGCTTCCTCCATAAACTATCTGCATATGCTCTATTATTCTTTATGTAAATTTATATAACTGCAATTTCATACAGAACAATGCTTTGAATGACTGATTTTAAATAGTGCAGTGGAAAGAAAGAGAAATAATTGATATTAAAATCGGCATGTGTGACTGAAAATCAAGGATAATTTCACGTGTAATATAAGAGGTGTAGCGGAACATTGCCCATATATATGCGTGGGTTTGAGGGGTTATATGGCACCCCATTTACGTAGCATTCATTTTGCACCTCATTCCCAACCACTCATATTTAAATAATGTGTGAGCAAGAGAGAGAGTTAGTGAGAGGAGAGAGAAAGATGAATGTGTGGTGGAAATTAGGGGGTTAAGGAATGTTGTACTATTTGGGGTGCTATTTATTATATATATATATATATATATATGGAAGCGTTCGGTTGCACCCTAAAAATGGAGCATCCCAAATGTCCCCTGATATCAGCCCTGTGTTTATAATAAAGAAATTGAGTGAGAAGTGAGAGAGTTGAGAAGGTGAGTGGAAAGAGAGAGAAGGGGAAATACTGGATGGAAATAGGGGGTAAATGGGGTGCTGCATTGTTAGCCAGGGTGTCATTGAACCTGTCTCATATATGTATATACACACACAAACTGAAACAGTGGAGCACCTTTTGACCTTCCGTATTTCCACCACACAATCACTTTCTCTCTCCCTCCATTACATTGTTCAATATAAACGAGAGGTGTAAATCATAGGGCAAATGAGGTGCTCCATCTTTGGGGTGCAACCGAACGCTTGCATATATATATATATATATATATATATATATATATATATATATGAGGTGGGTTATATGACACCCCATTTTTTTAGCCTCCCTTTTGCCCCTCATTTATAGCAAAGTATTTATAGTTAAATAAGTTAGTGGAGGGAGAGAGAATTAGTGGGAGGAGAGAGAAACGGGAATATGTGGTGGAAATCAGGGGGGCTAAAGGGGTGCTGCACTATTTGGGGTGCTCTTGAACACTCCTATATATATATAAATAAACCACACCAATAAATAATGGGATCAAAATTTTTAAAATACGGCTCAATGTATTGCTTTGCTAGACATACTGCATCTGCTTTTGCTGACATATAACACTAGACATGTGTGCACAACAGTCGATGGTGTGGTTTAAACAACAATTAGACATTTTTTTCTTCCAAATCTGTCTTTTTTCTGTAGAATTAGCAATCTAAATTTGGTGATTCGCTAATGCGTCCAGTGCATTAAGATTGCTTCAAAATCAGTGCATGGTGTTATTATTTTAAAGTAAACTTGGATTAATACTAATCACATAACTACCAACTGAAATATAAACAACTTTCAATAGAGGTGAACAGATTGTCTATAAAGGAAATGGTAAATATATTCAACTACTGAGACAATATTCATAACGAACTTAGGTAGCAAAGTTAGTACTACAACTAACTTAAAAATCCAAGATTGTCGCAAAGATGTTATATTCTGCAACCCGTGTGTGAAGCACGGGTTCGCACTAGTTCACTACAATAAATATACTTTCTAACAACGTTTATTTTACTATGCTTGTTTTTTAAAGGTTGGAAAAACCCATTTTTTCAACGTTTTCTGAAAAAAGGTTGTAAAAACCATCTTTTTAACAATGTTTTTAAAAAAATCATTGTAAACGAAAATGTTTTACAACGCCTTTTGAAAAAAGCATTGTAAAAGAGTAATGCTTTATAGTGTACACACACATACAGAAAAAGATACATATAAGTCGTCATATTACTCTTTTAACAATAGTTACAGAAAAGTCATGAGAACATTGTTTTTTAACACTAGATATGAACTTATTATTACGACCTTCCTAAAAAGTAGCAACCTTAAAGGTATGTATGTATATATCTACACACACACACACACACACATATATATATATATACACACACACACACATATATATATATATATATATTGAATACGTTCAACAATGAATAATTATAGCATAATAGTGAATAATTTATAATTGATTGTAAGTTTTTAATGCCTAATAGACAATTTATAAATGGTAAGTTATTACTTAAAATTCATAAATGGAAACATAGATGTGTAATTATTTATAAACTAACAATTATTAATAAATCTATTTATATTATAATTCCCACTAATCTTTAATGATTACTAATTGGTCCGACCGTAAAATACCCAAATTGCCCATATTTATCAAGGTCACTTAATTATTCTAACCTTTGGTCCGACCTTGAATTATTCCCACTAATCTTTAATTATACCAACTTTGTAATGCTATAAAATTGATTAAAAATATTATTTTATTGTAGCTTTTTAAATTATTTGAAACTACATACGAATGACAATATATTAAAAAATTACATGTACTGTTACAAATTAGGAATGATTATTCTAACAAATCAAGCACATCAACTATTAAATACATAAATAAATATTCAACAAAAAAGTCTAAAAGGTTTGATATAATTGATTAAAAATATTATTTTATTGTAGTTTTTTAAATTATTTGAAACTACATATGAATGACAATATATTAAAAAATTACATGTATTGTTACAAATTAGGAATAATTAATCTAACTAATCAAGCACATGCAAGTATTAAACATAAATAAATATTCAACAAAAAAGTCTAAAAGTTTTGATATAATCGATTAAAAATATTATTTTATTGTAGTTTTTTAAATTATTTGAAACTGCGTACGAATGACAATATACTAAAAAAATTACATGTATTGTTACAAATTAGGAATAATTATTAAAAAAATTACATGTATTTTTACAAATTAGGAAAAATTACATGTATTTGGTCCGACCAACATATGTAATTAATAATTTTTTTATTGCTCTTTACTTGATTTCTTATCACTTGTATAATTAATAATTTTTTCTATTCAAATATTTCTGGAAATGCTTTATTTACATAATATACATAAACTATTATTTCCAAAATGGCGTAAATTACAATAAATATTTCTGGCCATATTATGTAAAAATAACAAACATAATAAAGTTTTCAGTAATATACATGATATTAGTTCTTTTTACAAATGTATATTATACGTAATATACGTAAATTTACTAATCTTTTTAAGTTTTGGAAATAACATACATAATATACGTAAATTTACTAATATTTTTTTAGTTCTGGAAATAACATACATAATATACGTAAATTTACTAATCTTAAATTCACTAATCTTTTTTACAAATGTATATTATTTGTAAAAATAACATACATAATAACGCTTTCAGTAATATTTCTGAAATGCATTACATAATATGATGATAATAAATTTTTTATTGCTCTTTACTTGATTTCTTATCACATGTATAATTAATAATTTTGTCTATTCAAATATTTCTGGAAATGCTTTATTTACATAATATACGTAAACTATTATTTCCAAAATGGCGTAAATTACAATAAATATTTCTGGAAATATTATGTAAAAATAACGTACATAATAACGTTTTCAATAATATACGTGATATGACGAAATGCTTTTTAGTTCTTTTTACAAATGTATATTATACGTAATATACGTAAATTTACTAATCTTTTTAAGTTCTGGAAATAACGTACATAATATACGTAAATTTACTAATCTTTTTTAGTTCTGGAAATAACATACATAATATACGTAAATTTACTAATCTTAAATTCACTAATCTATTTTACAAATGTATATTATTTGTAAAAATAACATACATAATAACGTTTTCAGTAATATTTTTGGAAATGCTTTACATAATATGACGAAAAACTTTATTAGTATATGGAAATGCTTTACATAATATACGTAAATTTAAGATTTCTTACTAAATATGATGATGTTATTTAATACATAATAATTCTGGAAACACTGATATGACGAAAAATTTTCTTATCACGTACATAACATTTCTGGAAATGCTTTACATAATATACGTAAATTTAATATTTCTTACTAAATATGATGATGTTATTTAATACATAATGTTTCTGGAAACGCTAATTTCTTAACCATTTGTTCTTTATACTACCTGTTTAGCTTTCACATTCTTACCAATTATTTCAACATTTCTTAACCATTTGCATATATATGCTTATCATAGTAAAATACGCAAGTTTCATTCATTTGCGAGATTTTAATTAGAATCCATAAATTCTTTGAAATTTAAGTATTTTTAAAATTTAAATATCTCCCTTTTAAAATACTAATGCAGATGTTATAATTAGTTTCATAAAATTCGGATATAGCTACCTCTGTGTATTTAATTTTAATTGTTTAAATGTGTAAAATCTATCAACATATACATATATGCATATACCTACAATTATCTTCCCTGATTTCTTTCCTTTCTATTCAATAATTAGTACCATATAACCTCTTGAATTTTGTAAAGTTGTTAATATGTTTCAATTAGTATAATTAGAATACAACTATTTTTTACCTTTCAGAAATTAAAATTTATTTTAGAATTTAATGTTGAAATTAATGCATTTAAATTAATTGGAATTCTATAGTTTAAATAGAACTAGACATATGCAATCAACGGTTTAAAGAAATAAAAAGAAAAAACATATGATATGTTTAGTATGAAATCTATTAAATAATAGTAAAACAAAAAAAATTTCCTGCTACATCCTTGATTCTTTCTCCTTAATTCCCTCAATTATCTCTATTCTCCTTAATTCCCTCAAGATATTTGTATTAAATCAAAATATTACACAATTTATACTATATTATAGTTACCCAATTCAAAATAAATAGATCTGAGATATTCCATGTCATACAATAATTGAATCGTCGGTTTTTATTTTAATTCCTTCGTGCTCCTCACCCCTGTTCTAACCTTAATTTCATCCACCATTCCAAAATCAAATTAAACTGGAAAATCGATCGTCGCATTCTCTAATGTCTCCCACCAATTTGTAGTGGCGGCTCTATTTCCCTTTCTCATATCTATTTGAGATGTCTTATTGCATAGTTTGTTCCTTCGTGTTTTTTTCTTAGCTAACGATCATATTCCAAGTAAAAATTCTTTTTCTGCTGGTTTTGTTGATTAGATTTGTTATGCATAACTAAACTTGGTTCTTCATGGATTTGCTTTGTTTATTTCAACAATATGGACGGTGGATCTAGTACAGTTATCCAACCGGGGTCATTTGCAACAAAGATTGGTTGTTAACAAGTTAAACTCAACTTCGCACCACTGCGATTTCAAAAAAAATGATCGTGGTGGATCTGGCACAGTCATATAAACACTGGAACAGTTTAAGACCTTCTTTGATTTTGCTGGTAAGTTCATTTTTTTTTGTTATTTTGGGTTTCTCTAAACATTTACAGCATATAAAGTGCAGTTTTGTTTTTCAGTTAGGAAGAACCGCTCATCCAAATATTGATAAATTTAATTATTCCTCAATATAGTACATGGATTAGTTTTATTTTTTTAGATTGCATGTCTGTATTTCAGAATTAATACTTTGGATCTATTTTAATCTTTCAGATAATATTGACAGCAAATGACATTTTTAGTGTACCCATTTTCAATCAACGTGATGACCCAGTGTTGGTTATTTGTAAACTTTGATGGATGCAAGCAGTTAAATAATTAAAACATAAATGTTGTTTTGCGCTTTTTATTGACTTTTTTTTGTATACTATTAACTTGGGAATGATTAGGAAAACTCAAGAATACTTTTTTTTTTGTTGAACATGTTGTTGTCAGTAGTGTGTAACATGTTTACGTTTGTTTGAATATACTACCTGTTTCAATCTTTATTGGTTCAATTTTTTAGTATATCTACCAATCATCCAATGTAAAATATATTTCTTGTTTAATGTGTTGCATAATTATATTACTAGACTGGCTTTTTTCCATATATACTATATATCATTCTCAGTTGCATATGTATACTTATTTCTATTATTTTTCATTACTACAGTTCTTATTACCTTCATTTCTTTTTCTCTTCGGTCATCAGTTCTTAAACCACTACTTTTACATTAAAAAAATTGATTACAGTTGATGCCAAACAATCGGTCACGACAAAAGCTAAGAAGAAATTAAAAGTTAATAACTATTAGAAATCTATATTTTTCCATCTATAATCAATAGAAATCTATATTTTAATCATGCTTTATTACTGTTTACCGCCAGTATTTATTGCTTCTACAAGGAAGGTAGTGCTGTTTGAACATTTAGATTTATCTTAATTCTTTCTTGTATGTAGATTGCATTATATGGTTAACATACATCTTATGTTGTGTGCCTGAACACTTTATTAGAAACACAAACACTATAAAATGTTGCCACAACATTTTATGAATTTAGTGCAAACATTCTTTTTATGTTTATTGAATTTAATATAATTTATGATAATTTTTGCTCGAAATAAATTTATATTGCTTCCAAATACGTCTGTTACATTTTCTTAATTTAGTGCAAACATTCTAATTATGTTTATTGAATTTAATATAACTTACGATAATTTTTACATGAAATAAATTTATATTGCTTCCAAATACACTTGTTTGATAAACAACCAAAAACGCATTAAGGAATTGTTAATTCCATTATTGACATGAATTGATTATGAGTCATATTCATTGGCTTATGTAATGCTCAGGGTTTTAATGGTATGTTATGACATTTTCCCTTCTTTGACAATTGTTCCCACATTATACTTGATTTACTTGAATTTTTAACTTATACATGCAATTAATTTCAGTTGTTATTTATATATACTTTTTCCATATATTCTCATATGTTTCGTTTTTTTATTTCTTTTTATATTATATACCACAGTGATATAACATTAATACCTTTACTCATTTGACTAAAATAGATACCAATTATTTATATATAATTTTACATTGATAGCTTAACATATGTAAGTAATATCTTAACATATAACATTTTTCCATATATTCTCATATGTTTCGTTGCTTTATTTCTTTTTATATTATGTATCACATTGATATAACATTAATACTTTACTCATTTGACTAAAATAGATATCAATTATTTGTATATAATTTTACACTGATATCTTAACATATATAAGTAATATCTTAACATATAACATTAATCTAACAATATGGACCATCATGTTTGACCAGCTAAAGAGATTGTACATAGCACAATATAAATCAATTTTTCCCCTACTTGTCCATATTGCCACACCCTCCTCATCTATAAGCCTCTCTGTATTCTTAGGTTAGTATTTCTAAAAACTGTCAATATCGCACATAGACATGTAACATCTCTTTTTTTTTCATCCATATATCATTGATTATCAAAACTTAGCTAATTTTTTTTCATAAGAACTCATATCAGCGGCATATATGGAAAGATTTGATAGTTTAAGCTCTCTAAAACCTATTAATAATAAATATGACTGGAAAATCAGAGTTTGAGTCATTAGAATCTGGGAAAGTTACAGTAGTAAAGGCGACAAGGAATATCTAGGAAGAAATCTCCTATTGTTAGATGACAAGGTAAATAATTATATTTAAACAGTTTATTCTTAATATATATATATTGCAATCTCATAATTATTCATTTTTTCAAATGTTTTTTATTGCATAACATAGCATACTCGAATTCATGCTTTTATATGGGCAAATCATGTTGAATACTTGAAGGACAAGTTGGAAGAAGGACAAATATACATTCTCAGCAATTTGTGGATTAAATCCTACAAACCAGGATCTATAAAACCTATCCGCAACGATCTACAGATTTGGTTAACAAGACGCACCAAGGTAACCAAATTATTGAATTATGATATGATGATACAGGAAAATGAATTTGATTTCTTTGATATTGCTGATGTGAAAGAGTTATCACTAGAGAAAGACCATGCTCAATTATTAGGTATGATCTAAGATACTTTAGACATACATACACATCTATTTTACAATAAGTAGCAAGTTTCATTTATTTATTATTATTATTTATCAGATTTTATTGGAGTGCTCAAGTATAAGGATTATGATATTTCAAAAGATGGTTTAAATGAGTTTGTGAATGCAAATGGCAAAGAGCAATGCAATTTTATATTTGAACTTACAGATGGGAGGTATGTATATATAACACTTTAAATATTATGGATTTTAAATCTTTATTTTGTTATATGCATAAACAATATTTTGCTTCCCATTTTTATGTTTTGACAGTTCTACTGTGAAATTTTGTTTTTGGGATGATTTTGCCAAATTGTTTGCCACCGCTTTAAAAGAAGCTACTTAGAAAACCGTTATATCATTGTGGCAAGTTGTAGGTTGAATTCATTTAAAGGTACAATTTAAGTATGACTTTTATTTTATTCATAATTGAGAAAATTTATTAAAATAAGTTTTGGTAGGATTTATCCCTTTTTTCCATCATTCTAGCTCAATTCTCTCATCCATCGGTCTAATTATGCTCTCGACTATTAATTACTTTAATATGTGAAAATTTAATAACATGACGTTTCTTATATTATAGAGCAAGCTAATATGACTGATGTTGGAGCAACACGGTTTTTCATCAACTACAATCATCACAGTTTTGTTAAAATAAGAAAGAGGTAAATTGGTTTTAATTAAAATGTAATATATTATATTTTTTAAATATAATATACATCAAAAATTAAACTTATAAAATATGTAGGTTGGATATTATTGATTTCAATGAAGGAAAAGTTGATTTTAACGATATGATTACCGGAGATTATCAAATACTGAGTATTGGTGAGATAAGGAACTTGAAATCTGAATATATTAAGGTATGCTCCCTAGACTTTATTATTTTTTATATTTAATTTTTCGTTCCTATTCAAGTACCGGAAGTTACTAAATTTTATAAATTTTAGAAAGAAGTTATTTGTAAAGTAACCGTTAGGAATGTAAAAGAGGAAAAAACTTGGTATTATGATGCTTGCTTAGCATGTAGTGATCAAGAAGTTGAGGAGAAAAATGGGAAGTATAAATGTCCTAATTGTAAAAGAAGCATACCCTGTTCAGACATGAGGTAATTTTCTGTAATGCTAGAGAAAAATTTATTTTCTTGCCTACTAATTGTTATATATATATATATATATATATATACATACATATGTGTGTGTGTGTGTGTGTTTGTGTGTACATTTAGATTATGTGTTATTGTTGAAGATAATAGTGACAGTGCTGCAATAATTTTGCAAGACCGTGAGGTTTACAGAATAGTTAAGAAAAATGTTTATGACATAATGGGAGATCAAGAAAAGATATGCATAGCTCCAAATATAATAAAAGAAAATTTTAATACTTTATTTTTTGACAAAATTAAATAAATTATAATAATCTTTTTAGCAAGGAAAGAAAAATGAATTTCCAACAATTTTGAAGTGTTCGGAGGGAAGGCAGTATACAATTACTATATGTGTTGGTGAGAATAATGTACACAGAAGTTCAAGCATGTACACAGCCACAGACATATATGAAGGTTTTGAGTTGATTGGGAATTCTATGATAGAAAGTGAAGACGATGCAGTTGTGTTACAAAGTTCACAGGTATTTTGTTGTCACACATACACACATATACATATACATATATACATACATATATATATATAGTTAGTCATGTTCATTGCAACAAGTTATTTTATTTCATTTATGTGCAGATGTTTATACCAAGTTTCAACACTGAATCTAAAACTAACATCAATATACAAAGCCCCGATACTGAAAAATCTACAAACACTAATAGTTTGAAGAGGAAAAGCAAAGAGATTGATAATGATGTCAAGCTGTCATGTATTTTTGACGACTTTAAGGATAAAAAAGATGATGAAAATGAATTTATTTCAAAACTGAAAGCTATTAAAAAAGAAAAAGTAAGTTACATAAATTTGATGGTTATTTTATATACGTGTACATATTATTATTATTTTTAGTAAGGAATGACTAATTAATTGTTCATCTATTCAAATGTTTGTTCCACTACAGGAATGAAAACTATTCAAAAAAGTGGAAATCATGAAGTTATGCTGGGAACAAGATTGGACTTGAACATAATTTTCATGTTTATTTTGTTTGGAATGGAAACTAATCACGATCTTATATTTATTTTCTCTGATTTTCATATTTATTTTGTTTGGAAAGAAAACTACTCATGATCTTATATTTATTTTGCTCTGAAAACTCCTATTGATTAATGTATTTTTTTGTTATTGATGTTTATTTTTATGTTGTAATTTGAAATTTTAGTTAGAATGCCTATTATACATATAAAAATATATTTAAAACTTAATAACAAAACATACATTGCATCATATTATATATATAATGACATCATCACACTTTTTTGCTTCATCGAAAAAAGTTATCATATTGTAGTTTGTATATAATTTATATAATATTACTTGAATTGTATCACTTATATAATTTTAATGATTATTTGTTCAATTTTTCACATTTAAAGATCACAAAATAATTTTAAATTGTAATGAATTAAGAACATGTTTTCAGAATAAAATCACAAATAATCAATTTTTTTATATCCATGCCAAAAAATAACCATTCATAACAAAAAGTTTAGATGGATAACAGAATAATTAACCTAATAATCATTCACGGCAAAATTATTGTTGAATGAACAACACGATAATTAATTATTGTTACTGCATAAATTAATTAGATAGATAACAAAACAATCATCCATAATAAAATTATTCTTGGATGAACAACAGAACAATTTATTATTGTTGCCGCATAAATTATAATATTTAAAAAAATATGTAACTATTTAATATTAATTACGTTACTTTAGTTTTCTTTTATTTTTGATATTTAATCATTACAGTATTTTTTTTAATAAAATAAAATTTAATGCCCAGCAAAGCGGGCGAAAAATACTATTAATTTATAATTTCCAGTTGTTCCTTTTAATCAATAGTTGCTTATTTCTAACTGTGAATTATAGTTAATTGTGGTAATTAGTACACATAAACAGTTTACGCCCTAAAATCTCATTTGTTGTAATTTTTCTTAGCCAATAAACGAAATAATCAATTCCAAAATACTAAGGAATTAATTTACCGGTTTTTTTCACTTAAAATTCTCATAAAATTTAAAATTAAGAAAAGAAAGTAAATAAGCTTGAATTTTATGAATATTTCCAAATTTCGTAAAATGTAAAAATTTGAAGTTCAAAAGCTATAAATATTTTATCGTAAATTACTACTATCATATGCATCTCTAAGTGCGTTTGCACATAATGTCAACATGCCATTTTAATTGGGTACTTAAGCAGACTATTTAAACGAGTTTGGAAGTTATATGGGATACCCTTTTGTGGTGTCAAACATGGAGCATTTAAGCAGAATATTTTAGTCTGTGATTTATAATTTAATTGAATTATAGTTAATTAATTGTTTTTTGTTGTATAATACATCAAAAGATTTTTTATAAAAAATATTATCAAATATTATCCCCGTCGAAGGGGGGGTTAAGGGAGTAGCAACACCCCCTAGTGGGGGTTCGGGCGCAGTGCCCTCACTAACAACGATTAAATTGAATTTGAACTCAAACGACAATAGTAAAACTTTGTTAGCAAACTATTACGGTTATTCGAATCTCTATAATAAGCATAATCATATAACAATTCTTAAAAGATAATGATTTATTTGCATTTAGAAATGATTAATCTTATATGATTAAGAACATTATATATATTAGGGTTGGACATTTTTACTATATTACCACATACCAACATTATCAACACTACAACCTAAATAGGTATAGAACAAATGGTAACCGATTTGATTGGTACTGCTTGCCAAACCACATAAATTATAGAGTACAATTATGGTAATTAACCACCAATAATGCTAATTACTAAACCTACCACATAACTTAAGCTATATATATATATATAATAGTATCTGTTTATTACATAATATCGAACTTTTAATATGTAATGACTTAACAGAGTATTTATTAAGGGGATTGTTAAAGGGACTCCACTTTTGGTTAAGGAGGGAACATTTTTAAGGGGACTCCACCTTAAAAAAAAATTGTTAAGGGAGGGTTTGTTTTTATTTTATTTTAAAATAAGCATGGACTGGACTGCCCCTCGTAGCATTAATTAATTAGACATACAATGATTAACTATATTTTAGTTTGTTAATTACTTCTCATAATTCCAGGCTTAGTTTTGGGTATGTTTGGTATTGACTTTCTTTGAATACTTGCGTAAAATCATCTACGCTATTTATATCATTACCAAATATAAGGTGCATGCAACTGTAATTATCGTTCTTTTTTTTTTTTGCAAGACATGTAATTATCGTTTTTTATTTTCTCTATTATTTATTTATTTTTATATATGAGTGATAAAAGCATGATTTAAACTGGATTACTGAGATGCTAATTCTATTTATACACCAAAAATTGCTACATATATACCAAAAATTATAATAAACTACTATACACCGTGTATTACTTTACGTACACCATTTCTTTTACTAAATTATTCATGTTCTCATCTTCTTTTTCTTTCCTCTTTCGAACTTAAAACAAAATTACCCAAAATTAGAAATTATTTGCATCAAATTGAGTAAATTTAACAAAATGAAACTTATTTCTTTTACTAATATTGTAACTTTTATAAAAAAATTGAAAAAAAAAATCAGTTTCAACAAAATTACTATGATTCTACAAAATAAATCAACAATTCTAAATTAGACATTATTTCTGAATGTTTTTTAATAGAAACTTTAGACTTCGTGAATAAATAATTCATTAACATATCTAGTTTGTATCATGTTTCCATATATTTAAGAACAATTTGACTTTTTTATATCCAGAAGTTTTAAAAATCAATTATGAGAAAAGGGTAATTTAGTAATAAAATTTTATAGAAAAAATAATGGTGTATGTTGAGGGATTTTCGGTGTATAAATAGAATTTGCCCTATTGAGATTATATGAACTTTGTTTGAATCGGGGAGAGTTGAAGGAGGAGGATCTTCGTTTAATTGTTATTTCTTTTTATCTTCCTTTTAAGTTGAATTATAGAAGGTCAGTGTATATTGTTTCTAAATTTATTTTGCAATTTGCAGAGTTAATTATTCATGTATCTTATTAGACCAAGAAATGTTAATAAGTGATGGTCTGACTCATGTTTAAGTGTTTGAATTCATGCAAGTGTGGTCTGACTTATGCTTAAGTGTTTAAATTTATATAGTTATCTGTAGGTGTGCATTAGTTTTTCTCTGTTATAGGGATAGTACTGGAAATTTTAATTATATGGTTAAGGGGGGGCTAACTTATTTTGTCCTCCCCTTAACAATTCATCAAAAATTAAAAAATTGTTTCCCCTTAACAAAAAATGGAGTCCCTTTAACAATCCCCTTTATTAAAATATAGTTAGGATATTATATTGAATGGAATTTTTTCATATATTTTAAAAGCAGTATAACTTTATATGATATATTAGCTATATTCCATAATGTTTTCCTACACGTTTAACTACATAAAATAAGGTAGATAAATAATTAAAAAAAATCTATTTTTAATATTTTATCTTTTAACGTGAATTATCGTAAATAAAAAGATCTTCTGCTATTAAACGACAAAGCTTATTACCAATCATTACCAACCACGAACCGAAATGTTGGTTTCTGATTACTATAGTCGGTAATGGTACGATTTTTCCATAACTGTAATGACCCGTATTTTACGTATCGACCAGTCATAAAATAATTACATTTTATTCTCTAGTGGTCGGATTGTCCTCAGATATTAGTATATTGTTCATGGCGACATGAGACATGTCCATGATTTTTACTGAATTCAAATATGACTATTTTGCCCTTAAGTTTACCGTTTGGGCTATTACTTTTTATAGGGATCGAATCAGGTGCTGAAGTCAGTCTCATTTGATTGAAATGGTGGTTTACGATCCCGCAGAGTGGTCACACGAAGGATTTGGTTCAACGATTTCGGAGGAATCGTTGTTTTAGTTTCAGCTGCATTTAGGCGGACTGGACTACAGTTATTGGAGAATCGAGTTTTGATGACAACAACCTTATTTCAATTATCATTGATTATAAAATATATACTAGCACTTTTTGTATAGGATATATATACACATATGCATGAATTATATACAGGAAATATTACTAAAGACTGTACAATTTTAAAGATGATAAAGATTCAAAGATTAGAGAAATTTCAAGACTCATGAATGTTCAAGATTTCAAGAATTCGAGAGTTCAAGATTAATATAGTTATAGAGTCTAGATTGTGTAAGACTCTAAATAACACTCCTGGTTCAAATTCTAATTCTAATTTTCAAATTATGAATTTTAATTTTATCCTCAATTCTCTCTATTTTATTTTTATCTTTTCCTTTCTTATTCTTCTTTATTTTTCAAACTTAAATTTTATATATTTATATTTTTATACTTTATATTTATATAGTTTAAAACCTTATAATTTTATAAATATGTTTATATAGTTTAAATTTATGTTTTCATATGATTTTCTACTTTATAATATTAATTTACAATACTATATTATGATTCAAGAATTTCCAGAATTATATTTATATCAAAACACTTGAAAAAATGTTTTAAAATTAAAAATTACACTACGGTATGTTGACATAACAAAAACACCATGTTTACATATAACCGTCACTTTTCAATTTTGAAAGGAAGTGTCTTTTAACAATTTGAAATGATTCAGAAACGTTGCAATCTTTCACACACCATAAAAAGGGGTTAAAACTGAATTTTTAAACATATCTTCTTCTCCACTTTCATTATATAATCATTCTTAATCATTTTTATGATTTCTACACTTATACTCTGTTGAAATCAATCCTGTTTTGATCAAACTTCTTCTCTCTGCACTCTCTTCTCATCTCTCTCTGAATCAAGTGCTATTGAAGAGTTCTAGAGCTATTTGTAATTTTTTGGATTGAGTAAAAGAGGAATCGGTGGTATCCTTGTAGCCGAGAAATCAAGGAAGTAGGAATCAGTGTTTTCTTGCAGCCGAGAAATTAGGGAAGTAGAAATTGGCGGTGTCCCTTGCAGCCATAAAATCAAGGAGGGTGTACTAGACTACTGATATAGTAATAAAACTCTGCGCAATCCAGTGTTGTGCGGGACTGAATGTAGGAGTGATCCGAACCAGTATAAAATTCGGTATGTTCTTTCCTTTTCTGCATTTTTATTTCTGTTTATTTTGCATATGTGTTTGATTCTGTGTCTTTGATTGCTTCCGTGGTGTTTGATTCATATAGTTTATCACATAACTTTTAGATTTTGTTTAAATTCTGAAAAACACTATTCATCCCCCTCTAGTGTTTGTTTTGCCTTAATGATCCTTTCCGCAATCCCTAACAATTTGTTATCGGAGCAAGGTCTTTCAAAAAGGTTCATAATCTGATTTTTGAAAATGTTAAATTGCAAATTTTGAACACTAGTTTTAATTCATGTATTGCATCAAGTATTAGATGAGTCTGCATTCAATATTATTGAAAAACCAAGTTACTATGATTTGATTATTTGAAATTATTATTTTTGAAATTTGAATCTTTTTAAATTTTGAAATTTATGATATATGGATATGTTACAAAATCATCATATTATTGTAGTTAGTTATTTTGAAATGTCATTTGAAAAGTGGTTTGAATAATTGAAAAGACATTTGAATTATTTGAAAAGTTACTTTATTCTTTGAAAAGTTGTGTTGTTTTATAGGAAAAAATGTGTTATATGGCTATTGGATAATCAAACTCTGAAACGATAGTTGACGTGGCTGTTGGAAATTCAAATTCCGAAATGGTGGCTATTGAAAATTCAAATTCTGAAAAGAAATTAAAAAGAGGAAAAGAGTAACGACGGTTGGTGAATAGACATCAAGAAGAAATGGATATATATAATATAAATCAGTAAAGAAATGGATACCAAATCAATTTACAACTTTGAATTTTCATCTACAACTTATCTTCATACTGTACTTCTTGTCATTTGCTTTGGGATTCCGCTAGTTTCATGTGAATCCGTCAAGAATCGATCAAGTAATGATCAAATGAAGTTTTGGTGAATAAAAGAGAGAAGGAAACCAAAACTACCAACAATAATCTTCAAATTGCATACACAGGTAATACTATTTTGTGTCAAATCCTTATCTAGATTGTAGTTCTCGTTCATTCGGTCGTTTTGATGGGTAAATCGTCAAATTCCGATAAAAATTGAGTGAGATATGGCGATTCGAAGTTGACTATCCAAAACAGAAAAATTATTATGGGATTTTCTGTTTTCCTCTTACTGTTTCAACTTGCTGCACCCCAATACCATCCAAAGTTATCCCCAAACATTACTAGATCGTAGTCCTTGGATTTCTCTTCGATTTGCCGCTGATTTCGTCCAATTCCGTCAGGAAACGAAGAAGTTATGCCTTCTGAATGTTTGATTGAAAATGGAAAACGAGAAGAAGAAGAAGAAGAAGAGACTGTGAAGAGACATGACTTTTGGGCCTTTATATAGTAGTTGAAGTGTCCATTCATTCAAAATTCAAATTCAAATTTTGGCGCCAAGTTGGTTGACTAAATATTCAATATCTTTCTCATACGGTGTTCAAATTCAGCAAATGAATACCCTATCCTGATCGGAAAAACGAGCCCGTCACAGTAGAGAAGATCTCATCATCAAATTCCGGAAGATCATTTAGAATTCAAAAAATATCGAAGAAATGGATCTAAAAAGCAGGTACGCCTTAATTAGTTTTTAAATTTTTGGTTGAATGGATGTTTTGTTTGCTTTGAATTTGAAATTTAAAATTCAAACTAGAAATTTAAAATTCAAATTTGAAATTAAAAATATCAATACTATAATGAAAGAAAATATAATAATAAATTTTGAATGTTTGTTAGGATTAATATTATTTCAGGAAATAGTTAAACCTGAAATATAAATCGATAATTTAAAACAAGAGTCACAAAACCATATGACCTTTAAAATTATACATGTTTGTCAACATACACAATGAGCATGTTGACATATGTTCCAATAAATTCAAATTTTGAATTTTCAAACTTTCCTCCATCCTTTCAATAAGAAAATGCCAATATCTTGATTAACTTACTTGACATGGTCAAAATTCGTTAATGGTTGATAGGTTTGTTAGAAATATACTTATGCGTTTGTAGTTGATAAGAGCTTTACGTTTTAGGATAAAAATAGTTACAAGAAATGTTTTTTTCTTCTTTTGAATTGATATTTTGTAACAACAAAACTTAAACAGATTGATTGGATTGAATTGCTTTACTTATATCATAATTTTAAGGATATCGTATAAGAGTTATTTCTATGTCTAGATTAAGGTCTTATTATAGTTTTAAGGGAATCAAAGTTTAGGATAGTTTTAGTATTGTATTAAATTAAGGGGGAGTTTTAGAGTTACTAAGGATTAGTTGAAGGTTCCAAAATTATTTAAGATTATTGTTTGAATTGCTTGTTGAAATTGCTTGTTTGGATTGATTTACTTGTCTGAATTAATTGGTTTTCTTAGTTTATTATCCTTCTATTTAGTTTATTTGACTAGTGTAGTCATAAATTTAGTGGGAGTTATATAAATTTATAGAGAATTATAGACTAAGGAAGAGTTATAGATTTAGGGAAGTTATGTAGGGAATTAGGATATTATAAAGGCATAAACTTACGGGGAGTATTTTATAAGGCATAGATAGATTTAGGATTCAGGGGGAGTACTTTACTTTAGTATAGGAATTATTTAGATAGATATAGGATTTAGGGGAAGCATGTTTAGAATTTCTTTTTGATAATGACAAAGGGGGAGAAATAATAAAATATAGACATAGTTTATGGGATTCATATAGATAGGAGGAGTATCTGAAGGATCATCATCAACAGGTATATACAGGTATGATATTTTATAAACTAAGGTTGTCATCATCAAAAAGGGGGAGATTGTTGGAGAATGGAGTTTTGATCACAACAACCTTATTTCAATTATCATTGACACTACAAGAAAATGTGGATTCGGTTACATATACTGGTTGTGTTTAAATGCAAGAGCAGCTAATTGTTCTATGCGCATGTTTTTTCCTGTAAAAATTTACCGCCTTGACCCGCCTGAACTATTTCGCTGTTACGTTGCTCAAAAATTCCCAACTCTATTTCATTTGCCCTTCGTTCTTCGCTACTCCACCTGAATTCTTCCTCTACTCCTCCCAGTTCTTCAATCTATTGTCATCTCTACATAAACCTTAAATTCCATCCACTACTCCTTCAGTCTCTCCTCTTTTCTGCGTAGACCCTAACTAAGCATTCAAAACAAACGTAGGCCACGAAACCCTAAATTAGCCGAGGTATTTTCTTACTTGCTGCTATTTTACAGATTTAATAAATGTTGCCTCAGCTTTGGTTTTAAAATATATGTATTTTTTTAATCTGAAATTATCATTTTATTTTTATATCTGTATTTAATTTAATTTAGTTTTTAGCAAAGATAGAATAAAAAGAACTGATTGATGGTTGCTCAATTGGTCTGCGTATTCAGAAATTTTATATTCTCGTTGTGTTCTGATTGATGAAATAAAAGTCCATTTGATGTAAATGAAACAAGCTCGGGTAAAGCTACAAGATTTGTTGCTTTTGCAAATGATTTTCTGTAAATTGGTTATGCAACTATATTGAACAACATATAAGTTTCTATAAGTATGTGCATGCTTCTGAAGTAAATGCAACTATAGGGAATAAAATCTAATTTTCTTCTAGTATATGTATGTGCATCCTTGCTAATTAGTTAGATAAAGCTTGAAAATTATAGGGATTGACGATATGGTGCATATCTTCCCTAAGTTTTTCAATCCAAATTTTTCCAGGTTTTCTTAAAGCTTTCATTTTATTTGGAAGCCACTTATAATTTGTAATATATTAGCATATAAAAAACACAATGAAGCCTCAAATTCCCTTCACTGTAAAAGCAACTTAAAATCCAGGGTTGATAATACCAACATGCCCTAAAATTCTCTGTAAATAAATCATGAAACCTAATGTAAGAAGTTGTGTTGGTTAACTATCTGTGCAAACTAGTGAGTGGCCCGTCGCATACGGGCATTGCTATAATGTTGTCCGACTGGATAGTAGAATGGAGAAGCATTAGCCAAAACAATGAAAGATCTGCCAAATCCTCATATTGAAATCAGGTTGATGTTGGTTACAGACCTTCATTATATGGATAAATCATTTTGCTTAATTGTTGTATTTGTTCATTTTGTTAATTCTTATGGCTAAAGTAATGCAATAAAGATGGTTGGTTTAAGGAAAAAGCAGTACAATGTAGAATAAGACATGAGTTGATATATAAGACAAAGGCAGCACTGCCAAACCTATGCAGTTGATTATAACACGTAGCCATCCATCATTAAGACAGGAATGAAACGTTATAGGAAAATTATGGAGAATTTAATTACAATTAGCAAGAACAAACTGGTATTGTGTAGAATCAATCTGGTAACATGTGTACGTATTTTTCTGTGCGGGAGTGTGTAGGTGTTTGCGTGGACCTGTACGTTTTTTTACATAAATAAAAATCCAAGAAGGAAAAAAAAGAACCAACCTATTTTACACAAATTCATAATCCATGTTAATCAATCACCATGTTTATTGACAAAGACAAATAACTTTTGTATATGATTTATTTAATAAAGTTAGAATGGATTTGCGATTAAAAAGGTAGTGGACACATGTTATAGTTTACAGATATTTTAGATTTTAGTGGTGCAGTCATATTGTGAAAATGATACCATTGTTTGGAGAATATAAAGCATTGTATCCTAATACTAAATTGTGACAGCTTGAGAGTAATTGGTCATGTACCAAGTAATACTCTCAACGCCTCCATGATATTTGACAAGATAAATGGTTGGAACAATATTTAAGATCGCCAGCTAGGGTAAAAGTGGATTGAATGGAACAATATATAAATCATGTCTTAAATATTTTTTATTTATATTAATTTCTGCGCTGCAATTCTACTTCTTTACAGATACTGCTACCTTGCATTTCCTCTCTTTTCACACCAATCCTTTTAACGTTTAAGTCATCAGGAGGGACCTCAACTTGTTTATCCGCTGGGGAATCAGAGCTCTTAACATCAACACTATCTTGAAGGATATCAAAACTGTTACTGATTCCTACATTTAATCTGATCACCATATAACCAGGTAAATTGTTCACCTCCACTTTTCCATTGCATGTAGGACTGTCAGCTGTAAATTCAGTAATGCCATTATTCCAGTTTTCAGCATTAAGATCCACCAAAATATCTTTATTTACCTCAGAAAATTGCGTCTCTCCACAATAGTAAGTTGTTTTATCCAAATTGCTCATATCCTCATATTGAATGCAAGGTTTTTCCACATTTAGTTGTTTGGCATGCATTTCATATTATGGAAGCAATGTTCATGACTAATCAACTTATGTAGAAATTGTGCGGTGTTAGTTGGTAGCAAGGGAAAATCGCCCTTGGTAGTAGTTTAGAGAAGAGCAAGTGAAGGTTAATTTAGATTGTGGGTGGTTTTGGGATTGGAAGTGCGGTGGTAGGTGATTATTTGCTGTGACTGTATTCATATAAACCACAGTGTGTTAATTTTTTGACATGCCTTTCTATTCATTCAAACTCTTTGTTGGATACCTAATTCTGATTTTTTTCTTCAACAAAACATGACATTCTATATGAACGCATATAGTCCATTATGGTCTATGAGAGAAATAATCGGTTATAAAACAACTGAAACTTGGATAATATATTCTAACTTTTACCATACAATTCATTCAACTTTAATAATGATGCTTATATTTATGCATTCTTTATTCCCTTACTCAGGGTTATGCTTTAATTGAATATATAACTTAGATGAAGCATTAGCTGAAATTTTAATACTCGTTGAGGCTCATCCTCTAGCACAATATATTCACTTGGATTGACCTTCAACAATGGTACTTACTAGTGCTTAAACTGAAGTAGTTTGTAATTTACATTAGATGCTTTTATTTGCGTGGATGGTAAGTGTTTGGTTGGAGATTGTTCTGTATCTGCAGCATCCTTGTGTATATGTTGATGTATCAAATTCAAATGTGTAATAGGTCTTGATCTTGGGAATCATTGATAATAATGAAACGAATGCCCAGTTTTGTCCACTTAAGTCCAAGTAGATGGCACATGTGAAAACATATAGACTGGAAAGCTTGGTTAAGAGTCTAGACTTAACCAAGTTACGTCCAGCCTTTTGAATTTCCGTTGATAAATTAATAAATGAATGAAGTAGTTTAAGTGGACACATTGGCGGTTGGTACATAGGAAGTTGGGAACAAAGGATTGTTGAGCTTGTGTAGGACTAGCAGAGGCATGCTTTTATGTTGTCTTACTAAAAAAGGGGATTTTATCTTCCACTGATATACAAATAAACAAGTTTTATTTAATTTACTTACAATAATGATGGCGATGGTGACGATAATAATGATTTTTTTTCTATTTGCGTTTCCATTTACAATAACGATGCATGTGCGTATTCTTGGCTTTGTGTTGGGTACTACTGATTGTCCTTGTATTATACAAGAATGGAAGCAATATCTCTGTTTTGAATCAAGGATATACCCCTGGCAGCTATCCACACATACAGCTCCAGGTCACTTCTAGGTACTATTGTCTCGCCTTCATGCAGAAACATTTTTTATTTATTAGTTTGGTGACACATACTGTATCATGATAGAACGTAGACTATTCGGTATTTTTCGACCTAAGCGGCGATATCTATGAGACCTCAGGTTTTGGTTAATTTTTTGCTTTAATTTCTCAATTTTAGTTTTTCGATATTTCACTTTTAAATTAGCGGTGAGTTCAATCCAATGAATTCGGAGTCAATTGTACTCTTCATTTCATTGCCTTGTTCCTTATCTCCATTGCCTCCTCTCCTTCACCCATCACTCAATCAATAGCACTCTTCAATTTTTCTGCCATTGCCAACTCCTTCTGTTCTGGGTAAATTGTGTGCAAAATATTTTTTGTATTTCACAGTTACTGAGTGCAATTTCTCAATAGTAACCAGTGTCCATGTTAACATGTATGTATCATTAAGTATGAAGAAGGTGTTGAAAATTGTAACACCCCACACCCGCTATGGTCACTCTCTAAGGGAATGCCATGGCATCGGTGGAGTATTTGAGTGGATATAGAACAGAAAAATTACACCAAGACAGATATAAATAGTACTTAAAAAAAAATTAAAACATCATCTCATAACAGCGGAAGTAAAACATGTCTGGTTACATCATAAAACCATACTAAGAGTCAAGTACAAAATATCCATCCTGATAAATAAAAGTACATAATCCCAATATGCGTAAACTGATAGCCATAAAAGAAAAGGATAAGCTGAGCTTTACTCCTATGGTCCAAGCTCCAAAAGAGAATAAAGCAGTCTGATCAAAGCCCACTCGTACTGGGCCCACTTTGATAACCTGAGGGTTGGGAAAAAGATAAAAACAACGGGGTCAGACATAAGTCTGAGTGAGTCCTATAACTTTAACAATACAATCATTAAAGTAACCAGAGGAGACATAAGCTTGATATATGGTAACGTCTGGGGATAAATGGCTACACTAAGTAGCTAGGTATACTTAGGATAAACTAAGATAATCGTAAAGACGCATTTATCCACCCAAGGATTAGTTTACACCACCCCAGACTTATCCACCCAAGGGTAATTCCTACACTGCACCACACCAGTTCTACCCACCAAGAGTAATTCCTACTTAAAGGTTGATCCCCCTAAGTGTACTTAGTAATTCTTTTACCCGGTAGTTTCTTGTACCCCTACACAGGTGCCGTCTGCCCCTATCTTTACTAGGTGTACCCACTACTCCCAAGCGATCGGCTCCCTACTGTAGATACCCGTGCTGGTCCCACAATTGGGGTGTATCATTCCCCAACGTGGCCACCTGATAATGTCAACGGTGCACGGCTTTATATCTACACGATGCAACAACGACTTACCAACCAGCCCGGGTCCACACACGCATATGAAACCCGTTGGTCCCGCGTTGCCACCGTTAACCCGGTTTGGCCTCTTATAGTCAAGCCCAATATGCGTGTCCCGTCACTCGACTTAAGTCGAGCCTACAAAGATACGTTTGGGATATTGGTTGAAATGGGCCCCCACAAGCTACCACCTAAGCTTGCAATTTTATCTAGTGCATCCCACTTAACCCCTCTTTATAATCATGCCCACTTACATGTTAAGTTTTGGTTAAGTCATCTAATCATATTTCAATTGCCCATTAAGGCACCCACTAGATTTCTACATGCCACCCCTGGCACTTACTTAACCCTTTAATCATGTCTACTTACATGTCCTACTTTGGTTAAGTATTCTAATCGTATTTTCACATGCCACCCATGGCACTTACTTAACCCTTTAATCATGTTTAATTACATGTTCCACTTTGGTTAAGTATTCTAATCGTATTTTTCTATTGCCACCCAAGGCAACCCACTAGTTTCCTTATGCCACCCGAGGCACCCCCACTAGTTACTACCTGCCACCCAAGGCACCCACTTAACCCTCATGTCCCACTACATGCTACTATGGTTAAGTGTTTCTTAATTCATTAATTAAGATCATGACCTCATAAAGACCTCTCACATTAGACCGTCTTTTATGACTGCTGGATATGCCGGTTGGTTCCGGGCAGACTTCTGTCATCAAAAGGGTCTAACCTCGTGTCTTTACTTTAATCATGTATTTACTTTATAACTAAGACCTCTCACATTGGGCCAATCATTTGTAGCCGCTGGATTTGCCGGTCGGTTCCGGGCAGTCTTATGCTACAAAAGGGTCCAACCTCGTGTCTTAGTTGATTAATTACACCTAATTAATCACCCCCACAATTAATTATCCATAATTAATTACACATTTTTCATAACATGGGTAGACCTAACTCAATAGGTAAATTCCCATGGGGTAGACCTAACTCAATAGGTAAATTCCCACTTATGTTAATTTATTTTTTTATGGTATGCTTATCATACCCAATCACACTTTTATTAACATATTTATTACCCCATCGTTCCCCACGTAAATCGTTCTCATTTCACGACATAATAAAGGGAAAGATCCATCACAAATATCATGGGTTAAACCAAATATTAGCATGTACTTTGTCATGGGTTAAGAGGATGTCAACTTGCATATATGAGCATATATTAACCCAACTACATTTAACCCCAAACTTGCATATTATCATACACATGACTTGCATAACATGTTGCATATGAACTTGCATATTATCATACACATATCTTGCATAACATGTTGAACTTGCATATAAGCATTCTCATAACTTGCATAACATGTTACATATGTATTTAAGTATACACATAACTTGGATAAGCATTCACCTACTTGCATAAGCATTCACGTACTTGCATAAGCATCCACATACTTGCATAAGCTTTCACATACTTGCATATTAACTTTTAAACTTGCATAATGTGTTATCATGAACTTGCATATTAACAAACATGTAACTTGCATAGCATATCTTGCATATTAACATACATGTAACTTGCATAGCATATCTTGCATATTAACATACATGTAACTTGAATAGCAACATGCACATAACTTACATAACATCATACACATAAACTTGCATGTATAACTTGCATCTTAAAGGAGGGTAAACATGCATATATATATATTCATACATTATGCATATACATAGGTAAACTTGCATGTCATGATTTATGCATAATACCAACCACTTAGCATGCATAAAACTACACACTTAGCATGCATAAAATTAATTACACATTATGCATAAACCCACCACTTAACTTGCATAAACCCACATACTTAACTTGCATAAACTCGCATATTCAACATGCATAAATTTACATATTCAACTTGCATAAACATAGGATTAATATTAAACATAGATTAGCATATTCACATCATGTCGTATGACTTGAAAACCCATTAATCCACATGCAAAACCATAAATCTCATCATGTCTCATCTACTTAATTTAGCAATCGATCATCAAAGTGATAGAAACTCACCAAAACCAAGATTAGCAAACTTATGAAGTGGAATTAGTGAAGAAGATATTGATTAGAGGTTGATTAGCTTGCACTCTCTCTTCATTGATTTATGGAGGCCATGACCAAATTTCATTTTGCCATAGTTTAGTTACAAGACCTAATTATGAATGAATTAGGGTAGGGTTAGGGTCTTATTTATAGGATTAGCTAGTGTTTTAGGCCCTTAGATTAACCCTAGGTTAGATTAGGACCGTTAGATTTAGGAAATCTCTAGAACCAGCCCTCCAAGCCAGCCTAGATCCCAACCTGGTGCAACCTGGTGCACCCAGGTTCTCTGGACGGCGCACCCTGTCGACAGGCAAGTCGACAGGGCAGTCGACTTGGTCTGGGCCCAAGTCGACAGGCCTGTCGACAGCCCTGTCGACATGGCCTTGGCGGGGAATTTCCCGCCTGGCCCCGCTGCTCCTATTTTAAAATCTGAATTTGAATTTTTAAATCTGTTTTTATCTTTGAATTTTCTGCAAACTTCATCGGGCCATAACTGGGCCATATGGACTCCGATTTTCGAAAACTCGGACTCTATTTCGCGTATTTTTCCGAGACGAACGCAATGACGCAGCCCGTTACCCCCAATTCCCACATCTGAGATTATTTATCCTATAATTAGTGAATTTTAGTATTAACTAAAATTCGGGGTGTTACATTCTCCCCTCCTTAAAGGATTTCGTCCCCGAAATCTCTAAGCTAAGGAGAATGCATATCCTACCATCCAAACAACCATCTACTCAAACAATCAACCACGGGCATCCATTGTCCTTAAAACAATTTCTAATGATGTATGAGCATATGCAAAAAGTGTGTGTATATGTTCCCTATCTAACGTATGAACATATGCAAACCATGATAGTGCCATGCATCCATTATGTATGCGAGAGAACCCTATCGACACATACAATATCTACATGAGTGCACAATCATTCACCAAAATGCATCATCCATATGATAACACAATCATTATACATCCATAATATAGCTTCCTACACACAATTTTATGCAATATGCAATATGAAGTGATTGAGCCGATCTAGTGCCTAGAGTGTGTGTATATGCATCCACGAGCAACCACTAGCAAACACTTGCATCCACTTGCATCCATCATACATAACATGTCTCAAACACATGTTTCAACCATAGGACTATCCTATCTAAAGGTCAAAGGTACTAATGAGAGGACATACTAAAGATAAGATAAGCACAAGATATGCGATGAAGGAGAAGCAAAAGGACATACCCTCCAAAAGAAAAGGGTACCTCGAACGCATCTTCGCTTCCGTCTCCCAGGTAGCGTCGCTCTCTTCATCTCCCCTTCGTACTTTGACTGGTTGAACCTCTCTGTTTCTCAACTTCCAAATCTCTGACCCAAGGATGCAAGTAGGACCTCGTCGAATCGTCGCATCACGCTCTACTTCCACTTCTCTAAGCAAGCTCGGCTCTACTACCTCTGCGGCCTCATGTAAGCACTTCCTCCTATGGAATACATCATGTACACTACTAAGTCTGTCGGGTAACTCCACCAATGGAAGATGCTCCTCCCGTGTACCTCCAAAATCCAAGATACATAGCCTCAAAAGGTCTTCTAAAATATGATTCACCCTCTCGATCTGGCCGTCTATCTGAGGATGGTATGCGGTACTCTATTACAACTGAGTCTCTACCGCCTCTTGGAAACTCTTCCAAAACTCTCTAGACTCTCTAGTGAAGATAGGATCTCGATCGCTCACCATACTGGAGGGTACACCATGCAATCTAATAATCTTTCGAATATAAACTGAAGCTCGACATGGAATAGTGCTCTTGCTCTTCCCGGGTATGAAACGGGCACACTTCGTAAGTTTATCAACCATAAGCCCAATCCCCGTATTACCCTTCCTTGATTTCGATAATCCATAGAGACACTACCCCACTTCCTATTACGGAACTCCCAACGGGTGAAGCAACCCTTCGGGTTTCTTTTACTTCGCTTCCACTTGTTAGCACACCAAGCATCGAGCGACATACTCGGCCACATCTTTCTTCATACCGGTCCAGAAAAACCCTCTTCATGTCTTGGTACATATTGTCCCCACCGGGATGAATGGTCATCCTAGAACGGTGTGCATCATCAAGAATAACCTTCCTCAAACCCTCGTCTTTTGGTATACAAAGTCTACCGTCTCTACGCAAGCACCCCCTATCATCTAGGGTGTACCTACTCAAATGGCTGGACGACTCCCTCCCTATGAGCTTCCCCACCAACTCAACCAACTGTGGGTCGTCCCTCTGTGCTTCTCCAATCCGCCCCAAAAGAGTAGGTCTAACCTCCAAAGAAGCTAGCAATCCGGGTACAAAGTCAACGGAAGGTCTAAAGTCAAACATAGAAATAGACTCTAAGCTCCGTCGTTCCACGAACAATGAACTTAAGGACAACCTTTTTCTACTTAAGGCGTCCGCTACCATGTTACCCTTGCCATGGGTATACGCTATCTCATAGGATGCTAAGAATCCTATCAAAAATCATCGCGACTGTCCATCTCTCACGTAGACCACCCTAGTCGAACTCGACATCCCCCAAATGCAAGCCCCAAAGGCCTAAACCAATATCAGACAAACACCCAAGGGATATCTCCTTCGAGTTCAGGCGACCTACGTGAGATGATACTAGTAAAAATGGCTAATCAATTAAGCCTTTAACCAACTTTGGATATCCTTGCCAGTCTCGCTCTAAACCACCGTTTTCCCATAACTGGCTTTGCTCACCCTATTGAGCACATACGAAAACTTATTTTGCTCCTAGAAAAGACCAAGATGCCGTCCACAAAGACCATCACAAACTTATTTAGGTACTCCCTGAACACTCTCCTCATCAAACCAATATGCGGGGGCGTTCGTCAAACCAAATGGCATCGCTAGCCACTCCTAAAATCTATCCGGAGTCCTAAAGACAGTCTTCTCTATACTATCCTCAACCACTCTCAAGTGACGAAACCCCGTGGCTAAGTCCAACTGCACAAATACTGAGGCGCCCACTAACTGATCAAAGAGATCGTAAATCCTCGGCAATGGGTGTCGATTCTTCTTTGTGAGTTTATTCAGTTCTCTTTAGCCTACACAAAGTCTGAGGGACCCATCCGCCTTCGCAGCAAAAACTGCTGGAGCACCCCACTCCGATATACTTCGTCTTATGAACCCCTCCTTAAGCAAACCACCTTCTTGCTTATCGAGTTCCCTCCTCTCACGAGGAGTCGTGTGGCACACTGGCCAAGATACTGGGTTGGCATTATCTACCAGATATTTTCGGAAGTCAATCTCCCGCTCCGGAGGTAAGCTCTTCACCTCCTCACACACATCCGAGTATTCCCGGACTGCTCTAACAGATCGCAAACTCTAGACCGTCGTGTCAAGCGATTCTAGATAACTTAGCATAACAGATTCTATGGGATTACAAGAGATCTCGAGAGTGTTACCCAAGCGGGTCATAAGCCTACAACTTTCCCTTCAAAATTAAGAACGGCACCCCTACTGGATAACCAGTCCATGCCCAAAACTAACCCATAGCCCGTGAAGCCCAACAAGCATCACTTCTAAACTCAACGCTAAGTATACAAACTTTCAAACCCAAACACATCATGGAGCCCCAATTGGGTTTGAAACAACTAAGGGATCCTCTACCAAACTGGTGTCTCAGTGCAGTGACTCTACTAACAATGATGAGATAAATGAATTCAATGCGTCAAAATCAAATAAAGTACAGACAGGATGATCGATCAGAAAAACTAGACTTTCAATAGAAATAGTTCTACCTCTTTCCCAAATCGGTGGAACCGCGAGAGCCTGCACTTGCCCCCTAGCTTGACCTGGTGCCATAAGGGCTTGCACCTGTCCTCCTGAGGTAGACCCCGTCCTCTGCCCTTTCTTAGGGCAATCCTTCACTAAATGCCCTGCTTTGCCACAGTGGAAGCAGCCAGTCTTAGTCTTCTTGCGACAATCTTTGTTTAGGTGGCCTAGTGTCCCACAATTGAAGCACCTCTTCTTTCCCTTGCCACCGTTGCCTTTCCCACCCTTGTTTTGCTGTTGCAGTTGAGGTCTCTCCTGATCTCCTTTCTTCTCGGGTGCTTTATTAGTATTGGGACCCTTCTCTTCCTCATGCATATTTTCTTCCGCTTTTGAGAGAAACTTTGCCTCAAACCTATGCCTGAAATCTACCCAAGAGTCAATCGGGCGTTCTCCATTAGTGACCTCCCACCAGAACGAGGCCTCTCCTTCCATTAACCAAGCGGCTAACCTGACTTTCTTTCCCTCTTCTACTTCCAAGATTTCCATCAATTCTTCCGTCTCATTAAGCCAATCCCTAGCTCCCACAAAAGGTTTTCCTCCCATAGCCTTAAACTTCCTACAAGTCATAGCAAAAGTATCCGCGCGAGGAGGAACGAGTGCAACGGGTGAAGGAGGAACATTAGCTGGACCTGCAGCGGCGGCCCTAGCCTCTAACAACCTTCTATACCATACTGGTACCGCTACATTGTCCGGAAGATAAAGATCTTCAGCCATGCTGAGACGAAAAAGGGAAAGATTCAAAATGGAGAATTCGAAAGATAAAGATATGGCTATCGGGGATTATGCTTTTCTTTCAAAAACTTTTCTCTTGAAAGACATGTTTTTGAAAATACTCCTTTCAAACATATTCTTAGAAAATAGTTTTTCTAAAAAAATTTATCTGTTCTGGTAACCTTAAGCTCTGATACCACGTGTAACACCCTACACCCGCTATGGTCACTCTCTAAGGGAATGCCATGGCATCGGTGGAGTATTTGAGTGGATATAGAACAGAAAAATTACACCAAGACAGATATAAATAGTACTTAAAAAAAAATTAAAACATCATCTCATAACAGCGGAAGTAAAACATGTCTGGTTACATCATAAAACCATACTAAGAGTCAAGTACAAAATATCCATCCTGATAAATAAAAGTACATAATCCCAATATGCGTAAACTGATAGCCATAAAAGAAAAGGATAAGCTGAGCTTTACTCCTATGGTCCAAGCTCCAAAAGAGAATAAAGCAGTCTGATCAAAGCCCACTCGTACTGGGCCCACTTTGATAACCTGAGGGTTGGGAAAAAGATAAAAACAACGGGGTCAGACATAAGTCTGAGTGAGTCCTATAACTTTAACAATACAATCATTAAAGTAACCAGAGGAGACATAAGCTTGATATATGGTAACGTCTGGGGATAAATGGCTACACTAAGTAGCTAGGTATACTTAGGATAAACTAAGATAATCGTAAAGACGCATTTATCCACCCAAGGATTAGTTTACACCACCCCAGACTTATCCACCCAAGGGTAATTCCTACACTGCACCACACCAGTTCTACCCACCAAGAGTAATTCCTACTTAAAGGTTGATCCCCCTAAGTGTACTTAGTAATTCTTTTACCCGGTAGTTTCTTGTACCCCTACACAGGTGCCGTCTGCCCCTATCTTTACTAGGTGTACCCACTACTCCCAAGCGATCGGCTCCCTACTGTAGATACCCGTGCTGGTCCCACAATTGGGGTGTATCATTCCCCAACGTGGCCACCTGATAATGTCAACGGTGCACGGCTTTATATCTACACGATGCAACAACGACTTACCAACTAGCCCGGGTCCACACACGCATATGAAACCCGTTGGTCCCGCGTTGCCACCGTTAACCCGGTTTGGCCTCTTATAGTCAAGCCCAATATGCGTGTCCCGTCACTCGACTTAAGTCGAGCCTACAAAGATACGTTTGGGATATTGGTTGAAATGGGCCCCCACAAGCTACCACCTAAGCTTGCAATTTTATCTAGTGCATCCCACTTAACCCCTCTTTATAATCATGCCCACTTACATGTTAAGTTTTGGTTAAGTCATCTAATCATATTTCAATTGCCCATTAAGGCACCCACTAGATTTCTACATGCCACCCCTGGCACTTACTTAACCCTTTAATCATGTCTACTTACATGTCCTACTTTGGTTAAGTATTCTAATCGTATTTTCACATGCCACCCATGGCACTTACTTAACCCTTTAATCATGTTTAATTACATGTTCCACTTTGGTTAAGTATTCTAATCGTATTTTTCTATTGCCACCCAAGGCAACCCACTAGTTTCCTTATGCCACCCGAGGCACCCCCACTAGTTACTACCTGCCACCCAAGGCACCCACTTAACCCTCATGTCCCACTACATGCTACTATGGTTAAGTGTTTCTTAATTCATTAATTAAGATCATGACCTCATAAAGACCTCTCACATTAGACCGTCTTTTATGACTGCTGGATATGCCGGTTGGTTCCGGGCAGACTTCTGTCATCAAAAGGGTCTAACCTCGTGTCTTTACTTTAATCATGTATTTACTTTATGACTAAGACCTCTCACATTGGGCCAATCATTTGTAGCCGCTGGATTTGCCGGTCGGTTCCGGGCAGTCTTATGCTACAAAAGGGTCCAACCTCGTGTCTTAGTTGATTAATTACACCTAATTAATCACCCCCACAATTAATTATCCCTAATTAATTACACATTTTTCATAACATGGGTAGACCTAACTCAATAGGTAAATTCCCATGGGGTAGACCTAACTCAATAGGTAAATTCCCACTTATGTTAATTTATTTTTTTATGGTATGCTTATCATACCCAATCACACTTTTATTAACATATTTATTACCCCATCGTTCCCCACGTAAATCGTTCTCATTTCACGACATAATAAAGGGAAAGATCCATCACAAATATCATGGGTTAAACCAAATATTAGCATGTACTTTGTCATGGGTTAAGAGGATGTCAACTTGCATATATGAGCATATATTAACCCAACTACATTTAACCCCAAACTTGCATATTATCATACACATGACTTGCATAACATGTTGCATATGAACTTGCATATTATCATACACATATCTTGCATAACATGTTGAACTTGCATATAAGCATTCTCATAACTTGCATAACATGTTACATATGTATTTAAGTATACACATAACTTGGATAAGCATTCACCTACTTGCATAAGCATTCACGTACTTGCATAAGCATCCACATACTTGCATAAGCTTTCACATACTTGCATATTAACTTTTAAACTTGCATAATGTGTTATCATGAACTTGCATATTAACAAACATGTAACTTGCATAGCATATCTTGCATATTAACATACATGTAACTTGCATAGCATATCTTGCATATTAACATACATGTAACTTGAATAGCAACATGCACATAACTTACATAACATCATACACATAAACTTGCATGTATAACTTGCATCTTAAAGGAGGGTAAACATGCATATATATATATTCATACATTATGCATATACATAGGTAAACTTGCATGTCATGATTTATGCATAATACCAACCACTTAGCATGCATAAAACTACACACTTAGCATGCATAAAATTAATTACACATTATGCATAAACCCACCACTTAACTTGCATAAACCCACATACTTAACTTGCATAAACTCGCATATTCAACATGCATAAATTTACATATTCAACTTGCATAAACATAGGATTAATATTAAACATAGATTAGCATATTCACATCATGTCGTATGACTTGAAAACCCATTAATCCACATGCAAAACCATAAATCTCATCATGTCTCATCTACTTAATTTAGCAATCGATCATCAAAGTGATAGAAACTCACCAAAACCAAGATTAGCAAACTTATGAAGTGGAATTAGTGAAGAAGATATTGATTAGAGGTTGATTAGCTTGCACTCTCTCTTCATTGATTTATGGAGGCCATGACCAAATTTCATTTTGCCATAGTTTAGTTACAAGACCTAATTATGAATGAATTAGGGTAGGGTTAGGGTCTTATTTATAGGATTAGCTAGTGTTTTAGGCCCTTAGATTAACCCTAGGTTAGATTAGGACCGTTAGATTTAGGAAATCTCTAGAACCAGCCCTCCAAGCCAGCCTAGATCCCAACCTGGTGCAACCTGGTGCACCCAGGTTCTCTGGACGGCGCACCCTGTCGACAGGCAAGTCGACAGGGCAGTCGACTTGGTCTGGGCCCAAGTCGACAGGCCTGTCGACAGCCCTGTCGACATGGCCTTGGCGGGGAATTTCCCGCCTGGCCCCGCTGCTCCTATTTTAAAATCTGAATTTGAATTTTTAAATCTGTTTTTATCTTTGAATTTTCTGCAAACTTCATCGGGCCATAACTGGGCCATATGGACTCCGATTTTCGAAAACTCGGACTCTATTTCGCGTATTTTTCCGAGACGAACGCAATGACGCAGCCCGTTACCCCCAATTCCCACATCTGAGATTATTTATCCTATAATTAGTGAATTTTAGTATTAACTAAAATTCGGGGTGTTACAAAAATTGTTTCACAAGCAGATTTGAGTATATGTTTAAAATGTCACATCTAGATTTTGTAAATCATGGGATCGGCCAATTTATAACATTCTACTCACATAATCATCTTCTATCGACTTCATACAAATGGGATCAAATAAGGGATAATGCGTTCATCGCCTAGATCATGAATTCTAATGTAATGTATGCTCTAATGTACGAATAGCCAACTGTGGTCATAAGGTTGGTTTGAATGGAGTTGATGATAGATGAGTTTGGTAATACATATATTTGATTTATTACATTTCTTTGATGAAAATATTTACATTCAATAACAATGAAAATTTGAATTTTGTTTATAGATTCAACAATCTTATGATCACTTGAGAAAATTTTAGAACTCAGTTGCATATGTGTTGCGTAATGGGTAATATGTGGTGCAATTAAAAACCTAGACCCATAACTTTCTGCCCTGTAGAGTTTGAGTGAGCATTGAAATGTGTGTTACCAATACAATAACTAATGATGCTTATGATCCATTCTTAGACAACATGGAACCACCTTCAAGTGCTAAACTTGAACTAGTTATCGGCTGTTTACAAATATTCAAAGATGAGGAGGGCAGTAGTTGTAAGCAACACAAGTCTAAAGAGGATTATAATGGTAACGTTGCTATAGATGCTGAAGTTGGCGTGGTGGAGAATGCCAGTCCTCAATATCTGAAACTGTTAACCAAACTGAGAAAAGTACGAAGGATAAAGATTCAAGGTCAGCGAAACAACTGCTTTATTCTAACATTCATAAGTTACGTACTCATGCCATGCATACGCTAACTTCTTTCTCTATCCTTTGGAACATCTAAATCGTATATTTCTTTATAGTCAAATCTAAGCCTCAAATCCATGGTTTTTTCATTTCTTTTCCGCTTCGTTTCTGGATTTACTGAAAGGTATATTTACTTATGATCTTCCTAGTTTCCATTCATTTCTTACTAATTAATGAATGCATCCATACATTGATTCTTCTTAGAAAAAAGCGCAGGAGAAGTAGTGACTTCAACCGGCACTTTATCCCTCTCTTCTCGAAGTTACAGTAGGAGTTTATCAAACTCGGATAAAGAAAGAGGAGTTCATTTTGGCTTTTGGACAGGTAATTTCTTGTGTATAGTAGGGGTTTATGTAGCCAAAAGTGAGGGTTTTGCGTAGGAGTGGGCTTCCTAGAAGCTGCTCGAGCTATAAGCCATGCAGACTCGTTTTTTCCGTTATCAACCGCTATTATGACGGCTTTTCGTTATTTTACAATAAAATTCAATTTTTTTAGTAAATGAAATTAAAGTTTAACAAGTATTTTCTAATTCCTCTGTAGATATTTCCGTATTTCTAAAATTTTGGATGCTTATACGACCTTAATTGAATCATTAAACTTAATAGCATATATTGTCTATAGAGATCGGAACTTACGCAATTGACCTATAAGCAAAGTACATTTGGATCAAATTTCATAATCTTGATAGCTGATTAATTAATTAGAAGAAAAAATTTAGTAAAGAACGAAGGTGATTAACGAATAAGGTCGGCAAAAGTAAACAAATTAGGTGATCATCTAACGGTATTTGTTAAACTGGCAATTTGAGTCATAATGATAATGGTTGAAACTATGTTATTTTCTTAAGTGTGGCAAAGGGTGCGACAAGAGGTAGTTACTTAAGCGTAGTATTTTAATCGGGCTTAATCGGTGTGTACTATTTTGCACTAGCTATGAAATCTATCAATGGATAATTCCAATAACCAGTTATTTTATATCTCCTGTTTAGCAGGTTTATTATCTAATTTTGGTGTCAATTTATATTTTTGAAAGAGATCTTGTTACTCGAGAATCTGCGTTCGAATCAGAAATTTGTTTTCTTCCATGTTTCATCTAATTGTATGACTGGGTAAGCATTTTGTTGCTATTTGTTTCAATATTGACTTAACACGTTTCCTAATTGTGATTACCTGAACTTGATAAGCTAATTATTACATAGAAATCGAACATGAAGGGTAAATACCGACGATGCATTTTTTCCTTGTAGAGCGTTATCATTATATAACAAAATGAAGATTCCACCTAGGTTCCTAAAGTCATTTTCCTTCCTAGGCAACCTCTATTATAGGCAATGGTGTCAGGATCAGTAGCCTAGAAGGAACGTAGGTTGGTAACTGATTAAAGGCCATGATTACATTTCCATCTTCTCTTCTCCAATAGATGGCAGCATTCGGCTGGCACTTTCTTATCTGTTAGATCATAATACCTTGCAATATCCTCTGTTTATATTTTATTTCAAATAATGCTACCAATTCGTTTTTGCTCAAAATTGTAAGCTAGCGCTAATTTTGTTATACAGATGAAGATGAGGATCAAGCATAACTTCTTATCGGATACCAAGATATCGGTGGCTTTTTGCATGTGCACAAAGTGGCGCGATTAAACAGCAAGGTATTTCTGCTATTGATTGAAGGACATTTTTTATATTAAAATTTTGTTTCATGCTGTTGAATTTTCCCTAAGGACTTCCTAACATCTCGTGCTTCAAAAATTAATGTCAGTAAGATATCCTTTGTAAGGACCCGTAACTTCCCCGTGAAGGAAAGAGCGGATACTTTGAGGACAACACACATCGGAACGTAGACGGAAGAACATTTCATTGTTATTACAACAATTCCATCAGATACAAGAATATACAGAGTATAAATGAATAAACATTCGACAAATATCAGAGATTTAAATTACATTTAAATACATCGCAGCGGAAAATAATACAAAAGCACAACTAGGAATAATGCACGGATACAGAGCTTTCCGAGCATCGTTCCAGCTGTAAATCAGGACCCTGTGGATATAAATCTGCAAAACCAAAACTACTAGCTGCCCGTATCGAAAATAAGGGCACCCAGAGTTTAGGTTAAAACAATAAACTCCAGGTCAGTCATGTGACTGGTGTGAGAATTAAAACAGTTATTTAAAACTTTACTTTAAAAGAGAGTAATTCAAGGGACCGCGCCGTATAACACGGAACGGGTTTCCTCCTAAGAACACTAGTGCACATAACAAAACAGCGCAATGCTTTTTGGAGAAATGAAGCTATTATAAGACCCAGGTCCCATCACACAATGCAACGCAAGCCGGAGGATAGGGTTTTCCCTTATAATAGCCAAATAATGCTTGATACGTTTAAAACAAATCATTTGATACTATAATAAGTGTATAGTGTCAAAACAATTCAAATCATAAATATCAATCATAGGCGGCATAGGTACCATCTATCATGTCGCCATACTAGTTCTACAATTAAAACCGCAATATCACGTATTGGAAATTGGATTTCCGTCATGAGTCGAGGCAAGGGGCAAGCTCCTCTCCGATTCGAGACACTCTAGCAAATGTCCCGGGACCCCACTATGATCCTTTGGAACCTCCAAGGCCGGTCCTCTCTTACTTTTGAGGATTAATTATTCCTGAACACACGTTTCCCGGTCCTTTCAGACCTATATCCGAGGCGCCTCGTATCCAACATCCACACAGGTGAAAAGTATATAAATGTCAGGGCTGGTAGGTCACTGACACCACCATAGCTAGAAAGAAACGTCGTGCACTCCTTGGGTCCGTATCCCGTTTTTGACTCATACCGAGGTGTGAGGCTCGCGAATTCACGTTATACACAAAGCTACGCCACACAGGCCGTGCTTTGATCATCAACCACAAGACTTTGCTTTTCAACAGATGCCTTGATCAATTGCCACTTACGCGTGCCACACTAGCAATTCACTCCATGCGACTGATGTCCATCGATATACAACCTCTGAGCTCGTACGTCTCAGAGAATGGCGTTAAGCAAGAGAATAAATTCTCTGCCGCCAAACAGATGTATATTTAATAGAGATCAATCAACACAGAATAAAATCCAATGTCAGACACACAATCCATTTACTAGTTCGTTCTGGGTCTGAACGAAACCGGAGGCACTTTCCTCGCATATCCATCGATCTCCAAGTACGTCTGGACGATCACCAACTGTTTCCCTCATCTTGGGTGTACAGCCCAATCAAGATCATCAGTAATAACCCAAACGATGTGAAGACTTCCGATCTTCAACCATCGTCTTCATCTTCGACATCTCGTCGAATCGGTTATTCAGAATGGGTATAAACCCGGCCTTTCTGAATAACCCACGTATATGATAAGCAAATGTTACACAAACACAACAAACGCCTCATTCCAATTTAGAATGTTCTTTTATTCACAAAATCACATTCTTAGGGAAAGGTTCCCATTAATTTTATCCAAGATAAATTCTTCTAAATTTATTCTTTAATCTTCCTTTGGATATCATTTCAAACCATATTATGGTTTTCCAAACTAGTCGGAATTAGCGAACCACACCGAAGTAATTATTTATTTTATTTCCCAATCCCAACCTATTCATTCCCTGGAGCAAAACTGGCAATACTCCATATCTAACACCACAGTATTATCAGTAAAATTAATTACCATTTCACGTTCAAATCTAATTAAAGATTTAACTATCGCTTTGGAGCAAAACCGGTGGTACTCCATTCTCGATCACCTTTCAGATTTGATAATTTAAATTATCAATTCACATTTTAATCTAATTAAAGATTCATTAAAACTCCACTTAGTTTTAATCTTCTTCTTCAAAAATAATAATCTATAACCTGTCTTTAACTGGTTAAAGAACCAATGTCATCTAAAACACGATCCACGATAAACCCAAATCACATTTGATATTAAATACAAGGCTCTGAATAGAAAATATACCGGCTTAAATTCAATATCAAATTCTGAAACCAACAAATATCGTATTGGAAATAGCGATATAAAATATATCTTTCAAATTCCCATAACAATATCTGTATAGTCACGAAATCCAACATCGAAATATTCCGAAGATAATGTCGATTCAACTCCAGTCCAATCCACGTATTGGGAATATTGATTGTTTTTAAAATCACTTTCAAATTCAATTTATTTATTCCAAAAATAAATTGATTTTAATTCTAGTTCAAAACTAGTTCATTTCGACAAAAATCTATTTTTATCCTTTCAAATGTGGAATTCTTCAGCCCAATTTTTCCCAAATCATTTCTTATGATTTTACACAAATTATAGGTATTTTTAATAATTTTATCAAGGCCCGTACAGTCGATTTCCATCAACGGCCATCGAACTGCATTTACAGCGATCTTTTCTGATATTGATTTGGACATAATTCCAAATCCAACCGTTAGATTTCAAATTTCTAATATTCATTGAAAAGCTCTTTTCGATACGAACCCAACGGTTCCAGTTTTAGGAGAATCCGACGGTCGGATCTCCCGCAACGTCAATTCGAAGTCAATGGTCGAAATTCACGAACTGTCGCGGCGCGGCGCGTTCTATTCAGGCCATTATATATATATAATATATATATATATATATATTATATATTTCGTCGATTTCCTTTTTAAAACGTATTTTACAAATCGTTTTAAATTCATTTTCAAAAACAATTTCAACTTCATCTTCCATTTCAAATCGATTTGATTTCAATTCGAATTCATTCCAATTTTATTTAATTCGAATTCAAATTCGTTTCAATTCAATTCAAATTCTAATTCGTTTCAATTCAATTCAAATTCTAATTCAATTTGAATTCATTTCTATTCAATTCTAAGTCATTTCAATTCAATTCTAATTCTAATTCGTTTCAATTCAATTCAAATTCTAATTCGTTTTAATTCAATTCAAATTCTAATTCGTTTCGTTTCAATTCAAATTCTAATTCGTTTCAATTCAATTCAAATTCTAATTCATTTCAATTCAATTCAAATTCTAATTCGTTTCAATTCAATTCAAATTCTAATTCGATTTGAATTCATTTCTATTCAATTCGAATTCAAATTCACTTTCTATTCAATTCGAATCGAATTCATTTTTTATTCGATTCGAATTCATTTCAATTTGATTCAATAAAATTTCAGTTTGAATTTTAATCTAATTTAATTTGAATTTCATTTCAAAATATTAAATTTTGCAATCACTTTTCAATATTCATTATAAAAAGAATCAAATCGATATAAATATCGTTCACGTCAAAATGGCGAAACTCTAATCAACACGGCTTTATATATTTCAATAAATTCGTTATTCTATTCAACAAATGAATATTTATTCTATTCAACACATGAATCTATATTTCTTTGAACACACGGCCAATCTCAACACATGAGTACTGTCAACACACGACTATTTTTGTTATGTAAAATATTTTATAAAACTATGGTATCTATCGTTTGATTTTTAATTAGACTCCAACCTTAAAGTAGTTCTAATTTTAAATATGATAAAGATGTAAATTTTATTGTTAAAATATTTTACTCAACACATGAATAGTTTCAACACATGAACATCGTCAACACATTACTATTTATTCTATTCAACACATGAATCTTCCTTTTATAATATTCATTATTTTCCCAATTGGAATGAGGCCCAATCAATTACCATATAACGTTAATTATATGGGTTCCATACAACACATGTATATAATAGCAACGATAACCAATCAACCATCATCCAACGTGCACCACACAACTGCATGAGCATCAAATATAAATAATCAACGCTTACACAGTCTGTCGACCAATCGATCGACATACAATTAATTAATTGGGATTAGTGTACTCAAATATCATCCCAACACCCGTGTGTGGTTTCAAATCAACAAACACTGATTTTTATTTGTGCAGTTGGGCGATGTGTAAAATTTATCAACCCAATCAATATCAGTCAAATCAGTGTATATAAACAAATCGGCCGATTTGTTTATAAGTATTTATTTATTCACTTTCACGTTAAAAATTATATTTTTAACGATAAAATATTTTTAACTATATAAATATTTTATTTCCTTTCAACACATGAATATATTTAATTATCTATTTCACATCAACATCACAAACAATTTCACAACACATCAAACAAGCATACAAGCCATCCATGGTCTGTGGATGACGGGTGTCGGGTGCTACTAAGCACCGTCTGCATCCTAGCATATATATATAACTAGAAAAAGAGATTTAGAGTGAGAAGTTCTCACTGATAGCTAATCCAAACGCCTCGACTCTTCTTATGTAGAAGTCTCCGCCGTTTCTTCTTTCGTCACTTTCGTCATCCGTATTCACTACATATATAAAAATCGAATTTTTACTTTGCTATTCAATATATAAAAATCGAATTTTTTACTTCGCTATTCAATATATAAAAATCGAATTTTTTACTTCGCTATTCAATATATAAAAATCGAATTTTTACTTCGCTGTTCAATATATAAAAATCGAATTTTTACTTCGCTATTCAATATATAAAAATCGAATTTTTACTTCGCTATTCAATATATAAAAATCGAATTTTTACTTCGCTATTCAATATATAAAAATCGAATTTTTACTTCGCTACTATATAGATAAAAATTCTATTTTTACATCGCTACTATATAGATAAAAATTCTATTTTTACATCGCTACTATATAGATAAAAATTCTATTTTTACATCGTTATTCTCTACATAAAGATTTCGCCTTTTCAAAAATAAATATTATATTTTTATTCTCACTACTATATAAAGATCAAATTTTTAACACTTCTATAATATAAAAGATTATATTTTTATTGACTCTAAACACATTTAAAGCTGAAATTAAAGTAAAACAATTGTAAATAAATATAAAAACTCACTTATTTATGGATCTAGGCTTCGGGGGAGAGTCGTCGGGTGCTGCTGGTGCCGAGGAAGTCGCGGTGGTGGTCGGTGGAGGTATTAATCGCAAAACAAACCAAAAAAAAATCGGATTTTTAACAAGGAGGGGGACCCACAGTTGGCCAGAGGTGGCGGGGAGGTGCGTGGGGGTCGGGGATGGCACTGGTGGTCGGCGGCTGGCCTGGGGTGGCTAGGGCTGGCGTTGGTTTCGAGGGGGAGGGTGTTGCGGTTCATACAGAGGAGGAGGGGCGAGGGAAGAGGAAGGAGGAGAACGGATGGCGGAGGGCGGAGGGGGATCGACGTGGGGAAGGGGGCGACCTTGGTGGTCGGTGCCGCCACCTGGGGGGAGCGCGGCTCCTCCCCGTCCTTCTCTTCCTTTTTTTTATTTAAACTGATTCGGGGAAGAGAAAGAAGAGGGGGGGGTATGTAAATGTTTATATTATTTTATTTATTTTTAATTTTTAAATCCATGAAGGTTGACTTTTAATTCGGACACCAAACGAGGCCCAACGACTGTCGTTCATAGCTAATTACCCCCATTCCGAACACAATGGGATATGTATCATAAGCTGATTCGATCGCTTCGATCAGTTTTCATCAAAATCAACATATAACTCTATATATTGAATTTGAACACGCATTTCATTTTACCGGGGTCACATACGAACTCTAAAAATTCCATAAAAATATTTTCTAGCTTCGTATTAACGATACGGTCCTAACAAAACTAATTTCGTCGAATACTGAGACCGTTGGAAAAATGGCCATTTTCCAGTCGATTAAAATCAACTGAAACTGGTCAAACGCGTTTTACTTTGCCATGCTCACATATTGATTCGAAAAATTATGAAATTTGGAATCTAGCAATCTATTGACATCACAGATCCAACAAAAGTGGTTTCGTTGAAATCCGAGGTCGTTTGCAAAATGTCTATTTTTAAGGGCCTGAATTCCATAGCGACTATTCAGAATTTTCAACTGAGCATATCTTTTGATTCCCGCTATGAAATTTTGATTTTTCGGATTCGTTGGAAAGATATTCCCAATTAGATTCTAATATTTTTGGTTTCACTAAAATCCGGTTTATTTTGCACCCGGTATGTTCAATTGAAGTTTGAAATCAAATTATCGAACTACCGCACCATTTTCAATTCTATTTAAAATTATATATAATTATTTATATTCTAACGACGACGTATATAATATATACGTTCGAATTCTATTCAAAAATAAATTACTCGTCGATATTATTTAAAATAATCTATTTTAAATGTTCAAAATTCACTAAAATTGCCAAAATAAAATTTTTAAACTGGCTCGCATTTCCGGGTTGTTACAATCTCCCCCACTTAAAACTTTTCGTCCCCGAAAAGGAACAAAGTCGAAAGTGGTTTGATCAATCAACTCTACGTTCGATCTGGCTTCCATTCTCCAACATTTCAGTTTCTGAGAATTTTCAAATTCTTCAAAAATTTGGCTAACACCCTAAATTTTCGAAAAATTTCGCCATAACCTCCCCTGCACCGGGAGCCACGGGAAAATCCCGAAATTGCCATACAGGCCTTCTGATCTCAAAAAGAAAAAGAAAAGGCCAAGCGGCTAGCCAATCGGCTCATAAAATCATCATCACCCAAACCAAACAGTAAATTATAGTAAACATGTACCTATTTGTCGGGCAAACAAATTTTATTCTCTGCTCTAGCCTCCTTGCTATGACCTGTTCAATGTAAGTACATGTATATGCAAGCAAATGCGACTAATTTTCAATACAGTTCAATATTTGATTCAATTAGGCTAAATGGTTCAAAATTATCAAACAAATAAACAAACAACACAACCATCAATCAATTAGTGAATTAGAGTTTCAAATTCATAATTTTGATACATATACAAAAATCATGTTTTTGATGCCAATTCACAACAAATAAATCTATCTATATTAGTTTTGGTTCTCACACCAGTCTAATGGAAATATATAGATATCACACCTTCGAAACACGAACATAAATATTGATAATGCTGCCGCATTACCAGAATTATCTCCGGGCGACTAGAGTGTGATTCTATATCTATCCAGTATATTAAAACTTCGAATATACGTTCATGACGCGTATACGCGAAATCTATATATACTCGATTGTCCAAATTCAAAATAAATAAACATTCAAATATGTATAAAGCGATTTAAATTTCAAAACAATATTTGTTTTCATTTGAAAAATATACTCTTCACACTCGTTCTAGGATACTACTGATCCTATCTCTAACGAGTCATTCTAATTGGATATTACTAATCCAATATCTGATGAATTCTTTCGTTTGGTTCTAATGTATCTTGTTCTCGAGCTCTGTAAACCAAATCTCTGACACCACTGTAAGAACCCGTAACTTCCCCGTGAAGGAAAGAGCGGATACTTTGAGAACAACACACATCGGAACGCAGACGGAAGAACATTTCATTGTTATTACAACAATTCCATCAGATACAAGAATATACAGAGTATAAATGAATAAACATTCGACAAATATCAGAGATTTAAATTACATTTAAATACATCGCAGCGGAAAATAATACAAAAGCACAACTAGAAATAATGCACGGATATAGAGCTTTCCGAGGATCGTTCCAGCTGTAAATCAGGACCCTGTGGATATAAATCTGCAAAACCAAAACTACTAGCTGCCCGTGTCGAAAATAAGGGCACCCAGAGTTTAGGTTAAAACAATAAACTCCAGGTCAGTCATGTGACTGGTGTGAGAAGTAAAACAGTTATTTAAAACTTTACTTTAAAAGAGAGTAATTCAAGGGACCACGCCGTATAACACGGAACAGGTTTCCTCCCAAGAACACTAGTGCACATAACAAAACAACGCAATGTTTTTTTGGAGAAATGAAGCTAATATAAGACCCAGGTCCCATCACACAATGCAACGCAAGCCGGAGGATAGGGTTTTCCCTTATAATAGCCAAATAATGCTTGATACGTTTAAAACAAATCATTTGATACTATAATAAGTGTATAGTGTCAAAATAATTCAAATCATAAACATCAATCATAGGCGGCATGGGTACCATCTATCATGTCGTCATACTAGTTCTACAATTAAAACCGCAATATCACGTATTGGAAATTGGATTTCCGTCATGAGTCGAGGCAAGGGGCAAGCTCCTCTCCGATTCGAGACACTCTAGCAAATGTCCCAGGACCCCACTATGATCCTTTGGAACCTCCAAGGCCGATCCTCTCTTACTTTTGAGGATTAATTATTCCTGAACACACGTTTCCCGGTCCTTACAGACCTATATCCGAGGCGCCTCGTATCCAACAACCACACAGGTGAAAAGTATATAAATGTCAGGGCTGGTAGGTCACTGACACCACCATAGCTAGAAAGAAACGTCGTGCACTCCTTGGGTCCGTATCCCGTTTTTGACTCATACCGAGGTGTGAGGCTCGCGAATTCACGTTATACACAAAGCTACGCCACACAGGCCGTGCTTTGATCATCAACCACAAGACTTTGCTTTTCAACAGATGCCTTGATCAATTGCCACTTACGCGTGCCACACTAGCAATTCACTCCATGCGACTGATGTCCATCGATATACAACCTCTGAGCTCGTACGTCTCAGAGAAGGGCGTTAAGCAAGAGAATAAATTCTCTGCCGCCAAACAGATGTATATTTAATAGAGATCACTCAACACAGAATAAATTCCAATGTCAGACACACAATCCATTTACTAGTTCGTTCTGGGTCTGAACGAAACCGAAGGCATTTTCCTCGCATATCCATCGATCTCCAAGTACGTCTGGACGATCACCAACTGTTTCCCTCATCTTGGGTGTACAGCCCAATCAAGATCATCAGTAATCACCCAAACGATGTGAAGACTTCCGGTCTTCAACCACCGTCTTCATCTTCGATATCTCGTCGAATCGGTTATTCAGAATGGGTATAAACCCGACCTTTCTGAATAACCCACGTATATGATAAGCAAATGTTACACAAACACAACAAACGCCTCATTCCAATTCAGAATGTTCTTTTATTCACAAAATCACATTCTTAGGGAAAGGTTCCCATTAATTTTATCCAAGATAAATTATTCTAAATTTATTCTTTAATCTTCCTTTGGATATCATTTCAAACCATATTATGGTTTTCCAAACTAGTCGGGATTAGCGAACCACACCGAAGTAATTATTTATTTTATTTCCCAATCCCAACCTATTCATTCCCTGGAGCAAAACTGGCAATACTCCATATCTAGCACCACAGTATTATCGGTAAAATTAATTACCATTTCACGTTCAAATCTAATTAAAGATTTAACTATCGCTTTGGAGCAAAACTGGTGGTACTCCATTCTCGATCACCTTTCAGATTTGATAATTTAAATTATCAATTCACATTTTAATCTAATTAAAGATTCATTAAAACTCCACTTAGTTTTAATCTTCAAAAAAAAAAATCAATAACCTGTCTTTAACTGGGTTAAAGAACCAATGTCATCTAAAACACGATCCACGATAAACCCAAATCACATTTGATATTAAATACAAGGCTCTGAATAGAAAATATACCGGCTTATATTCAATATCAAATTCTGAAACCAACAAATATCGTATTGGAAATAGCGATATAAAATATATCTTTCAAATTCCCATAACAATATCTGTATAGTCACGAAATCCAACATCGAAATATTCCGAAGATAATTTCGATTCAACTCCAGTCCAATCCACGTATTGGGAATATTGATTGTTTTTAAAATCACTTTCAAATTTAATTTATTTATTCCAAAAATAAATTGATTTTAATTCTAGTTCAAAACTAGTTCATTTCGACAAAAATCTATTTTTATCCTTTCAAATGTGGAATTCTTCAGCCCAATTTTTCCCAAATCATTTCTTATGATTCTACACAAATTATAGGTATTTTTAATAATTTTATCAAGGCCCGTACAGTCGATTTCCATCAACGGCCATCGAACTGCATTTACAGCGACCTTTTCTGAAACTGATTTGGATATAATTCCAAATCCAACCGTTAGATTTCAAATTTCTAATATTCATTGGAAAGCTCTTTTCGGTACGAACCCAATGGTTCCGGTTTTAGGAGAATCCGACGGTCGGATCTCCTGGAACGTCAATTCGAAGTCAATGGTCGAAATTTACGAACTGCCACGGCGCGGCGCGTTCTATTCAGGCCATTATATATATAATATATATATATATATTATATATTTCGTCGATTTCCTTTTTAAAACGTATTTTATAAATCATTTTAAATTCGTTTTCAAAAACCATTTCAACTTCATCTTCCATTTCAAATCGATTTGATTTCAATTCGAATTCATTCCAATTTTATTTAATTCGAATTCAAATTTGTTTCAATTCAATTCAAATTCTAATTCGTTTCAATTCAATTCAAATTCTAATTCAATTTGAATTCATTTGTATTCAATTCGAATTCAAATTCTAATTCATTTCAATTCAAATTCTAATTCGTTTCAATTCAATTCAAATTCTAATTCGTTTCAATTCAAATCAAATTCTAATTCGTTTCAATTCAATTCAAATTCAAATTCGTTTCAATTCAATTCAAATTCTAATTCGTTTCAATTCAAATTCTAATTCGTTTCAATTCAATTCAAATTCTAATTCGATTTGAATTCATTTCTATTCAATTCGAATTCAAATTCACTTTCTATTCAATTCGAATCGAATTCATTTTCTATTCTATTCGAATTCATTTCAAATTGATTCAATAAAATTTCAATTTCAATTTTAATCTAATTTAATTTGAATTTCATTTCAAAATATTAAATTTTGCAATCACTTTTCAATATTCATTATAAAAAGAATCAAATCGATATAAATATCGTTCACGTCAAAATGGCGCAACTCTAATCAACACGGCTTTATATATTTCAATAAATTCGTTATTCTATTCAACAAATGAATATTTATTCTATTCAACACATGAATCTATATTTCTTTCAACACACGGCAATCTCAACACATGAGTACTGTCAACACACGACTATTTTTGTTATGTAAAATATTTTATAAAACTATGGTATCTATCGTTTGATTTTTTAATTAGACTCCAACCTTAAAGTAGTTCTAATTTTAAATATGATAAAGATGTAAATTTTATTGTTAAAATATTTTACTCAACACATGAATAGTTTCAACACATGAACATCGTCAACACATTACTATTTATTCTATTCAACACATGAATCTTCCTTTTATAATATTCATTATTTTCCCAATTGGAATGAGGCCCAATCAATTACCATATAACGTTAATTATATGGGTTCCATACAACACATGTATATAATAGCAACGATAACCAATCAACCATCATCCAACGTGCACCACACAACTGCATGAGCATCAAATATAAATAATCAACGCTTACACAGTCTGTCGACCAATCGATCAACATACAATTAATTAACTGGGATTAGTGTACTCAAATATCATCCCAACACCCGTGTGGGGTTTCAAATCAACAAACACAGATTTTTATTTGTGCAGTTGGGCGATGTGTAAAATTTATCGACCCAATCAATATCAGTCAAATCAGTGTATATAAACAAATCGGCCGATTTGTTTATAAGTATTTATTTATTCACTTTCACGTTAAAAATTATATTTTTAATGATAAAATATTTTTAACTATATAAATATTTTATTTCCTTTCAACACATGAATATATTTCATTATCTATTTCACATCAACATCACAAACAATTTCACATCAAACAAACATACAAGCCATCCATGGTCTGTGGATGACGGGTGTCGGGTGCTACTAAGCACCGTCTGCATCCTAGTATATATATATAACTAGAAAAAGAGATTTAGAGTGAGAAGTTATCACTGATAGCTAATCCAAACGCCTCGACTCTTCTTATGTAGAAGTCTCCGCCGTTTCTTCTTTCGTCACTTTCGTCATCCGTATTCACTACATATATAAAAATCGAATTTTTACTTTGCTATTCAGTATATAAAAATCGATTTTTTTACTTCGCTATTCAATATATAAAAATCGAATTTTTTACTTCGCTATTCAATATATAAAAATTGAATTTTTACTTCGCTATTCAATATATAAAAATTGAATTTTTACTTCGCTATTCAATATATAAAAATCGAATTTTTACTTCGCTATTCAATATATAAAAATCGAATTTTTACTTCGCTATTCAATAAATCGAATTTTTACTTCGCTATTCAATATATAAAAATCGAATTTTTACTTCGCTACTATATAGATAAAAATTCTATTTTTACATCGCTACTATATAGATAAAAATTCTATTTTTACATCGCTACTATATAGATAAAAATTCTATTTTTACATCGTTATTCTCTACATAAAGATTTTGCCTTTTCAAAAATAAATATTATATTTTTATTCTCACTACTATATAAAGATCCAATTTTTAACACTTCTATAATATAAAAGATTATATTTTTATTGACTCTAAACACATTTAAAGCTGAAATTAAAGTAAAACAATTGTAAATAAATATAAAAACTCACTTATTTACGGATCTAGGCTTCGGGGGAGAGTCGTCGGGTGCTGCTGGTGCCGAGGAATTCGCGGTGGTGGTCGGTGGAGGTATTAATCGCAAAACAATCATAAAAAAAATCGGATTTTTAACAAGGAGGGGAACCCACAGTTGGTCAGAGGTGGCGGGGAGGTGCGTGGGGGTCGGGGATGGCACTAGTGGTCGGCGGCTGGCCTGGTGTGGCTAGGGCTGGCATTGGTTTCGAGGGGGAGGGTGTTGCGGTTCATACAGAGGAGGAGGGGCGAGGGAAGAGGAAGGAGGAGAACGGAGGGCGGAGGGGGATCGACGTGGGGAAGGGGGCGACCTTGGTGGTCGGCGCCGCCACCTGGGGGGAGCGCGGCTCCTCCCCGTCCTTCTCTTCCTTTTTTTTAATTTAAACTGATTCGGGGAAGAGAAAGAAGAGGGGGGGGGGGGTATGTAAATGTTTATATTATTTTATTTATTTTTGATTTTTAAATCCATGAAGGTTGACTTTTAATTCAGACACCAAACGAGGCCCAACGACTGTCGTTCATAGCTAATTACCCCCATTCCGAACACAATGGGATATGTATCATAAGCTGATTCGATCGCTTCGATCAGTTTTTGTCAAAATCAACATATAACTCTATATATTGAATTTGAACACGCATTTCATTTTACCGGGGTCACATACGAACTCTAAAAATTCCATAAAAATATTTTCTAGCTTCGTATTAACGATACGGTCCTAACAAAACTAATTTCGTCGAATTCTGAGACCGTTGGAAAAATGGCCATTTTCCAGTCGATTAAAATCAACTGAAACTGGTCAAACGCGTTTTCCTTTGCCACGCTCACATATTGATTCGAAAAATTATGAAATTTGGAATCTAGCAATCTCTTGACATCACGGATCCAACAAAAGTGGTTTCGTTGAAATACGAGGTCATTTGCAAAATGGCTATTTTTAAGGGCCTGAATTCCATAGCGACTATTCAGAATTTTCAACTGAGCATATCTTTTGATCCCCGCTATGAAATTTTGATTTTTCGGATTCGTTGGAAAGATATTCCCAATTAGATTCTAATATTTTTGGTTTCACTAAAATCTGGTTTATTTTGCACCCGGTATGTTCAATTGAAGTTTGAAATCGAATTATCGAACTACCGTGCCATTTTCAATTCTATTTATAATTATATATAATTATTTATATTCTAACGACGACGTATATAATATATACGTTCGAATTCTATTCAAAATTAAATTTCTCGTCGATATTATTTAAAATAATCTATTTTAAATGTTCAAAATTCACTAAAATTGCCAAAATAAAAATTTTAAACTGGCTCGCATTTCCGGGTTGTTACATCCTTTCTATTATTATTTTTATAACACGGTTTATTAGAAATATTATAATATTATGTCTGAATATTCTTGGCGTATCTATTTTTTATGAATTCGATACAACTTTATAACATCAAATTCTCATTCCACTAAAAAAATGGTTTACATAAATTCAGGTTAGTTCACAAATGGGATATTTTTATGTAGTGTGGAACTGAATATACTTTAGATGCTTTTGGAATGGTATAGCCTTATGCATATTGAGTTTTACTTGGTTTCCATTTAAAGTTGCACATGTCTACTTTGAAAGTTTGAATTTTTTATTGATATAAAATTGCAAAATTTCAAGGCTGTTCTAATAAACATGAGCACTACTATCATAAGCTAAATGATGTTGCTGAAAATTAAATTATTGAGGTTTCAAGCTCAAGTGAACAATCATAAAACTGAAATGAAAGTGTTGGTTAAAACAGTGACATACTAGTCAATTGCCAATATTTTTCAAGTGTTCTGCTTGAACCAGCAGCTCTGTTTGAGGATTGTTTTCAATCTACATTTAATTTTAATGTTTTCTACATAGAGGCAAAAGTGCAGACTTTGTTTTCATGAAAAATCTGGTCTATTGATGATATAAGTATGTTTAAAATTAATTTCATAAATACAGTAGTGATACTTGTGTCATTACTATGGTTAGATGAGTTAAAGTTTTATGCTTATGCTTTTATTTTCTACTGTCAAGAACACTATGCTCCTTCTCTGTATTTGTGCATCGTGTATATGTGGCTGGGATTGTTTTCGAAACACTTTATTTCACCTGATATCATATTCTAACTGTTCTACGTCCTTATTTTTCTAATTCCTTGTTTTTTTAGCTCTAGATACATTGGTTAGGTGGTGTCTTTTGCACGTCCCTTTTATGTACAAATGCAATATGCTTCCTTTTTTTTGGGCTCTTTATCATCTTTATTTTTGCCCATTTCTTCTGTTTGACTGCACTTTTACTTCAGTTGTATGCTTTTGAAAATTTTAGATGTTCAAATACTTCATGGATAAAGATTGTACTTTGAGGTCTCCATTATTCCTAATAAATTATTTATTAAATGCAGTTGTCTATCAGTTTAGCTTGTCTATGTCATTGCTACTTAGAGTCCTCCATTACTCAGCATGAACTTTCAAACAAAGTAAACGAATATTTATGGTTGTTGTGTTAAGCTGATTACATTGCATGAATTGTGACCTCGGTTTCTTCTGTAGATTGTCTGTTGTTCAGTTTCGCTTTGTAATCATGCATCCTTGTGCCAAGAAGCTATACAGTTTTCAACCAAACACACAACATTCCTTGATTTTACTTGAGATACAAGCTAGATAATATAATGCTTCAGAGTTTCTCGTAAAAATTGGCTTATATGTCAAATTCAAGCTACATATTTTTTTTTTAGATTGTCCAAAGCACTCAAAACTGATGAAATATATGAAGCTCCTGTTTTATGTCAAATCTTATAGGGTTGGCAAACAAGAAGACTATTTCTATACGATGAGCAGGCGAGGGCTAATCAGTTATTCTTGCAACAGCAAAGACTAGGAAGCAGAGGAAGCCCGCAAACCTATACCGCAAGTCAGTCATGAAAAAGGATCTCCTTGCAATAGTTAGGCTTGTAATTAACTAGGTAAATCATTTCAGGACTCTTCATGTTTAAGTTCATGTTATAGTTGGATGTAATGGAAGTAGGTGCATTTGAAATGTTATGAAATAAGATTTGCATCTTGCTTTTGTCAGCATTTGGACCAATTTGCATTTGACACCTATCAAATCATGGTTATGTATGCTGAAATTCTTCCTTGGAACCAGTTCCACAAATTCTGTTCAATTTGGAATTCATGCAGAATTGCATGGACCTTTTACTTTTTTTGGTTAATCACATTTGAAAGGTTTATATAACTGATGGAAAAAACTAGAACGTTTATGAAAAACGTGGATCCATGAATACCAAAGTTATGAATATGACTACATCTGATTAAAGTGGTGATCAATATGATAATGCAACAGGAGACACGTAAAAGATTTGTTGACTAATTCCAACTTTATGAGTCTATGAAAAATGTTAGACGTCATCGGCTTTGGTTGAAAACAAATAAATGAACCGTACCAAATTATTTCCATTGTTTTTCTTAGTTGGTTGTTTATAAAATAATTTAACTTGATTATCGCTTTAGATAAATTTTTATTATGTTGTTATGATTAGTAATGTTTTAAATAATTACTTAGATTTGTTTGGCCGTCTATGTGTATTATATCTATCATGTAGTCGCTTCGAATCACCATTAAAAAGTGCATAACACTAAATAAAAATACTTAAATTATATATTCACGTCTTATCTTGAAGAATAATAAAAATTTCTAACATGAAACATAAAGATATTTTTAGTTCGGTTGAACTAGTTAATCAACCGTTTAACCAAAACTAAGGATGGCTGTGGATTTTAAAATCTTGATCCACTGGGGCAATGGATTGTTTGAGGTGACCTCTGTTTTAAATGGACTTAGTTCATCCATTCAGTACCTTTAGTAGGGGAGCTTTTACTTATAAATCACTCAGTACCTTTAGTAGGGAGCTTTTACTTATAAATCATAGTATCCACTACTTTATTTTTAAACGGTTAGATTTCATTACGTTTTATATCCATTTGGATATTGTCCATCAAATATTTTCCTTCGTAAGTGGTATGCTATTGATAGGTACCTAAAATTCTTACATGCAGTATTGGTGGAATGTAAGTGCATTAAAATGAATCAAATACTTAAATAGGAAACGTATGAAAATGAGGTGAGAGTACTATAAAAAGAACATAGAATAAACTATGCACTAAGAAGGCACAGAAATTCAATTTCAGTATCATATCAAAACAGAGTCAAATATAAGCTGAATTATTAGTCGCAATCACTATTTCAATTCTCGCAAATATGCATTCATGTGAAGATTTAATATGATGAAACATGTTTTGATATGATGCATACTTGTGTAATAAGAGATGTCATACAGTTAACTGAATAAGCTTGGTTGATATTTCTATGTCAAGTATAGTTATATAATATGAAACATTATTTTTATTACTAGCTTAAACTAGGCAATTGGTATGCTTTGTTGTGCCTATATCAGAGATGAATAACTAGGAAATTGGTATGCTATGTTATATATAATTTATGCATTTTGCATATTTATGTAATTCTGACAATTGACTGTTATACTTGTATGTAATTCTTATCGTTGACCGTTATACTTATGTATAGATAATTAGATTTCTGAAGTGAAGAACAACTGCATCAATGAACCAGTGGTAATTAAGCTATGAACAAGACTTTAACTATTATTTTGTTTGTTTCTTGTAGACTTGTTTGTAAGCAGTTGTGGTATGTGAATTCACTTATCTTGTCGAAATACTACTACTGAGATGATTATGGGTGTTATATTTGATATCACGAGTAATGTGTTTTTTAATTATTTAAATATGGTGTTATTGGTTTAAGTTTGAAAACAATACTCATATGATTATTTGTTTTAATATTTCTATTACATATAAGCGATTGATTGAAATGTTACAAGCCATTAACAATAAATAACCGCAATTAAAATGTGGTGTGCATCAGTAAGTTTCAATAGCGCTGAAAAAGTGCTACAAATGTAATTTACAAAAGATATTGTAGCTGAAACGAAATGCGACAAAAAATATAGTAGGACTGAAAAACTGCTTAAAAAAATGGGAAATGATGCAAGTACCAATTTAGTAACAGTTTTAACTCACTGCCAAAAAAACTTTTGTAGGGTTTCTAAAACGCTACAATATGTTCATTTTTGGTTGCGTTTATTAAAACGCAACAAAAACTTTCAGACTTTTAGCTGCACGTTGTATCGCAGCGTTCTCTAAAACGCTACTACAAGTTATGGTAGCATTTTTTCAACACTACCAAAAGCCATTTCTAGTGTAGTGTGATTATAAAATATATACTAACAACTTTTGTATAGAATATATATATACACACACACATATGCAGGAATTATATACAAGAAATATTACTGAAGACTGTACAATTTTAAAGATGATAGAAATTCAAAGATCAGAGAAATTTCAAGACTCATGAGTATTCAAGAATTCAAGAGTTCGAGATTAATATTGTTATAGAGTCTAGATTGTGTAAGACTCTAAATAGCACTCCAAGTTCAAATTCAAATTCTATTTTTCTAATTTTGATTTTTAACTCTATCCTCATTCTCCTTATTTTATTTTCTATCTTTTCTATTTTTTCCTTTCTTATTCTTATTTGTTTTTCAAACATAAATTTTATATATTTATATTCTTATACTTTATATTTAAATAGTTTAACACCTTATAATTTTTAAATATGTTTATATAGTTTAAATTTATGTTTTCATATGATTTTTTACTTCATAATATTAATTTACCATACTATATTTTGATTCAAGAATTTCCAGAATATCAAAACACTTGAAAAAATGTTATAAAATTAAAAAATACAATGGAGTATGTCAACATAACAAAAACATCGTGTCGACATATAACTGTCACTTTTTCAATTTTAAAAGGAAGTGCCTTTTCAATATTTGAAACGATTCAGAAATGTTGCAACCTTTCACACACTATAAAAAGGGGTTAAAACTGAATTTTTATACATATCTTCTTCTCCACTTTCATTATATAATCATTTTTATGATTTCTACACTTATACTATGCCGAATTCAATTCTGTTTAGATCAAACTTCTTCTCTCTACACTCTCTTCTCATCTCTCTGAATCAAGTGCTATTGAAGAGTTCTATGGCTGTTTGTAATTGTTTGGGTTGAGTAAAAGAGGCTCGGTTGTATCCTTGTAGCCGAGAAATTAAGGAAGTAGGAATCAGTGTTTCCTTGTAGCTGAGAAATCAGGGAAGTAGAAATCGGTGGTATCCCTTGTAGCCGTGAAATCAAGGAGGGTGTACTTGACTATTGATATAGTAATAAAACTCTGCGCAATCCAGCGTTGTGCGGGACTGGACGTAAGAGTAATCCGAACAATATAAAATCCAGTGTGTTCTTTCCTTTTCTGCATTTTTATTTCTGTTTATTTTGCATTTGTGTTTGTTTTTATGGTTTTTGATTCATACAGTGTATCACATAAATTTTAGATTTTGTTTAAATTCTCAAAAACACTATTCACCCCCCTCTAGTGTTTGTTTTGCCTTAACGATCCTTTCTACAATCCCTAACAACAGCTAGTTGGCTGATTAGCCAAGCCCATCAAATCTATGGCCTGCAGATATAAATAGGGGGACTTGGGAGAGAACTAGGATTACTCTCTCCATTCTAAACTTTATTCTGGGTGCCTGTAATTCTCCGGTTCAACCTAAAGCCCTATTTCTTCATTCTTTTCAATCAAATTCATGATAAATTGCATCTAGAGAATAGATAAACATCAAAGGGGATTAGATCACATCAGATTGCATCGTATTTGAGGGATTTCATTGCCTAGATCTGAATTCATCAAGTTAGCATCAGATCTAGAAATTGGTGAGTGATAGATATCTCTCACATAGAAGCAGGGTTGTATAGGTTAGATACGTGTTAATTTCATTCATACATGTTATAATCACCTTAGATCTGATCATATATGTTAATTTTAATTTATAAACCCTAGGAAAACCTAATTTGATTATATTAACCGGATAATTGTTAGATTAATCTTGTTTATACATATGTTTAGATCCAAATCATGCTCGATCTCATAATTTTGATATGTTCATGCTACAGTAGTGATTTGTTCATGTTTATATGATTGTGTATTGCTGAATTACTGTTTGTTTTGATTGAATTGATTGCTTTGTTTGAGTGGTATGTTAGAATTGGTTTTCGTAGATCATTGGGTTGAAGAATAGAGCAAATTAGAGGTTCAAATTACCGGATTCAAATGATACTTGGTAGAGGCGCTTTGGAGGACGAGAGATTGGAGAACCACAATTTTCATGCAAAAATATGCTAAATGCATGGGTCAGCACCGAACCATGATAGCTCGGCACTGACCCTTGCGGGTTGATCAGGTGATGTTGATTCTTTGTGGCGCGGTTTTGCATTTATGCAACGGTGATTCTTTCAAAATTTCGGTTCATTCGGGGTTGATTCGTGATGGGTCGAAGGTTAATTATTCAAAATATGGGTATGCTGGCAGAAGTTCTTATAGAAACGTGTCATGATTCGATGTAAACAAGTTTCATTAGAACTCACGATATGGGTATGCTGGCAAATTTCGGGTCATTCGGTGATACTTGCTGAATTATTTAAGATATGGGTCGATTGTGAACTCACGATGGAGTGGTCGGAGCCGGATTGATGGTAAACTAGTCGTGATTCGATATACGATCCAGTATGATGATGGATTGATAGAATATGAGTCAATCATGGATGATAATGGAACAATTCGAGAAATGGATCGAGTCGCCAAAGTTAAAGACTTGACTAATTTGATGTGCCAAGGAACCGTTGATTATCGAAGTGTTCTAGCAGACTTAAAGCAAGGGTATCGTGGGGGCGCCACTTAGGATCATATTCGGGAGAACGCGTACCCTAGGCAATCATGATGGGCCTAGTTGTCGAGAAAGGGACAAGACAAACATACGAGTCACGATGGTGTGTAACACCTAGTAATTTTTAGAAGACATTAAAAAGGTAAATTAAGGAATACTTAATTAAACATTTGGAATTCTGCTTAAGATAGACTCCGAGTTTGCGTAAAACGGACATCGTATGAAGAAGATATTAAGGTTTGAAGTTTATATACATACAAACAGTTGCTTCAGATACCGACTTGATTTCGTAGCTATATCTGGAGGCTACGACACCTGCCGAAGGCCAACCAGACGCCCTTGACTCAGCTGCAGCCGCCATTCCTCCTCCCCCTCCGCGTGTAGATAATTTCTGTAGATAATTTCTCTAAGATATGCAAAGATTTCTGCGCTATGGGAGGAAAGCCATTCCGATCGAGGAATTGAGACTTTCGTAGAAGCAAGGAATTGGCTTAAAGAGACGGAGATTTGTTTGGAATTTTTGAAGTTGACGATCGTAGGAAGACTCAGTTAGCCGTTTGGCAGCTGAAAGATGAGGCTTCATTCTAGTGGGAAGTGACGCAAGTAGGGCATCCAATGGAGACTTGGGATGATTTCCGACAGAGATTTGAAATGAAATTTCTTTCTCAAGCCGAGCAAAGTATGCAAATAAAAAGGCTTTTGGCTTAAGCACGGAGGCATGTCCATTAGAGAGTATGTTAATAAGTTTAATCAAGTGGAAATTTGCGTGAAGGGCTTACTAGTCAAGTCCGATTATTTTAAAGGACACGACTTTTAAAGAATAAGTTTCAAGGACAAAAAAATGTCGCGGCCGTTATTTTGCAAATGTGAAACCGTAGTCAATCTTCATAAAAAATGGCGATTTTCAAAAGCTTTTCATGTTTCAAACGAATATATTGAACGATTCAATTTTATTTCTATAGCGACAATTGATTGAACGATTCGATTGAACGAATCAATTGAATGATTCGATTAAATGAATCGATTAAACGATTTGATTTTCAAAAGCATTTCATTTTTTGTCATGTGTTGATGAAGTGAAGGAGGACTGTTGTGTTTTGATGATGGATGGTTGGTTTCAAAGTGCATAGAACTGCAAAACAGAGAGAAGATGGGAAGCAAATGGAAATCAAATTTAAAACAATAGTTAACAATACTGCAAGTGCAATGTAAAATATAATTTTGTGTGGTTTGAATGCAGGTGCATTTCCGATTTTGTAACTAATAGTTATAATGTTCACATAGTTGGTTTCATGTACTTCTTTTTGTATTTTCAGATAAAGATAAACACTTTTATCTTTTTCAGAGAAGAAAGAACAACCTGCAGTAATGATACAACGGAATATTGGTTGGTTTATGTGATTTAACTATGAAACTGTCTGCTCATGTATATATTTTTTATACAATGGAATACTAGCTTTAAGTGTCTGTCATGTACATATTTTTATATTTTTAAGATAAAGATAAATACTTTTATCTTTTTTAGAAAAGGAATAACAACTTGCAATAATGATCTAAATCATATTGGCATACTTGAACTTTTTTTGTATACTGAATAATGCAGAAGTCGTAGCTATTGTTTTTAACACAAAAAGATAAATACAAAGGAAGAACACCCAACTGCGTAACTTCCCACTGTTCTTTCCATCTCCTTTGTACAAAAATTTGCATATCTCATTTATGGTTTTAACTTCGCAACAAAGAACAATTAACAAAAAAACCTAAGGTCACCAGAACAAAAAAAACATGACTCTGCTTGTTTATAGCCATTCTATTTACAAGCACAACAATAAACAATATGACTGTGACTATCATGATAGATCAGTCTCCATATCGCTGCATCCACTAAATAACGCTTGTTGATCCTCGAATTCCTACAAGGGAAATTTGAATATGTATCACCAATGATGAAATTATAAAGAAAGAAAAATAATTGATATAATGATAACATATTTTTGATTTAGTTAGCCTACCACGAATTTGGAGTTATATGCTCTTGTGTTGTAATTTATTATGTAACCAAATTTTGGCATATCTTTTGATATTCATAAACAACTAAAGGCATTTCGTTATAGATTATTATGTAACTAAGCTGTTTGTACAAAAACATAGATGCTTTTATCTTTTTTATGCAACCTTTAAATCAAGTTCATATGATATGTATTAATTGTAAATAATGAGTGAAACATCAAACTTGTTTAACATGTATCCTTTTTTTTTCAAACATAAGTAGAGCTAAACTTGTAATTATCTTTTTTAAATCTTAAGTTCTGTTTTGAAAAGATGAATGCAACTATCTTTTTTAAATCTGAAATAAATTAAGATATTCTACTAAACATTTAAAAATTGTCAATTACAAAAATGCAATTTTGTAATCAAAAGTTCAGTTTTATAATTAACATTGCATATTTGCAACTTACAATTAACACATGACATATATATTCATTTATCTTTTTTAAATCTGAAGTTCAGTTTTGAAAAAATAGATACATGTATCTTTTTTAAATCTGAAATAAAATAAGATATTTTACTAAACATTTAAATTTTGTTAATTACAAAATTGTAATTTGGTAATCAAAATTTCAGTTTTATCATTAACATTGCATATTTGCATCTAACAATTAACACATGACATATATATTCATTTATATTTTTTAAATCTGAAGTTCAGATTTGAAAAGATAGGTGCAACTATCTTTTTTAAATGAGAAATAAATTAAGATATTCTACTACATTTGAAAATTGTTAATTACAAAAATGCAATTTTGTAATCAAAAGATATGTTTTATCATTAACATTGCATATTTGCAACTAACAATTAACACATGACATATATATATTCATTTATCTTTTTAAAAGCTGAAGTTTAGTTTTGAAAAGATAGATGCATCTATCTTTTTTAAATCTAAAATAAAATAAGATATTCTATGTAAAAAAAATAAACATTTTAATATTTATCATTTAGTAGTAGATAGATATTCTATGTAACTTATCTTCTATTCTACTAAATCTGAAATAAAATAAGATATTCTATGTAACTTATATTTTATCTTTTAATAAAAGATAGATGCGATTATCTTTTTTAAATCTGAAATAAAATAAGTTACTCTATGTAAAAATAAACATGTTAATATTTATCATTTAGTTAAAGATAAAATAAGATAGTCTATGTAACTTATCTTTTATCTTTTAGTAAAAGATAGATGCAATTATCAATTTTAAATCTGAAATAAAATAAAATATTCTATGTAAAAAATAAACATGTTAATATTTATCATTTAGTAAAAGATAAAATAAGATATTCTATGTAACTTATCTTGTATTATACTAAATATGAAATTAAAAAAGATATTCTATGTAACTTATCTTTTAGTAAAAGATAGATGCAATTAACTTTTTTAAATCGGAAATAAAATAAGTAATTCTATGTATACATGTTAATATTTATCATTTAGTTAAAGGTAAAATAAGATAGTCTGTGTAACTTATTTTTTATCTTTTAGTAAAAGATAAATGCAATTATCTATTTTAATTCTGAAATAAAACAAGGTATTCTACGTAAAAAATAAACATGTTAATATGTATCATTTAGTAAAATATAAAATAAGATATTCTATGTAACTTATTTCGTATTCTACTAAATATGAAATAAAAAAGATTTTCTATGTAACTTATCCTTTATCCTTTAGTAAAAGACAGATGCAATTATCTTTTTTAAAATAAGAAATAAAATATAATATTCTATTTAAAAATAAAAATGTTAATATTTATCATTTAGTAAAAGATAAAATAAGATATTTATGTAACTTATCTTTTAATGCTTTTACCATAATAAATCCAAATCATAAGAAAAACAACAAATATGTTTAAAATATATCAGTAATTATCAAATATTACTAAGGTTTAATACGTAATCAAATCATTCAAATCAAAAGATAAACACCTTTATATTTTTAAGTTGTCAAATAAATTAACATCTACCACTGAATATATATGTGTGAACAGTTTCATCATCACCTTGATTCATATTATGTATTATTACCCCACCGAGTATATACATATAATTAACAAAACAAAAAAAAATATGTTTTACATGTATCGGTAATTTTCAAATATTACTAAATTTTAATACGTAATGAAACAATTCAAATCAAAAGATAAACACCTTTATCTTTTTAAGTTGTTAAACAAAATAAAATCTACCACTGAATATAAACGTATAAACAGTTCTATATAGCAAATGAAATCAATCAGTGAATGACTACATACTTCAGCTAACAAAAACAATCGATATATAGCAAATAAAAAAAATCGAGCAAAAAAAAAAAAAGATAAACAAGTACTTACTTGTTCAACAACGAACACAAATCGCGTCTTTTAAATAGTGAATAGAAATTGTGTCTTAGTTTCGTCACCTGAATAAAGATGAGGCGATTAACATCAGCAATCGATACATAACAAATTGCTGAAATACACAATTACTTACTTGTTCAGCTGAGAAAAGTGATGCGGTTGGATTTCTTCAGCCAATCGACAAATCAGCTGAGGCGATTTCGTTTCGAAAGTAAATTAGCAGCAAATTTGATTTTGAAAGTATAAATATGAAGAAGAAAGCGGATTTGAAATCGATTTGGGGTTTTTTTGAGCGTCGAGAATGCATACGAAATGAGACTATAAAATTTTGTACTTAAAAATAATTATTTTAAACCCGTGTCCTTAAAATTAATTGGATGAAGGAAGTAAGCCCTTATTGTAAAATGCCCCTTTAATCAATTGGCGAGGTTTGGTTTGGAACTAGTAGATACCACGAACAAGAAAGCTTTGAGGTTGGGTTGGCTATGCCTCATATTTCGATGGGAGCAACTTTTGAGAAACTTGTTGATATGACATTAATGCATGAGGATAAAGGTGAAAAGAAAGAGGCTAAGATTGAGGAAACACAAAGCAAGAAAATGTGGCCTAAGAAAGAACAACAACAACAAAAGAAGGGCGGTAAGAACGGCAAAGCTCGAGATAATAGGAAATGTCATCATTGCGGACGTGAGGGTCATGTTATCAAGGATTGCAAGAAAAGAAAGAATTTTTGTTTCCATTGTGGAGAGGTCGGACACTTTTCTAAGGAGTGCCCGAAAAAGCAAGGACAAGGTCAAAGGGCAGGATCTTTGGGAGGGCAGATGCATGCTCTCGTGGCCAGTGCGCCAGATAGAGGTAAGAAAGTTTTCGTTTGAAGGTTTGATTTCTCTTTCCAATCATCCTGTTAGAACTATTTTTGATTCGGGTTGCTTTGCATTCTTTTATATCTGATTCTGTGGTTGAGTCTCTACACCTTAGTACTAGCATGGTTTTGCTTTCCGTTGCTGTCTCAAACTCCATTGGGGGTACGACTCATCTGTCTATGATTTTTCGGGGTTTGAGAATATCCGTGTTAGGTGTCGAGTTTGAATGCGACGCATATGTGCTTGGTTTCATGGGCTATGGTTTGATTCTAGGATGGATTGGCTAGCCATGTACGGTGCCATTCCGGATTGTGAGAGGATGTTCGTTAGACTTTTGACTTGCCATGGGAGGACCCTCGAGATTTCTTGTGACCCTAAGGGGTCTGTCATGCTTAGTTTCCTAGAGTCACTTGATGCATATATCGATGATCTACGATCTGCACCAGTAGTCTGTGAGTATCCTGATGTTTTTGAGGAGGTTAGAGGCTTACCTCCAAGGCACGAGATTGATTTTCGCATATACTTGGTGAACAATGTAAAGCCTGTTGCATTGCCTGTGCTCCATATGGCTCCAAAAGAAAGGAGGGAGATCAACAAGCAAGTAGGGGAGCTACTTGAGAAAGGGTTTATTAGGTGAAGCATATCTGAATGGAGTGCTCCAGTGGTATTCACCACTAAGGTGGATGGTTCACTTCGCTCATGTGTGGATTATAGGGAGTTGAATAAACTTACCAAGAAGAATAGGCACCCACTTCCGAGGATAGATGATTTGTTTAACCAGCTCGTTGATGCATTAGTTTTCTCTTAGTTAGACTTGGCCACGGGGTTTCATCAGTTGAAGGTGGCTAAGGAAAGTATAGACAAGACCGCTTTTAGAACTCTAGATGATTTCTTCGAGTGGTTCGTCATGCCTTTTGGGTAGACGAATGCACCCGCCTATTTTGTTGATTTGATGAATAGGGTGTTTCGGGAGTTTCTAAATAAGTTCATTGTGGTCTTTGTTGATGACAACTTGATTTTCCTGAAGAATGAGGAAGAGCATGCCCTACATTTGAGGGACGTTATGAAAACTCTCTGTGTGCACCAGCTTAAGGCGAAATTCTCCAAATGTCATTTTTGGAGAAAAGAATTGAGATTTTTAGGGGATATGGTCTCTAAAGACGGGATAGCAGTAAATCCCACGAAGGTAGTTGCAGTTCAAGATTGGTAGATCCCAAAGAATGGAATGGAGGTGAGGAGTTTTCTAGGATTAGCGGGCTATTATAGGAAGTTCATTAAGGACTTCGCAAAGATATCAGCCTCACTCACCAGAGTGAAGAAGAAGAATCTGACATTTCTTGGAATATATATTGTGATGATGCTTTTCAACGATTGAAGAGGGCTTTGAAAACAGCCCCGGTCTTGACCTTTCCTGATAGGAACAAAGTTTTCACAATATACACTGATGCATGTGGTACACAGCATGGTGCGGTTCTGATGCAAGAGGGAAGGGTAGTATGTTATGGAGGTAGACAACTAAGTGTTCATGAGAAGAACTGCCCTACCCATGACTTAGAGTTAGCTGCCATAATATTCACGCTTAAGACATGGCGCCATTATCTACTAGGAGAGAAGTTCGAGTTGTACACCGATCATAAATATCTCAAGTACTTGTTCGCGCAGAAGGACCTTAATTTAAGGCAACAAAGATGGATGGAGTTCCTAGCGTCCTATGACGTTGAGATTGCTTATACCCCTGGCAAGCTTAATGTAGTGGCAGATACACTTAGTAGGCAAAGGATGACATTTATTCCTTTGTTTGTGGAGAGGAAAAGCTTGAAGTTTATATCAACTTTTGATTTTAGACCCTCCACCGAGTTTACACCTAATTTATTAGCATCATTAGAGGTGTGACCTACTCTGTTGAACCAGATAAAGACTTTGCAGCGAGAGGACCCACAACTAGTAGATATCTTGTATAGACTCCATAAAAGGGAGACTTCTAGTCACCTCAGTAGATATTCCACGGAGGATAGAGGATGGTTGCGACGAGATGGAAGGCTTTGTGTTCCCCGAGTTGGGAGTTTATGGAAAATAGTCCTTAAGGAAGCCCATCATTTTAGGATGACTATTCGTCCAGGCGGTGATAAGATGTATAAATATATGAAGGGTGTTTTCTTTTGGGCTGGGATGAAGAAAGATGTGGCGTAGTTTGTTTCTCGATGTTTGATTTGCCAGCAAGTCAAAGCTGAGCAACAGAAGCCCATTGGTTTACTTCATCCTTTGGAAATCCCACGGTGGAATTGGAAGAGAATCTTGATGGATTTCATTGATGGTTTGCTTAGATCGAGGAAAGGCAACACCAATATTTGGGTTTTAGTGGACAAGCTTACTAAGGGCGCTCATTTCATCCCTGTTAAGAGTAAGAGGATGACAGCATGGTTGGCGGCAGTTTATCTTCGTGAGATAGTACGTCTGCATGGAGTACCTTCCAATATTGTGAGTGATCGTGACCCCATATTCACTAGTGAGTTTTGGAGGAGCTTGCAAGAAAAATTAGGTACACAGTCATGTTTGAGCACCGCTTATCACCCTCAGACCGATGGGCAGACAGAAAGGGTGAATAGAGTTCTTGAGGATCTTTTAAGACCGTGTATCCAAGACTTCAGAGGGACTTGGGAAGAGCATCTTTCTTTAGTAGAGTTCGTCTACAACAACAGTTACCAGCCTAGTATTGGCATGGCACCCTTCAAAGCATTGTACGGACGACCCTGTAGATCACCGCACTACACCATAATGTCCATTTGGCAACTCTTATTTTTTTCAACTGCCAACACTTATATGTGTTGTAGACTAGTGACACTAATATGTGTTGCGGTAACAAAAATGTGTCACCAAAAATGTGCCAACACTTCTATGTGTTGTTATGACTGGTCAACTCTTCTTTTCTAAGGACAAAGGGTAAGATACCAAACATAACCCTAATCGGTTCCTCAATGCTTTCTCCCTGGCGCTTATTCCTACCAAGGCCACGTCATAAGAAAATTAAAAAAAATTGAACTGCGAAGAATCAATATCACCGATTTACCTAATCGATATCGATATTAGAGATACTGCGAAGAATCAATTGTGCTTCGATATCGATATTACCTAATCGGTATTAGCCTCTCAGATCCTCTCTCCATCCGTTTCTCAATCTCGACTTCGAATTGGGGCCTCTAGGAATCACGGCGGCTTCTAGGAATCACGATATTTGGTAAAAAAAAATCGATTTCACTTTCGTTGTGTTTGGACTATAGATGAATTTTTGCTGTAGACTTCTAAAATAAAATAGATGTATGGAAGGTTTAAATTAAAATGAGAAGGTCTTCTAAAATCAATGGAAATGTAGTTAATTCAAATAGTCATGGTGGGTATTAGAATCTTTAAGCTTGTTTAAAGAGTAGCTAACCTGTACAGATTGTTTGTTTCGAATTCATTATGTAGGAAGTGCAATATGTTGAAATGTGTCTATCTTTGATTTAACTAAATTAATGCTCAACAGTGCCTGGTTCCTTAAACATGCATATGCTAAGTTGAATATTGACGATTTTTATATATTTGGATGAGTAAATTCAAAGGATGAATATATGCTACTTCTGTTTAAAAATATTTTTGTATAAGAAAAAATTAAATCTTTATTTGTCTTATAAAAAGGGTAGTGTGACACATGTCGCAAATACAGAGATGTAATTTTACATATTGCAAATACAGAGATGAAGGTTTGCCAACTGTCTTTTTCCTTTTGAATATTGGTCTCTTATAATCTAGTCTTCCTAATTTGTGTCGCCGGTAATGTAATAAATTTGGTTGATCGATTTTGTGTTTATTCAACTTTGCAATGCTTAGAGTTTGTTTTCTCGATGCTCCTATATTTCTTTTTTTTCGATCTACACAAACTGTGCATGGAAAGTGCTTCAGTCTAATGCATGCTCAAGTGTACGGAGTTGCAGTCTGAATTTTGAAATACTTCACTTAAGGAATTTGGGTTTTCAACACTATAGATAAGATTGAGTTATATATCTTAGGTTGCTGGAAAAGCAGTTTGCTAATATTGATATATAATTTATAGTTTTCTGAAGAATGGTTGGTTAATATGATTTTTTTTTAAGAAACTAGCTGATGTAGAGGAACCCCAGGAGGGTTGGCAAACCGATCCAGCTCCAACAGTGAGATTATATCATGTTTGTTTGCTTCATTGGTATAAAGTTTTTTGATAAATAATTGTGAAATTTATACTAAATTTTTTGATGTCGAATTGAATAGTAAAAGAATTTTTATTGAAATTATTTTAGACAAATCATTGTGAAAATAAAATAATGGGATATTCCAGTTGATAATATTCACCACTACACAATTTTAGTGTTCCATTAGCATTGCTTTATCTTATCACAAATTCACAATTAGCTTTCAGACCAATATTTGTATTATTTAATGTGTGTTAGCTTACATTGTGCACCAAAATACCCAATGCATGATGTCTTACTGTATTCGATGCAAATACTCCATGCGTATTACAATTCCCCTTACTCATAGGTACGTTAGACATATAACAAAACGCATCATTGGTATAAAAAATTTTATCTAGCTGAAAATTGACGTATGGTGCCTGATTTAAGGATTTTCCTTAAATAACAATTATCATAGAAAATGAATATGAATGAAAATCACAGCATAAATATAAATTGTTCTGATGCATTCGAATCCAATACAAAGTGGAAATACAATTGTCTGGCTTGAAATTTTGTTTGCTTTCCTCTATACGTAAGGTTTGGGTTTCAGCTGCACTTCAATAGCATTAACTGCCATTTCCTTATTCTGTTTGGAGCAAATATCTAGTATGGTCTTTACTTTCCCCTCCAAAGCTAATTTTTATCGACTGGTTTACTCGATCTATTTGCAAGTTTCTGACATTTTTGCACTGTTATCCTAATTTACGAAGTGTCTGCCTTCCATTTTTCACCGACTTAACCTTTGTAATACAAGTAGGGACTTATTTGTTGCTTTACTCGGTTGCTACCTTTAACTCATTGAAAACACATGTTTATTGATGGTATACGCTACGATCTTTGTCGTCCCCTCTTATCAGTGAAAATAAAAGATGAAATAGGTGATGGATTTTGATTCAAAAGAGGACTAGTATGCATCTTTCATAAGACAAAAGATGGAGAAATAAATGTTGACATGTTTGTCATTAGTTGGGGTTGTGATCCTCTAGAGAAACTAGAGCTATCCTCCCATATTCATTAATAGTTAATACGATTAGTTTTATATGGTTTCTTCTATAGAATAGAGTTGGTTTGCTTATCTTCCTTGAATGTTATTGAATTATTACCTCAGATTATTTTACTAATTAAAAAATAAATGTATGGTTTCTTTGGTACTACTCAGATCTGAATCCATTTTTCATATATGTTATCTGTCCCAAAACATGTGATCAAATAAGAGTTCACTTGGAATGAAAGTGAGCTTTTCAAACAATCTATACACAAACATCAATTGTGTCAGGATTCATGTGGAAAATTAGGCTATTTAAACTGGTTGATATCCATATATATATATATATATATATATATATATATATATATATATATATATATATGCAGTACCAACGGACGTCATTGCTTTATCAAAGGATTTGATCTCTCATTCTTTGTACTGTTTAGTCTTTCTATTTACTTACTCATTTATTTATTTGCATATAAATCCCTGTTGGTCAGCAATTGCTATCCACTGATTACCTCCACGCGAAAACTGAACAGCTCAGTTTTCGCGCAAAAACTGAGCTGCTCAGTTTAGTTTTCGCGCTGACTGAGCAGCTCAGTTTTCTGTTGTAGCTCAGTCCAAGAGATTGTGCTCTAAAAGATGACAGGATAATACCTTATGTACGCATATCCTTTCTTCTTTTATCAATTCTGTTGCTCAGAGTATTGTTCACATAATTTTTTTCCTTTAATTGTGCAGAAACTCAAGTTTTGTTAATGTTGTGTGAAAGATAAATTTTCAGTCAGCATGATTTTTGTGCAGCAGAAATATTGCCCTTGTTAAATCATTAAGCTAGCTCAACCACTAAGATAAGATGCATCCACGTTTTTATTGTCAGCTGCATTAGTTTCATCATTGTATCAATCTCTTGAATAACCAGGTGTATATGGCTAATATATCTAACTTGTTCATCATCATTTGTACTATGGGTTATAAACTAAAATTGTTTATGAAGCTTTATCATGTTATAACATTGTTTTGCTGCAAGTATCAAAGACACATTATATACATCGTTAAAGGTAGTAACTTCTCTTTCCCATTCCATTTAGCTCTACTGACAAAGTTTGAGAAATCCTAACATATATGTACTTTTTAAGGGAAATCCAGAGTTGCTTACTTCGATTTTGACTCTAGCACTAAATGATGCAGTGACTTTTGATAAGGTTGGTTAACCACCATGAAATATGTAGATTATTTTTAACTTGTAAACCCACTTATTGGATTATTGGATTGTTTAACTCGTGTAATAGGTTACAAAATCAGGAGGGCCTAATGGATCCATACGACTAAGGTGATTAAATAACTTAATGTAATCATAGGCTTTACTAATTTTTGATTGTTTTGGTGAATAACTCATCCTTTTTCCTTTATATTAAAAATGAAGTCCAAAGATTAGCAGACCAAAAAATAGAGGGCTTTCTCCTGCATTGAATATAATTATAGAAGCTAAGAAGGAAATAGACTCTGCATCTAAAGGAGGTCCTGTTTCATTTGCCGATCTCATTCAGTGTGCAGGTAAAGTAGAACTCCCATCCAAAGGTGTAATAATCCTCACTAGTTATTGCCATAAATGATGTAAATTCCAAAAATCCCAGTTTAATTCGTAGTTCAGAATTTACTTGCGACTTTTCTTAGCTTAACCACCATTTGATTGTAACAAATTATGAAGTGTGACAACACACCTTTTTAGTGGTTACTGTATGAAAACTAAAATAGGCAATACATATGTCTTATGTAACAATAGTATTGGACATAGGTTCTAACAAAAATATTGTATTGTATAGCATTAAAATAGAGACTTAAGTTCTTTTGAAATTAATTGGTGTTCACTAGTTTATCTTTCTTGCAATATTCACACATACACTTAGAATACATGCCTCCTACCATTTTTTGTTTTCCCATCTAATCTACTTATTTATGCCGCCTATTCCAGTTTGATCAACCATAGAATCCATCTGAAGATTATCGAGGATGATTCTCAAGTCGGTATTATATCAAGCTGGAACAGTGCTTTGCCAAAATTAATCTATCTTTGTCTTTCAATTTCTAAGGATTTGTAATCTATGCCAAAACAAATAACTGCTATTTATAATACACAAAATCCATTCTCAAAAGAAATAAACCACTAACATTTAGTTTAAATTGGAAGAGGTAGAACTTCTCATATATTGTAAATTAGGAAACAAATTTTTATGGATCTAAATTAAGGTTTTCACATCTTGATATTGTTGTTGTTTATTTATTTATAGTGGATGTCTTCATACTCAAGACATTCGACTGATTACCGTGATTACTTCCTAGTGTATTCAGATGATTCAGACGATCCTTCTCAAATTGTTTGTTCAGCCGAATCTCGTACGGCAACTCCATTTAGCGTCTACGAGAGAATAGAATCGAGCTTACAAAGAGATTTGGCATTATTAAGTGTTCAGAATGATATGGCACCGCCTACCAGATCGATAACACCAACAAGATTGCCATCCCTGCCAACATTCAATGTTGGAGAAGTACAATCTTGAAGGTTGCTATGTCGTTGCAACATTGAACCAATATTCAAAACATGCTATTTGAATAAAAACGTTGGACGTCTATATTTTATTTGTGCAAACACTGGAACTCTTAGAGCCTGTGGATTCATCCATTGGATTGACGAACCATTATGTGATTGTGGTGTGGAATTCGCGTTGGAGATTCTTGAAGAAAACAGAAGGCTTAAAAATGAACTTAAATTGCAAGATTTCATCGAGTTCAATAGACAAAAGATGTGTCAAAATTAAGAAGGTATGATTTTGAACTTATAACATTTACAACTATTTGAAACTTAAATGATGCTATTTAATTAAATGCATGCAGGAAGCAGTGAAACGGAGAAAAAGATAAATTTTGGTGGTACAAGCTATGCAAATTTTTGGATGTTTTTTTTTTTTAGTTTGTACTTTATTGTTGCCACGAATATGGATTTTTTTCTTATGGATTTCGTTACATGTTGTTATGTCGAGATAATATCATAGCTGAATGCATATTAAATAGAGCTTATGCCATCTTATATGCAAATATAAGTGTTAGCAATTAATATGTTTGCAACTCTTATAAGTGTTACCATATCTTATGGTTCCAACATTTATAAGTTTTAGCAATGAATATGTTTGTAACTCTTATAAGTGTTACCATATCTTATAGTTCCAACATTTATAAGTGTTAGCAATGAATTTCCTATAACACTTATAAGTGTTACCATATCCTATAGTCCCAACATTTATAAGTGTTAGCAATGAATTTCGTGTAACACTTATAAGTGTTAGCAATGAATATGTTTGTAACACTTATAAGTGTTAGTAGTTACTCTGTTTGTAACACTTATAAGTGTTACAGGAAATTCCTCACACGCCGTTGGTGACACTTAAAAGTGTTATAGAAATTATTTGTAACACATATACTTGTTGGGAATCCAATGTTTTGGTGTAGTGCCGGCTTGTTGGTGGGAATGTATAGAAATTCTTCTACTTGGACCTAAGATGGTTAGAGAAACTTCAGAAAAGATTGATCTTATTCGCAGACGCATGAAGACAGCTCAGGACTGGCTAAAGTCCTACGTAGATAGGAGAAGGACTGACATTGTGTTTGAGATGGGAGATATGGTTTTCATAAAGGTATCACCTTTGACGAATGTAGTTCATTTTGGATTTGCATGAAATTGGCACCAAGGTTTGTAGGGCCATTTCCCATAATAGAAAGGATTGACCAAATGACATACAGGGTAAAGCTACTAGAGAGACTATCTGGTGTCCATTATGCTTTCCATGTTTCCCATTTAAGGAAGTGTTTGCATGATACCGCAGAAGTAGTTGAGACGAGTATGTTTGAGGAAGTAGAGGTGGAATAGGAGGCGACAGTTAGACGAGTTCCTACCCGTATTCGTGGATCAGAAGTTAAGAAGCTACGCAACCAGAGGTCAAGTCAATGAAAGTTCAGTGGGAAGATGATCATGAGGATACAACTTGGGAGGCTGAAGACAAGATTCGCGCTTCGTACCCTTTTCTTTTCAAGGGTATGTTCTTAACTTCTCTTTAAAAAGCTTTATTTCATACTTGTTTCTATCGTTTAAGTATATCCTATCGATCGAATCTTAGACCTTTAGGTGGGAAACCCATGAATGTAAACATGTGTTTGAGACATGTTACGTTTGATGGATGCAAGTGTTTGCTAGTGGTTGCTCGTGGATGCATATATACGCACATTAGGCACTAGATCGGCTCAATCACTCTCATACTGCATAAGAATGTGTGTGCATTTTTCTTCTTTTAATGGATGAAAGTGTGTGTATCATCCACTGTTTCAAATCCCGCAAATATCGCTCGAGATCTTCTCCGAGATCTCGTTTTGGGCTCCTTCCGAAATGAAACAGCAAATATCATTCTAAATCTCTTTTCGAATATATCACCCAAGATATCGCAATATCGAACGATATATCGATTGAGAGGAAATACTGGAATATCGTCCGAGTTCTTAGTTTTTTCGGTTAAAATTTAAGTCTGTTCCTGACTAGAACAATAATTAAAAACTCAAATCTAGCCATGATAATCTTTTGTTATTTTACGTTTTGCATGTTAAATGACCATATTGTATGTTCATATTTATTCTACAATGCTTATAATTTTCATACTCGCCTATTTTACATACATGTTACCTATGAAATTATGTATTTTATGGTATATTTATAATGAATTTCTTAATGTCTTGGATCCTTTTACTGTTTTCTAACAATATTTCCGTTTTAAGCATATTACAATTTTAGTTTGAATGATCTTTCGCAAAATAAAGAGTAATAAAGTTATTTTGCAATTCAAGTTTATGTTACTATGTTTTTGATAGCATTCACAAAAATTATTTTGTAAAAATATCATTTTTTGGCATATCATGTACACCGAGATTGTTCCGACATAAACTTTTAGACCCGAGATAGAAATCTGAGACGAACTCCCGAGTTGGACTCATCTCATTCGAGATCTCCCCCGATACGAGATCAAGTCTATAAAATCCCCGAGACAAAACGCGACCGATATCCAAGATTTAAAACCTTGGTATCATCATATGGATGTTGCATTTGGATGAATAATTGCGCACACATATAGAACTTACATGTTATAATAGGATTATTTGCATACATGTTGGGATCATGGCACTAACATACATTGCATTAAGGAGGTCAACTGAATCAGTAGACCGCTTGATCTTTCGCATCAGTATAGGGACATATACACACTCCTTTGCATATGTTCATATAAGCATTAGAAATCTTTTAAGGACTATGGATGCATGTGATTGACGGATGAGTAGATGGGTGATGGATGTTAGGATATGCATTCTTCTTAACTTAAAGATTTCGGGGACGAAATCCTTTAAGTAGGGGAGAATGTTACACCCCGTAGTTTTTAAAAGACATTAAAATGATAAACTAAGGAATGCTTAATTAAATATTTGTAATTAAGTAGAATATATTGCGTCATTGAGTTCAACTCGGAATTCTTCTTAAGATAGACTCCGAGTTGGCGTAAAACGGATATCATATGAAGAAGATATTAAGGTTTGAAGTTTATATACATACAAACCATTTATATATATACAAAAATATTCCAGAAAATTTAAAACCATAGGAGGGAGGGTGCGAGAATTCGGCCCGTTGGGGGTCGACCGCATGCCTTAAGGGTGTCGACCCGTGGGTCGACACTACAACAGGGGTGTCGACACCCATGTCGACCCCCCCGGAAGAATCTGGACCTGCTGTGTGTCCTGGTTTATTGGCCGATGGCTGTATAAAGGACCTTAATCCCATTGTTTTATTCGTCTAAATCAATGGCAAAAACGAGGTGCTGCCCCAACTCAGGTTAAAATAGTTTATTCTTCTTCAACAACAAGTTATACATATTCAAAGATCTATGCTACAACATCTACAATCAATCTTCTGATGTTTAGATCCAATCACATTGAGTTTATGTTGCTTTTAGATATAAACACCTAAAATGTAATATTGACATTTTTATAAGTTTGGATCTAAGCCTATGCATGTTCGTAATCTGAATCAAAATAGATCTGCCATTACTTGTACACCAGATCTATTGATTAGTGCCTATACGCCTATTCATGATATCCCTATTTTGTTAGTTTGTCTAATTATGACATCATATGCCAGTTTTATCTACTATGCCTATTCTTGTTCTCTCCTCTCCCTTTTTTCCCTTTTTGTTTATATAGCTAGGCTACCTTTGAGCCTAGGCCTATCGCTGAAATACGTGAGCGCACGAATTTGGGAATGATTAATTTGGGGGCATAATTCATATTCTAAACATGATTGGAAAATTTGGGCATAATTTGTACATTGAGCCAAAACTTAGGATTTGGGGGATATAATCTATATCATGATCTAAACCTTACCCTGGGGCATAACTTGTATCATAGATCGGACAGGGATTTAGAGCATAATAAACATGAAAACTGGTTAGCAATGAAAATGCCTGAGATTTACAGTAATTAGAAACTGTAACCGTTCTTAGACACGAGGTTAGATTACACTTGGGGTAGAAGTCTGGCCAGAACCGCTCGGCAAATCCAGCAAGCACAGGTGGTAAATCTAATGTGAGAGGTCTAAGTGCATAAACGTACACATGACGGTGCTAAGACATGAGGTTAAGTCCAACTTGTGGATGAAGTCTGCCCGGGCCCTACCGGCATATCCGGCATCCACAAGTGGCAGACTTAATGTGGGAGATCTAGTGCAGTGTAACCATAAATGAATGAATGGTGATGAACTTGTAATACTTAACCTGTTTGAATCCATAAGGATTACATAAACATGTTAACTTGAGTTGGGGGTTAAGTAGACTTGCTTGAATCAGTGGGAGGGTTAAGTTAATCTTGTTAAATATGTGGGGACGGGTTATACATATAAACCCGATAAACTTAACCAGTTGGGGTTATGCAATCTTGTTAAACTGGTCGACATAACCAATGGAAATCCTAGTAGTAGGGATGCAAGCCTAGGGGGAAGCTTGTATCATCCGGAGTGTGGGACCTGTTTCAGTCAGTAATCCATCATGGTTTCAAACGGAGAACCCTGAGCTAGGTCGGGGTCAGTGCATGCTTACTGAGCTGATTATAAGAGGTCACTTGGGTAAAGGGTGTTTGACAGCGCGTTCCATCGGGGACATGTGCGTGCATGAGTCCGCTTGCTCGGGAAACTAAGACGTTGTGACATCAGTAGACATGGTTGTGCACATCTTGTAAATAAAGGGTTGCCACTTTAGGAAGTGATACATCCTACTGTGGGGCTAGCACAGGGTATCTATGGAGTTAGGGAGCCGATTGATTGGGGGTAGTAATTAGGGTACATTTACTCTTGCTTGTTTAGGAGCCCGTTATTATCGTTGGGGGTAACACCCGTCAGTTCTATTGGGCTACCTGTTATTGTATGCGGTAAATCCTTTCACTTGAAGTACACCTAAGTCTACCATCTTTTATTTGTTGGGATCATCTTGTTCTGTGATACTAGTATTAGTGAAGAGAAAAGTATTAGAGAATCAAAATACATGTTTTATTCTGTTTGTTCGGTTTACCTTGTCATATCTGCCTTATGACACTGTTATCTCTCTCCAACTTATATGTCTGTCATAATGCTTTTACTTATTTATATGTTAAAAGAAACTGGACTTGCCAGACTTTTTGTCTGACCCATTTTGTTTCCTATTCTTTATCTTCCGTTCCCCCCACCCAAGGTTCGCCGGGTGGGAATACTCAAGCTTAATCAGGATTCTTCTTTCATTCTTCTTGGAGTTGCTTAGATGTACCGCTTGATTTCGTATCTTCTCTACTATGGCTATGTTTTGGGGATTATGCTCTTTTTGTGTATTATTGTACTCTGATGATGATTTTTGTATAAGGCAGAAGTTTTACTTTTTTAGTATTCCAGACTTATTATGTAATGAGTTTGAACCACAAAGGTTTTCTATTTAATAAAGTTTTAAATTCCGCTGTTATTTATATATGTCTTGTAATGTTTCTGTCTCTATTTACCTATAACACTTCATGGAACTTAATGCATTCTGATAAAGAGTGACATTAACGGACATGGGGTGTCACATGGTGTATGGTAGCTTGGCTAGAATCGGGGTTCTCCATTATCCCTTGTGATCGTTGTAAAGCAAATTCAATAATCAATGGATTCATAGCTGTAGACGGTGATAGCTAAGGTATTGGATGCTATGGATGTTATGGTTGATTGTGCGTCTTTCTTCTCTCTTTTTTCTATTTAGGATATGACTGTAGGTTGTCGAAGAGAAGTAGGTTTGAGATCGTCCTTTCCTATTTCTAATGTGACACATGATGGATGATTTTCACGTGTTAACTTGATGGTTGCTAGGAAGATCAAAGAGTTGATCCACCTGTACTTATATTATGCTATGTAACTGTTGTTAGTTATTTTATCACTAACTAAGACTATTGTCCGACTCAAGGTTTTATATTTCCCTCTTATTTCCTTGGGTTGTTCATCAACGTTATTGATTGAGCAGATTGAGTAGCATGTGGCAGGTTTGGTGCCGTTGATGATGTACATTGATGAGCAAGAGGCTAGCGTATTATTACTACCTGCTATCTAGATATTTCTTTTCTATTTCCACTGTATGTTGATGGTTATTGGGACTCTAAGGGATATAGTGAGGCATACTGTATTCAAAGATTCATCTATTGAGATGTATTGTACTCCATGTTTTGTGGTTTTATGGAAATTTGATTCTCTATTCTATTGTGCTTCATTACTATATCCCAATGTATATTTTATTATTATATATTGTTCATGCACTGTGAGTTATGCAACAAGCTCATTTCGAGTTATTCTACTCTGATGATCATTCCGTATCGGCCTAGCACATCATACAATGCACCCTTTCCTTAGTTCCGTGTAGGAAGTACATGACGGTTGTCACATTTGGTATTAGAGCTTTGGTTAATCGATTTTACCCCAAGTTCGTAAGCATAAACGCGTATGAAAGACGTATTTGTGATTTTATTTGGATGATTACTATATTATATACGGATATAGTATAATATAGTAGGTTGGTAAGCACTTGAACACCATTGCGGCTTTCCCTAATGTGGATTGACTCTCGTTTCAGAGTAAGAATGAGTCGATGAAGTTCGAGACACGTTGTTGGGGATGAGCTTGCGACTGGAGGGGTAGGCGACGATAGCTAATCGAAATTTGCAGCTGCTATTCCCAATTATCCTGCTATGTTCGAGGCTATGATGATGTAACACTCCGCATTTTTAATTAAATAATAATATAAAATTTGAGAAGCTTTCAAAACTTGGTCATGTGATTAGCGTCAGTGCATTTGTAGCGATTTTCTAATCAGTTTAGACCTATGGCTTGTAGGAAACGAATTTAAGATGAAAAAGATATCTTTAATTAAAATACTACAACAAATGTGAAAAGGCGGAAAAGAAGAAAAATAAAAAGAACAATGACCACCATTATTTTTAGTCTTATGAACAAAAGCCTATGTAGCCCAGTTGATAAAGACATGTCTCTCCCAAGTGAGTGGCGCAGGTTCGAGTCCCATTGGCGCCATGTTATTGTTTTTGAGGAACGACTAAAATAATATATATTCTAAGAGGAAAATATGTATAAATGCACATATAAAGAAAATTATACATAAAGGTGAGTATAAAAATATATGTACACATGCATATGTAAATATATGTGTATGTGTGTGCAAAAATATAAACATATGAAACTTTATGAATTTTTTAGTGATAAGTGCTATGTCATCCTCATCTGAATCAGAGTCTTCTTTTTCAACATGAAATGTGAGAATCTTTTTGTCCTGAGTCCGTACTCTTTTAGCCTACAAATTAACTTTGCACGACATTAGATTTCCTATCAACTGTTCTGGTTTGATGGGAGAAAGGTCGTTTCCTTCTTCGATAGCTAAAACCTTCCTTTTTCATTCATCTATTAAAGATTTTAGGATTTTCAATATAATATCAAAATTGGAATATTTTTATCCTGGTCCTAATAATGAATGATAAATGTTTTGAAACCTGGAATACACCATTTATGGATTCATCTTGTTTCATTAAAAAAATTTGAAGTTGACTTTTAAAGATATATATCTTGCTTTTTTTCACCTTGTTAGTTCCTTCATGAGTAACTTTAAGTGTTCATCATACTTCATATGCAGTGTTGCACATGCTAATACGGTTAAATTCTTTTATATCCAAGGCGCAATGCAACATATTCATAGCCTTAGCATTTGCAGTAGCATCTAATTTTTGTGTATGTAGAATATTTCGTAGTAGGAATGTGATATTCCATGAATCAAAACCATTTGCTTGCATATAAATTCTCTGGCATGTAGCCCAATAGTTGTAATTCGTGCCATTAAACAGTGGTGGTTGTGTAGTGGATTGCCCCTCTATAAAACTAGCGGTAGTGCTAGTGTCAGTGTTATTTTCCAAATTACTTTAGAAAATCAAAATAACTATGTTATGCTTATATCATGGCATTGCTTTGATACCATTTGAAATTCTATGGATTGAGTAATGCGGAAATGTACTAACGCGGAAGTGTATATGATAATAAATAATAACAGCAGTAGACGATATAAAAGCAATAAAGTAAAATGACAACAGATATTTTTATACTGGTTCAGAGCTTCGTCCTATGTGCAGTCCCAGATTCCTTCTAGGATTTCGACTTAAAAAATCTCAATTAACACGGAGGAATAAATATTATAACACATGAGCAGCAGAACATGAACTGAGCAGCAGAACAAGACCTGAGCAGTAGAACAAGATTTCGCCTCAGCAGCCAATGAGGACTTTGACGTGCTTGAGCAGTGGAACATGAATTTCACCAATATAAAAGTTAATTGACTTCTTTGTGTTCTTAATAACACGAATATGTCACTTTATAGTACACCCTTCCTATAATGCTTTTCTTAGGGGGGTGTGTGTGTACAGTATACGAAGATATGAAAGGGAAAGTATTGCTTAGAATAAAAAAGTGAAGTCCAGGTTCAAACAATTCGAAGTTTGTGAATGCATTTAGCGAATATAGAGGGTATTTACAAGGATTTGGAAATATTAGATCAGATAAGTCAGAAAATTGTTATTGATTATGAATAAAACATGTTTATATAGAAGTTAAAGGGATAACTATTAACGAAGAGATTTGATTGAAGAGAAGCATCCAAAACTTTTCAGGAATATCATAACCCTTCACGAAAAGAAGCAACTCTTCATAAATATAGCCGATAAAGTTGGTTCAGTTGAATAAATTTCTGAGGTAGTCGATTCAAATTTATATTCATTCACACATATATGTGGATTGTTTATATTTATCCTTGTCAGTTGACTGACTCAAAAGGTCAGTCAATTGAACTGGCACAATGTGCACAGTGCACATATACCGTGATTTTTTTTAGAATATAACAAAGCGATTTTGTTTTTGTGATATAAACTACTTGGGGATAAATTTTGACAATAATATACTTCTAAGATTAAAAAACATTAAAGATGTAGAACTATGCCTCAGTTTGAAGTCTTGTCTTTATTGTAGTTTACATCTATTCGAGTGACTTCTCTTTTTGTCGCTCTAGTCATCATTAAATCTTGATGATGTTGGAAGTTAATTTCCTTGTAATGAAACAAAACCATGATTCAACACAATCCATATCCTATCTAGACAATCCGCCTATTGAAAATCTTCAATTCACATTCGCAATTCAGTTATCACTGTCCAGTAGTTACTGCCAATCTACAAGACCTACACTAGCATGTCTAATACCAAGACCATCATAAGTAGGACGTCGATCTGTGATGCCAAAACCCCAATTGGTTCCGATTCGGGGAGCAGGATCGAGTGCGATCCAGTTTCCAATGGCGACGTGAGACGACCCGAACTTCCCCGTGAAGGAAAGCACGGATAGAATTGAGTACAAGACAAACTAGAACGCAAACGGAAGAACATTTCATTGTTATTACAACAATTCCATCAGAATACAAGAATATACAGAGTATAAATGAATAAATTACATTCGATAAATATCAGAGATTACAATAAATTACACAGCAGCGGAAAAATATACAAAATACAACTGAAAGTGATACACGGATACAGAGCTTTCCGAGCATCGTTCCAGCTGTTAATCAGGACCCTGTGAATATAAATCTGCAAAACCAAAACTACTAGCTGCCCGTGCGGAAAATAGGGGCACCCAGAGTTTAGGTTAAAACAATAAACTCCAGGTCAGTCATGGGACTGGTGTGAGAACTAAAACAGTTATTAATCTTTATTTTTAAAGTAAGGTAAATCAAGGGACCACGCCGTATAACACGGAACGGGTTTCCTCCCAAGAATACCAGTGCATAAAACAAACAGCGCAATGCTAAATAAAGAAAAATGAAGCTGTTATAAGACCCAGGTCCCATCACACAATGCAACGCAAGCCGGAGGATAGGGTTTTTACCTTATAACAGCCAAAGCATGCTTGATACGTTTAAAACACATTATTTTGATATTACTATAAGTGTATAGTGTCAAAACAATTTCACATCATAAATATCAATCATAGGCGGCATTAATGACCCATACCACTATGTCGCCATACTAGGTTCTACAAATAAAACCGCACTATCACGTATTGGAAATTGGATTTCCGTCATGAGCCGAGGCAAGGGGCAAGCTCCTCTCCGCGTTCGAGACACACTAGCAAATGTCTCAGGACCCCACTATGATCCTTGGATCTTCAGGGCCGGTCCTCTCTTACTTTTGAGGATTGGCAATTCCTGAACACACGTTTCCCGGTCCTTACATACCTATATCCGAGGCGCCTCGTATCCAACAACCACACAGGTGAAAAGTATATAAATGTCAGGGCTGGTAGGTCACTGACACCACCTTAGCTAGAAAGAAACGTCGTGCTCTTCCTGCAGTCACTATCCCGTTTTTGACTCATACCGAGGTGTGAGGCTCGCGAATTCACGTTATACACAAAGCTACGCCACAAAGGCCGTGCTTTGATCATCAACCACAAGACTTTGCTTTTCAACATAAGCCTTGATCAATTGCCACTTACGCATGCCACATTGGCAATTCACTCCATGCGACTGATGTCCATCGATATACAACCTCTGAGCTCGTATGTCTCAGAGAAGGGCGTTAAGCAAGAGAATAAATTCTCCGCCGCCAAACAGATGTATATTTAATAGAGATCAATCAACACAGAATAAAATCCAATGTCAGACACACAATCCATTTACAAGTTCGTTCTGGGTCTGAACGAAACCGGAGGCACTTTCCTCGCATATCCATCGATCTCCAAGTACGTCTGGACGATCACCAACTGTTTCCCTCATCTTGGGTGTACAGCCCAATCAAGATCATCAGTAATCACCCAAACGATGTGAAGACTTCCGGTCTTCTACCACCGTCTTCATCTTCGACATCTCGTCGAATCGGTTATTCAGAATGGGTATAACCCGGCCTTTCTGGATAACCCACGTATATAGTAAACAAATGTTACACAAACACAACGAATGCCTCATTCCAATTCAGAATATTCTTTTATTCACAACAACACATTCTTAGGGAAATGTTCCCATTAATTTTATCCAAGATAAATTCTTCTAAATTTATTCTTTAATCTTCCTTTGGATATCATTTCAAACCATATTATGGTTTTCCAAACTAGTCGGGATTAGCGAACCCCACCGAAGTAATTATTTATTTTATTTCCCAATCCCAACCTATATATCCCATGGAGAAAACTGGTAATACTCCACAACTAACACCACGGTGTTATCGGTAAAATTAATTACCATTTCACGTTCAAATCTAATTAAAGATTTAACTATCACTTTGGAGCAAAACTGGTGATACTCCACTCTCGATCACTTTTCAGATTTGATAATTTAAATTATCAATTCACATTTTAATCTAATTAAAGATTCATTAAAACTCCACTTAGTTTTAATCTTCTCAAAAATCGATATCTTGTCTTTAACTGGGTTAAAGAACCAATGTCTTCTAAAACACGATTCACGATAAACCCAAATCACATTTGATATTAAATACAAGGCTCTGAATAGAAAATATATCGGCTTATATTCAATATCAAATTCTGAAACCAACATATATCGTATTGGAAATAACGATATAAAATATATCTTTCAAATTCCCATAACAATATCTGTATAGTCACGAAATCCAACATCGAAATATCCCGAAGATAATTTCGATTCAACTCCAGTCCAATCCACGTATTGGGAATATTGATTATTTTTAAAATCACTTCAAATTCAATTTATTTATTTAAAAATAAATTGATTTTAATTCTAGTTCAAAACTAGTTCATTTCGATAAAAATCTATTTTTATCCTCTAATGTGGAATTTCCCAGCCCAATTCTTTCCAATTCACATATTATGATTTTACACAAATTATAGATATTTTTAATAATTTTATCAAGGCCCGTACAGTCGATTTCCATCTACGGCCATCGAACTGCACTTACAGCGACCTTTTCTGAAATTGATTTGGACATAATTCCAAATCCAACCGTTAGATTTCAAATTTCTAGTATTCATTGGAAAGCTTTTTTCGATACGAACCCAACGGTTCCGATTTTAGGAGAATCCGACGGTCGGATCTCCCGCAATGTCCGTTTGAAATAAATGGTCGAAATTCACGAACTGCCGCGGCGCGGCGCGTTCTATTCAGGCCATTATATATATAATATATATATATATATATTATATATATTTCGTCGATTTCCTTTTAAAACGAATTTTATAAATCGTTTTAAATTCGTTTTCAAAACCATTTCAACACTACATTCAATTTCAAATCGATTTGATTTCAATTCAATTCAAATTCTAATTCGTTTCAATTCAATTCAATTTGATTTCATTTTTATTCAATTTGAATTCAAATTCACTTTCTATTCAATTCGAATCGAATTCATTTACTATTCGATTCGAATTCATTTCAAATTGATTCAATAAAATTTCAATTTGAATTTTTAATCTAATTTAATTTGAATTTCATTTCAAAATATTAAGTTTTGAAATCACTTTTCAATATTCATTATAAAACGAATAAAATCGATATATAAATGTCGTTCACGTCAAAATAGCGCATCTCTAATCCACACGGCTTTATATATTTCAATAAATTCGTTATTCTATTCAACAAATGAATATTTATTCTATTAAACACATGAATCTATGTTTCTTTCAACACACGACTAATCTCAACACATGAGTACTGTCAACACATCACTATTTTTGTTATGTAAAATATTTTATAAAACTAAGGTATCTATCATTTGATTTTAATTAGACTCCACCGTAAAGTAGATTCTAATTGTAAATATGATAAAGATGTAATTTCATTGTATAAAATATTTCACTCAACACATGAACATCGTCAACACATGACTATTTTTATATTCAACACATGAATTTTCTTTTATAATATTCATTATTCTCCCGATTGGAATGAGGCCCAATCAATTACCATATAACGTTAATTATATGGATTCCACACAACACATGTATATAATAGCAATGACAAACAATCAACCATCATCCAAGGTGTACCACACAACTGCATAAGCATCAAATATAAACAATCGACGCTTACACAGCCTGTCGACCAATCGATCGACATACAATTAAGCAATTGGGATTAGTGTATCCAAATATCATCCCAACACCCGTGTGGGGTTTCAAATCAACAAACACAGATTTTTATTTGTGCAGTTGGGCGATGTGTAAAATTTATCGACCCAATCAATATCAGTCAAATCAGTGTATATAAACAAATCGGCTGATTTGTTTATAAATATTTATTTATTCACTTTCACGTTAAAAACTATATTTTTAACGATAATATATTTTATTTTAACACATGAATTTCTATTCATTTCATTTATCAAATAGAATGATATTTTTATTTTTCTAACATATTTTAGAAAATTTCGGCGGCATAACGGCACGATACTAGAAACGGGACGAGGCCTAGCCTTATCCCCGGTCTAGTGAAGGCCCACGCCATTCACACATCAATCAAATCCATTTCAATTCACCAAACAATTCAATTCAACCCAAATCATCTAACTACTTTATGCATCCAAACAAACAAGTCCATGGTCTGTGGACGATTGTGTCGGGTGCTACTAAGCACCGTCTGCATCCTAGTATATCTAGAACTAGAAAAAGAAATTGAAAGGTGAGAAATTCACACTTATAGCTATCCAATCATCTTGACTCTTCATTTATAGAAGTCTTCATCGTTATCGCATCCTTGTCATCTTCGTTGCTGTAGCCACTACATATGTAAAAATCGAATTTTTACTCCGCTATTCAATATATAAAAATCGAATTTTTACTTTGTTTTTCAACATATAAAAATCGAATTTTTACTTTGTTTTCATATAGATAAAATTCCATTTCAAAAATATAGATTTCGCATTTTTACATCTAAAAATTTCGCCTTTTCACATTTAAAAATATTGCCTTATCATATTTTAAAAATATCGCCTTATCATATTTTAAAAATACCGCCTTATCATATTTTAAAAATATCGCCTTATCATATTTTAAAAATATCGCCTTATCATATTTTAACGTCTATATCTCATAAAGATTGTATTTTTATAGTTCCTACTATGCAAAGATCATATTTTTATCTTTCTACAATATAAAAGATTATATTTTTACTACTTTAAAAATATAAAAATCATATTTTTAATACTTTAAAAATATAAAAATCATATTTTTAATATCCCTGCTACTGTATATGTAAAAACCTCATTTTTATTCTGCTTCTCCTATGACAAAAATTATATTTTCTTTCATAAACAAAGTATATTTTAATTTCAAAAATCAATTCTATTTTATTTTAAAAACAAAGGTTTTTATTTTCAACAACAAAGGTTTTTATTTTCAACAAGGTTATATATATTAAAAATCAAATTTCTAATACCATTTTCTATATATAACATTGATCTAACTATGTTATATAAATAAAAACAAAATCAGAAAATCAAACAATAAATATAATTAAACTAAAAGCAAAAATAAAAACTAACTTACAGCGTTTTTTTTCTCGAAGGGGGGGGGGGGATTTGCTGTTGAACTGAGGAGGAGGGGGGGTGAATGAATGGCGGTGGCGGCTCTGGGTCTCGGCGGCGGCGGCTTGCTGTCTTCACAGAGGGAAGGGGAAGAGGGAGCCGCGGATTGGAGGGGGAGGGCGGCGCTGGCCTCTAGCGGCGGTGGGCTCGTGGATGGGGGTTGGCGCGGGGTCGATGGATGGGGGTTGGCGCGGCGATGAACGTCGACCGGGGGGGGGGGGGGGGCTCCGTCCTTTCCCCCCCTTTTTTTTATTCGTTTTGATTTCTGATTTTAAAGAAACGAGGGGGGGTGTATATATAAATATAATTTTTAATTTATTTAATTATTTTATTTAGCAAAAAGTTGACTTCTACATACGACCTTGAAACGAGGCCCACCGCCTGTCGTCTATAGCGTTTTACCCCCATTCCGAACCCAATGGGATATGTATCGTAGGTTGATTCGACTATTTCGATCTGTTTCCGTTGAATTTAAATTTAAATCACTATATTGAATTTTAAACGTACATTTCAAATTACCGGGGTCACATACTAACTAGAAAAATTCTAGAAAAATATTTTCTAGCTTCGTATTGACGATACGGTCCTAACAAAACTAGTTTCGTCGAATTCTGAGACCGTTAGAAAAATGGCCAATTTCCAGTCGATTAAAATCAACTTAAACTGGTCAAACGCGTTTTCCTATGCCACGCTCAGATATTGATTCTAAAAATTATGAAATTTGGAATCTAACAATAATTTGACACTGCGGATCCAACAAAACTGGTTTCGTCGAAATCCGAGGTCATTTGCAAAATGTCTATTTTTAAGGGCCTGAATTCCATAGCGACTATTCAGAATTTTCAACTGGACATATCTTTTGATTCCCGCTATGAAATTTCAATTTTTCGGATTCGTTGGAAAGATATCATCAATTAGATCCTAATGCTTTTGGTTTCACTAAAATCCGGATTGTTTTGCACCCGGTACATTCAATTGAAGTTTGAAATCGAATTATCGAACTACCGCGCCATTTTCAATTCCTTTTATAATTATATATAATTATTTATATTCTAACGACGACGTATATAATATATACGTTGAATTATATTCAAAATAAATTTCTCGTCGATTTTATTTAAAATAATCTATTTTAAATATTTAAAATTCGCTAAAATCGCCAAAATAAAAAATTTAAACTAGCCCAGAATTTCCGGGTTATTACAATCTCCCCCACTTAAAACTTTTCGTCCCCGAAAAGGAACAAAGTCGAAAGCGGTTTGATTAATCAGCTCTACGCTCGATCTGGCTTCCATTCTCCAACTCTTTAGTTTCTGAGAATTTTCAAAATTTCAAAAATTTGGCTAACACCCTAAATTTTCGAAAAATTTCGCCATAACCTCCCCTGCACCGGGAGCATCGGGGAATTTCAAATAGCTTCCCCGGTCCTTCAGATCTCAAAAAGAAAAAGAAAAAGCCAAGCGGCTAGCCAATAGGCTCATAAAATCATCATCACCCAAACAAAACAGTAAATTATGTAGTAAACATGTACCTATTTGTCGGGCAAACAAATTTTATTCTCTGCTCTAGCCTCCTTGCTATGACCTGTTCAATGTAAGTACATGCATGTGCAAGCAAATGCAACCAATTTTCAATATAGTTCAATATTTGGTTCAATTAGGCTAAATGGTTAAAAATTATCCAACAAACAAACAAACAACACAAACATCAATCAATTAGTGGATTAGAGTTTCAAATTCATAATTTTGATATATATACAAAAAATCATGTTTTGATGCCAATCCACAACAATGTGTTCTAACTATATAGGTTTGGTTCTCACACCAGTCTAATGGAAATATATAGAAATCACACCTTCGAAACTCGAATATGAATACTGATGATGATGCACCATCATCAGAATCATCCCCGGGTGTCTAGAATGTGATTCTATATCTATCCAGTATATTAAAACTTCGACTATACGTTCATGACGCGTATACGCGAAATCTATATATACTCGATTGTCCATATTCAATATAAATAAATATTCAAATACGAATAAAACGATTTAAATTTTCAAAACAAAATTGTTTTCATTTGAAAAATATACTCTTCACACTCGTTCTAGGATACTACTGATCCTATCTCTAACGAGTCATTCTAATTGGATATTACTAATCCAATATCTGATGAATTCTTTCGTATGGTTCTAATGTGTCTTGTTCTCGAGCTCTGTAAACCAAAGCTCTGATACCAAACTGAGACGACCCGAACTTCCCCGTGAAGGAAAGCACAGATAGAATTGAGTACAAGACAAACTAGAACGCAAACGGAAGAACATTTCATTGTTATTACAACAATTCCATCAGAATACAAGAATATACAGAGTATAAATGAATAAATTACATTCGATAAATATCAGAGATTACAATAAATTACACAGCAGCGGAAAAATATACAAAATACAACTGAAAGTGATACACGGATACAGAGCTTTCCGAGCATCGTTCCAGCTGTTAATCAGGACCCTGTGAATATAAATCTGCAAAACCAAAACTACTAGCTGCCCGTGCGGAAAATAGGGGCACCCAGAGTTTAGGTTAAAACAATAAACTCCAGGTCAGTCATGGGACTGGTGTGAGAACTAAAACAGTTATTAATCTTTATTTTTAAAGTAAGGTAAATCAAGGGACCACGCCGTATAACACGGAACGGGTTTCCTCCCAAGAATACCAGTGCATAAAACAAACAGCGCAATGCTAAATAAAGAAAAATGAAGCTGTTATAAGACCCAGGTCCCATCACACAATGCAACGCAAGCCGGAGGATAGGGTTTTTACCTTATAACAGCCAAAGCATGCTTGATACGTTTAAAACACATTATTTTGATATTACTATAAGTGTATAGTGTCAAAACAATTTCACATCATAAATATCAATCATAGGCGGCATTAATGACCCATACCACTATGTCGCCATACTAGGTTCTACAAATAAAACCGCACTATCACGTATTGGAAATTGGATTTCCGTCATGAGCCGAGGCAAGGGGCAAGCTCCTCTCCGCGTTCGAGACACTCTAGCAAATGTCTCAGGACCCCACTATGATCCTTGGATCTTCAGGGCCGGTCCTCTCTTACTTTTGAGGATTGGCAATTCCTGAACACACGTTTCCCGGTCCTTACAGACCTATATCCGAGGCGCCTCGTATCCAACAACCACACAGGTGAAAAGTATATAAATGTCAGGGCTGGTAGGTCACTGACACCACCTTAGCTAGAAAGAAACGTCGTGCTCTCCCTGCAGTCACTATCCCGTTTTTGACTCATACCGAGGTGTGAGGCTCGCGAATTCACGTTATACACAAAGCTACGCCACACAGGCCGTGCTTTGATCATCAACCACAAGACTTTGCTTTTCAACATAAGCCTTGATCAATTGCCACTTACGCATGCCACATTGGCAATTCACTCCATGCGACTGATGTCCATCGATATACAACCTCTGAGCTCGTATGTCTCAGAGAAGGGCGTTAAGCAAGAGAATAAATTCTCCGCCGCCAAACAGATGTATATTTAATAGAGATCAATCAACACAGAATAAAATCCAATGTCAGGCACACAATCCATTTACAAGTTCGTTCTGGGTCTGAACGAAACCGGAGGCACTTTCCTCGCATATCCATCGATCTCCAAGTACGTCTGGACGATCACCAACTGTTTCCCTCATCTTGGGTGTACAGCCCAATCAAGATCATCAGTAATCACCCAAACGATGTGAAGACTTCCGGTCTTCTACCACCGTCTTCATCTTCGACATCTCGTCGAATCGGTTATTCAGAATGGGTATAACCCGGCCTTTCTGGATAACCCACGTATATAGTAAACAAATGTTACACAAACACAACGAATGCCTCATTCCAATTCAGAATATTCTTTTATTCACAACAACACATTCTTAGGGAAATGTTCCCATTAATTTTATCCAAGATAAATTCTTCTAAATTTATTCTTTAATCTTCCTTTGGATATCATTTCAAACCATATTATGGTTTTCCAAACTAGTCGGGATTAGCGAACCCCACCGAAGTAATTATTTATTTTATTTCCCAATCCCAACCTATATATCCCATGGAGAAAACTGGTAATACTCCACAACTAACACCACGGTGTTATCGGTAAAATTAATTACCATTTCACGTTCAAATCTAATTAAAGATTTAACTATCACTTTGGAGCAAAACTGGTGATACTCCACTCTCGATCACTTTTCAGATTTGATAATTTAAATTATCAATTCACATTTTAATCTAATTAAAGATTCATTAAAACTCCACTTAGTTTTAATCTTCTCAAAAATCGATATCTTGTCTTTAACTGGGTTAAAGAACCAATGTCTTCTAAAACACGATTCACGATAAACCCAAATCACATTTGATATTAAATACAAGGCTCTGAATAGAAAATATATCGGCTTATATTCAATATCAAATTCTGAAACCAACATATATCGTATTGGAAATAACGATATAAAATATATCTTTCAAATTCCCATAACAATATCTGTATAGTCACGAAATCCAACATCGAAATATCCCGAAGATAATTTCGATTCAACTCCAGTCCAATCCACGTATTGGGAATATTGATTATTTTTAAAATCACTTCAAATTCAATTTATTTATTTAAAAATAAATTGATTTTAATTCTAGTTCAAAACTAGTTCATTTCGATAAAAATCTATTTTTATCCTCTAATGTGGAATTTCCCAGCCCAATTCTTTCCAATTCACATATTATGATTTTACACAAATTATAGATATTTTTAATAATTTTATCAAGGCCCGTACAGTCGATTTCCATCTACGGCCATCGAACTGCACTTACAGCGACCTTTTCTGAAATTGATTTGGACATAATTCCAAATCCAACCGTTAGATTTCAAATTTCTAGTATTCATTGGAAAGCTTTTTTCGATACGAACCCAACGGTTCCGGTTTTAGGAGAATCCGACGGTCGGATCTCCCGCAATGTCCGTTTGAAATAAATGGTCGAAATTCACGAACTGCCGCGGCGCGGCGCGTTCTATTCAGGCCATTATATATATAATATATATATATTATATATTTCGTCGATTTCCTTTTAAAACGAATTTTATAAATCGTTTTAAATTCGTTTTCAAAACCATTTCAACACTACATTCAATTTCAAATCGATTTGATTTCAATTCAAATTCTAATTCGTTTCAATTCAATTCAATTTGAATTCATTTTTATTCAATTCGAATTCAAATTCACTTTCTATTCAATTCGAATCGAATTCATTTACTATTCGATTCGAATTCATTTCAAATTGATTCAATAAAATTTCAATTTGAATTTTTAATCTAATTTAATTTGAATTTCATTTCAAAATATTAAGTTTTGAAATCACTTTTCAATATTCATTATAAAACGAATAAAATCGATATATAAATGTCGTTCACGTCAAAATAGCGCATCTCTAATCCACACGGCTTTATATATTTCAATAAATTCGTTATTCTATTCAACAAATGAATATTTATTCTATTAAACACATGAATCTATGTTTCTTTCAACACACGACTAATCTCAACACATGAGTACTGTCAACACATCACTATTTTTGTTATGTAAAATATTTTATAAAACTAAGGTATCTATCATTTGATTTTAATTAGACTCCACCGTAAAGTAGATTCTAATTGTAAATATGATAAAGATGTAATTTCATTGTATAAAATATTTCACTCAACACATGAACATCGTCAACACATGACTATTTTTATATTCAACACATGAATTTTCTTTTATAATATTCATTATTCTCCCGATTGGAATGAGGCCCAATCAATTACCATATAACGTTAATTATATGGATTCCACACAACACATGTATATAATAGCAATGACAAACAATCAACCATCATCCAAGGTGTACCACACAACTGCATAAGCATCAAATATAAACAATCGACGCTTACACAGCCTGTCGACCAATCGATCGACATACAATTAAGCAATTGGGATTAGTGTATCCAAATATCATCCCAACACCCGTGTGGGGTTTCAAATCAACAAACACAGATTTTTATTTGTGCAGTTGGGCGATGTGTAAAATTTATCGACCCAATCAATATCAGTCAAATCAGTGTATATAAACAAATCGGCTGATTTGTTTATAAATATTTATTTATTCACTTTCACGTTAAAAACTATATTTTTAACGATAATATATTTTATTTTAACACATGAATTTCTATTCATTTCATTTATCAAATAGAATGATATTTTTATTTTTCTAACATATTTTAGAAAATTTCGGCGGCATAACGGCACGATACTAGAAACGGGACGAGGCTTAGCCTTATCCCCGGTCTAGTGAAGGCCCACGCCATTCACACATCAATCAAATCCATTTCAATTCACCAAACAATTCAATTCAACCCAAATCATCTAACTACTTTATGCATCCAAACAAACAAGTCCATGGTCTGTGGACGATTGTGTCGGGTGCTACTAAGCACCGTCTGCATCCTAGTATATCTAGAACTAGAAAAAGAAATTGAAAGGTGAGAAATTCTCACTTATAGCTATCCAATCATCTTGACTCTTCATTTATAGAAGTCTTCATCGTTATCGCATCCTTGTCATCTTCGTTGCTGTAGCCACTACATATGTAAAAATCGAATTTTTACTCCGTTATTCAATATATAAAAATCGAATTTTTACTTTGTTTTTCAATATATAAAAATCGAATTTTTACTTTGTTTTCATATAGATAAAATTCCATTTCAAAAATATAGATTTCGCATTTTTACATCTAAAAATTTCGCCTTTTCACATTTAAAAATATTGCCTTATCATATTTTAAAAATATCGCCTTATCATATTTTAAAAATATCGCCTTATCATATTTTAAAAATATCGCCTTATCATATTTTAAAAATATCGCCTTATCATATTTTAACGTATATATCTCATAAAGATTGTATTTTTATAGTTCCTACTATGCAAAGATCATATTTTTATCTTTCTACAATATAAAAGATTATATTTTTACTACTTTAAAAATATAAAAATCATATTTTTAATACTTTAAAAATATAAAAATCATATTTTTAATATCCCTGCTACTGTATATGTAAAAACCTCATTTTTATTCTGCTTCTCCTATGACAAAAATTATATTTTCTTTCATAAACAAAGTATATTTTAATTTCAAAAATCAATTCTATTTTATTTTAAAAACAAAGGTTTTTATTTTCAACAACAAAGGTTTTTATTTTCAACAAGGTTATATATATTAAAAATCAAATTTTTAATACCATTTTCTATATATAACATTGATCTAACTATGTTATATAAATAAAAACAAAATCAGAAAATCAAACAATAAATATAATTAAACTAAAAGCAAAAATAAAAACTAACTTACAGCGTTTTTTTTCTCGAAGGGGGGGGGGGGGGATTTGCTGTTGAACTGAGGAGGAGGGGGGTGAATGAATGGCGGTGGCGGCTCTGGGTCTCGGCGGCGGCGGCTTGCTGTCTTCACAGAGGGAAGGGGAAGAGGGAGCCGCGGATCGGAGGGGGAGGGCGGCGCTGGCCTCTAGCGGCGGTGGGCTCGTGGATGGGGGTTGGCGCGGGGTCGATGGATGGGGGTTGGCGCGGCGATGAACGTCGACGGGGGGGGGGGGGGGGGGGGCTCCGTCCTTTCCCCTTTTTTTTTATTCGTTTTGATTTCTGATTTTAAAGAAACGAGGGGGGGTGTATATATAAATATAATTTTTAATTTATTTAATTATTTTATTTAGCAAAAAGTTGACTTCTACATACGACCTCGAAACGAGGCCCACCGCCTGTCGTCTATAGCGTTTTACCCCCATTCCGAACCCAATGGGATATGTATCGTAGGTTGATTCGACTATTTCGATCTGTTTCCGTTGAATGTACATTTAAATCACTATATTGAATTTTAAACGTACATTTCAAATTACCGGGGTCACATACTAACTAGAAAAATTCTAGAAAAATATTTTCTAGCTTCGTATTGACGGTACGGTCCTAACAAAACTAGTTTCGTCGAATTCTGAGACCGTTAGAAAAATGGCCAATTTCCAGTCGATTAAAATCAACTGAAACTGGTCAAACGCGTTTTCCTATGCCACGCTCAGATATTGATTCGAAAAACTATGAAATTTGGAATCTAACAATAATTTGACACTGCGGATCCAACAAAACTGGTTTTGTCGAAATCCGAGGTCATTTGCAAAATGTCTATTTTTAAGGGCCTGAATTCCATAGCGACTATTCAGAATTTTCAACTGGACATATCTTTTGATTCCCGCTATGAAATTTCAATTTTTCGGATTCGTTGGAAAGATATCATCAATTAGATCCTAATGTTTTGGGTTTCACTAAAATCCGGATTGTTTTGCACCCGGTACATTCAATTGAAGTTTGAAATCGAATTATCGAACTACCGCGCCATTTTCAATTCCTTTTATAATTATATATAATTATTTATATTCTAACGACGACGTATATAATATATACGTCGAATTATATTCAAAATAAATTTCTCGTCGATTTTATTTAAAATAATCTATTTTAAATATTTAAAATTCGCTAAAATCGCCAAAATAAAAATTTTAAACTAGCCCAGAATTTCCGGGTTATTACACGACGTTAACTTCCTCCCGCTCCATTCCAAATCCCATGCCCGTGCATATCTATGCTCTAGCTAGCATGCAAATCTAGGTTTTATGATGTATCGCATGCAAAACCATGACTATCGGGAGAGGTTGTCCCTAATTGATTCTGGGTCGGTATCAAGCTGATGGTCGAGATTGGTACCGATCCGAGGTAATTTTAGGGATCTACGCCCGATTCCAGCTTGAGTCCTTGTACATTTATAGGTGTTGCTCCAGGGATAGTATCTTGACTTCCCTGTCTTCCTTATTGTCCAATTTGATTGTGCATACTGGCTATCATTTCCTTTAGTCTTTTGAGCAATTATTCTTGTTGTTCTAGATGAATTCATGGTAAATAATAAAATAAACTTTACAGTTGATTTGTTGCAGTCATAGATTTATTTTAACGAATAGGTCCAATATAGGTTTTCCAATCACCAAAGCATGCACTATTAAACACCATATTTGGATTCCAATCAGCTGTATATGCAAATCTAACAGATCAAAAGTCATAAGTAGAAACATTATATTACTAAGCAGCGAGGCAAGATTATGACAATTTTACGTTGATTGAAATAAACATTCATGTGTTTTCCTCCATCTGGGATTTGATTATACTACATTGAGAAACTACTTTATCACTTGGAAATAAATGATAAGTATATTTCTTGGAACTTGTTCAATTTTTTTCCCTAGTGTTAGGATTCTTTGAATACAAACAAAGGTTTCATTATAAAGAATTGAATATAGACAATGCATAAAAAACTTTTTAAACGCAGGAAAGGAGTTGCATTTCTAGGCAATTTAATGCATGCAAATTTCCCAACAAACAAATATAACTGAAACACAAAATAGTGCAAAAGGAACATGCATTGTTATTTTTTATTTATTACTTAAAAGCCATATAAAATCATGCTAAAATTCTATTTATAAACTTTTAGTTTGGTGGTGCGTCTAAATGATTAAATGAAAAATATGCATCTATTATTCACTATTCGAGATCTAACGTGTAGATGATAACTCAATAGCAAAGCTGGAGAAAGGTTAGTGCGCTACACAATCAAAAAGAGAAATACAACACCTTATCCAAAAGAAATAAGCTGCAGTTTAATCTTTTTGACACCCTCATGAGATGCCAGGTAAGAAAAATCAAAGAATAAATGTAATATCTGCCTAGGAAATATTGTCATACATGTTATCAAGTAGCAAACTAATTGCTTTAACTTTTGTTACCTGAATGGATTAAATATTCATACAACTAATATTTTCATTCATGTTGTAATATATATATGAATGTTGTGAATATGCTTTTATTAGTTCTATGATTAGTTCAATATCATGGGAATAAGCTAAAGATCAGCTCCAAAAGCCTATATATAAAGGAGCCAATGTAATAGAAAGAATATACATCTAAATGAATAGAAATGACCTCTCTCCCTTATTTCTTCTATTCTGTGTTCATTTTATAACACGTTATCAGCACGAGATTCTACTATAGTTACTTGTTGAAATTTTCTAGATCTACATCTATGAATTTGTCATATCTAGATTATGTTCCAGTGGATCTAACTTTTTAGATCTAATTATTTTTAACTTAGTGGTATCTAGCTATCCACCTACTTATATTTGATCTGGTATTATGATATACCAAATATATTTTTTAGGAAGATCCATTCATTTTCTTTTTATAATATTATATATGGATCTTTTACTCCATACGCCATACATAAAACATCTTCATTTGCTACTTTATCTCTTCAATAACAGAGAAGCCATTGCTAATAGGTATGCATATATGTAGATAGCAAGTTGCTTGTTAGCCAACATATGTATTAATGTGGCCATTATTTTTGTTATGTAACATGGTATATGGCTCCTTGACGATTTGTAATGTTTCATTATTGTAAGAAATTCATTACAAATGTATAAAGAAAGACTTGCAGATTTGGATTTTTTTTTAATGATTCTGTGCCGTAATATATTCAATTTATAACATCCATGTATACGGTCATATTCTATTTTACGAGATCTGCATATTTTTTTTATTGTATAATAGTACTGCAGTTTCATCGTTTTGTCTGTTCGTTAATTTATTAATTCGTTTTGATAATTATAGAACATGTATACTGATATGTGAATTTTGTTTAATTAAGCATCAATTATTATTTTTGTGTAGTTCACAAAAATGTAGAACACTGAAATCCATTTATAATCTCAGTACTTAGAGAGTACCATTAAAAATGGTAATAACATGTCCTAGCAGGACAAAGCAAAGGCCCCGATATTTTTAAGAGGTCATATTCACGATGATCTAAAATTAGAATATTTAACTGGAAAAAAAAGATCCTCTCCACTTATAGAACTCCCTAAAGGAGCATTATGATCAACAGAAGACGGTCATACTTCCAAACACATAGCAAGAGTCGTTGAACCTGAAGTTCCCATGCAAATGACCTGAAGCTCATATGATCTAAAGTCCATATACAAATTCTTTCAAATAAGAAACCTGAAGTTCATATGCAAACAAGAAACCCGAAGTTCATATGCAAACAAGGAACCCGAAGTTCATATTCAAACGAGAAACATGAAATAAAGCATAAAAGCATATAATTGCATTTAATATTTGCATATAGCAAATGACCTGTAAAAACAAAGGATTTGAAAAATCAATGAAAGGAAAAATTCAACAAAAAGGAAAAAGCCTTATATTTCAACTTTTTGCTACGTGTAATCTCTTGAAGAAACTTATTATTGGAAGAGATCATTACATTTATAATAAATACTATTTTCTTGAAGAAAAATAGTAAAATGACTCTCATATGTGAAAAAAAGGGCACTTTCTAGAAAAGTTACTTCGATTTAAAATATATAATAACAATATATGAATTATGATAAAACTTGAAGTTTTATTATAGTCATTTTGGAACATATTATATTTCTAGAAGAAATATTTCATTGTTTCTTAGGAAAACTTTTATAAAGAAAATATGCATCCTGAAGATCATATTGAGTTAAGATCAAAATATTGATCTTAATTTTGCACAACGGAAGTGAATGCAAAAACTATTTTTGTCATTACATGGAAAATTTAGAACCTGCAGTTTCTAAAAAGGCAAGAAGCAATTTTGATATAAAAAGAAAGATCTAAAAGATCCTTATATGAGTTGTATAATTAAAAAAAATGTAATTTTTAGGTTTGTGAATTTTATGTATAAATTTACAAGTTTTTCAAATCATTCATATTGAAGAATGAAAAAAAAATTGAATATGAGATATGTAGTTTATTTTTGTTTATAGTTGTTAATTTTTTTATACAAATCTATAAATTTTTGAACCATTCATGTTAAAGAATGTAAAATATTGATTATGTGATTGATAAATATATTATATTACCTTATTGTCATAAATGCATTGAATGTTAGAGAATGCATTGTTATGATAATATATTATATTACCTTATTGTAATAAATGCATTGAATGCATTAGTTATTGTTAGTTAATTGATGTATGTTTGTATTTGGAATATGAATAAACATATGTATTATTATTCGATGTATTCGATGTATTCGGGAATCCACTGTTTTGGTGTAGTGCCGGTTTGTTGGTGGGAATGTATAGAAATTCTTCTACTTGGACCTAAGATGGTTAGAGAAACTTCAGAAAAGATTGATCTTATCCGCAGACGCATGAAGACAGCTCAGGACTGGCAGAAGTCCTACGTAGATAGGAGAAGGACTGACATTGTGTTTGAGATGGGAGATATGGTTTTCATCAAGGTATCACCTTTGAGGAATGTAGTTCATTTTGGATCTGCATGAAATTGGCACCAAGATTTGTAGGGCCATTTCCCATAATAGAAAGGATTGACCAAATGGCATACAGGGTAAAGCTACTAGAGAGACTATCTGGTGTTCATGATGCTTTCCATGTTTCCCATTTAAGTAAGTGTTTGCATGATACTGCAGAAGTAGTTGAGACGAGTATGTTTGAGGAAGTAGAGGTGGAATAGGAGGCGACAGTTAGACGAGTTCCTACCCGTATTCGTGGATCAGAAGTTAAGAAGCTACGCAACCAGAGGTCAAGTCAATGAAAGTTCAGTGGGAAGATGATCATGAGGATACAACTTGGGAGGCTGAAGACAAGATTCGCGCTTCGTACCCTTTTCTTTTCAAGGGTATGTTCTTAACTTCTCTTTCCAAAGCTTTATTTCATACTTGTTTCTATCGTTTAAGTATATCCTATCGATCGAATCTTCGACCTTTAGGTGGGAAACCCATGAATGTAAACATGTGTTTGAGACATGTTACGTTTGATGGATGCAAGTGTTTGCTAGTGGTTGCTCGTGGATGCATATATACACACATTAGGCACTAGATCAGCTCAATCACTCTCATACTGCATAAGAATGTGTGTGCATTTTTCTTCTTTTAATGGATGAAAGTGTGTGTATCATCCACTGTTTCAAATCCCGCAAATATCGCTCGAGATCTTCTCCGAGATCTCGTTTTGGGCTCCTTCCGAAACGAAACAGCAAATATCATTCTAAATCTCTTTTCGAATATATCACCCGAGATATCGCAATATCGAACGATATATCGATTGAGAGGAAATACTGGAATATCGTCCGAGTTCTTAGTTTTTTCGGTTAAAATTTAAGTCTGTTCCTGACTAGAACAATAATTAAAAACTCAAATCTAGCCATGATAATCTTTTGTTATTTTACGTTTTGCATGTTAAATGACCATATTGTATGTTCATATTTATTCTACAATGCTTATAATTTTCATACTCGCCTATTTTACATACATGTTACCTATGAAATTATGTATTTTATGGTATATTTATAATGAATTTCTTAATGTCTTGGATCCTTTTACTGTTTTCTAACAATATTTCCGTTTTAAGCATATTACAATTTTAGTTTGAATGATCTTTCGCAAAATAAAGAGTAATAAAGTTATTTTGCAATTCAAGTTTATGTTACTATGTTTTTGATAGCATTCACAAAAATTATGTTGTAAAAATATCATTTTTTAGCATATCATGTACACCGAGATTGTTCCGACATAAACTTTTAGACCCGAGATAGAAATCTGAGACGAACTCCCGAGTTGGACTCATCTCATTCGAGATCTCCCCCGATACGAGATCAAGTCCATAAAATCCCCGAGACAAAACGCGACCGATATCCAAGATTTAAAACCTTGGTATCATCATATGGATGTTGCATTTGGATGAATAATTGCGCACACATATAGACCTTACATGTTATAATAGGATTATTTGCATACATGTTGGATTCATGGCACTAACATACATTGCATTAAGGAGGTCAACTGAATCAGTAGACCGCTTGATCTTTCGCATCAGTATAGGGACATATACACACTCCTTTGCATATGTTCATATAAGCATTAGAAATCTTTTAAGGACAATGGATGCATGTGATTGACGGATGAGTAGATGGGTGATGGATGTTAGGATATGCATTCTTCTTAACTTAAAGATTTCGGGGACGAAATCTTTTAAGTAGGGGAGAATGTAACACCCCGTAGTTTTTAAAAGACATTAAAATGATAAACTAAGGAATACTTAATTAAATATTTGGAATTAAGTAGAATATATTGCGCCATTGAGTTCAACTCGGAATTCTTCTTAAGATAGACTCCGAGTTGGCGTAAAACAGACATCATATGAAGAAGATATTAAGGTTTGAAGTTTATATACATACAAACCATTTATATATATACAAAAATATTCCAGAAAATTAAAAACCAGAGGAGGGAGGGTGCGAGAATTCAGCCCGTTGGGGGTCGACCGCATGCCTTAAGGGTGTCGACCCGTGGGTCGACACTACAACAGGGGTGTCGACACACATGTCGACCCCCCCCCCCCGGGAAGAATCTGGACCTGCTGTGTGTCCTGGTTTATTGGCTGATGGCTGTATAAAGGACCTTAATCCCATTGTTTTATTCGTCCAAATCAATGGCAAAAACGAGGTGCTGCCCCAACTCAGATTAAAATAGTCTATTCTTCTTCAACAACAAGTTATACATATTCAAAGATCTGTGCTACAACATCTACAATCAATCTTCTGATGTTTAGATCCAATCACATTGAGTTTATGTTGCTTTTAGATATAAACACCTAAAATGTAATATTGACATTTTTATAAGTTTGGATCTAAGCCTATGCATGTTCGTAATCTGAATCAAAATAAATTTGCCATTACTTGTACACCTGATCTATTGATTAGTGCCTATATGCCTATTCATGATATCCCTATTTTGTTAGTTTGTAAAATTATGACATCATATGCCAGATTTATCTACTATGCCTATTCTTGTTCTCTCCTCTCCCTTTTTTCCCTTTTTGTTTATATAGCCAGGCTACCTTTGAGCCTAGGCCTATCGCTGAAATATGTGAACGCACGAATTTGGGAATGATTAATTTGGGGACATAATTCATATTGTAAACATGATTGGAAAATTTGGGCATAATTTGTACATTGAGCCAAAACTTAGGATTTGGGGGATATAATCTATATCATGATCTAAACCTTACCCTGGGGCATAACTTGTATCATAGATCGGACGGGGATTTAGGGCATAATAAACATGAAAACTGGTTAGCAATGAAAATGCCTGAGATTTACAGTAATTAGAAACTGTAACCGTGCTTAGACACGAGGTTAGATTACACTTGTGGTAGAAGTCTGGCCGGAACCGCTCGGCAAATCCAGCGAGCACAGGTGGTAAATCTAATGTGAGAGGTCTAAGTGCATAAACGTACACGTGACGGTGCTAAGACATGAGGTTAAGTCCAACTTGTGGATGAAGTCTGCCCGGACCCAACCGGCTTATCCGGCATCCACAAGTGGCAGACTTAATGTAGGAGATCTAGTGCAGTGTAACCATAAATGAATGAATGGTGATGAACTTGTAATACTTAACCTGTTTGAATCCATAAGGATTACATAAACCTGTTAACTTAAGTAGGGGTTAAGTAGACTTGCTTGAATCAGTGGAAGGGTTAAGTTAATCTTGTTAAATATGTGGGGACGGGTTATACATATAAACCCGATAAACTTAACCAGTTGGGGTTATGCAATCTTGTTAAACTGGTCGACATAACCAATGGAAATCCTAGTAGTAGGGATGCAAGCCTAGGGGGAAGCTTGTATCATCCGGAGTGTGGGACCTCTTTCAGTCAGTAATCCATCATGGTTTCAAACGGAGAACCCTGAGCTAGGTCGAGGTCAGGGCATGCTTACTGAGCTGATTATAAGAGGTCACTTGGGTAAAGGGTGTTTGACAGCGCGTTCCATCGGGGACATGTGCGTGCATGAGTCCGCTTGCTCGGGAAACTAAGACGTTGTGACATCAGTAGATATGGTTGTGCACATCTTGTAAATAAAGGGTTGCCACTTTAGGAAGTGATACATCCTACTGTGGGGCTAGCACAGGGTATCTATGGAGTTAGGGAGCCGATTGATTGCGGGTAGTAATTAGGGTACATTTACTCTTGCTTGTTTAGGAGCCCGTTATTATCGTTGGGGGTAACACCCGTCGGTTCTATTGGGCTACCTGTTATTGTATGCGGTAAAACCTCTCACTTGAAGTACACCTAAGTCTACCATCTTTTATTTGTTGGGATCATCTTGTTCTGTGATACTAGTATTAGTGAAGAGAAAAGTATTAGAGAATCAAAATACATGTTCTATTCTGTTTGTTCGGTTTACCTTGTCATATCTGCCTTATGACACTGTTATCTCTCTCCAACTTATATGTCTGTCATAACGCTTTTACTTATTTATATGTTAAAAGAAACTGGACTTGCCAGACTTTTTGTCTGACCCATTTTGTTTCTTATTCTTTATCTTCCGTTCCCCCCACCCAAGGTTCGCCGGGTGGGAATACTCAAGCTTAATCAGGATTCTTCTTTCATTCTTCTTGGAGTTGCTTAGATTTACCGCTTGATTTCGTATCTTCTCTACTATGGCTATGTTTTGGGGATTATGCTCTTTTTGTGTATTATTGTACTCTTATGATGATTTTTGTATAAGGCAGAAGTTTTATTTTTTTAGTATTCCAGACTTATTATGTAATGAGTTTGAACCACGAAGGTTTTCTATTTAATAAAGTTTTAAATTCGGCTGTTATTTATAAGTGTCTTGTAATGTTTCTGTCTCTATTTACCTATAACACTTCATGGAACTTAATGCATTCTGATAAAGAGTGACATTAACGGACATGGGGTGTCACATGGTGTATGGTAGTTTGGCTAGAATCGGGGTTCTCCATTATCCCTTGTGATCGTTGTAAAGCAAATTCAATAATCAATGGATTCATAGCTGTAGACGGTGATAGCTAGGGTATTGGATGCTATGGATGTTATGGTTGATTGTGCGTCTTTCTTCTCTCTTTTTTCTATTTAGGATATGACTGTAGGTTGTTGAAGAGAAGTAGGTTTGAGATCGTCCTTTCCTATTTCTAATGTGACACATGATGGATGATTTTCACGTGTTAACTTGATGGTTGCTAGGAAGATCAAAGAGTTGATCCACCTGTACTTATATTATGCTATGTAACTGTTGTTAGTTATTTTATCACTAACTAAGACTGTTGTCCGACTCAAGGTTTTATATTTCCCTCTTATTACCTTGGGTTGTTCATCAACGTTATTGATGAGCAGATTGAGTAGCATGTGGCAGGTTTGGTGCCGTTGATGATGTACATTGATGAGCAAGAGGCTAGCGTATTATTACTACCTGCTATCTAGATATTTCTTTTCTATTTCCACTGTATGTTGATGGTTATTGGGACTCTAAGGGATATAGTGAGGCATACTGTATTCAAAGATTCATCTATTGAGATGTATTGTACTCCAGGTTTTGTGGTTTTATGGAAATTTGATTCTCTATTCTATTGTGCTTCATTACTATATCCCGATGTATATTTTATTATTATAAATTGTTCATGCACTGTGAGTTATACAACAGGCTCATTTCGAGTTATTCTACTCTGATGATCATTCCTTATCGGCCTAGCACATCATACAATGCACCCTTTCCTTAGTTCCGTGTAGGAAGTACAGGACGGTTGTCACATTTGGTATTAGAGCTTTGGTTAATCGATTTTACCCAAAGTTCGCAAGCATAAACGCGTATGAAAGACGTATTTGTGATTTTATTTGGATGATTACTATATTATATACGGATATAGTATAATATAGTAGGTTGGTAAGCACTTGAACACCATTGCGGCTTTCTCTAATGTGGATTGACTCTCGTTTCAGAGTAAGAATGAGTCGATGAAGTTCGAGACACGTTGTTGGGGATGAGCTTGCGACTGGAGGGGTAGGCGACGATAGCTAATCGAAATTTGCAGCTGCTATTCCCAATTATCCTGCTATGTTCGAGGCTATGATGATGTAACACTCCGCATTTTTAATTAAATAATAATATAAAATTTGAGAAGCTTTCAAAACTTGGTCATGTGATTAGCGTCAGTGCATTTGTAGCGATTTTCTAATCAGTTTAGACCTATGGCTTGTAGGAAACGAATTTAAGATGAAAAAGATATCTTTAATTAAAATACTACAACAAATGTGAAAAGGCGGAAAAGAAGAAAAATAAAAAGAACAATGACCACCATTATTTTTAGTCTTATGAACAAAAGCCTATGTAGCCCAGTTGATAAAGACATGTCTCTCCCAAGTGAGTGGCGCAGGTTCGAGTCCCATTGGCGCCATGTTATTGTTTTTGAGGAACGACTAAAATAATATATATTCTAAGAGGAAAATATGTATAAATGCACATATAAAGAAAATTATACATAAAGGTGAGTATAAAAATATATGTACACATGCATATGTAAATATATGTGTATGTGTGTGCAAAAATATAAACATATGAAACTTTATGAATTTTTTAGTGATAAGTGCTATGTCATCCTCATCTGAATCAGAGTCTTCTTTTTCAACATGAAATGTGAGAATCTTTTTGTCCTGAGTCCGTACTCTTTTAGCCTACAATTAACTTTCCACGACATTAGATTTCCTATCAACTGTTCTGGTTTGATGGGAGAAAGGTCGTTTCCTTCTTCGATAGCTAAAACCTTCCTTTTTCATTCATCTATTAAAGAGTTTAGGATTTTCAATATAATATCAAAATTGGAGTATTTTTATCTTGGTCCTAATAATGAATGATAAATGTCTTGAAACCTGGAATACACCATTTATGGATTCATCTTGTTTCATTAAAAAAATTTGAAGTTGACTTTCAAACATATATATCTTGCTTTTTTTCACCTTGTTAGTTCCTTCATGAGTAACTTTAAGTGTTCATCATACTTCATATGCAGTGTTGCACATGCTAATACGGTTAAATTCTTTTATATCCAAGGCGCAATGCAACATATTCATAGCCTTAGCATTTGCAGTAGCATCTAATTTTTGCGTATGTAGAATATTTCGTAGTAGGAATGTGATAATCAACTTATGTGATATTCCATGAATCAAAACCATTTGCTTGCATATAAATTCTCAGGCATGTAGCCCAATAGTTGTAATTCGTGCCATTAAACAGTGGTGGTTGTGTAGTGGATTTCCCCTCCATAAAACTAGCGGTAGTGCTAGTGTCAGTGTTATTTTCCAAATTACTTTAGAAAAACAAAATAATTATGTTACGCTTATATCATGGCATTGCTTTGATACCATTTGAAAGTCTATGGATTGAGTAATGCGGAAATGTACTAACGCGGAAGTGTATATGATAATAAATAATAACAGCAGTAGACGATATAAAAGCAATAAAGTAAAATGACAACAGATATTTTTATACTGGTTCAGAGCTTCGTCCTATGTGCAGTCCCAGATTCCTTCTAGGATTTCGACTTAAAAAACCTCAATTAACACGGAGGAATAAATATTATAACACATGAGCAGCAGAACATGAACTGAGCAGCTGAACAAGACCTAAGCAGTAGAACAAGATTTCGCCTCAGCAGCCAATGAGGACTTTGACGTGCTTGAGCAGTGGAACATGAATTTCACCAATATAAAAGTTAATTGACTTCTTTGTGTTCTTAATAACACGAATATGTCACTTTATAGTACACCCTTCCTATAATGCTTTCCTTAGGGGTGTGTGTGTGTGTGTGTGTACAGTATACAAAGATATGAAAGGGAAAGTATTGCTTAGAATAAAAAAGTGAAGTCCAGGTTCAAACAATTCTAAGTTTGTGAATGCATTTAGCGAATATAGAGGGTATTTACAAGGATTTGGAAATATTAGATCAGATAAGTCAGAAAATTGTTATTGATTATGAATAAAACATGTTTATATAGTAGTTAAAGGGATAACCATTAACAAAGAGATTTGATTGAAGAGAAGCATCCAAAACTTTTCAGGAATATCATAACCCTTCACGAAAAGAAGCAACTCTTCATAAATATAGCCGATAAAGTTGGTTCAGTCGAATAAATTTCTGAGGTAGTCGATTCAAATTTATATTCATTCACACATATATGTGGATTGTGCATATTTATCCTTGTCAGTTGACTGACTTAAAAGGTCAGTAAATTGAACTGGCACAATGTGCACAGTGCACATATACCGTGATGTTTTTTAGAATATAAAAAAGCGATTTTGTTTTTGTGATATAAACTACTTGGGGATAAATTTTGACAATAGTATACTTCTAAGATTAAAAAACTTTAAAGATGTAGAACTATGCCTCAGTTTGAAGTCTTGTCTTTATTGTAGTTTACATCTATTCGAGTGACTTCTCTTTTTGTCGCTCTAGTCATCATTAAATCTTGATGATGTTGAAAGTTAATTTCCTTGTCATGAAACAAAACCATGATTCAACACAATCCATATCCTATCTAGACAATCCGCCTATTGAAAATATTCAATTCACATTCGCAATTTGGTTATCACTGTCCAGTAGTTACTACCAATCTACAAAACCTACACTAGCAAGTCTAATACCAAGACCATCATAAGTAGGACGTCGATCTGTGATGCCAATACCCCAATTGGTTCCGATCCGGGGAGCAGGATCGAGTGCGATCCAGTTTCCAATGGCGACGTTAACTTCCTCCCGCTCCATTCCAAAGCCCATGCCCGTGCATATCTATGCTCTAGCTAGCATGCAAATCTAGGTTTTATGATGTATCGCGTGCAAAACCATGACTATCGGGAGGGGTTGTCCCTAATTGATTCTGGGTCGATATCAAGCTGATGGTCGAGATTGGCACCGATCCGAGGTAATTTTAGGGATCTACGCCCGATTTCATCTTGAGTCCTTGTACATTTATAGGTGTTGCTCCAGGGATAGTATCTTGACTTCCCAGTCTTCCTTATTGTCCAATTTGATTGTGCATACTGGCTATCATTTCCTTTAGTCTTTTGAGCAATTATTCTTGTTGTTCTAGATAGATTTGAGATTCTTAATTACTCCATCCATCTCTTCTCGAGTTAGATACACAACGGGGTTTCTAACAGAAGAAGCCCCTTAACCCTCTTCCAATCCAACCCCTTCAGCTCGAGAATCCGTCCTCTTATTTTTCACCATATAGGAATCCTTAGCAATTTAATAATCAAATCAAAGGTTTGCCTCCTTCTTGATTCATCAAAAATTTTAGATGCGATTTGGGTCCAATCGTGCCTAATATCTCAGGTACAATTTCGTATGGCAATCACATATAATAATCACAATCTAGATCACAAAGTGCAATAATAGGTAAATTACACACGATATTTATAGTTCTTCAACAATGTGACTACGTCCACTGTGAGGTAATCTATTATTTATATTTTTAACTTACAACAAAATGCTTGTTTTGTGCACAAGAAAGTGGGGATAGAAAAGTTAAGAATGATTAATGGCAGTACCTCTGCGTAGAGAAGCCAAAGGGTTCTCCGAAAATGAGCCACCAACCCCTCTATATAGAGCTAAAGATAGGCTCGGATTGGCATACAAATCTGAAGAGAAATTAGCATAATCATTGTGTCTAAGTCATGAATGAATGGGCTGGAACATCCATGGCTACCATATCATATTGGTATCGATTTTGGATTTAGTCCAGTACCAATCTAGCCCCTTGTTCATATTTTCACTTCCAACTTCGATGTTTTCATTCATCAATGTTTCCAAGTGTTGTCGCACCTCCAATGATAAATATGATCGCCAATCTGATGAAAAATATGTATGTCCGATCTAATATGTGAGTGAAAACTGATTTGGTCCGATGGGAGGCGAGTTTGATGTTCAGGCCAATTCGATATGTGAAGGAAGACCGATTGGGTCCGATGGGAGGTGATTTTGAGATTTAGGCCGATTTGAGGCATTGTAGCTTGACGGATGTGACTCCTATTGATCCAAAACTCCAAGAGTTCTCCAAGCCAATGCTTTGAACTAATGAATCTAATCTTCCAAGAATCAATTTATTCATTCGTGCTCGAATCTCGAGCAATCCAACCCTCTGAATCCGAAGTACAACGACCTTGTAAAAAGGTAGGTTAATACTAAGTAAAATATGTGCATATGTAAACAACTCGTGAGATGAAAAATAATTATATAAGTACAATAAAATAATGGTATAATAAAATTGATAATGATATTTTCTTGAAATGATTAAAGAGAGACCTTGTACATTTCTTTACATTGCTTAAAGTTTTAAGGTCAAACACGTGTTATACATATCTTCATAGGTTTGTTAAGCAAACAAATCGCACATGTAAATGTCAGCAATGTGGTACAAATATTTTCGAATTATACTATTAGGCGCATACATATTACCTACGTCATGATAGTTACGCACACATACATACATACAAACATACATAAAACGTGTGCCAGATCTCGGGTTCTTGGAAACTGCATACTCATCCTACGAATGAGAGCAATGGTCGGATGATGAAGTTCTTAATTAGGTTTCCGCTCATATTAGAAGTTCACCTTTCTTATGAGTCATCTGAGGTCTCTTTTACCGATTCCATCATGGCATACTTCCAATCAATCGATAAAACTCACAACTTTGAATTTATTTTTTTGGATCACTGCTCATCATTCTTTCGAGGTTGCCAATAGAATTCTTTGTTATCATCTGAAATGTTTGCGGAACATTTATTATTATTATTACTACTACTACTCTTTTGTATCTTGTTATCCAATAAAAAAATTTGGGCTAACTTTAATACCTTTTTCATCCCATCAGATCATTTCCAATTAGATGGGTTAGGACATGCTCAACCCCCAATCCATCTCCAATGGAAGAAGTGAAAAAAGAATTAATCAGTTTTTATTAACCAGCTAAAGTTAGCAGTCTAAAATAAAATTGATTAAAATATTATTTTTTGCTAACAGACTTTAAGCAATGTTTTAATTAGCTTCATCTACCCGACTAAATGGTGACCCCTCATTGATTTATTAATCTTTAGAGTTGACAAAGCAACCTCAAAAAGGGATATCGACCTTCCGTTGGGGTCAGCTCCCACCAAATCTCAATTGGGAACACTCTTGATATATGATTAGGGCTTTTAACTTAGTTAGCCCTGTTTGCAAAGAGTATTACACCAATAGCATTATTCTAAAAGCAATTACAGGAATAGACCTGTTTGGACTTAACGAAGGCAAGTTTTCAAAATTCGCACGAAGGCGAGTTTTCAAAGCACGCCCGTATTTATTTTGGTATTAAATTCCATAGCGACTTTCTGGAAATTTGATTTGGACATAACTCAATATCTATAATATGAAATCTCCATTTTTCTGTTCCATTACTAAAATACAGTTCTATAGATTCGAACATGTGTTTCAATGAAATCCGACGTATAATGATTCCTATATATTCGAATGAAGTTCAAAACGTTAAACTACGAACTACCGCGACATCTAAATAGTATATGTAGCATAGCCAAATAACATAAAACGAATACCAAATTCTAATATTCGAATATAAGAGAGATACATAGTTCGATTAAGGACAGATAAGTTCGAAACATAAGAAATACAAATGCATGAAATGCAACACTGACATCACATCAACAAACATACGTCTCCATTTTAGGCTATTGAAGCACATTGCTTTCGGTTATGTCCCTGCGATCCACATTTGCTGCACCTATTTGTTTTGGGTGTTTGTTGCTCATCCATAACATTTTTGAATCTCGTTGATTTAGGTCGTCCGGCTTGTCTTCCTACACGCAGATCAAATATTCGTGGCTCGTTGTACGGGTCCCAGTATTTCTTATCGCGTATAAGATTAAACTCTGGGTCGTATGTAGCTCTATAATTTTGGACGGAGTACTATTCAGAAGAAAAATCGTGATGTGCTCTATTACTACCAAAATCTTGTGTTGAACAAGCCGCCATCACATGAGCACATGGTATCTTCTGCAGAAGTGGGATTCTGCATGTACAGGTGACATTAGAACCGTCGATCTCAACATCAAATTCGTCTCTGTAATAGTGAATCACTTGCCATTTATATCGACCAAATCGAACAAGCCTACAATGCCTTGCTTCAATAGCACGAGCTTCAATTTTAGCTTCCCATTTTGGAGTAAGTTCTGAATTCAGACCCTCCCCTTTTTCCCGCCTCTTATAGAAATATTCAACTGATCGAAAGAACGTTCTTGCAACCAACGCCAAGGATCTAGCGCCTTTTAATACACCATTAAAACTTTCAGATGCATTAGTCGTCATAATACGGAAGCGGCCACCGTCATCTCTGCAAAGAGCCCAGTTTTCTTCACAATTACATAGACTTCGTTCAATCCAGGTATGCGCTTCCAGCTTAGTTGCCTTGATTTCTTTTCTAAGTTTAGTGTATTCAACCACTTCTGAAGCACATGCAGCAGCGTAAAACAAACCCACAATTCGCTTGTCTCGATAACCTACAGCATGAAAATTTGTTTTCAGATGCCTTGCACAGAACCTATGTTTGTGAGGTTCTTCCCATCTATCCTGCAAAGCACTTGGGATCCCTTTCATTCTGTCAGATATAGATGTAATGTGTTGATTTCGTATGCTATAAATGAACGCACACATGCATGAAAAGAACCAGGCCCAACTATCATATGATTTGGATTCGACCACCTCATAAGCTAATGGAAAAAGGAAGTCGTCCGCATCTACAGCGGTAGCAACTAGCAGTATTCCTTTGTACTTATCGTACAAATGTGTCCCGTTAATAGAGAGCACTGGACCGCAGTGTACAAAACCTGCAATGGAAGGACCAAATGTCCAAAAAGCACGCTCAAATACCCCAATATCATCATGTACTATATGTCCTATCGAACCTAGATTGCTTCTTTTTATTTTCTCAAAATACTAAGGCAAGTAAGAATACGATTCCGCCCAGTAACCCTGTATTTTTTCCAACGCTTTATTCCATGTTCGCCAAGCTTTCATGTAACTAATTTTGATGAAGAGTTGCTCGTCGACAAGCACTTGCACCGTCCCAGCTGAGATATCCAAATTGGCCTTCACAAAAGACATGATTTTGAATACAAGAAACCCAGAAGTGGCTTTCTTGTGGTTAGAATTAATCGTAGGATTGACGCAGTTATGTTCGCGAGGCAACTTTCTGATTTTCCCCACCCAGTTTGTGATTTCTTCGACACTATAGCATGTATTCGCCACGGACAAGTAACACCAACATTACATATAGCGGTGTATATTGTTTTGTTCGACTTGATTGGCTTGTACAAAAGACCATGCCGAATAGACCATTCCTTAAGTTGGTGGAGAAATTGTTCCTTGCTTTGGAATACCATCCCAACAGCAAAACCATTTTGTATGCAGGCAGCCAAGATTTTTTCGCCAGAAAACTCTAGATTAGCCACTACGGATCTCACCATCATTTGCGACGTGCAGAGATCATCGTCCATGGATACTTATATTTGAACTTTATCACCATCTTCTTCGGGATCTACTATGTTCGGAAAGTCATAGTCATTGTTGACTTCGGTCCAGCCTGTATCATCAACAGTTGTCGTGGCAACCGCCACGCTGTCAATTTGTTCGGTCTATTGTGAAGGACCTGCACCCCAGTCTTCTTTGGGTTCTACAGTCAATCTATTAATAAATGCAGTTCAGTTACATCTAACATTTCAATGAATAGGCATAAAACTAAAATGATGTGGAATACATACCGTTGGCTCATATCTAACAGTTCGGACTGATTAGTTTGTTGTTCTTCTTCTTGTTATTGCTGGTGCTCAGCCACATTTGGTGGATAATACGAATTGGTGTACAAAGGAGAAATAAAGATGAGTGATCGATCATGAGTTTGCAACATTTCTGTGAAATAACATAAACAGCTACTAACTATAGATGGTGTGATTATTTCTTCCACGACATCTTCCACGATTTCTTTTGCTGTTTTTCCAACAAACAACTCAATCGATTTCTTAACAACAGAAAACATTACTTGCACATCTTCATCTTTTAAAAGTGCTACGGCTCTCTTCCCCGAATCAGTAGGCCAGTTGACCGACAACTCGATATCGTGTTCGAGAGCGTTAATTTTGGTTGCTTGGAAAACTGTTTTTTTTTTCAAAGCATCAAGTGTGCAACCCCTTCGAACTCTCCCTGGATTGCAGAATCCTCCCACATAACTTCCATTTTGGTGCTCATCCACGACCAATTCATCGTCGTCGTAGTAATGCGCAGTAATAAAAGTAGGCACCATTGTTGAGTGAGTTTATTTTTCTTGAAGTTATTTGAAGACATGATTGAAGTGTATGAGAAATAATGTGCTGAAGATCTATGAAATAGGGAAATCATCTAAGCAACGTCACCGTCAAGTCAGAATTGGCAGAGCTTTAATCATTTCACCGATTTCAAAATAAAGTAGAACCAATTTATAAAAAAACAAGCCTTGAATCAGAATTGGGATAGCTTTAATCATATCATCAAATCCAAAATAAAGCATTGACATTCGTTCGTACATTGGTTTTATCACAATGGACAAACATTGAGTCAGATTTTGCAGATGCTTGTCAACTCAACTATTTTGAAATATTGGACCAACTTTATCAGTGTCTAGTCGAATCACCTGATCATATCAACAAATATTTGGCATATTGTACTGTACATAAACAGACAAAGCTTTAATTCAAACTAGTTGTCAGTTCATCTTTATGTCATAATGTGTAGTGTACAAACCCGCAAACAGACAAAGATTTTATTCAAACTTCAAAAACATTAAATAAATTATTAGAAAAATACAAACATACGGTACTTCGTATTAGTCTTCCAAGTCCTACAAACCCACAAATAATAATTCAAACTAAATTTTATAAACATACAACGACAACGGATGATACAATAATTTAAACTAAACTTCAGAAACCTATAATGACGGCGGATAATAGAAACACTAGTGGTTATGGTTGAAGTGCAAGTCATTTAGGAGTTTTTTTGAGACGTCTAATTTCTTACTCCAGCTCATTCGCATATGCTATGCCCTTGGGACAAAGCGGTTCGTCAATCCATTCTGAAAATTTGCATCCGCGGGGATAATTGGAACAAAGAACACTTCAACAACCAATGTTTTCGCCATCATCAGATACCACAACTTCAGCCATGTATCCATAGTGGCAGCAAACTGGGTACGAGTTAACCTCTTGCTCCACCATTGTTTGAGAAGTCATTTTAAAAATATATGGAGTTGAGAAGATGTGGTTGAGTATGTTTGGAATTATGAGAAGACTAGTGAGTATATATAAAATTTGGGAATTACCCAAATACACAGACGAGTTTTCAGAACTCGCACACAGACGAGTTTTCAAAAAGCGTCATTATCCTTCCCCGAACAAAACAAGCTTATATTTATTATTATTTTTAAAACATGGTTAATCACGTAGTACTTTCTGTAAACAAGCCTACAAATGTGATTTTTTTTCATATGATTAAGAGGCGCTATGCTAGGTTAGACCAAATACCCTGAAATAAAACCTCACGAGCGCTTAATGATAATGATTCAATACATTAGGAATGGTACACTAAAATAATACCACGGTCGATTAATGACAGAACACTTTCATCTTCTGTGAACTGATATTTTTGAATCAACAGCTCTTATCCAAATCATGTGCATCAATGCCACTGTGTTCGTTTAATTGCAATTCGTCGCTTCTGAAGTACTGGACCTCATGTTTCACAAGAAAACAAAGAAACAAAGCCGATGATAAGCGATATCTCTTTCGAATAAAATTTATCTCATACAAACAGGCAAACATAAACAACGGTTTCATTAAACGAATAGACCGGTAGCCACTGGTACACTGCACCCTACCTCTCTTAAAACAAGCAGCTCGGTGATCTGGTGGTATTTTAGTACCATATACTCTTGTGACATGCCTATAAATACACATCATATGCACTCCCATTCCTCATCCAACAAACACACACAAGCTCAAATATAAAACAAGAAATACCTCAAAAAAAGAAATGGCAGGCAGAGTAACCAAAACTGCTTGGATTGTGGCAGCAAGCGTAGCAGCAGTAGAAGCACTCAAAGATCAAGCTGGACTCTGCAGATGGAACTATCTTCTTCGATCCTTGAATCAACAAACCAAAAATAGTATGAGTTCTTCTTTGAATCAGTCTAAAAATAGAAGTATGTCTCCTGCTGCTGCTGTTGCTAACTCAGTTGACAGATCAAGGAGCAAAATGAGAACTGAGAAAGCTAACAAGTCCGAGGAGTCATTAAGGACGGTCATGTATTTAAGTAGCTGGGGACCCTACTAGAAATTATATGAATTTTTGGGTTTCTTTTTACATCTCTGTGCTTGTATATATGGATTTCGCAGTTGATTCTTTTCATTTCTCTGCTTCCCTATGTTCATTTACCTCCTTTCATGCATGATTCTATAAACCTTTAAGCTATCAACTAAGGCAAATTCTATTTCAACCCACAAATTTAGTTAATAGCCCCTCATTTCATAAAAAAAAAAATGATGATCAAAATACCCTTTTTCTATTATATTTTTTTTTCAAGCTTTTTTAACACCTCGTAGTTGTACTACGTGGTTTCTCGATGTACCTCGTAGTAATCCTACGTGGTTCATGAACGAACCACGGAGATCATCTACGTAGTACTTTGACAAACCACGTAGGACAACTACGATGTACATTGAAAAACCTCGTAATTCCTCTACGTGGAAGGGTATTTTTTTTTTTTTTTTTTAAAAGGGGGGGGGGGCTACTAACTAAATTTGGGGGTTTACCGATTATTTCATGATTTGGGGGGCTACTGACTAAATTTGTGGGTTGAAATAGAATTTGTCATCAACTAATATAGTATCACTTGTGCCATAACTTATTAATTAATATAGGTTATCTTGTTTACCTAGGATCATGTTTGCTTTTATTTAATGCTCACCTATTTAGCATCCATTCCATTCCTTAACCACATCCTATTTACTTTTGATGGCACCAATCCCAATTGTGGTGCTGAACTAGTGATTGAGTGTATTCTACTTGTATGAATGAAGAATATTTCATTTATTTAACCTCCTGATGATATTAGCTATGTTTATCTTTTGTTTAGAACATGTTTCAGTCTCTCATTTAATTATCATCCATTTCCGACAAATCAATGTGTCTTGCACACGTATTTATTTCCAAAATATACATGCGCTTTGAACCCTATCATGACCATTAGTCATGGCGGCTGCGCAAATAAACTTCAATTCCTCTTCTCCTAACCTTGCCTCCGATTCCTTCCCTCCTCTTCCATCTCGCACTCCTCCTCCTCCCTCTCCATCCGATCCACCCCCCTCCGATGCAAATCTTTCTACTGCGAACCCTTCGCTCGTCAATTTTGGTGCTGTATCTTCTGATAGACGCCAAGCAAATCAGCAATCGCAACCCGCTCAGATCCCATCATCATCATCGAATCCATCAACTAAGTGTTACTACGCTTCTCTCTTTAATTCCCTACCGAGAAACACTGGCGTTTATGAGCCTATCCACTTTGATATTCCCAGGGACGCCCCCCCAAAATCGTTGCCTGATTTGGTCAGGAAAACAGGTATGGATTATTGGAGTAGTTATTTAGTAGGTTTTTTTCTAGATGGTACACTGAATTATCTTGCTGTGACCAATTTTCTGAAGAAGTATTGGAAATTAAAAGGGGATGTTGACATCAAATTTGATGGTAGATTTTACTATTTCAAATTTTTTAATGATGATGAAAAGGATCGGATCTTAAATGCTGATCCGATTTTTATTAGAGGGAGAATGTTTATTCTGACTAAATGGGATCCAATGATCCGATTTAATGATGCCTGATTTGGCCATAACTTTTGATTGGAAAGGAATTTTGACCTGAAACCACTTCCCTTAGATTCGTTTGATGGTTTACCTTTCCGTAGAGTGGTCATAATAGCCAAACGGATTTACCGTTTGGGAGATATGGCTGAAATAAGGTTTGGAAGGTGAAAAACTGCTTAACCGGGCCAAATCGGGTGATTAGTGAGTAGACCCATAATCCATTTCGGGATTAGGGTTATGGGAAGGCTGAAATGAGATAGAGAATCATTCCATTTCAGTTTTCTAGCCTCCACTTATCACCAAGGAACCCTAAAAATGACCTCCAACCTCTAAATCACCTCCAAATCGCCTTTAGGTCAAGGATTTAGCTTAGCAACCTCTAATCAAGGAAGATCTACACCAAAGTAACATTGGAGCTGCTGTTTAGCATTGGGATTCATATCAAATCAGAGATTTATTTCATATCTTAGTTTATTTGTGGCTAAGGTGAGTGATTTGCATAGTTTTACACTAATTATGGCTAGTTAAGGGTAATTAGTGCTAATTAGCGAATTTAAGCATGATAAAATTCGGGAAAAATGTTCATAAATTCTTAAATGATGTTTTAGACCTCTGATATGAATTTGGGTTAATTTGGTTAAGTTTTGCTAATCCTATCATTAGTTTCACCTAAACATGCTTAAGGGGAAATGTGGGATTTTGGGTATATTTGATTCATTTTAACCTATCATATTGATGTTTTGATGTTTGTGGTTGATTATGCATGTTGCTATGACTGTATAAAATGTTTTGTGATTGATTTCAATAGTTAGAATGGTGGAAAACGCCGTCGAATGGCGTAAACACTTGCTGGAACAGTTTCAGAAAACAGTGCAGGTTTCGGATCGGATCGGATATGGGGCTCGGATTGGATATGTTGAACTGAGCAAGGAATTCGATCGGATCGGAACCCAACACTTGGGAAAAGTGGCAAAAAGGAAGGCCACGCTAGCTGAACTGGGATCGGATCGGATTAGGGAGTAGGGATCGGAGCGGATAGAGGAGGATGGATCGGATCGAAGCACGTAAAGGATGAGGAGGCGGATCGGAGCGGAAGCATGAACTGGAGGGGGAGTGGCACCCGACCCGAACCGAGGAGAAACGCCCGACCTGAACCGATGGAGGACAGCCGACCCGAACCGCACCAGAAGAAGACCCGACCCGAACAGATGGAGGATACCCGACCCGAACCGATGGCTTGAAGAGGAATCCGACCCGACCCAGTATTGACCAATAACCCGAGATGCAAAGGTAGTCCAATATGTGAAGTCGGAGCTCAGGATCCAGTTGGGAACCGATGAGTTCACTTCATAGTTGGACTTTGCTGCGGGACGTGTGCTAAGGAGTTGTCGACGTTCATAACTTCGATTCACCACTAAAAATGAATGATGGCTACTTATCAGTGCAGTAGGGTCATTATGACCTGAGGGGCAAGGTGATGGTAGCAAGACTACGTTATTAGTGCAGTAGGGTCATTATGACCTGAGGGGCAAGGTGATGTGTAGTAAGACTATGAGCCAGCGCAGATGGGTGAACAACTCCATGGGGCAAGTGGACATAGTAAGGATTGGTAAGGCTATGAGCCAACGCAGATGGGGTGAATAACTCCATGGGGCAAGTGGACATAGCGAGGAATTAGTGGCTACGTTATCAGTGCAGTGAAGCCATTTATGACTTCATGGGGCAGAGTGATCGTAGCAAGGTATGTTCGGTGATCGAAGTGGTGAATATCGTATGCTTTACGCACTGAGTGAGAGATGTGAGGATGGATGCTATGTTTGATTGTTTGCCATCATTATGACATGCACACCTCCCCCACCTCCGTATCTTTACACTGCTTGATATGGTACCTTAGAGTGTTGTACAGTATGTAGTGCTAACTCTTTGGTTGCAGGTTCAGGTATGTTTTAGTCTACCTGTTATTATTCACTTTAGATGCTTATCGCTCACACCAGGCTTTATGTCTGACCCAGAGTTTTATGTCTCCTCTTATTACTCTGGGTGCTCACACGAGCAGACTAGAGACAGGTTAGCTGGTAATGCGCGAGTAGCTGATTCGGAGGCGGGCAAGAGGCTTCCACGTATGATATATATATATTCTCCCTGTGTCGTTGGTGGTTGCTACTTGGGCATTAGTAGTGTACCTCTTTTATCTTGCTTTTGCTTTGAGACAGTTTGAAAAGTTGTAATAAGCTGTATTTTGGATTTCCGCTGCTATGATGTTTAGTTTTGGTTTTCAGCTTATGCACTGTCTCACCTGTTTTATGTCAAGTATGTTATTATTTTATTTTGTTCTATGCACTGTGAGACATTCTACAGGTTCTTTGTATGTTCATTTCCTTCTTCCCTTTCCTTCTGACGACCCGTTCCGTGCTAACTGGACATGTGTACAGCGCACTTTTGGAATAAATGTCGGTTGGTGCGGGGCGGGCTGTCACACTTGGTATCAGAGCTCTAGGTTGCGTAGTTAACCTAGGGAAAGACACTAGGAAGAGATAGTACGTATATGAGAGCGCGCATTTGTGATTACTTTGATTTTCAAAAGCTATGTATATATATACTATTAGTAGTATAAGAATGAAGTCGCACTGCACTAGCACCACTATGGGGTCGTTAATCGTTTCCCTTTTTCAGATTGACGATGAGCCGAGACACGAGGGGTGCTGGTAGAGGGACCAACCAAGGGACTGTCGCTGACATGAGGGCAATGTTTACTAACCACATGAGAGATATGCTTAGAGAAGTGCAAGGGGCAGTTCCCAATCCCGAAGTTGGTGTTGGCCAGTAGTGCAGGCGCCTAGGGTCGATTTCGCCAAGTCGTGCAAAGATTACACTAATCTTGGTGGAAAGCCGTTCCACGGAACGGGGTCAGCCACAGATGTTCAGGACTGGATGGATAGCTGTGACCGTATCTTCGATGACTTGGGTCTTGAGGATGCGATGAAGAGAAGGCTAGCGTCTCGTCAGCTGCAAGGGCGAGCGATGAATTGGTGGAATGCCATTAGAATAGCTACTCCAGAAGATCAGGTTACTTGGGATCAGTTCAAGGCTCGCTTTAGCGAGAAGTTTATTCCAGCTGCCCAGAAGTCAGTGTTGTTTAAGAGGTTTTTGGAACTCAAGCAGAACGGAAGGGCAGTTTCTGACTATATTGCTGAGTTCGACACTTTGTCGAAGTATGGACTGTCTCTTATCAACACTCCTGAGAAGAAGAATGAGAAGTTTATTACTGGCTTGGATGGATACTTGGGGGAAAGGCTTATCAACCACATCGATGAGACTTTTGAATCGATTGTGGGGAAGGATTTGAGATCAGAGAGTCTTTACCCTAAGTCAAAGACTGAGGCTGCATTTGCAGAAGGGCCAAAGCCGCAAGCAGGCGGTGGAGGCAAGAATAACTCTCATAATAAGAGGAAGCAGGACCAATCTAAAAGTGGCCAGAAAAAGAGCAAGAAGGATGTTGAGTGCTTCAGTTGTGGTAAGAAAGGCCATTATGCTAAAGATTGTCGGGCCAAGCCAGCGGATAAGAAGTGCTTCAACTGTGGTCAAGTGGGACATTTCAAGGATAAGTGTCTGCAACCTCTTAAGGAGAAGCAGATTGTGAAAGCATATGCTATTGATGCTGTTCCTTCTTCGTCGAATGCTCCAACTGCGGCGGAGAAAGGAAAGAATGTTGTTATTCAAGGTATGCTTTCTATTTATGATGTACCAGTTCGAGTTTTGTTTGATACTGGGGCTTCCCGTTCCTTCATATCTAGTGACCTGGTAGATAGGTTGGGACTGGAACCCGAGATAGTCGATAGACCATTGGTTGTGACGAACCCGATTGGTGGTTCGACTAGCCTTAGTATGATTTGCAGGAATTTGGTCTTATCGAGTCATGGATGTATGTTTGTTTGTGATTGCTTTGTTTTGGGCTTTACTGGGTATGGCATTATATTGGGAGTCGATTGGCTCCAAAGATACGGGGTGGTGGTAGACTGTGAGGGCTTTTTGGTGACAGTGAGGGCGGATGATGGGCGGAGGGTAGTGTTTGGTAGCCTACCTAGTGATGGGGTTATGGCTAGTTTTGTAAATTCCCTCGACATTCCGCAGGATGAGTTGTCAGATGTGCCCGTGGTTGGCCAGTATCCGGACGTCTTCGAGGAGGTGACCGGGCTTCCACCACACCGAGAGATTGAGTTCCGTATCGATTTAGTGAAAGATGCCAGACCTATAGTGATGCCACTTCATCGTATGGCACCAAGGGAGCAGCGAGAGCTCGGGGTGCAAGTCAGCAATCTTTTGAAGAAGGGATTTATTAGAAGGAGTGTCTCCGAGTGGGGAGCACCAGTTGTATTTGCCACTAAGGCAGATGGTTCCCTTCGTTTGTGTGTGGACTATCGCGAGTTGAATAAGGTAACGAGGAAGAATAAGTATCCTCTACCGTGGATAGATGATTTGTTTGATCAACTGGAAGGAGCAAGAGTGTTCTCCCAGTTGGACCTCGCGACAGGATTTCATCAGCTTCGAGTAGCAGATGAGAGTGTTCCGAAAACGGCATTTAGGATGCCGTCTGGATTTTATGAGTGGTTGGTCATGCCATTTTGTTTGACCAGTGCACCAGCCTATTTTGTGGATCTTATGAATCGAGTATTCAGAGATCAGTTGAATAAGTTTGTTCTTGTGTTCGTAGATGATATCCTTGTTTACTCAAGGACAGAGGAAGAACACAAGGGACACTTGAGGATAGTGATGGAGGTGTTGAGGAAACACCAATTGAAAGCGAAATTCTCTAAGTGTCATTTTTGGAGAAGGGAAGTAAGATTCTTGGGTCATGTTGTTTCAGAGAGTGGTACTGCCGCGGACCATGCGAAGATGGCTACGGTACAGGATTGGCCTACGCCCAAGAATGCAACAGATGTAAGAAGTTTCTTGGGATTAGCTGGATATTATCGTAAGTTTATCCAGGACTTCTCCAAGATAGCAGCACCGTTGACTCAGTTGACTAAGAAGAATCAGTCCTTCGTCTGGGACGGAGTGTGTGAGGATGCCTTCAAGAGTCTAAAGGAGAGGTTGACGCGTGCGCTAGTGTTAGTCATTCCTAAAGGGAATGAAGAGATGACGGTATACACGAATGCTTGTGGTACCGGACTAGGTGCTGTATTGATGCAAGGAGGTAGGGTTGTAGCTTATGCTAGTCGACAGCTAAAGCCGCATGAGAAGAAGTATCCTACCAATGATTTGGAATTAGCAGTGATTGTGTTTGCGCTGAAGATGTGGAGACACTATCTCTTGGGAGAAAGATTCGAGTTGTTTACCGATCATAAATCGTTAAAGTATCTCTTCTCCCAGAAAGATCTGAATCTCCGCCAGCAGAGATGGTTAGAGTTCTTGGCTTCATATGATTTTGATATCGCATACACACCTGGGAAGGGTAATGCGGTAGCCGATGCCTTGAGTAGGAGACATGCTAGCTTAGGGGCAATGTTTCTTGAATGGAAGCAACTGGAGTATATCGCGGGGTTTGATTTCAGACCAAAGTGCGAATTGGATCCAGTCATGCTAGCTAGTTTGACGATCAGACCCACTTTGATAGAGCGGATTGGTTCCAGCCAGAGGGACGATCCTAATCTATTGGAAATAATCTCCAAGTTAGAGATGGACATCGACGGTGAGGAGATGAATATGTATGGGCTTGATCGAGATGGGTGGCTTCGGAAGAATGGAAGACTAGTTGTGCCCAACGTGAATGGTTTGAGAGATGAAGTGCTTGGAGAATGTCATCACTCAAAACTGACTATACATCCCGGTGGTAATAAGATGTATCGAGACATGAAGCGGACTTACTACTGGGAAGGGATGAAAAGAGACGTTGGGAAGTTTATATCCAAATGCATGAATTGCCAGCTAGTTAAAGCCGAGCAAAAGAAGCCTAGTGGTTTGTTGCAACCATTAGAAATTCCCGAATGGAAATGGGAGCAAGTCTCGATGGATTTCATCGATGGTTTACCGAGGACTAGGTCGGGATACGATAGCATTTGGATAATCGTGGATCGACTGACTAAGAGTGCAAGATTTATACCAGTCAAATCGACCAGAACGGCAGCCAAGTTGGCAGAATTGTATATGAAGTGGGTAGTGAGATTTCATGGAGTACCCAAAAGCATTGTGAGTGACCGAGACCCGTTGTTCACTAGTGGGTTTTGGAAGAGCTTACAAGAGGCTCTAGGGTCAGGATTACATCTCAGTACCGCATATCATCCTCAGACCGATGGTCAGACGGAGAGGGTGAATCGTATATTGAAAGATCTCTTGAGAGCTTGTATATTGGATTTTGGTGGATCATGGGATGACCATTTGCATCTAGTAGAGTTGGCATATAATAATAGCTACCAATCCAGTATCGGTATGGCTCCATATGAAGCTTTGTACGGAAGACCGTGCAACTCACCATCATGTTGGATAGAGACTGGCGAGAAGTTTGTGCTTGGACCGGATGTGGTGAGAGAAACTTCAGATACGATTAAGATCATTCAACAACGAATGAAAGCTGCCCAAGATAGGCAGAAGAGTTATGCTGATAAGAGGAGAAGAGACTTGAAATTCTCCGTTGGTGACTTGGTGTTTGTCAAGATCTCTCCGTTGAAGAGCGTGATACGATTTGGCAGGAGAGGCAAGTTGGCACCAAGATTTGTTGGCCCATTCCCTGTTCTTGAATTAGTCGGGAATTTGGCGTATAGAGTTGGCTTACCAGAGAAGATGGCGGGAGTTCACAATGTATTTCATGTTTCCCAACTAAGGAAGTTCGTTCACGACTCAGATATGACTATTTCACCTGATCAGTTAGAGGACTTCGAAGTAGAACCCGAGGCGGTTGGGAACCGCAAGCCGATTCGCATTGTGGGGCATGATACGAAGCAACTTCGAAGGAAGGCGGTGAAGCTAGTCAAGGTTCAGTGGGGCGAGGACGAGAATGATTGCACTTGGGAGACAGAGGAGAGCATTAGGAAGGCATATCCAGAACTCTTTGCCTGGTAAGACTTACTTTGCAATTTAGTTCTCCACATGCTAGGGTAGACTTGTTTTGCTTGTTTGCATGCTTGATTGTTGTTTTATGATTGATAGGCATGCGGGACCTTTGTGTGTGTTTTGATTAGGGAATTTCGAGGGCGAAATTTCTTAAAGGGGGGGGGGGGGGGGGGGGGAGAGTGTAGTGATCCGCATTCTACGCATCGGGGGATTGTAGAATATTTATTTCTTTCCCATATGAAGTCGTATGGTCATGTAACTTTGGGAAACATCCATTAGAGTCATTTCCCATATTCATGATTTTTGTCGATTTTTAAATGACCATTTTGCCCCTAGTTGGTACTGTTTTGGACATAACTGTTGATTGGAAAGGAATTTTGACCTGAAACCACTTCCGTTGGATTCATTTGATGGTTTACCTTTCCGTAGAGTGGTCATAATAGCCAAACGGATTTACCGTTTGGGAGATATGGCTGAAATAAGGTTTGGAAGGTGAAAAACTGCTTAACCGGGCCAAATCGGGTGATTAGTGAGTAGGCCCATAACCCATTTCGGGATTAGGGTTATGGGAAGGCTGAAATGAGATAGAGAATCATTCCATTTCAGTTTCCTAGCCTCCACTTATCACCAAGGAACCCTAAAAATGACCTCCAACCTCTAAATCACCTCCAAATCGCCTTTTGGTCAAGGATTTAGCTTAGCAACCTCTAATCAAGGAAGATCTACACCAAAGCAACATTGGAGCTGCTGTTTAGCATTGGGATTCATATCAAATCAGAGATTTATTTCATATCTTAGTTTATTTGTGGCTAAGGTGAGTATGCAATTACACTAATTATGGCTAGTTAAGGGTAATTAGTGCTAATTAGCGAATTTAAGCATGATAAAATTCGGGGAAAATGTTCATAAATTCTTAAATGATGTTTTAGACCTCTGATATGAATTTGGGTTAATTTGGTTAAGTTTTGCTAATCCTATCATTAGTTTCACCTAAACATGCTTAAGGGGAAATGTGGGATTTTGGGTATATTTGATTCATTTTAACCTATCATATTGATGTTTTGATGTTTGTGGTTGATTATGCATGTTGCTATGACTGTATAAAATGTTTTGTGATTGATTTCAATAGTTAGAATGGTGGAAAACGCCGTCGAATGGCGTAAACACTTGCTGGAACAGTTTCAGAAAACAGTGCAGGTTTCGGATCGGATCGGATATGGGGCTCGGATTGGATATGTTGAACTGAGCAAGGAATTCGATCGGATCGGAACCCAACACTTGGGAAAAGTGGCAAAAAGGAAGGCCACGCTAGCTGAACTGGGATCGGATCGGATTAGGGAGTAGGGATCGGAGCGGATAGAGGAGGATGGATCGGATCGAAGCACGTAAAGGATGAGGAGGCGGATCGGAGCGGAAGCATGAACTGGAGGGGGAGTGGCACCCGACCCGAACCGAGGAGAAACGCCCGACCTGAACCGATGGAGGACAGCCGACCCGAACCGCACCAGAAAAAGACCCGACCCGAACAGATGGAGGATACCCGACCCGAACCGATGGCTTGAAGAGGAATCCATTTTAACCTATCATATTGATGTTTTGATGTTTTGATGTTTGTGGTTGATTATGCATGTTGCTATGACTGTATGAAATGTTTTGTGATTGATTTCAATAGTTAGAATGGTCGAAAACGTCGTCGAATGGCGTAAACACTTGCTGGAACAGTTTCAGAAAACAGTGCAGGTTTCGGATCGGATCAGATATGGGGCTCGGATCGGATATGTTGAACTGAGCAAGGAATTCGATCGGATCGGAACCCAACACTTGGGAAAAGTGGCAAAAAGGAAGGCCACGCTAGCTGAACTGGGATCGGATCGGATTAGGGAGTAGGGATCGGAGCGGATAGAGGAGGATGGATCGGATCGAAGCACGTAAAGGATGAGAAGGCGGATCGGAGCGGAAGCATGAACTGGAGGGGGAGTGGCACCCGACCCGAACCGAGGAGAAACGCCCGACCCGAACCGATGGAGGACACCCGACCCGAACCGCACCAGAGGAAGACCGGACCCGAACAGATGGAGGATACCCGTCCCGAACCGATGGCTTGAAGAGGAACCCGACCCGACCCAGTATTGACCAATAACCCGAGATGCAAAGGTAGTCCAATATGTGAAGTTAGAGCCCAGGATCCAGTTGGGAACCGATGAGTTCACTTCATAGTTGGACTTTGCTGTGGGACGTGTGCTAAGGAGTTGTCGATGTTCATAACTTCGATTCACCACTAAAAATGAATGATGGCTACTTATCAGTGCAGTAGGGTCATTATGACCTGAGGGGCAAGGTGATGGTAGCAAGACTACGTTATCAGTGCAGTAGGGTGATTATGACCTGAAGGGCAAGGTGATGCGTAGTAAGATTATGAGCCAGCGCAGATGGGGTGAACAACTCCATGGGGCAAGTGGACATAGTAAGGATTGGTAAGGCTATGAGCCAACGCAGATGGGGTGAATAACTCCATGGGGCAAGTGGACATAGCGAGGAATTAGTGGCTATGTTATCAGTGCAATGAAGCCATTTATGACTTCATGGGGCAGAGTGATCGTAGCAAGGTATGTTCGGTGATCGAAGTGGTGAATATCGTATATTTTACGCACTGAGTGATAGATGTGAGGATGGATGCTATGTTTGATTGTTTGCCATCATTATGACATGCACACCTCCCCCCACCTCCGTATCTTTACACTGCTTGATATGGTACCTTAAAGTGTTATACAGTATGTAGTGCTAACTCTTTGGTTGCAGGTCCAGGTTCAGGTATGTTTTAGTCTACCTGTTATTATTCACTTTAGATGCTTATCGCTCATACCAGGTTTTATGTCTGACCCAGAGTTTTATGTCTCCTCTTATTACTCTGGGTGCTCACACGAGCAGACTAGAGACAGGTTAGCTGGTAATGCGCGAGTAGCTGATTCGGAGGCGGGCAGGAGGCTTCCTCGTATGATATATATATATATATTCTCCCTGTGTCGTTGGTGGTCGCTACTTGGGCATTAGTAGTGTACCTCTTTTATCTTGCTTTTGCTTTGAGACAGTTTGAAAAGTTGTAATAAGCTGTATTTTGGATTTCCGCTGCTATGATGTTTAGTTCTGGTTTTCAGCTTATGCACTGTCTCACCAGTTTTATGTCAAGTATGTTATTATTATATTTTGTTCTATGCGCTGTGAGACATTCTACAGGTTCTTTGTATGTTCATTTCCTTCTTCCCTTTCCTTCTGACGACCCGTTCCGTGCTAACTGGACATGTGTACAGCGCACTTTTGGAGTAAATGTCGGTTGGTGCGGGGCGGGCTGTCACAAAGGATATGATATACACCTGAAAAATAGAAATCTTTTCATAAGAGATGATAAAGGTGATTTAATTACTAAAGTTGAGATGTCAAAAAATAGAATGTTTCCATTAAATATTTCCAATAATGTTGCAAAATGCCTAAAATCATGCTATAAAGATTTATCATGGCTTTGGCACTTAAGATTTGGACACCTTAATTTTGGGAGCTTATCTTTGTTAAAAAATAAAAACATGGTGAAAGGTTTACCATCAATAAATCATGAAAATAAATTGTGTGAAGGTTGCATATTTGGAAAACAATCAACAAAGCCTTTTCCAAAATAATCATCTACAAGAGCCAAAGAACCATTAGAATTGATTCACACGGATATTTGTTGCCCCATAAAACCATGCTCACTTGGAAAAAGTAAATATTTTGCACTTTTTATTGATGATTTCAGTAGAAAAACATGGGCTTATTATCTCAAACAAAAATCAGATGTGTTTGATGCTTTTAAGAAATTCAAGGCTTTTGTAGAAAATGAAAGTGGTTATAAGATCAAAGCCATGAGATCTGATCGAGGTGGAGAATTTACATCAAAAGAATTTGAGAGGTTTTGTGAAGAAAATGGAATTCATCGCCCATTGATAGTCCCATACACTCCACAACAAAATGGAGTTGTAGAAAGAAAAAATAGATCTCTTCTCAACATGGCACGAAGCATGTTAAAGAGCAAAAATGTTCCAAAAAAGTTTTGGGCTGAAGCTATCGAATGCGCGGTATACTAAGTAAATTGTTCTCCAACTCGAAGTGTATGGAACAAAACGCCTGAAAAAGCATGGAGTGGTAGAAAGCCTTGTGTTTCTCACTTGAAAGTATTCAGAAGCATTGCATATGCCCACACGCCAGATCAAAGACGCTCAAAGTTAGATGATAAAAGTGAAAAATACATTTTCATTGGCTATGATTCACGGTCAAAAGGATATAAATTGTATAATTCTATTAATGAAAAGGTGGTAGTTAGTCGTGATGTGGAGTTTGATGAAGAAAGTGCTTGGAATTGGAACGAAAAAGAAGATGATTACAAATTCTTTCCGCTTTACGAAGAGGAGTGCAATGATGTTGTGGAAGAAGAGCCCATTAGTCCAACACCGTCGTCTCCTTCAGCCATCCATCAAGAATGTTCGCTTGAAGAAAGCTCAAATGAAAGACCACCACGCATGCGATCCTTACAAGAATTATATGAGGTAACACCAATTTTTGATGATACTACATTATTTTGTCTTTTTGGAAATTGTGAACCAATAGGTTATGAAGAAGCAAAACAAGACAAAAGATGGAGGGAAGCTATGGATGAAGAAATCAAAGCTATTGTAAAAAACAATACATGGGAGTTGGCTACTTTACCAAAAGGACATAAAGCAATTGGTGCAAAATGGGTGTACAAAGTGAAGAAGAATGCTAAAGGAGAAGTTGAAAGATTCAAAGCAAGGTTGGTGGCTAAAGGATACAAGCAAAGAGAAGGTATAGATTATGATGAAGTGTTTGCTCCTGTTGCCCGCTTGTAGACGATAAGGTTATTAATAGCCTTAGCTGCTCAAAACAAATGGAAAATACATCAAATGGATGTGAAATCTGCTTTCCTGAATGGTAAATTGGAGGAGGAAGTTTATTTGGAGCAACCACCTGGTTATGTAGTTAAAGGACAAGAAGACAAAGTTCTAAGATTGAAGAAGGCGCTGTATGGTTTGAAGCAAGCCCCAAGAGCATGGAATAAAAGAATTGATAATTATTTTTTAGAAAATAATTTTATAAAATGCCCCCATGAACATGCTCTTTACATAAAGAAAAATGAAAATGGAGATATTTTAATTGTATGTTTATATGTGGATGACTTGATCTTTACAGGAAATAATCCAAAAGATTTTGATGACTTTAAGAAGAAAATGAGTTTAGAATTTGAGATGACGGACGTTGGACTCATGTCGTACTATCTTGGAATCCAAGTGAATCAAAGTGAGCATGGTATATTTATTTCTCAAGAATCATATGCAAATGAAATTTTGAAGAAATTCAATATGGATGGATGCAAGCCTGTAAACACACCAGTAGAATGTGGTACAAAACTCTCAAAATGTATGCAAGAAGAGCTGGTGGATCCTACCGTATTCAAGAGCATGGTTGGTTGTTTGAGATACTTAACATGCACAAGGCCAGATATACTCTATGATGTGGGCCTTATTAGTCGTTACATGGAAGCTCCTTCTACATCGCATTTGAAGACGGCGAAAATAATTCTTCGATATATTAAAGGTACCGCTAATTTTGGATTGTTGTATTCACATTCTAACAATTTTAAGTTGATTGGTTACAATGATAGTGATTGGACTGGAGATGTTGATGATCGTAAAAGTACAACTGGATTTTCTTTTTTCATGGGAGACACGGCATTTACTTGGAGCTCAAAAAAGCAACCACTTGTTACATTGTCAACTTGTGAAGCGGAGTATGTTGCTGCATCAGATTGTGTACGTCATGCAATTTGGCTTCAAGAATTATTAAAGGAGTTGCACATGTCACATTATAATGAAACAGAGATATTTATGGATAATAAATCAGCCATAGCACTTGCCAAAAATCCGGTTTTCCATAATTGAAGTTCACATTTTGACACAAGATATCATTTTATTCGAGAAAAGATTGCCAAAAAGGAGATACACGCGAAGTTCATCAATTCAAAGGACCTAGTTGCAGATATCTTCACAAAAGCATTGAAGTTTGATGATTTTAAAAGATTGCGAGACATTCTTGGAGTTAAAAAACCAAGCTTACGGGGGAATGTTGAAAATAATCTTGGTTTTTAAGGAATAATTAATTGCATTGATTAGTAATTGTATTAAATGGAATAAATTAAAGGAAAATTTAGTATTCCTATTATAGAGAATTCTAGACAAACCTTTCCTAGAAGACTCTAGAGAAATGTACTGCATTATAAAAGCAATGTAATCAGCAGATGTATGCAAGCAATTTAAGTTGAATAAAAAGAAAATTTATTTCCACCTCATATTAAAATTTCTCAAACTTCTTCTTCTAAAATTGCTAACAAAAATTACATGACATGTTGTTTATTCTTTGATTTGTTGTACTATAGTAGGTTAGTTCCCTATAAATCGAGTTGCGAATTTGTTATTTTTTTCCTCATACCACATTAACGCACTGCAATCCTGACAAACATAATTCGATGTTCTAAAATAATATTCTATAAACATAAATATAATTTGATTTGCTAGTTTAGTGGCCCATGCATCACACATGTGAAGCAATCTTAGAAAATTTGCAGTCTGACCACTGTTGTATTCCCTAAGTAGGAGAATATGTAGGGTGGGTTGTGTTTGAGCCTGTTGATTTTTTTATAAACGTTTTCCCTTTTTTAAGTTGAGTTAAATAGGCAGCAGGTAATGATTAGTGCACATGATAGGAGGACGCTTTGTACATAGTTATTTTTGTTTGGTAATAAAAGTCGGAATTGTTTCAAAAAAAAAAAAAAGCATTCATGGATAAGGTGATATGCTTTTTGGTTAGCTATCTTGCAAAAAAAAAATGTGGCATAGAACTTGTTTATAAATACTAAACTAACCCATGAACTTATTCATATAATTATCCTATAATACTATACATGAAAATATGGCTAAATATGATTGCATTTCTTTAAACAAATGATTATCGTTGATAGATTCATGCCAACCACTATTTTAGTTGCATTCACACGGTCTAAATGCCCTCATGTATCATAATATACTTTTTTATGTGCTAACATTCATCGAATTTCCACTCTTTTCCATAAACAGCACAACATCTCAATAATATTTCACCTAAACTCAATATACATACATATCTTAGTGCTAATGCAAACAATGGAATATTGTAATTAGCATATGTGCACACTGTAAACAATGGTTATTTAAAAAAAGAAAAATCCCGCTTCTTTCATTTTCATCCCAATCTGAAACGAATGGATGACTCATTCAGCTTTCCAAAATGAGTTGCTCTACATTGAATCTTTAACTTTTCTGCAATAAAAACCAAACATTAGTAGTAATACATGCATGAGAATTATATTACATAAAATATATGCAATTTCTCATATATATCATTATGAAATAATGAATTCATGGTAAATAATAAAATAAACTTTACAGTTGATTTATTGCAGTCATAGATTTATTTTAACGAACAGGTCCAATATAGGTTTTCCAATCACCAAAGCATGCACTATTAAACACTGTTAAACTATATATGTAAATATATATTTTTGTATTCATATTGATCAATCAGGCTGTAATTATTTACCTAATTAGTATTCATATTACTAACATATTACTAACACCATATTTGGATTCCAATCAGCTGTATACGCAAATCTAACAGATCAAAAGTCATAAGTAGAAACATCATATTACTAAGCAGCGAGGCAAGATTATGAAAATTTTACGTTGATTGATATAAACATTCATGTGTTTTCCTCCATCTGGGATTTGATTATACTACATTGAGAAACTACTTTATCACTTGGAAATAAATGATAAGTATATTTCTTGGAATTTGTTCAAAATTTTTTCCCTAGTGTTAGGATTCTTTGAATACAAACAAAGGTTTCATTATAAAGAATTGCATATAGACAATGCATAAAAAACTTTTTAAACGCAGGAAAGGAGTTGCATTTCTAGGCAATGTAATGCATGCAAATTTCCCAACAAACAAATATAACTGAAACACAAAATAGTGCAAAAGGAACATGCATTGTTATTTTTTATTTATTACTTAAAAGCCATATAAAATCATACTAAAATTCTATTTATAAACTTTTAGTTTGGTGGTGCGTCTAAATGATTAAATGAAAAATATGCATCTATTCTTCACTATTCGAGATCTAGCGTGTAGATGATAACTCAATAGCAAAGCTGGAGAAAGGTTAGTGCGCTACACAATCAAAAAGAGAAATACAATACCTTATCGAAGAGAAATAAGCTGCAGTTTAATCTTTTTGACACCCTCATGAGATGCCAGGTAAGAAAAATCAAAGAATAAATGCAATATCTGCCTAGGAAATATTGTCATACATGTTATCAAGTAGCAAACTAATTGCTTTAACTTTTGTTACCTGAATGGATTAAATATTCATACAACTAATATTTTCATTCGTGTTGTAACATATATATGTGAATGTTGTGAATATGCTTTTACTAGTTCTATGTTTAGTCCAACATCATGGGAATAAGCTAAAGATCAACTCCAAAAGCCTATATATAAAGGAGCCAATGTAATAGAAAGAATATACATCTAAATGAATAAAAATGTCCTCTCTTCCTTATTTCTTCTATTCTGTGTTCATTTTATAACACGTTATCTGCACGAGATTCTACTATAGTTACTTGTTGAAATCTTCTAGATCTACATTTATGAATTTGTCATATCTAGATTATGTTCCAATGGATCTAACATTTTAGATCTAATTATTTTTAACTTAGTGGTATCTAGCCATCCACCTACTTATATTTGATTTGGTATTATGGTATACCAAACATTTTTTTAGGAAGATCCATTCATTTTCTTTTTATAATATTATATATGGATCTTTTACCCCATACGCTATACATAAAACATCTTCATTTCCTACTTTATCTCTTCAATAACAGAGAAGTCATTGCTAATAGGTATGCATATATGTAGATAGCAAGTTGTTTGTTAGCCAACATATGTATTAATGTGGCCATTATTTTTGTTATGTAACATGGTGTATGGCTCCTTGACGATTTGTAATGTTTCATTATTGTAAGAAGTTCATTATAAATGTATAAAGAAAGACTTACAGATTTGGATATTATTATTTTTTATGATTCTGTGCCGTAGTATATTCAATTTATTACATCCATGTATACGGTCATATTCTATTTTACGAGATCTGCATATTTTTTTTATGATAAAATAGTACTACAGTTTCATCGTTTTGTCTATTTGTTAATTTATTAATTCGTTTTGATAATTATAGAACATGTATACTGATATGTGAATTTTGTTTAATTAAGCATCAATTATTATTTTTGTGTAGTTCACAAAGATGTAGAACATTGAAATCCATTTACAATCTCAATGCTTAGAGAGTACCATTAAAAATGGTAATAACATGTCCCAGCAGGACAAAGCAAAGGCCCCGATATTTTTAAGAGGTCATATCCACGATGATCTAAAATCAGAATATTTAACTGGAAAAAAAAGATCCTCTCCACTTATAGAACTCCCTAAAGGAGCATTATGACCAACAGAAGACAGTCATACTTCGGAACACAAAGCAAGAGTCATTGAACCTGAAGTTCACATGCAAATGACCTGAAGCTCATATGATCTAAAGTCCATATACAAATTCTTTCAAATATGGAACCTGAAGTTCATATGCAAACAAGAAACCTGACGTTCGTATGCAAACAAGGAACCCGAAGTTCATATTCAAACGAGAAACATGAAATAAAGCATAAACGCATATAATTGCATTTAATATTTGCATATAGCAAATGACCTGTAAAAACAAAGGATTTGAAAATTCAATGAAAGGAAAAATTCAACAAAAAGGAAAAAGCCTTATATTTCAACTTTTTGCTACATGTAATCTCTTGAAGAAACTTATTATTGGAAGAGATCATTACATTTATAATAAATACTATTTTCTTGAAGAAAAATAGTAAAATGACTCTCATACGTGAAAAAAGGGGCACTTTCTAGAAAAGTTACTTCGATTTAAAATATATAATAACAATATATGAATTATGATAAAACTTGAAGTTTTATTATAGTCATTTTGGAATATATTATATTTCTAGAAGAAATATTTCATTGTTTCTTAGGAAAACTTTTATAAAGAAAATATGCATCATGAAGATCATATTGAGTTAAGATCTAAATATTGATCTTAATTTTGCATAACGGAAGTGAATGCAAAAACTATTTTTGTCGTTACATGGAAAATTTAGAACCTGTAGTTTCTAAAAAGGCAAGAAGCAATTTTGATATAAAAAGAAAGATCTAAAAGATCCTTATATGAGTTGTATAATTTAAAAAAATGTAATTTTTATGTTTGTGAATTTTATGTATAAATTTATAAGTTTTTCAAATCATTCATATTGAAGAATGAAAAAAAATTGAACATGAGATATGTAGTTTATTTTTGTTTATAGTTGTGAATTTTCAGGAAAATATTTACAAGGATAAAAGTGAAGACCTTTTTATACACAAGGACAACCCACTAAAATTTTATTCAGAAGGACAATACAGTTTCTCTTCTTTTTCACATGCGCTTATTTCTTCTTCCTCCGCTCCCGATTCACATACGCTCCATTTTTAAAACAATCGAACCCAAAAATCACAAAAATTTGAGTCCATAACAATTCATAAATCACGAAAATCGAAAGGACATCAGAATCGAAATTGCAATCAAACCCAAAAATTTGAATCCATAAATCGCTCGAAACAGAAACCCTCGAAAACAAAAAAATTGTCCAACAACAAAAATCCATTGGAAATCACAATTGAATGGAATAAAAATATTTTTCAAACGATGGAAAACGCAATTGAAGAAGTCGAAATTGTTGAAACAATTTTTTTGTGATTGGAAATGTTTTTTTTTCGTTACTATTATTGTAGTTCGTAGGTATCATTTTGCTATTTTTTTAGGTATTAATTTGCTATTTTTGTAGGTATCATTTTTACTGTAGCTTATGTGTTATGTTAAGCATCACAGCAGTTTTAAGGTATCATTTATATATTTTTTAAGGTATCATTTTTAGTGTAATTTCTCTGTTATGTTAAACATTACTGCAGTTTGAAGGTATCGTTTTTATATCTTTTAAGGTATCATTTTTACTGTAATTTATGTGTTTTGTTAAACATCACAGCAGTTTTAAGGTATCATTTATATATTTTTTAAGGTATCATTTTTACTATAGTTTATGTGTTATGTTAAAGATCACAACAGTTTTAATGTATCATTTTTATATATTTTTAAGGTATCATTTTTAGTGTAATTTCTATGTTATGTTTATATACGTCTTCATTTTATGTGGTAATTTTTGTGATGGTGTGCTACTACAAAATTATGTTGGTATCAGTTTTGATTGTGTATGAAATACTTGCAGATACTGCATGCTGCTGGAATTTACTTGAATTCAAGACTAGATTGAGTACAAGTAAAAACAAATGCATTAATTCATGCCTGAAATTGATACTCATACACTATAGAAAAAAAAACAGAATACTGATAATTACCATGGCCTAAAACTGATGCCTAAACACTGTTAACAAATAAAATAATTAAAACCGATACCTTCTGCGACATAAAACTAATACCTATAAACTGCACAGAAAATAATTAAAAAAAATGATACTTAGAATGATTTAAAACTGATGCCCAGTTCCTGTTATAATACAATTTCAGTTTTAAATGAAACTAGTTGATATTGTTTTGCATTTGTGTAATGACTGGATTGATGTGATAAACACAAATCTTGCTTATGTTTTGAAGATAAAATAATGAAAAAATATATCACAGTTTGATTTATTAAAATGAAATAAGTTCGACTTAGTTTCAAAGCTCATACAACAATATAACTTCAAAATTAACACAACAACAAAATCTCATGAAAAAAAACATATAACACAGTTAAAACTGTAAAAATGATACCTAAAAAAATAGCAAACTGATACCTAAAAACTGCTGCTATGTTTTGAAGTTAAAACATGAAAAATGATAACTAGAAAAATAATACCTAAAAACTACTGCTATGTTTTACAGTTAAAACAGGAAAAATGATACCTAAAAAAATAGCAAAATGATACCCACGAACTGCTATACTAGTAACCAAAAAAAAAAACATTTCCAACCTAAAAAAATTGTTTCAACAATTTCGACTTCTTCAATTGTGCTTTCCATAGTTTGATTTTTTTTTTCCATTCAATTGTGATTTCCAATGGATTTTTGTTGTTCAACCTATTTTTTTGTTTTCTAGGGTTTCTGTTTCGGTTGATTTTTGTCGTGATTTTTATTTCGTGATGTTTGTCTTCAATTGTGAATTTCAATTCTAATGTCTTATCATATTTGTGATTTCAACGATTTATGATTTTGTGATTTTTGTGGTTTCGTGATAAATGATGAAATCGAGATACGCGACAGAGGGAGAAGATGGAAGCATCGGCCGAAATTTAATTTCAGTGTATTGTCCTTATGGATAAAATATTAAGTGGTTGTCCTTATGGATAAATTTTAATGGGCCTTTGTCCTTGTCATTAATTGTCCCGTGAATTTTTTATACAAATCTATAAATTTTTGAACCATTCATGTTAAAGAATGTAAAATGTTGATTATGTAATTGATAAATATATTATATTACCTTATTGTCATAAATGCATTGAATGTTAGAGAATGAATTGTTATGGTAATATATTATATTACCTTATTGTAATAAATGCATTGAATGCATTAGTTATTGTTAGTTAATTGATGTATGTTTGTATTTGGAATATGAATAAACATATGTATTATTATTCGATGTATTTAGATAGTAATAACTAGTGTTATGGAAGAAAGGATAGAACCACAACCTGAAGTTGTGCAAAGAAAATATTTATACTGGAAGTTGAATAGTTCAAAGTCTTGGACCTGAAGTCTTGCATTATATATATATATATATATGTATGTATATATATAAACATTTTTGATAAAGTATACAAGTTTGAAATCTTGTCAATTAGCAAGAATGTTAAAGCTTCTGAAATAGAAGTATGTTAAAAGATTGAGAACCAGAAGTTCATCATAAATTTATAAAATTGATATATATATATATATATATATATATATATATATATATATGTGTGTGTGTGTGTGTGTGTGTATGCATAGGATCTCGGAGTTCCTCAATCAGTGAAATTGAAATACTTCATAATTTAAAAGCCTGAAGCTTTATATAAACCGTATGAAATAATAACATTACACTTCTTAAAGAAGTTAAATCAAATGCGACAATAATAATGCATCCAAAGATTGCACAATTTTCAAAATGAGTTGTATCTTGCTTATATATTTATATTTACATATTGTACTAAAGAATAAATTTTAAAAACTCGAAGTTGTTATATATTTTATTTGAACCGGAAGTTCTATACAGTGGAACCAGAAGTTCAATACAGTTGAATCGGAAGTTCTATACAGTTTAACAAACTTGAAATTGTTTATTTATTATTTGAACTAGAAGTTCAATATAGATAGACAACTTGAAGTTGTTCATATATTTCATTTGAACCAGAAGTTCAATACAGTTCCAAATCAGATATTTTGGATATTATGATACGATATTTAAGATTCGCATTAATATTGCTTGATAAGCAAAAATTAATTATTGGAAATTTATGAACAATTTGTTCTAAAGTAAGTAACTCGAATGAGAAAGAATATGCAAATCAATTACATATGTAATATGTGGACGCACGTATATACACATATATGCGAAAAATTTATTAACAACCTGAAGTTGTCATGAGCTCATGATATAAATCATGCATATATTATATTTCAGAAAGTCGATTGACATAAATATTGAAAGACCTGAAGTCATGTGCATATTCAAATGGTAGAAAATTCCTCCAAGTCATCAGATCAATAAAAGGGAATAAGTAATGCAATATGAATGCATGTTATCAATTAATAAGGGCATTATCCTCCTACAATTGAAATACATCTAATGTATTTGCTAGCTATGATGCTATAATGGATCAAAAATGAATCCAAAGTAGGTTTATTATTTAAAGTGACAATGTTTGTCAACATTGAGGGGGAGGATAAAGGAATCATCGATGTTAAATATTTGCTAACATATAGGATTATGCAAAGTATTAAGTAACTTGCATAAATTATCAATTATGTCCCTAACAGACTTTCTTCAATATACATTTGAATCCCCGAAGGATCAAAATGTGTAAATCACAGCTGAAAATGTGGTATAAAATTCAGTTCAAAATATCTTTGAGTAAGTCATAAAGATGCAAAATAAAGGAGGTAAGTATTCCTGAAGAAACACTTAAAGGTGCTTTAAAAGAAACCCATGACATGATCGTCAAAATAACCCCAGAAGTGGTTTAGGTATCTAAAGTATGATAATTTTGTTGAGATCTCAATAAATCATGTATAGAACTGACAGAAAATAATCATCGATGATAAATTAATAAATAATAAAGCGTTTACATTTATAAATGGATTAAAATCCCATATTAGAGAGAAACATGATTGGCCATCATGAAATTCTCCTAAATAAGATATATGGATTTATAGTCCATAAGATATGAACCTGTAGTTCATAAGATAAAATAGAAATATAGGTAATGACAAAAGAACATGGAAGTTACTGAAACACCATAGAGTGTCAAGTGCCATGATCATTGTATTTTTCAAAGATAACTGAATTGATTAAAGTGGTGAAAGTTTTTAAAACACTTACAATACCCCTGAAGGTATAAACGATGAAAGTATACAAATTCTAGAAGAATTTGAATAACTTTGGTAGTGATAAAGAGCAAGAAATGTAGATTACAACATTCTTTTAAGTATTGTTGTGACGAAAATCTTGAAATAATTCTTGATGAGTAGATCACTTCCTGCTTTCAAGAATTGTTGTAGTGAAACTCTTAATATCCATTGAAGTGGTAGTTGCAATATGCAAAAATTATTATAATATATAAGTTCCTGAAGAACATAAAGAATACAAAGAACATGTCTGATAGATTACAGCATTCTTCTAAGTATTGTTGTAATGAAAATCTTGATATACTTCAAGATGAGTAGATTACTTCCTGCTTAGTGTTGTTGTAATGAAAGTTGTCTCACTCATCAAATGTGTATTGCAATATTCAAGCCCGATTGAAACAGAAAATTATAAGCACCTGAAGTGTATTCATAAATGAATATTAGTAACATCCAAATCACAAAAGGAAGGCGTTTTAAATAAGAAAGCATACCTGAAGCATGGAAATACACATGAAGTTTTAAAAGAAAAACTTCATTAAGAAGGATTTGTAAGCAATTTGAGTTATTGAAAGAAGAATACGAATTCAGAGGAAACTATTAAATCAGAGGGAGTATCCATAAGCATGATATAATGCACTCATTTTACTTAACTAAGTTTTTCGCTATTGGGTTTTCTTAGTAAGGTTTTAATGTGGCATGGGTCATGATCCAGAAGTATCAACCCAAAAGTAACATACAAAAAAAAGTTATAATGTACTCTTTTTCCTTATTTAAGATTTTTCCCACTGGATTTTTCTTAATAAAGTTTTAACGAGGCATAACATTGATCTAGAAGTATCATACTACTTTTGGCGTAGTAAATATATACTCTTTTTCCTTCACTAAGATTTTTTCCATCGGGTTTTTCTTAGTAAGGTTTTGATGAGGAAACGTTTTGATCCAGAAGTATCAAACATATTCTGATGCAGTAAACTATTATTTATGAAGAAGATAAGGCAGTTTGTATGACTCAGATTCAAGTGAATTATATCAAGTATGAAAGGATGGAGCACATTTCTCCTAAATTTATCTTCACATATGCATGAAAGGATAACAAGAAAGGGGAGAAACAAATTCAGTTTCAAGAAAAGAGGGTAGATCCGTTCTCAAAGGCAATTTCCAAATCAACATTCCAGAAGATGATATACAAAATTGGCATGCGTCGACTACATCAATAGACTAATTGAATAATGAGTTATAAATAAGGGGGAGCATATAAAATTATGCTATAATGTACTTTTTTCCTTCACTAATATTTTTCCCATTGGGTTTTTGTTAGTAAGGTTTTTAATGAGGCATTATCTTGATCCAGAAGTATCAATCCTTACTGTAACATTGTAAAACATGTTACCTAAAGATGAAATGAATTTGCACTTTTTTCCTTGTTTATGATTTTTCCCATAGGGTTTTTCGTAAAAAGATTTTTAATGAGGCATTGTTTTGATCTTGAAGAATCAAACTGTTTTAAGGAATATCATTTTAATATGATATTCATAATGTCAGACGTTGTACTCTTTTTCTCATTCAAGGCTTTTCCCATTGGGTTTTCCTGATAGAGTTTTGAAGGCAACAGACAATAGTTGTATCAACTGAACGGATATATGCAAGCAAGATAATAATAAAGGGAGCAATCATCATATATGTTTTAAAAGGGACAACTTCAAGTTTGCAGAGCATTCAAGTTTTTGAAGACGCATATTCGAGGGGGAGTGTTGTAATATATATATGAATGTTGTGAATATGCTTTTATTACTTCTATGTATAGTCCCACATCATGGGAATAAGCTAAAGATCAGCTCCAAAGGCCTATATATAAAGGAGCCAATGTAATAGAAAGAATATACATCTGAATGAATAGAAATGTCCTCTCTCCCTTATTTCTTTTGTTTTGTGTTCATTTTATAACAATTCGATAATTTCTTGTATAATTATCAGTTGTGAAATAAAGTTAAACCTTTAAAATGACTGTAATATATATGTTGAAACTGATAGAAACATTAACAGTATTTCTTTTTACTTTTGTACGTAATGAATTTAAATATGAAATCATATTAAAATATGTAATTAAGACTTTAAGAGGTATGACATATCATTAACATATATGATATAAAGCAAGCAACATCACTTTAACTTAAACTGATTTATTATTCCAAATGGTAACACTATTTCTTTTGGTAATGTTAATAAAGACTTTAATCTAAATGCAAAATTTCAACCTTGCCCCTTTTGTAAGTATCACATCACATGTTTTAATTATCCTTTAAGATTGATTCATCCATTTTTCAATATTGTTGATCTAGAATAATATCTAAAACTCAATAAGTAGATATGTCTATAAAAAGGAGTAAGATTATCAAGTGCATGACTTCACTGTTAGAACTAATTGATGAAATATTGGACCCATAATGGCAATAAGGAAATAGAAAGAAAAATATTTCACCTTTGCCTTCAAGATACCCGATCCGTTGTATAATATATATAATTAACTTTGGGTTTTTTTTTCAAGTTTTGTAACAAATTCAACAATCGTTTTTAGTATAATATTTCCATAGTGTGCTAAAATATGCAGTCTTTTAGGTATAAATATCATTGCATGATTTTCGTCCTTAACTGCCTGGCATGAAATCAAATTTACCTTGATGTCCTATAGTTGTAAAGAAATAAGCTTTATTTAGTAATAAAGGATCTTTCTGAATCGCACATGTAAAACAGTAAAGGCATATCAGAATACTTCCAAGAAACTCATGCATATTTAGGTAAATAAATCTAGCAATTTATAAAATTATCATAATCAAATGACTTAGGCAGTAAGGTAAATAAAATGCCAAAGTTTATCATCTGCATAATTTCAAAAATTGGTTGATAATGCAAATCAATAAACTGATGGTTGACATATTAAAACAAATTCACGTAAATTATAAAGGTTCCCATTTGAATTTTGGCATTGAAAGATTATGATCCGTGGCCTTTTCATTAATCACCAACCCTTAAATAGGGAGATAATTGTACTACAAGGATAGCACAAATTATAAGATAGTACAAGGATAGTACAACAATATTAGGCAAATAATTAAAGCCTAGCCTAATTGATCAATATGAATACTAATTAGGTAAATAATTACAGCCTGATTGATCAATATGAATACAAAAATATATATTTACATATATAGTTTAACACGCCCCCGCACTCGCAGCGGGAGGCTCGGGTACGCTGAGACTGTCCCGAAAATCTTCGAATAATATACGTGGAAGGCCCTTTGTAAAAATATCAGCAATTTGATAACGGGATGGAACAAGAAGCACTCTAACTTCGCCTCTAGCGACCTTTTCACGGACAAAATGAATGTCCATCTCAATATGTTTAGTGCGTTGATGTTGAACTGGATTTCCTGACAACTAAATTGCACTCACATTGTCACAGTAGACCAGAGTAGCTTTTTCAATTGGACAATGTAGTTCGAGTAGTAAATTCATGATCCAACAAGAATCAGACACAACATTAGCAACTCCTCTGTATTCAGCTTCTGCACTAGATCTAGACAAGGTAGGCTGACGTTTAGAGGACCAAGAAATCAAATTTTCCCCAAAAAGGACACAATAACCAGACGTGGAGCGTCTGGTATCTGGACATCCACCCCAATCAGGATCTGTGTATGAGATAAGTTTGCTCAATGATGACTTGTACAGATGGAGGCCATAAGACAAAGTACCTTGAATGTAGCGCAAAATGCGCTTGAGAGCATTCATGTGTTCATTCCTTGGATCATGCATGTGGAGACACACTTGTTGCACTGCATAAGAAATATCAGGTCTTGTAAAAGTAAGATATTGAAGAGCACCTGCAAGACGACGATACTTGGTGGGATCTTCATATGGATCACCGTTAGTAGCACTGAGTTTAGATTTGCTGTCAACAGGAGTGGGGCAAGTGCTACAATTAGACATGCCTGCCCGCTCAATGATCTCTATAGCATATTGTTTTTGAGACAAGAATAAGCCTTTCGCATGGCAAGTAACCGCGATACCTAGAAAGAAACTCAACGGGCCAAGATCTTTCATTGCAAACTCCGAACCTAAAAGAGCCATGAAATGCTTACATAGAATATCAGAAGAAGCTGTAAGAATAATGTCGTCAACATAAAGCAGAATATATGCAATATCAGATCCATGTTTGTATATAAACAATGAATGATCAGATTTACTGTGGGTGAAACCAATTGAGGCAACAAAATCAGCGAAGCGCTGATACCATGCCCGAGAAGCCTGTTTCAAGCCATATAGAGATTTCTTTAGTAAACAGACATGATTAGGCCGGCTATTGTCACGAAAACCCATAGGTTGATGCATATAGACTGTTTCATTGAGATGACCATGTAGAAAAGCATTCTTGACGTCCAATTGATGGATTGACCAAGATTTTGAGAGAGCAATGCTAAGAATAGCGCGAATAGTAGCAGGTTTGGCCACCGGACTAAAAGTTTCATCGCAATCAACACCCTGTTGCTGAGTTTTACCATCGGATTTACGTTTATGATGAAAAATCCACATAGATCGAATTACATTCACATTAGGTGGCCTAGGCACTAACTCCCATGTTTTATTATCAATTAAAGCATTAAATTCATCCAACATTGCAGTTTTCCAATTTTGATCACGAAGAGCACTAACCGGGTCCTTTGGTATAGGAGAGATGGTTGTAGTGGTGGTCGTGTGAAGATTGGTAGTATATTTGGGGTTTGGTTTAAAGATGCCATTTATTTCCCGAGTTGTCATACGGTGTAGCTTGGGATTATTAGGCCTTGAGGAGCTGTTGGGTGAGTGTGATGAGGGGCTTTGTTCACAAACTGGAGTGGGTTGAGCAATGGGGTGGGGTTGTCTTACAGTTGATGTGACAGCAGGAGTATTGTGAAGAACTGAACCTGTGGGTGAGTGCAGCCCAGTTTGAGAGGAGGGGTGCTGATCAGTAGGATTTGAAGGAGAAGGGAGAATTGGGCCCGTGGGAGACTGTTGTCCAGTTGGAGATAGATACTACGGTGGGCAAGTTTGCATAGGGGGTTGGGTTGTGTTTTGAGCAATGTCATTTGTGGTTTGTGCAATTGATTTTTCACGCAAATGATGCAACAATTATGGAGAAATATTTTCATCAAGAAAAGCATACAAGTTATTTGTGTCCTTGTGGATTTTTGAGAATGGAAACTCAGTTTCAATGAAACGCACATGGCGACAAATAATAATTTTTCCGCTTGACATGTCGTAACACTTAGAGCCTCTATGATTTGAGGCTGGACCAAGACAATTACATGGAGTAGACCGTTCCTGTAATTTGTGAATAGAGGTTGAGGGAAATAAGGGAAAACATAAGCAACCAAAGACACGCAAGTCAGAATAAAGCGGTGTACTTTGATATAGAATTTGAGTGGGAGATTGGAATCCCAAAACTTTTGTTGGAAGAATGTTTAAGAGGTATGTGGCCATTGCTAGAGCGTGATGCCAGAAGCTAGGGGGCATAGAAGCATGAGCAAGTAAGGTCCTAATGATATTATTTATAGATTTAATATGTCGTTCAGCTTTGCCATTTTGTGGTGATGTATGAGGACACGAGAGACGGAATTGCATCCCATTTTGGGTAAAGAACTGTTTTAAAGTGCCATTTATATATTCTGTACCATTGTCACATTGGAATGTTTTGATGTTACGTTCGAATTGTGTTTTGATTAAAGCATGAAAAGAAATGAATAATTGTTTGACCTGAGATTTGTTGGAGATGGGAAAAGTCCAAAGAAATTTGTTGTAGTCATCAAGAAATAAAACATAATAACAATGACCAGAAGAACTTATAACAGGAGATGTCCACAAATCACTATGAATAATATCAAATGGCAAAAGAGTATGCGACATAGAATTATAAAAAGGCAATTTAGAGTGTTTCCCAAGAGGACAAGAAGAACAAAAGATTTTACGAGAATCATTACAACCAATCATGTGTTTACTACGAAGAGAGCTAAGAATAACATCTCCAGGATGTCCTAGACGACTATGCCAAAGATCAGATGACGCGGTAGTAAAAGCAGATGAATTGACTGAGAATGTGTCTCGTTTATTTTGGAAAATAGGATAGAGATCTGCAGTGCTGTCATATCTCATTAGTTTGGTTCCAGTCTGTAAATCATTGACAGAAAACCCAAAAGGATCAAATTCAACTGAAACCATATTATCGGTGGTAAATTTTCGAACAGATACAAGGTTTTTAATGAGTTGAGGAGCATGCAATACATTGTTTAAGGTTAATGGAGGGTATGGTGGAGGCAAGTTAGTGCAACCGTGACCAACAACGGGGATCAAATGACCACTACCAACAACAATGTTATGATTATTATTGCTTGAATTGAAATAAGAAGAGAGTATACCTTGATCCGCTGTCATATGAGATGTAGCACCGGTATCCATGTAAAAATTTCCGTCTGGTTGAGAGAAGGAAAGGGCGTGCATTGCGGCCTCGATGTCAGTTGGTGTGTAGCCGATTGGATCATGATGTGAGTGGGCAGTATAGGCTTGTGAGGGTTCTTGTGAGGGTTTTGATCCCAAAAGTCCTGAGTGCCTACTTGCTTGTTGAGGTCTTTGCTGCTGCATGTTTGTGGATGGGTACGGGCAAGGTGGAAGTCCCCATGGCCCTCTCGATTGTTGTGTCCAACCTCCCCAAGGTGCAACAGTACCATGCATCCATGATGTATGAGGACGAACTGCCCATTGCTGCCGTTGCAAATTGCTGTCGTTGGTTGCCTGTCCTCTGCCGTAGCTTCCCCTGCCGGGGTTCTTTCTATTTCCCTTGCCTCTATTGTTTTTATTATTATGATTTTGGCGAGGGTAATCTGCAGAATTTCCATGGTTGCTGTCATTGGAAGATGCTGTGAGAAGAGCAGTAGGTTTAGTTATGGTGTTTCCTTCTTTGGCGAGGCGGTTTTTTATGGTCTGCTCCGCTAGTTTCAACCGTGAACGACAATTTTCAAAAGGAGGTAATGGATCTTGATTTTGTATGAAATCTACCGTGCCAGCGTAGGACTCAGGTAAGCCTGCAGTCAGCTTCAAAACAAGGCGGCTATTTGTGACCGGAGCATCAACATCCGCAAGACGGTCAGCAAGAGACTTGATGTGATTGCAATAAGCGTCAATCGAGCCGAAATTATCAAAATCGGCATGAGCCAATTCCTCCTCGAGATGGGTTGCACGAGAGTTTTTGTTGTCTTGGAATTGTGCCTCCAACCGTTTCCACACCTTCTCGGCCGAGACATCTTTGAAGAGAACTGCATGGAGGAGGTCTTGAGAAATGGTGGCATCATCCATTGCTGTACAACTGCGTCAAGACGATCCCAAAGCTCGGGATCCGCCGCTTTTTGTTCATCATATTTGGCCTTGGCTTTCTCCTCCGTAGGAGGAATTATATGATGCAAGAGATTATGAACTCTCGCTTGTACCTTGAATAGAGCAGCCCATGAATGATAAAGACCGGTCCCATTATCCAATGTGATTGGAATCAAGGATTTGACATTGGTGATAGAAAGAGCAGGATGGAATTTTTCAGCCATGGAAGAAGAAATTATGAAGATTTGGAAGCAGGAAGATAGAATACAGTTAGTTTTTGAGAGGATCGTTACAGCTCTGATACCATGAAAGATTATGATCCGTGCCCTTTTCATTAATCACCAACCCTTAAATAGGGAGATAATTGTACTACAAGGATAGTACAAATTATAAGATAGTACAAGGATAGTACAACAATATTAGGCAAATAATTAAAGCCTAGCCTAATTGATCAATATGAATACTAATTAGGTAAATAATTACAGCCTGATTGATCAATATGAATACAAAAATATATATTTACATATATAGTTTAACAGGCATGTTCAATAGAATTGATTGAACAAAAATTAATGAAGGAAATATGGCATGTTTTTTAGCATCATACAATTGATTCATGTCAGGTTATGATTTGAAACATTTTTTGTTCCATAGAATTGTGCGGATCCAAATTAAAAAAAGAAAGTATACCATATTACTTTAGCAGCTATGACATAAAGGAGAAACAAATAATTTAAGATAAATAATCGCTATAAATTGAGAATAGAATCTTAACGAACTTTAAAATTGCAAGCATCCAAAATATTAAAAGGAACAACACATGGCTTTTTTGAAGATTTAGTTTAGGCTGCAAATAAAATACGAATTTAAAAACTTGGTAGAAAATTTCATGTATCAGGAAACTAAATGAAGGGAAATGTAAGAAATATAAACTAATTTATGAAAACAAAGTTAATTTTTTTTTATTTGGTTAGGCATAAATATTTGTTTTAAGCTTAAAAGAAGTAAGCAATATATGATTATGCATATAATGAATTTTGGCAAGTAAATGTTGCACACGGCATGTAACTATTTGATAGCACAAAAATAGTATAACTACAATAAAATATTTATTTTGTTTCTTTCACGGAGATATTTTTGGCACTGGGTATCCACTTATTTCAAAAAAAAAAAGGACGTGTGATCTATAAAGGAATCATTTTGAATTTGCAGAATTTATCCATGATATCCTTGCATTATTATTATTCTTTTTTTATTATGGGTAACTATATGTGTATGTGTGTGTGTATATATATATAGGGGCAGCCCGTCTAAGTGGGTTGCCCAAAGCAAATTTAATCATATGGGTGAAAGGAAAGAAGAGGCAGCAGGAATTTTTTTGCCCAAGCCTGTAGCAATAGCAAAAAATTACCTATCATTGGCATTGCTTAGATTTGACCCTGCACCAATTCAATGTACGAACAAAAACATCATACCATTTGGCCAAACAAGTTACTACAAAAGGCCGACGTTGTAATGTATTTCAACAATAATAAACCACCTTCTTGTTCCTCATGATTCCCATGTCAATGGTGGGTTGCCCAATTCAGCCGCCTCAAGTGCCTTGCTCTTGGGCTGGGGCTGTACACACACACACACACACACACACACATATATATATATATATATATATATATATATGTGTGTGTGTGTGTGTGTGTGCACGTGTATATATCGAGGCAACATTAAAAAAAATTCTCAATAGGGAAAGAAACTTATAGTTAGATACATCGGTTAGTTTGCAAACTTTTCCAGAAAAAAGTTTATAGATTCAAGAGCTCTACTATATGTTTATAAGAAAATGAACATAAAAAAATTAGTACTTTTTTTGAAAAACAAAGAACTGAACACTTTTGATATTGACAAATATAATAGCTTAGCAAGTAACAATTAGTTGAATCATGAATGTAAAGTTTTATTGTAATGCTATTAAGTTTTGTTTTACCTAAAATGACTAAAAATAAACAATGACACAGAACACGTACAGAATCTACAAAAAATATATATGTAATGCACAACTATCATGGTTGTACTATTCTAATATTAACATCAAACAAAACAACCCTATAGTAATTGCACTTTTTCGACATCAGTAAGGCTTCCCTTAGAGCATCTCCAACAGTGTTACGGGCCGTAACGTTACGGCCCGTAACATTACGGGAGATATCTTTGATATCTCCCAACGGCCGCGAGCCGATAAAATCGGCTCGCGCCTGTCCCGAGCCTATATATGGCTCGGGAGGGGGGGGTGGGGTTTGTTATATTAGTTTAATTTTAATTTCCTCCTTTTTAATTTCTTTTTTAATCGTTCCAACGTCGGGATGCCGCCACGCGTGACGAAGAGCGGGAGACGCACAGTTAGAGTTATGCCAGACGACATGTCTGGTCCAGTACACCTTCCTCCACCAACGGGGACGACGATTGAGGACTTACGTATCCTCCACGAGATGCCACAGGGATTCACCCATCGATCAGTTGCCGCGCTGGCCGCCGTTCAGGTATTAGTTTTACTTTTTATAATATTCGCAGTTAGTTAACTATTAAAAAGTATGATCAGGTCGTTTTACGTTATAGTTTAGTGCATGTACGTTATATGGTTTAGTAGGTTGAACGTCAATAGTCATTTAAATAGTATAAATTATTGCATGTACTAGTTAAATAGTCATTTAGCTGTTAAATAGTCATTTAACTGTTAAAACTTTATTAGTGCATTTACCATGTAGTAGTTTGTTATACGTTAGTAGTACGAACTTTAATACTCATTTAACTGTTAAATAGTCATTTAACTGCTATTATTTTAATAGACTCGGTACATCTTCGTTCGCGGGAGTTGGGCGAAGTTTGTATCATCAGCCTTAGACATATTACCTCTGGATATTCGAGAGAGGCTATTTGGCAGTCCATTCGGACGTTTTTTACGTATTATACCTCCTCAGTCCTTCGATCGACCTTTGGTCGAAGCCTTATCAGAGAGATGGTGGCCTACGACACACACCTTTCACTTCCCGGATTTTGAGCTAGGTATCACCCCAGCCGATTTTTACAAGCTTTCGGGGATTGAGATAGGCCTTCCAGATAGAGTCATACCTCCATTTGATTCCCAGTTTGAGTCACCCGAGTCCTACATACAGTATTTGCCACGTTTGGATGTGGCTCGTATAGCTAATGGTGCCGTCCCCTGCACATATTTACTTGAGTATATTACAGCGCATGTAGATGTGATAGATTTCCACGACATAGTGTACAGGGCTACCATTTTATACCTCCTTGGTTCGACGTTCTTTACGAACCAACAGAGTTCGATTAGGCTTGGCTACCTAGCAGCACTAGTCGATTTAGATCAGCTGCATATGTTTGATTGGGGCTCTGCCATACTGGGTTATCTATACACCGCTCTTGACTCCTATGTTTTTAGAGCGGTTCAGCAGATGTATGGTTTTTGGTACATGTTGCCGTGCTGGTACTACGAGTACACGGCCAACATGCACCCACACATACAGCACACTGCCAGTCATGCTGCTGAGACCTTTTTCCCACGGATGCGTAGATGGGAGAGTATTCACGTAGTTCAGCGTTCTCCTTCTGGTGTGAGACACGACTTGATGGAGGCTCGTACCCAGTTGGATATGAGGGAGAGGGGGAACATATTACGAGCACCTTGGGCTTCTTATTGGATGTTACTTGCAGCCGGTGGCCCAGTACCTGATGCCCATCCATTAGCCATTGCATGCAGCTTATCTACTCGACGTGTCCTCTTCTTCCCACCGGCCCACCTTTCTGTTTGGTACTTGGGAGACCGATGCTATTACCAGAGTACCGGTGAGCTGCGCGTACCCGTAGATCCACCTTTGCCACTTGATATGTTCGGGCCGCAGCGTGTTATAGGGAGACAGTATGTGGCTGGATTGAGACAGGCAGGATGGGTTGATACGACTGACTTTCACTTACCCGACGCAGAGTTTGGTCCTTACTGGGTTCGGGTAGCTCCTAGACGGTACTTGCTGCCGGATTATATGCGGGGTGTGAACTCCGATCACATTGGACCCCGATTGGTGAGTGGTAGAGTTCACCCTCCGCCGTTTACTTTCGACCCGACCCCTTCACAGATATCCGACCCTCCGCAGGATTTTGCTCTCGCCGATACATTTCAGACATATGATCTTAGAGGGGCACAGATAGCTCTGCCTATTGTTTACCCACCTGCAGACATGGTGTATGGTGTCCCTACTGCTGGATTATATCCGTCACATGAGGTAACATTTGTACTTGTGAATTTACGTTGTATGTTATATGCTATAGAAACTGATTTTATATGTTCTATATATGCAGTATGCACCCAGGTTGGACCAGCATAGGATACATATCGCGGCTATTCAGCATATGGCACTGCTACGGACTCAGTCCATGTATCAGGAGCACCAGGCGATTGTGCAGGGATTGCAGGAGAAGATATATGACTTACAGGCCAGATTAGCTGCAGCAGAGGGTGGGGGGACAGCAGCATCAGGTACCATTGTAGGGTCGTGTACTGGTGGCTCAGGAGCAGGTGGTTCAGGAGGAGGTGGTTCTGGAGCAGGTGGTTCGGGAGTAGGAGGTCCAGGAGTAGGAGGAGGAGTTGGAGGGGGCGACGTTGTTGGAGGGGGCGACGTTGCTGGAGGGGGCGACGTTGTTGGAGGGGATGCCGTTGATGGAGGGGATGACGTGGTTGGAGGTAGTGATGACGATATTCCGTATTATGACCCGTCTGATAGCGGAGACGACATGTCTTTGGATGGTGATGATGATGATGCCGCAGATTTATCATGATTTATATTTCTGTATGTCGCGGTGTATATATGTATGGCTCGATGTATGTATGTGTATGTCTCGATGTTTTGGACTGTATGTTATTTTTCTATGTGTTCTGCGATATGTGCCATTTCATATGTTATGTGTACTGATTGCGTGTGTCCTATGTTCTGTGTAATGTTTGCTCCTTTCATATGTTCTGTGTAATGTATGCTTGTTTTATTGCAAACCGTTACCTTGCCAAGTTTTGGTACTTTGCCAAGCGCCAAACCTGGTACTTAAATGTTTACATGTTTAAATAATAAGGGTAAGTGGACGACCCTCCTTATAAAATCCTTTTTAACTCCTTTGTATATACGTTTAAATAACACGGGTTAGTGGACGACCCTAGTTTTAAACTCCTTTATAACTCCTTTTTAACTCCTTCGGGTGCTTAAATGTTTACATTATGAGGATAAGTGGACGACCCTCCTTTTAAACTCCTTTTGAACTCATTTTTATATACGTGTAAATATCACGGGTTAGTGGACGACCCTAGTTTTAAACTCCTTTATAACTCCTTTATAACTCCTTCGGGTTAGTGGACGACCATTATCTGAATTTGTGTTTTATTTTATGTTTGTCTGAACTTATCAATCATGTATGCAGTAAAGATGTTGTCATTTTCTATTGTACCAACTCGTTCTCTTGTATTCGTAAGAGTTATTAATCATATATTATTATGTTTCTAAGTTTATGGTACGAAATAAATATCGGTTATGTTTTTGTATATGACAAACTAGGGTAAAACGTAAAAAAAAATGGTTTTTCTCTTAGTAATCTTCTATTATTATTACCTTTCGGAGTTTATTTTATAAAAAATTAATGGGTTTGGTTTTGTATATGGTAAAATATGGTAAAAATAGTTGGGAAAAAAAATAGCCACGAGCCGATTTTATCGGCTCCTGAAGTCGCGAGCCGATAAAATCGGCTCGCGACATCACGAGCCGATAAAATCGGCTCGCGCGCCCCATTCAGGACTCTGAATTGAGCCCGTAACATTTCCCTTCATATTACACCCCGTAACAACTGTTGGGTGCAAAAATAAGCGAAATTACACCCCTTAACATGAATTTCCTCCACTGTTGGAGATGCTCTTAGATCTAAGCTTAGGTATTAAAAGTATCAAAAGTTCCACTGTAAGATTGTGGGACAGGTTCAGCATAAGGTGTAAAATGACACTCATTCAATTAGGACGTTCTTGTTTTGCAGAAATGGCACTACAACTAAATCATATTCAAGGATTTCATGTGAAGCATGAGATAAAAATCATGGAATCTCAGTAATCCCTACTTTTTCCTAATAACATGGCCACACTTAATCATTATTGTCATCATTAATTCTATCATTGCATAATTGATTACTCCCTCCGGTTCATAATATAAGTCGTTTTGTGAAGTTTTTTATTTTTCAAAATATAAGACGTTTCCACTCATAATAAATTGTACCTACTTTATTGACTTGTCATGAAGTACTTCTATTGGTTCATGTGAGTAGGTGACTCCTTAAAAAATCCCAACAACTACTTTTTTATACTTGAAAATAGAGAAAGTAACTTAATTTTGCATGAAAAAAGGAATCAACCCACCAAAAAGAAGCATTTTAATTTTTTCTTAATTCTAGTGCATCTCTAAAACGACTTATATTATGAACCGGAGGGAGTAAAAAATAGTGGCATCTTATCTCTATTTTAGAGTTATATTATTGTTGATCCTTTTTCGGTAAATTTCAATGGAGTTTGAAGATTGATATATTGGTTATTTATTCTTCTCTTGTGTATCTTATCTCATCACAGTTCATATAGAGAGTTCATTACAGCGACTGTAAAGTAAATATATCTTGCACATTAATTTATTGTTATAACCTTTTTAGTTTAGTCACTTTTCACATTTTTATCTTTGATTTATTAATAAACATTCACAAGTTTTTTCCGTCCAAGATGTATATATAGTCACCATGCTTATGGTTACATGCTTATAAAAATGTTGACTCACACAGACAAACATACACTAATGCTTGTCTAGCAAGATGTAAATTATAGTTTGAAGTATTAATGGTACAAACTGTCATGTCCAGTAATAGAATCTGCATTTATTACTTGCTAAAGTATCTTTGGTAGATAGCAGGACAAATCTTTATGTTTGATTCGCTTGGAATATGCAAGGAAGGATCTTGAGATTGAAAAAAGCTTAACGAATATTGTATCATGTAGATTTCACTGTGTATACAAAAAAAAAATTCAAATTTGTACATTTATATTTCGCTATATTCAAATTTGTAAAAATATTGTGTCATGCTTTATTTGTACCGACAATTACCTTTTTAAAAGATGCGATCTCCATGCAAGTGTAAGCCTAACAGTTCTGACCTCGTTGTTTTCTTAGCATCAGCGCTGTGGACAACGTCTAAGTTCCAATCTTAGGAGATGGCTCTGGCCATTGGTGTTTTTTGTATTTTGTTTGCAGTAAGGTTAATTAACAGAGGTAGGTGTTAACCAGCTGAAAAACAGCAAATTCCGGTCGCTCACAACTGATCGGTCACCAGCATCACCATCTGGTCGGTCTGCTCGCTAGCGACCTGGTCGGTCTTGAGAAGAGCACCATCTGGTCGGTCCAACCTGAAGCTAATCTGGTCGGTCGTTCCATCAAGCACACGCAAGCAGGGGTCGTGCATAGCTTCCCAGAAGCCCAGGTCGTACTCCGCCTCTACAACGCGGTCGTTCATTACAGATTTGGTCGAGCAAGCGAACGGGGTCGAGCATCCTGTTCAATTAAGCCTGATCGGTTCGGAATGGCATCAGCGGATGGTCGATCTCATCAGTTTCGGATCGTTCTTTCTCACATCAGAGCGTCTGGTCGGTTCCGGCACCTCAACATATCTGATCGGTCCCGCTTTCCGGAAGCCCGCTCCGTCTTAATATTGGAAGATTCCCGGTCGATCCTCCCATTGCTGAAGCCTCCTGGTCGTCCCTTTAGTCTCTGGTCGGTCCATACTCCATAAAGCTGGATCGATACTACAAGACATAAATATGCAAAGCCAATAGTGGTAAAGTTATAAAAAAAGGAGTGTAAAACCGACCAGCAGCATAAAAAAGGAGTGTAAAACCGACCAGCAGCCTAAAAGGAGTGTAAAACCGACCACCAGCATAAAAAAGGGTGTAAAACCGACCAGCAACCTAAAAGGAGTGTAAAACCGACCACCAGCAGCCTAAAAGGAGTGTAAAACCGACCAGCAGCCTAAAAGGAGTGTAAAACCGACCACCAGCATAAAAAAGAAGTGTAAAACCGACCAGCAGATAAAAACGAGTGTATGACCGACCAGGATAAAAACGAGTGTATGGCCGACCAGGATAAAAACGAGTGTAAAACCGACCAGCAGAGAAAAAACGAATGTACTGGCCAAAATGTAAAAAAGGAGTGGCAGTTTTGTAAATACGACAATTCCAACCAATCGCCAACCTAGCGCCAACTATACACTCTAAATTACAAGTGTGCCACTACCCTTCAATTCCAACTATAAATACCCCCCATAATTCACATGAAAGGGGGGGACTTTTGGGGGAACTACAAGGAGGTGCTGTCAAATAGCTTTTTGGATTTCTCCAAACATTTCAACATCTCTTCTTCACAATTCATTGAAGATCTAGCAAGCTTTCAATCATGGCTTTTATGGAAGGATTAGCATAATCTCTTCAAGCTCTCTACCATTCTTATGTGGATTCAAAGGCAAATGCATGTAAAAGGAGCTTTTATGAATGTATAAAGGAGCAAATGTTGTAAATCTCATGGTGATTAATGGAATGCTATCTTCAAAGTGGACGTAGACTCGAATAAGAGTCGAACCACTATAAACTCTTGTCTTCTTTTCCTTCTTTTCTTAATTTTGGTATTTTGATGCTTATGGAATGTTGGATACGGCCTCATATATAATTCTAAAGGTTTTCTAACACCTCGCCTTTGAAAAGGTGACGTGCTTTCCAAGCATCTCGCCTCTGATTTGGTAACGTGTTCAGAAACACCTCTTTGGTTGTTATACCAATTTTTGGTGTAAACAATTAGGCGTCCACCGTGGGGCCGTGATCACATCTTCAATCTCAATCACCCGTCCGGAGTTGGAATCCCTGGAGAAGCTCTCTTCGAAGTTCGGATCTATAACCGAAATGATGGCGAAATCCAAAAAGGCGAATAGCAAATCCGTTGGAGGAGCCGAAGGTATCGCCAACAACGAAGCTACACCTCAAACTAATCTTCTGGAGGTTGGCCAAAATTCTATAAGCGGAGCTGGTGTCACAAAAGGCGAGCTAGATGTTGTGGTTGCCAACATAAATCAACGCATTGATGCCGCTTCCAAAGCTATGATGGAGAAATTGGATGCCATCCTCGGTGTTCGCCCTAATCCTACTCTTCAAAGGGCTCAAGTCAATCTCGATGAGAAGGAAGGTTCTTCCGCTTCCGACCAAAATCTTAACAATGACATGGAGGATATTGAAGGACGAGAACATGACAATAATGGAGCCAAGGTTGTGGACGCCAACCCACGTGCTAACAATCATTCTGCCCGATGTACTCGAAATGTTGTTAGTCCCACAAGGGCACTTCCTACATCCTTGAACCGTGGTGACTTGCTAAGGCAAAGACCCGGTAAAGGGATCGAAGTTAGTACCGCGGAACAACGCAACACTGAAGAGTATATTGCAGGAATGATTGAGCAGGCTATGAAAAAGAACCAAGCTTGCAAGGATGACGAAAGGGACTGGGACTTCTCTCCAAGTCGAACTCCATTCACCGAGACGGTCCTGCAAGCGGACTGTCCAAAGAAGTTCACTCCTCCCACTTTACCTCCATACAATGGTCTTACTGATCCCAATTATTTCTTGTTCAAGTATGAGTGGGGCATGACCGCAACTAAAGCTACCGACGGGATGGGATGCACTTACTTTCCCCTTTATTTGGAAGGAGATGCCTCACTATGGTTCACCAAGCTGCCACCAGAATCCATTGATCAGATTTCGGATCTGACCAAAAAGTTTAAGGAGCAATTTCGCTTATATGCTGTTAAGTCTAAGGATGCTATAACTCTCTCATCGATGAAACAAAATCCCGGCGAAACAGTCAAAGCATTTCTTAGTCGCTTTAATGTTGCTCTTTTCGAAGTACGAAATGCGGAGCCTCGCATAATCCTCATGTCGCTTCTCAGCGCAATAGATGCAAATAGTGAATTTGGCAAATGGATTAAAATGAAAGAGCCAACCACGCTTGATAAATTTTACAAGAAAGCGGAAGAATACATGAGGATAGACAAAGATCCTTCAGTTGACCCAAGTAATACTACAGAGGATAAAAGGAGTGATAATGCCCACAAACCTCAGTGGCAAAAACGATTCAATGATGGGAATGGGAACAAAGCTAACAAGAAATCTCGCCTCCCCGATCTTCCCGAATTGACTCCTTTGAATGACTCTATTGTAAACATCTACTTGGCCACGAAGGATACCGAAGATTATCCAGAACCTCGCCCGATAAAGATGAATGACCATTTGCTCAAATCTGGGAAGTACTGTATTTACCACAAGCAGTCTGGCCACGACACCAATGATTGTAGACAACTAAAGTTGTTATTTGAAGAACTAATCAAGAAAGGTCATCTGCAACAGTACATAAAAAGCCCTCAAGCTACAACATCTCAAGGGCAGGGAGCTGCTCAAAATGATTCAAGGCCAATAATCAACTGACAACCACTGTCATTCTTAATGGGCCAAGAATAAGCGATCATCATCGCTCTCCTTTTACTTACCATTTTATTGCTTTACTTTCACCTTCTATTACATTTGAAATTTCATGTAAACAGTTTGTAATAATTGCTAAGTAAAGCATTGAACTATAGTCCTGTAACCAAAAGCATATATGCTTAGTTGAATTCCTTGCTTACAATGTTATGAACAATTCAAAGTTCGAACTTTGCTAAGGAATGATTTCTCATTACAGGTCATCCAATAAATGCTTGATTTCCTCAACAATCTGATGAAATATGGCGACCCCCAATGATTCCAAATTTCATAGTGCAAAAATATCAGCGCAACGATGAAGGGCACATCATGGAACATGAGCAAGGGAAACTGCCAAAAGTCAGATGGAAAAAATTCAACAAACACAAAGTGTAACCTCATGGAGGTCCAGGCTCCTTCAGTCGGGATGCGAAATACTCATGATATTGGGTAACTTAGCTAATAACTGATGCCCGCTCCGTGAGACAAACACAAGGCGTAACCTCATAGAGGTCCAGCTCCTTCAGTCGGTAGGCGAAACACTCATAACAATGAGTGGAAAACCCAAGACCTCTCCGGGGGCACTAAACCCAAGACCTCTCCGGGGGCACTAAACCCAAGACCTCTCCGGGGGCACTAAACCCAAGACCTCTCCGGGGGCATTAAACCCAAGACCTCTCCGGGGGCAAATAAACAAAGTCCTCCCATAGTGAGGCGAGACAAAGTCCTCCCATAGTGAGGCAAAACAAAGTCCTCCCATAGTGAGGCGAGACAAAGTCCCTCCATAGCAAGGGTCAAAGACCTCCCATAACAGAGGCAAAATAAAAACCCCAACCTTCAAAGGTTCATGGAGGTCCAGGCTCCTTCAGTCGGGATGTGAGCACTTATGACGATAAGTGACTTTAGCCGATGACTGATGCCCGCTCCATGGATCAATACCTTTACCATAAAATCTCACGGAGGTCCAGGCTCCTTCAGTCGGGATGCGAGCACTTATGACGATAAGTGAATGCAGCCGATGACTGATGCCCGCTCCGTGGATCAATATAACCTTCACCCAATGGTTTGCGGGAATCCGTACGCGCAGAACGAAGCACGGGAGCTTGCTAAGGCGAGACGAAGTGTGGGAGTTTGTAGCGCGGAGCAATGCAACCCTCACTTAAATGTCGCTCAAATTCGCAATAAGAAACAATGCGACAATCTACAAATCCTTTCCATAGAAAAAGTTATCTCTCCAAAGAAAAGATCAAAGATACAATGGCTTCTCCAAGTAGAAGTCCCAAATTTATCAATTAAATTCAAAATCGAATACCATGTTTATGCAAATAACGCTTAACAAATCATAACTGTTAAATAAAGCAGTTCTGCATAGATATGACATTCAATTTATTATACATCATTCATCAATGATTAACTAATCTGTTATTGATGTGAACGATCAATAACAACGTATAAGTCCAAAACCGTACAAGTGCTTGTTTTCATTACAGAACAGGTGCTATAGAACATATAAATCCAATCAACAAGTTCATAACTTGGAGCGTATGGAATCAATGGGTCAAAGCAAGATTTGCCATAGCAAGTAAAAGGCTACGACTGGATTCCAACGAAGACCATGACAGCAATGATCATTTCGAAGCCCGCATTTCTCGCAAGCGAAAAATACAAGCTTCGAGGGGCAAATGTTAACCAGCTGAAAAACAGCAAACTCCGGTCGCTCACAACTGATCGGTCACCAGCATCACCATCTGGTCGGTCTGCTCGCTAGCGACCTGGTCGGTCTTGAGAAGAGCACCATCTGATCAGTCCAACCTGAAGCTAATCTGGTCGGTCGTTCCATCAAGCACACACAAGCAGGGGTCGTGCATAGCTTCCCAGAAGCCCAGGTCGTACTCCGCCTCTACAACGCGGTCGTTCATTACAGATTTGGTCGAGCAAGCGAACGGGGTCGAGCATCCTGTTCATTTAAGCCTGATCGGTTCGGAATGGCATCAGCGGATGGTCGATCTCATCAGTTTCAGATCGTTCTTTCTCACATCAGAGCGTCTGGTCGGTTCCGGCACCTCAACATATCTGATCGGTCCCGCTTTCCGGAAGCCCGCTCCGTCTTAATATTGGAAGATTCCTGGTCGATCCTCCCAATGCTGAAGCCTCCTGGTCGTCCCTTTAGTCTCTGGTCGGTCCATACTCCATAAAGCTGGATCGATACTACAAGACATAAACATGCAAAGCCAATAGTGGCAAAGTTATAAAAAAAAAAGGAGTGTAAAACCGACCAGCAGCATAAAAAAAGGAGTGTAAAACCGACCAGCAGCCTAAAAGGAGTGTAAAACCGACCACCAGCATAAAAAAGGAGTGTAAAACCGACCAGCAGCCTAAAAGGAGTGTAAAACCGACCACCAGCATAAAAAAGAAGTGTAGAACCGACCAGCAGATAAAAACGAGTGTATGGCCGACCAGGATAAAAACGAGTGTAAAACCGACCAGCAGAGAAAAAACGAGTGTACTGGCCAAAATGTAAAAAAGGAGTGGCAGTTTTGTAAATACGACAATTCCAACCAATCGCCAACCTAGCGCCAACTATACACTCTAAATTACAAATGTGTCACTACTCTTCAATTCCAACTATAAATACCCCCATAATTCACATGAAAGGGGGGACTTTTGGGGGAACTACAAGGAGGTGCTATCAAATAGCTTTTTGGATTTCTCCAAACATTTCAACATCTCTTCTTCACAATTCATTGAAGATCTAGCAAGCTTTCAATCATGGCTTCTATGGAAGGATTAGCATAATCTCTTCAAGCTCTCTACCATTCTTATGTGGATTCAAAGGCAAATGCATGTAAAAGGAGCTTTTATGAATGTATAAAGGAGCAAATGTTGTAAATCTCATGGTGATTAATGGAATGCTATCTTCAAAGTGGACGTAGACTCGAATAAGAGTCGAACCACTATAAACTTTTGTCTTCTTTTCCTTCTTTTCTTAATTTTGGTATTTGGATGCTTATGGAATGTTGGATACGGCCTCATATATAATTCTGAAGGTTTTCTAACACCCCGCCTTTGAAAAGGTGACGTGCTTTCCAAGCATCTCGCCTCTGATTTGGTAACGTGTTCAGAAACACCTCTTTGGTTGTTATACCAATTTTTGGTGTAAACAGTAGGTACAAACACAGTAGCCTTTCTTCGAAGGGAAAGCATGCCCGCACAAAAAATGAAGCAAACGTAAACAAAGAGACCAAAGACCAAATAACACAGTAGGCTAACTTTCAGATTACCATTGAAAAGACGCCCAATAACATTCTTAATCAATATTTAGTTAAGCCTGCAACGTTTGTAGATAGGAAACTAACAAAAGCTAAAAAGGGTAAGAAAGCCCAGGGCATTTCCAAACACAAATCCACTGCATGCATCGGCTTGCAAGTTTTAGCTATTGGAAATTTTATGAATTATTTAAAATATGAAATAAGTTTATGATGCCTCCTATTTGTGAATAGTCCTACATCATGAGATTATAAGAAAGATGCAAGTATTTGTACTTGTTTCTAAGTAGTCATGTTGAGGCATTGGGCTCCCAAAGCATGCTTTGTTGTGAGGAGGGAGACCCTGCATCATGACCACCACACACGCGCGCGACCGACCGACCCGACCCGACCCGGCTCGACTCGGTTCGGTTCGGTTCGGGATTGGGCTTGACCGACTCGACCCGACCCGGCTCGGTTCGGGATTGGACTTGGGCTTGGCCCTTGAGCCTTGGCTATGTGGTGTAGACACTTATATTTTTGGTCCAGAAAACACTGCATTTTTCGAACCAGTTTTTAAATACAAAAATATTTCTGAGCCGACTTTTATTATGAAGTGGTAACCTTTTGACCAAGTATTTCGCAGATCCTATTTTCCTCTATTGACCAGTATTTTCGTTCAGCCCTAATCCCGTCTATATATTATCATCAGTTGTAGACGAGATTGGGACACAGAAAAAAAAAGTGTTTTCTCTTCCTCCGCAATTTAAAAAAAATATTCTTTCAGAAACTTTCGAGCAGTTAAATTCGAAAGTGCAAATCTGCACTGATTTGTTTGTGCAAAGCAAATCGATTATTCATTTTAGAGAGGCTGTTTTATCCTAGAGGCGGCAGCGGAAGTACGAACTGGTTTTGCACCACCGACCAGATCGCCGAATCGTCTTCAAGAAAGCGACAAAGTACGTGACTCAGCCATTGTTTCCCAACAATTTGAAGACGATTAGAAACAATGGCTTCGACAACAACCATAGATGATGCTGCTCCTTCCTCTGCATTCCAGATCCCATTGGTGACTGCTGTCCCGTTTCGTTTCGAATGTCTGCACTTCAAACGATGGCGTCAGAAAATGGAGTTCTACCTGACGATGAAGAAGGTGGCTACTGCTCTGACCACCGACAAACCGCAGCTGCCAGATAAGCCTGACGGAGCTTATGAAGCGCAGATGACATCCTGGACTGAACAATCAAAGCAGTTGCAGACCTGGACTAAACAGGATTATCTGTGCAAGAATTTTATTCTGAACGGATTGAGCGATGATCTGTATGATTACTATAACTCAGAGGACAAGACAACAAAGCAGATCTGGGAAGCACTGCAGAAGAAATACGATATAGAGGAGGCAGAGGCAAAGAAGTATGTTGCAAGCCGCTATCTCAAGTATCAGATGCAAACGATAGGTCAGTAAAGATGCAGTCTCATGAGCTGCAGAAAATAGCTCATGAGATCATCTCCGAAGGTATGGTTTTGGATGAACAGTTTCAAATTGCTGTTATTATTGACAAACTGCCCCCAGGTTGGAAAGACTTTAAAATTTTCTTACGGCATAAGACTAAGGAATTTTCCTTAGAGAGTTTGATTACTCGCCTTCGCATTGAGGAGGCGGCACGCAAACAGGACCAGAAAGAGGAAGTGTTGTCTGTTTCAAACAACAACACTAAAAAGACCAAACCCGCAGTTCTAAAACCAAACCAGAAGTCTTTTAAGAATCAGAACAGATGCAACAAACAGAATGGGAATCCGCAAGGAAACCCAAAAAGACAGAAAAAATCAGCCCAAAAGAATGACTCTGGACAGTTGTTTCTATGTTACAACTGTGGAAAACAAGGTCATATGGCACGAAAATGTCGGAACAAGCCTAGCTCTGTACCACAGGCTAACTTGACTAAGGAGGAGCCCCTTATGGCTATGATTACTGAGATTCACCTTGTTGGTGGATCAGAGGGTTGGTGGGTAGACACTGGTGCTTCTCGCCATGTCTGCTATGATCGTCTTATGTTTTCCACATACACGGCTGCTGATGATCACAAAGTGTTGCTGGGAGATTCTCACACCACTAAAGTTGCAGGGATTGGAAACGTGGGGATCAAGTTTACCTCTGGAAAGACTGTGATCCTCGAAGATGTTTTGCACACTCCAGAGATAAGGAAGAATCTGGTGTCTGGCTACCTCCTTAATAAGGCAGGGTTTACCCAATTTATTGGGGCTGATTTGTATACCATAGTGTATAAGGGAACCTTTGTAGGAAATGGTTATGCTTGTGAGGGAATGTTCAAATTAAATGTTGAATCTAATAAAGTGAATAATTCTGCTTATATGTTGTGTGATTTTAATATTTGGCACTCTAGATTATGTCATGTTAATAAACGGATAATTCATAATATGAGCACTCTAGATATGTTACCTAAGATAGCAGAATCTGAATCTGATAAATGTGAATTCTGTACACAAGCAAAAATCACAAAGAAACCTCATAAATATGTTGATAGAGAATCTGAACCCTTAGACTTGATTAATTCTGACATATGTGAACTTGATGGCACATTGACTAGACATGGACATCGTTATTGTATCACTTTTATCGATGATTGTTCTGATTTCACATATGTTTATCTTATGAAAAATAAAAGTGATGCTTTTGACATGTTTAAAACATTCAAAACTGAGATTGAGAATCAAACAAATAGGAAAATCAAGAGATTTCGTAGTGATAGAAGAACATAATATGAATCTAATTTAATTCTGGACTTCTATAAATTACATGGTATTGTACATGAGAGAACTGCACCCTATTCACCTGAAATGAACGGTAAAGCTGAAAGAAAAAATAGGACTTTCACCGAATTATTAGTTGCCATCCTACTAAATTCTGGTGCAGCAAAACATTGGTGGAGGGATATTTTATTGACTGGATGTTATGTTCTAAATAGAATCCCTAAATCTAAGAATAAAATTTCACCTTATGAAATTTTAAAGAATCATAAACCCAATGTCTCATACTTTAGAACTAGGGGTTGTCTAGCATATGTTCGCATTCCAGACCATAAGAGAATAAAATTGGCAAGTAGAGCATATGAATGTGTATTTGTAGGCTATGCTATTAATAGCAAAGCATATCAATTTTATGATATAAATGCACATAACATAATTGAATCAAATGATGCCGATTTTTATGAAACTAAATTTCCTTTTAAATTAAGGAATAGTGGGGGCACATTAAGTACGCCTATTAGAACAGAACTTAATAAAAGTTCTGAAGCTGAACCTAGAAGAAGTAAAAGAGCAAGAACTGTAAAAGATTTTGGTTCGGATTTTAGCGCTTTTACTATAGAGGAGGATCCCTTAAACCTCCAAGAGGCCTTATCTTCATTAGATGTCGATTTCTGGCGAGAGGCTATAAATGATGAGATGGATTCTCTTGAATCCAATAAGACTTGGCATTTGGCAGCTTTACCCCCTGGTTGTAAATCTGTAGGCTGTAAATAGGTACTTAAAAAGAAACTAAAACATGATGGTACTATAGATAAATACAAAGCACGACTAGTAGCTAAAGGTTTTAGACAAAAAGAAAATATAGATTTCTTCGATACTTTTTCACCTGTAACTTGAATAATATCCATTCGAGTATTAATCTCATTTGCTTCCATTTATAATTTACTAATACACCAAATGGATGTTAAAACCGCTTTTTTGAATGGTGAACTAAACGAAGAAATTTACATGGATCAGCCTGAAGGATTTGTAGTACATGGTCAAGAACATAAAGTTTGCAAATTAGATAAATCATTATATGGTTTAAAACAAGCACCTAAACAATGGCTTGAAAATTTTGATAACTTAATCATTTCAAATGATTTTAAAGTTAATGAAAGTGACAAATGCATTTATTACAAATTTGAGAATGACATTTGCACTATTATATGCCTTTATGTAGATGACCTACTCATCTTTGGGTCAAACATTCATGCCATAAATTCAGTCAAATCCTTATTAAGTGCCAATTTTGACATGAAAGATCTAGGTGAGGCGAGTGTAATCCTTGGTATTAAAATTACTAGGTCAAAAAAGGGAATTTCTTTGGATCAGTCTCATTACATTGAGAAGATACTAAAGAAATATAATTACTTTTACTGTAAACCTGCATGTACACCATACGATCCAAGTGTAAAGTTATTTAAGAACACTGGTGAAGTTGTAAGACAGTCTGATTATGCGAGCATCATTGGCAGTCTTCGGTATGCCACTGATTGTACTAGACTCGACATTGCCTATGTCGTGGGAGTATTGTGCAGGTTTACCAGTAGACCTAGTATAGAGCATTGGCATGCTATTGAAAGGGTCATGAGATACCTTAAACAAACCATGAACCTTGGATTACATTATGAGAGGTTTCCAGCTGTACTTGAAGGATATTCTGATGCAGACTGGAATACCTTATCTGATGATTCTAAAGCGACCAGTGGCTATATATTTAGCATCGCTGGAGGAGCGGTTTCTTGGAAATCCAAGAAACAGACTATTTTGGCTCAGTCTACTATGGAATCTGAAATGATAGCACTAGCCACAGCTAGTGAAGAGGCAGAGTATTTGAGAAACCTGCTAGCTGAGATTCCCTTATGGGAAAAAACCGATACTGGCTGTGTTGATACATTGCGATAGTACCGCGGCTATTGCAAAAGTTCAGAACCGTTATTATAACGGTAAGAGACGATAAATATGTCGAAAGCACAACACGGTTAGAGAACTGCTTTCCATAGGTACCGTTAGAGTGGATTACGTACGTAGTGAAGAAAATTTGGCTGATCCTTTGACGAAAGGACTGTCAAGAGAGAAAGTCCACAATTCTTCTAAAAGAATGAGACTATTGCCCTTAGATTGTTGAGTCACGCACAATGGTAACCCAACCTAAATGACTGGAGATCCCAATAAATAAGTTCAATGGGTAAAAACAAGTTGTGTAGTGATAGAAGTTGAACGTGCTATATGAAAAAACTAAGAAGCATGTATTCCTGAAGTGATAGAGGATGGGTTAATAGAAACTCTTAATGAGATCTATACTCTATTTGGAGTGGAGTACTTACCTTCAGGAGTACTCTTGATAGACTCACCTGTGTGAATGTGGAAATGTGGCCGTTTCCTATGGAGTTTTTTGGACAAAACTTCTAGAGCATTCACTAAACTGGGATAGACGTGCATGGCCATAAACGTACGGGCTTATTTGATTGCACTATAGAAAAGACTGTATGTGGTTTGATGTCAGGAATAGAGTTCAAGACTACGTGTCACTCTAGTAAAAACTGAATCTTATTCACTACGCAAAGGTTCAAGTCAGATGACACCTTTGTTTATGCACAATCTTACGTTTTTAGAAACTGCTCGATAATATTTTAAAAAATTCAAGTGGGGGATTGTTGGAAATTTTATGAATTATTTAAAATATGAAATAAGTTTATGATGCCTCCTATTTGTGAATAGTCCCACATCATGGGATTATAAGAAAGATGCAAGTATTTATACTTGTTTCTAAGAAGTCATGTTGGGGCCTTGGACTCCCAATGCATGCTTTGTTGTGAGGAGGGAGACCATGCATCATGACCACCACACACGCGCGCGACCGACCGACCGAACCGACTCGACCCGACCCGGCCCGACTTGGCTCGGTTCGGTTCGGTTCGGGATTGGGCTTGGGCCTTGGCCCTTGAGCCTTGGCTATGTGGTGTAGACACTTATATTTTTGGTCCAGAAAACACTGCATTTTTCGAACCAGTTTTTTAAATACAAAAATATTTCTGAGCCGACTTTTATTATGAAGCGGTAAACTTTTGACCAAGTATTTCGCAGATCCTATTTTTCTCCACTGACCAGTATTTTCGTTCAGCCCTAATCCCATCTATATATTATCATCAGTTGTAGACGAGATTGGGACACAGAAAAAAAAACTGTTTTCTCTTCCTCCGCAATTAAAAAAAAATTATTCTTTCAGAAATTTTCGAGCAGTTAAATTCGAAAGTGCAAATCTGCACTGATTTGTTTGTGCAAAGCAAATCGGTTATTCATTTTAGAGAGGCTGTTTTATCCTAGAGGCGGCGGCGGAAGTACGAACTGGTTTTGCACCACCGACCAAATCGCCGAATCGTCTTCAAGAAAGCGACAAAGTACGTGACTCAGGCATTGTTTCCCAACATTAGCTTCCATTAATAATCAGCTAATATTAAACCGAGAGGGATGTTTGTTGTCCGCATTGATCAAAAAATCAGCAGGTTCAATAACTTAAACACTGCTCCACTTATCAACCGCTACCCTCATTGATCCCTTGAACATTTCCGTTTTTCCATTGCATATTATTACAGTGGTTCAAGGTTTCATCATGTCAATTTGCTCGATTCAGGCAGGAAGTGGTAAAGATGGAACCACACGCTAGTCACCAGTCAAGCACATATAAATCTTAGTTTTGCAAAGGGGTGTAGAAGTTGAGCATCCATTTTTATTCATCGATTCCGAGATGACTGATTTTTTGGTTAGTAAATGTCTTATCTAGCCGGGTTTCAATAGGTCGACCTTCAAAAGACTGCCTTTCTTTTTTGGTTGCCATTGACATTGTCAACATTTTGGCTCAATTGCAAACTTAGTACTTAAGAATAACTTTATACGTATGATAAGCTACACAGCGGCAATAAATTAATTACAGTAAGTTAAATTATAGTAAACTATACAAATTTTATATACAGGATGGCATAAATATATAACAAATTAGCTCTTAAACAAATTATTGAGGAATCATTGAGAAGTAAGCTTCACTGTAATTTAGTTCAATGCAAAAGGTTGGACAACAATTTTGATGAAATGTATTTGAGTTTTTTTTATTAAAAGGCAAACCGAAACTAAATATAGAAAAGGTTGAACATAAACAGTAATACCATGCATCTCACATTCATGGAAAACATAGAAAAATTCAGACAAATTTTCCACTGCGCTAACTGTAGACGAATAGAAAAGAAATGAATCTTACTCAACTATTTCAGAACTGACTGAATTGATGTAGTTTGAAATGCGTTGAAGTATCAACATCAAATAATCGTACTTGAAACAGTAAATATATAGAGAAAATTGAATAATTTGTGATTTACAATAATATACGTAATGAAAGATACCAAATGACAGTTGCTTTACTTTTCAATATCTCAAATGAATCAAATATAATAACTTATTACCATAAAATCAAAACAGTACCAAATCGAAGCACAACAAATAAGTAAGTAAATATAATGGAAGAAATCATAATCGACTTGGTTTAAACTTCTTGCACTTTCGAGAAAAAATGTGAAACCTTTCTGAAGTTTTAGTATACGGTCTTATGTATATTAACCGAGATATAAAAAATTCCATCCAGTAATAACTGGCTGAGGTGACATCATTAAGATTACCCAACTTAGTCTACAACAAAACTCTTAAGCCTTCTCGAATTTAGTGTTGACTACACTGATTACAAAAGGCACAGAAGTCTAATTTACATATGTGACATGCCATTTCTCCCAATCCAGATTTTGTTTTTTCTTTTGGGTAGAACTGGGCTAAGTTCCGAACAGGTAGATTAGGACACGGTCGTAGCATTATAGAAACCAAAACAGCTACATCATCTACTAATCCATTTTCCATCTCACAAATGCTTACTATGATAAACTTATAGACAGGTTCTAATATAAGTTTAGAGTATGCAAAATTGGAAAATAATCACCTATCCTAGTAACCCAATATTTTACTCAAATTTTATGCATGCCACATATGTAATATCAAAGCAAAAACGACAGGTCTATTTGCAAATCATGGTTTCTTTTACCATGATCTACTACCTAATCAGGTTTCAACCAAATAATCATGTTGAGTTTAGTTTGAACAAAACTCATTCTTTTACATCACATCATCTATGATTCTAAAACATCACGTTCCTTTTCAATAGACTTACATTAACTTATACTTGTACTTTTACATTTCACACTTTGAAAGATTCTTCGTCTACCATTTCAATGGCAGGTATTTCGCCTTATTCTTGTTCTATATATGGACAATTACACCAGAAGACTCACTTAAGTAGTCCTATAAGTAAACAAAATTATACCAAAATTGTGATTTTTGGGGTACAATTAAAGCATGCTACTCAATCGGCGGGGAAGCAAGGTTAGAAGAACAGAATTTGGGTAATATGAATGAAATCAGATTGACGCTGGATAAAAGTTATTGGCAAAAAAAAAAAAAAATCATTACCTCATTAAACAGATCCGAAAAATGCAGTGGAGAATCTAAGTTTAAGAAATGATCTATGGAAAATTACATCAAAAGATTCACTTAATCAGTCCTATAAGTAAACTAAACTTAGCAGACCAAAACTGTGATTTTTTGGGGTATAGATAAAGCATGGTACTGATTCTGTGGGGAAGCGAGGTTAGAACAATAGAATTTGGGTGATATGAATGAAATCAGATTGACGCTTGGTAGCAGTTATGAGCAAAATAAAATAAAAAATCATTACCTCATTATACAGATCCGAAAATTGCCATGGAAAATCTACGTTTAAGAAATGGTCGTCCGTCGAGTGGCGTAGTTTGTGGACGAAGCGTAAAACGAACCATTAGGAGAAAGCAGTAAATTGGTGAAATTAAAGTGGGGAAGGAAAGGAATAGCAGTGGAAAAGGGGAAAATTGAAGAGAAAGCCGAGATAATTGCAGTAGGGAAGGAAAGTGGAAGATTGTAGAGTAGAGAGCGGTTTTCTTTTTATGGAAGAAGCGAAAGATCAAATGGAGAGTGTGGAAATGAGAATGGCATGAAGAAGCGATTTTAGCCTATCCACGTCCGCATGTTTATTATTGTTTTCTATTATAGGTAATAGATTCAAGCTTGTTGTATTATAAATAGCTATGCAACATCATATTGCGTTATATCAATTCAAGTATCAATAAAATACATATCAGGTCTGTTTTCTCCTACATTACAAAAATCCTTGATTCAGTTATACATCAAATTCTTAGATAGTATCAGAGCCAAAATGCTTAACAGCAAAATCTAGTTTCGATATTCAAAATTTTCTCATTCGTAAGCAAATCTGTCATTTGACATAATATCCATCAGAAAGTTCTCATCATCCAGATCCCTCCCATCAGAGATATTGCTCTATCTTTTCATTTGAGAACTAAGGCCTGAATTGTGAAGTTGTGCCTTGCCAAGTCATTTATAAAATTGGCTGCATCAACTTCACATTGTTAAGCTTGTGGCAAAAACATTCTGAATATTAGAAAACCGGTCAAGAAATTTAAGGAAAACTTCACAACTGAACAAAAGTGTCATTCAAGAAGGCTTATTAGAGAAAAAATTCAAGAATTTCAACAAAATCATCATATAAGCATCGAAGATTGCATCAAGCATTCAGCTGTGCATCCTTTCAAAGAAAATATCAATTCAAAATATCTAAGAATCAGAATCTCATACTTCTGTTGTTGCCGAGAGATCATCACTGTTGTATTCATGGTTGAAGATAACAACTCAACCACTGCATCAAACCAAACTGGAATCCAATGTCAAGCCACATCCAATATTCAGACCACAACTAATGCTAAATCACTCACGAAAACGAATGTCAATCCTAAGAGTCTATCAATCACAGTCCATCTCCAAGAAAACAATTATTTATTTTGGAAATTGCTAGTTGAAACTACAATTCAAGGATATAGGCTTAAGGGCTACATTCTTTGTTAATTTATTATCCGAAGTTCTCATTAGAACTAGTCCAACTGATGCAAAAATAAAGGATCATGTAGATCCTTGTTTTACTCTCACGTTTGATAATTTCAGCCACCTAAAGAATCTCATGTAAATCCTTATTTTACTCTTTCTCTCCTTCTTTGGCTGCATGAAAGTAGAAGATAGTTTCATTGTTATTGTTTGTATGCAAGCAGCTTATAAAAAAAACTCCAGAATAATTAATTAATAAAGTTTGCCTTTCTCCCGTGTTTTTTTCCCGCAAAGGGTTTACCACGTTAAATTCTGTGTGTGCTACTAATTTTGCTTGCTTCTTTGATCATTTTATTTGCTAACAAGTGGTATCACAGTGCTGGTTCGTTTTGCCATCTGCGTTCATTTAGCATGAAGTCGCTAAAGTATGATCTTCCGCTATTGGGTCGGAACACTCTATTCTCATTGTGGCAAGTGAAGATGCAGGCGTTGCTCGCACAAGCTGATTATGATGATGCATTAGGTGGATTCAGGAACAAGAGATTTGAAATATGGACCGATGATGAGAAGAGAAGGGATCATAAGGCTTTGTCTCAAATTCAGCTCCATCTACACAATAATATTTTGCAAGAAGTTTTGAACGAGAAGATAGCCGCTTCTCTTTGGCTGAAACTGGAGTCAATTTGCATGACCAAGGATCTCACAAGTAAGATGCATCTCAAACAAAAATTATTCCTGCATAATTTGCAAGAGGGAGGTAATTTGCTGGACCATATTTCTAATTTTAAAGAGATTGTTTCTGACTTGGCTGCAATGGAAGTCAAATATGAAGATGAAGATTTGGGTTTAATCCTGCTATGTTATCTGCCCAGCTCTTACTCAAATTTTAGAGATGCCATATAATATAATCATGATACTCTCACTCTAAATGACATTTATGAAACCTTGCACGCCAAGGAGAAAATGAAACAACTAGTGTCTTCAAATGGATCAAGCTCTCAAGCCGAAAGCTTTTCCGTTCGTGGCAGGGCAAAGGAGAAAAATTCAAATAATAGATCTCGAGGTAAAGGTTCAAATGCCTATAAAGGTCGATCTAAATCTAAAGGCAAATACAAGTCTTGCAAATATTGTAAGAGGGATGGACATGAAATATCCGAATGTTATAAGATGCAGAACAAGGAAAAGAGAAATGGCACATACAAACCAAAGGATAACAAAGAAGATGAAGTTAATGCCAATTGTGCTCGTAACGGTAGTTCTGATAATGAGGTGCTTGTAGTTATTGTGTTTGCTGGATGTGCTGAGATTAAGGATGAATAGATACTTGACACTACTTGTACTTTCCATATGTGTCCAAATAGAGATTGGTTTACAACCTTAGAACCCATAAATGATGCTGGCTCAGTTTTGATGGGTGATGATTTAGCATGTAAAGTAGCAGGAATTGTGTAACACCCTGTATTTTCTGTGAACATTAGAGTAACGAATCAAAGAATAATTAATTTCAAATGTGAGAATTAATGGAAACGGGTTACGCCATTGCGTTGGACTCGAAATTCTGCTTGGAATAGAGTCCAAGTTTGCGTAAATCGGACTCCGAATGAAGAAGTATGGCCTTCAGAAGTTTCAGAAATTCAAAATAAATTCAAACAGCTCGAAAACAAATTCAAATTCAAATCAGAAGACAGAAGCCGGCTGGGCGGGAAAATTCCCGCCGAGGACCCAGGTCGACCCAAGTGTCGACCTCCCCCCTACAGGTCGACCAAGGGGTCGACCTGCCCTGTTTTTTCCAGATCTGAGGCAGAATTCATTTTTATGTATCCGGACTGATTTCTGGACCAAATCCATGAGTTCTACGCTATATAAACGCCCCCAAACTTCACTTTCTCCACACAACTTCATTACGCCTATACTCTGCCTCAATCCTAATTAAAATAAATCTTATTCTCTATTAAAACAAGTTATAGTTCTTCTTCAAATTGGATATTCAAATCAAGATAAAGCTTCAAATTGGACCATAGGCATTCCGCTTCAAGCAAGGTCACTCGAATCATAGCAAATCACCTTTTCTAAACCGATCACTGTAAGTTCGGTTATTCCTCAGATTTGAACATGTAATTGGAATTGTGAATATAATGAATCAAAATATAGAACTATACCAATTTGCAAGTTAATTATCTTTGATTCGTTCTTATGTCAAATCTAACGTTATCTATGCCTTTGGATCAGATTCTCAATTGTGGCCTAGAACTTATTGTGGCTAACTGCCAATGACTATGATTATGGGACTTTTGCCTAAGACTATGACTATGAAACTATTGCATATAAAGCTATTGCCTATGACTATGAATATGAAACTATTGCCTATGAAGTTATTGCCTATGACTATGACTATGAGATCTTTGTCTAAGACTATGGCCATGAACTGTCGCCTATGAAATTATTGCCTACGACTATGAAGCATAACTATGAGACTATTGCCTATGACATTGGTTAAGAAATTATTGTGATTAGTGACCCATGACTATTGTGGTTAATTGCCTATGACTATTGTAGTTAGTTGCTTATGACTATTTCCATTGTTACAAATAACCGATCATGTTGTACCTTGAACTGGCATTATGTTGGACCAAATCACCTATGCCTATTCCCTTAATTATGTTGGATGCCATTTTTTTTGGGGTGTAACTTTTCTTTTATTCCTATTCACTGTTATGTACATCAAACCCATTGGAACCATTATTTTTGTACTTGGTTCATTCTTGCATGGCTATTCTTTTATGTCAATTCTCGTGCTTATCCCCTATTCCTTGGTTTGATAATGTTAGTATCATTTCATGAGTACTTAGAAACTTGTGAAGTCATGTTATATGTACGATTATGATGTGGGGATTGTGCGTAGCTTAATTAAGTTAGTTTGTCATAATAAATATGTTGGCATAATCTAAATTTGCTATAGTAGTGAATGATTTACATGCATATTAGACTTGGGCATAAGTTGATAAATTCAATTGGCCGCAAAGTGTGTAATTTGTGTGTAAACCAATTTCTGGACATAAACGGTAAACTAGAATATTAAATCTAGTTTTGAAATGAACCGTAAATTGGAATATTAATCTAGATTGGGCATGAATTCTAAAAGGGGAATATTAAATCTAAATTGGTATAAACTGCAAGTTGGGCTAATTGATAGGTAAATCAAGTTTTGGGCATAGAATATAAATCTGCTAATTTGCATGACAAATGAATATGATCTATGTTAAATTGATTTACGGAAAATTTACAATAAATAGTAAATATGTAAATTTAGTAAAAGACGAATATGCCTAACCCGAGGTTAGACTGAGTTGTGATGTAAAACTGCCCGGAACCGACCGGCATATCTAGTAACCACAACAATACCTGTCTAATGTGGGTGGTTAGTGCACCAAGCCCAGAAAGACCCGAGGTTAGACTGAGTTGTGGTGTAAACCTGCCCGGAACCGACCGGCACATCTAGTAACCACAACAATATCTATCTAATGTGAGTGGTTGGTGCTTTAATTAATTAATTAATTAAGGCTCATGAATAAATCAAGCTAGGAATGGTGAGGTTAAGTAATTAGGGAAACACTTAACCGTAATAACATGTTAACTAGACAAGTGGGTGAGGTTAAGTAAATTTAGAACACTTAACCATTGTAACATGTTAATTAAGCAGATGATAGGGCTAAGTTAACAAAGGTAACAATTAACCAAAATATATAATGACATTTGGTGGGGTTAAGTAATACAAGAGGAAAACACTTAACCAATTATATAACATGATGTATGGGAAGGGTTAAGTTAACACGAGAACGACACTTAACCAATAAAACATGATTTGAGGTAGGGTCAAGTCAACACCAGAAGGAAACACTTAACCAACATGACGTGACGAGTGGATGGGTTAAGTCAACTTGAATTGATTAATGACACTTGACCAATATAACTTGTTGAGCGAATGGGGTTAAGTTAAATGGGAAATACTTAACCAATATAACCTGATGAATGAACAGGGTTAAGTTAATAAATCACACTTAACCAACCCAACAAGATAAGTGAGAAAGGTTAAGTTAATAAGAACCACTTAACCAACACGACTTGACGAGTAGGAGGTTAAGTACACGTCAGGTAGGTGGGTAATATTAGTAAATATAGTCCCACAAAACTTAACCATTAAATAAACATGCTTGAATCCGTGGGAAGGTTAAGTGCACGTCAGGCTGGTGGGTAATATTAGTAAATATAGGCCCACAAAACTTAACCGTTATGAAAACATGCTAGAATCGGTGGGAGGGTTAAGTACACCTCGTATTGGTGGGTAATATTTGTATATATAGGCCCATGAACTTAACCAGCAGGAAACCCTAGTAACGGGGACCCATTTCAGCAGTAACCCACATTGGTGTATCATGGTACCCTGAAACTAGGTAGGGTAGGGCACGATTACTGGGCTGATTATAAGCGGACAAAGATAACGGCAGGGGGTACGTCAGTGTAGGTTCCGACGGTTTACGGGCGTGCACGTGTTTCGAAGTAGGAAAAAGCAGGCACTGGGAACCTGTAGTTATACACTGTGCATCTTGAATCGTGTCGGGTCGCTATCATAAGGCTTGATACACCTTATGGCGGGCCAGCACAAAGTATCTACACACAAGAGAGGGCCGACTAACACACACACATGGAAAATTTAGGTAGCATAATCCCTATTTGGACCTAGGCCGCATTAACCCTGAATCCGAGAAGCGTTCAATAGGTAGCATAAACCCCAGTGGCCCTGGGTAGCGTAAACCGTGGTTGAATCTAGTAAGCACTCGATAGTAAACCCTAGATTAGATCTAGGTAATAAACGGAATCCCCATAATAGATGTACACCGGACGGCAACCGCAAATACGGGGATTGGGATCACGTTATCATATGATCATAGATTACTAGTTTGGACACTAGTTAGGTAGTGCAGATATATAGAAATCAGTATAAACAGGGTAGTTGCGAAGCAGAGAAGGAGTAGAAGCGCATTCAGTTTATCAGCGCATTCAGTTTATCTTGCCATATCCCATGCTTGTCCCATATTATCTTGTTACTATGGTTTAGTCCTTTTCCTCGTTTAAATACTAATAATCACTGGACTTACCAGGCTTTATGTCTGACCTAGTTTGCTTTCGCCTCTTTTCTTCCGTCCCCCCCCCTAGGTAGTCAGGAAGGGAATAGCTCAGGTTTGTTTGGACTGTTACTCTTTCCAAGCTTGAAGACTCTTTGACGTGTTGCCCGTGACTCTCTCTTCTACTGCTATGGCTGGCTCATGCTTTATTTAGGGAAATCATTTTATGCTTCTTTATTTTTGTAAGCAAGACAAGATACTTTGGTATTGTAAAACAATATTTGTACAAGCTGTTTATCAATGAAATAAAGTTTTATTTATTTGCTGCTGCTTTAATTGTCTGTCTTGTAATTTTTCTGCATCTTTTACCTATAATGCTCCACCGAAATTAAGGCATTCCCTTTGTGAGTGACCTTAACGGAGGTGGGGTATTTCACTTGGTATCAGAGCTGAAGGTTACCAGATCAGATAAAAGATTTGAAAAATTATTTTCAAAATGGATTTTAAAGAAGCATTTTTAAAAGAAAAGTTTTGTTTTAAAGGCATATTCCCCAAAGCCATATGCACTATCTTTTGACCCTCTGCTTGAATCCTTGTTTCCTTCTTTCTTGAGTGTCCGAGGCCCCTGGCTTTCTGGGAGGTAACCTCATCGCATCATGGTCCCGTAGGCCTAAAGAGACTACGATACTTGTCAAAAGGGCAAATAAGCGCCCAACTTCCAACTATAGCCGCAGTAGTTTCACCTACGTCTAATTTTCTTTTAAGCTTCGTAGGATTTTCCATGCGATGGAGGCAGCTTTCAAGTGACTTGTCAACGAGTTACACAAGGATGGCAAAGATGAGAATGAGGGAGTTTGGCTAAGGAGCACAACACAAGGATGAAGAACTCATAAATATAGACTTGGTTCACAAAGGAGGGTAGGAAGGAATAGTAAAACCTAAAACAAGAGGAAGTATCTTTATTTTGTATAATTAAGGGCAAGGGCAAGAACAAAGGACAGGATTTTCCAGAAGGCAAGTGCATGCTCTCACCGCCAGCATGCCTGAGAGAGAGGAAGTAAGATTTCTGTTAAAAAAGTTTTTCCCTTTGATCATCCTGTTAGTACTCCTTCTGATTTTAGCGCTTCACATCCGTATATATCCGCTTCCATAGTTGAGTCTCTGCACCCTAGATATTGTATTGTAGAGGATCCCATTATAGTCTCAAATCCAAATTGCTAGTTCGGCTCATTTATCTTTGACTAGTGAGGATTTGAGAATAGTTATATTTATGCTTATGTTTTTGGTTTCATGGGCTATGGGTTGATTCTAGGCATGGGATGGTTAGCTAGTAATTGTGAAAGGGGAGTAGTTAGACTTTCAACTTGCCTCGGGAATACCCCCGAGATTTCATGTGATCCTAAGGGATCAGTTTGTCTTAGCTACCTAGAATCACTTTATTTATCTATCGATGATTTTCGATCCGTTGGAGTAGTCCATGAGTACGCAAGATGTTTTGATTAGGGTAGGGGTTTTCCCCTTAAAACTCGAGACAGACTTCTGCATATATCCAGATGACACTGCAAAGCCAGTTATGCGATCAACGATAATTTTGGAGCAAGATAGGCGAGGATAGCCAGAGTCGGTATGCTCAATTGTTTGGTTGTTTTGTTAGTATCACCTCACATAAATCGTCCAAATTCGGAGGAGGTATTCCTTCGGTGCCTGTCTGATATTGGTTTAGGCCTTTGGGGCTTGTACTTGAGGGATGTCAAGTTCGACTAGGATGGTTTGCGTGAGAGATATCGACCCTCAGATTTGTGACATGATGGATAAGCTAAGTAGAAGAGGGACCTCTAATCACTTAGTATATACACTTGGTATCATGATTAACATATGTTTTTCTCGGTAAGATAGTTCGACTACATTGGATACCCTCTAGCATAGTAAGTGATCGAGGTCCAATCTCTACTAGTGGGATTTGGAAATGGAGGTCAAGAAGCTTCGCAATCGTGAAGTTGAATTGGTTAAGATACAGTGGAATGAAGCTCAAGAAGACACGACATGGGAGACTGAAAGACTCACGCATCATACCCTTTTCTTAAAGGTATATCCTTGATCTCTTTTTCTAAGAATTTTATACATGCTTGTTTCCATCTTTTAGGTATATCCTCTAGGTCATATCTTTGATCCTTAGGTAGAAGCCAATGGATGTAAACATGTATTTGAAACATGTTATGATTGATGGTTGCAAGTGGATGCAAGTGGTTGCTCGTGGATGCGTATACACCCATTAGGCACTAGATCGGCTCGGTCACTTTCATATTGCATATGCATATGAATGTATTTGTATATGGATTAAAACTTGATGTGTTATCATATGGATGAATGATGCACACATATAGAATTTATATGAATAGGAATAATTGCATACATCATGGACTCATGACACTGACATAATTTGCATTAAGGAGGTCAACTGAATCAGTAGACCGCCTGATATTGCATTAGATAAGGACATGTACACACACTATGCATAGAATCATGAAAGCATTAGAAATCCTTTTAAGGAAAATAGATGCCTGTGATAGAATGGTTGAGTAGATGGGTGATTGGATAGTAGGACACATTCTTCTTAACTTGAAGATTTCGAGGACGAAATCCCTTAAGGAGGGGAGAATGTAACACCCCGTATTTTCTGTGAAAATAAGAGTAACGAATCAAAGAATAATTAATTTCAAATGTGAGAATTAAGGAAAACGGGTTATGCCATTGCGTTCGTCTCGAAATTCTTCTTGGAATAGAGTCCAAGTTTGCGTAAATCGGATTCCGTATGAAGAAGTTATGGCCTTCAGAAGTTTCAGAAATTCAAAATAAATTCAAACAGCTCGAAAACAAATTCAAATCAGAAGTCAGAAGCGGGATGGGCGGGAAAATTCCCGCCTAGGACCCAGGTCGACCAGGGGGTCGACCCTAGTGTCGACCTCCCCCCTACAGGTCGACCTGGGGGTCGACCTGCCCTGTTTTTCCAGATCCGAGGCAGAATGCATTTTTTTGTATCCGGGCTGATTTCTGGACCAAATTCATGAGTTCTACGCTATATAAACGCCCTCAAACTTCACTTTCTCCACACAACTTCATTAAGCCTATACTCTGCCTCAATCCTAATTAAAATAAATCTTATTCTCCATTAAAACAAGTTATAGTTCTTCTTCAAATTGGAGATTCAAATCAAGATAAAGCTTCAAGTTGGACCATAGGCATTCCGCTTCAAGCAACGTCACTCGAATCATAGCAAATCGCCTTTTCTAAACCGATCACTGTAAGTTCGGTTATTCCTCAGATTTGAACGTGTAATTGGAATTGTGAATGTAATGAATCAAAATATAGAACTATACCAATTTGCAAGTTAATTATCTTTGATTCTGCTTATGTCAAATCTAACGTTATCTATGCCTTTGGATCTGATTCTCGATTGACGCCTAGAACTTATTGTGGCTAATTTCCAATGACTATGATTATGGGACTTTTGCCTAAGACTATGAAACTATTGCCTATAAAGCTATTGCCTATGACTATGAAACTATTGCCTATGAAGCTATTTCCTATGACTATGACTATGACTATGACTATGAGACCTTTGTCTAAGACTATGGCCATGAACTGTCGCCTATGAAATTATTGCCTACGACTATGAAGCATAACTATGAGACTATTGCCTATGACATTGGTTAAGAAATTATTGTGATTAGTCGCCCATGACTATTGTGGTTAATTGCCTATGACTATTGTAGTTAGTTGCTTATGACTATTCCCATTGTTACAAATAACTTATCATGTCGTACCTTGAACTGGCATTATGTTGGACCAAATCACCTATGCCTATTCCCTTAATTATGTTGGATCCCCTTTTTTTTGGGGTGTAACTTGTCTTTTATTCCTATTCACTGTTATGTACATCAAACCCATTGGAACCATTATTTTTGTATTTGGTTCATTCTTGCATGGCTATTCTTTTATGTCAATTCTCATGCTTATCCCCTATTCCTTGCTTTGATATTGTTAGTATCATTTCATGAGTACTTAGAAACTTGTGAAGTCTTGTTATACGTACGATTATGATGCGGGGATTGTGCATAGCTTAATTAAATTAGTTTGACATAATAAATATGTTGGCATAATCTAAATTTGCTATAATAGTGAATGATTTACATGCATATTAGACTTGGGCATAAGTTGATAAATTCAATTGGCCGCAAAGTGTGTAATTGGCGTGTAAACCAAGTATTGGACATAAACGGTAAACTAGAATAATAAATCTAGTTTTGACATGAACCGTAAATTGGAATATTAATCTAGATTGGCATGAAATGTAAAAGGGGAATATTAAATCTAAATTGGTATAAACTGCAAGTTGGGCTGATTGATAGGTAAATCAAGTTTTGGGCATAGAATATAAATCTGCTAATTTGCATGACAAATGAATATGATCTAGGTCAGATTGATTTACGGAAAATTTACAATAGTAAATATGTAAATTTAGTAAAAGACGAATATGCCTAACCCGAGGTTAGACTGAGTTGTGGTGTAAAACTGCCCGGAACCGACCGGCATATCCAGTGACCACAACAATACCTGTCTAATGTGGGTGGTTAGTGCATCAAGCCCAGAAAGACCCGAGGTTAGATTGAGTTGTGGTGTAAACCTACCCGGAACCAACCGGCACATCTAGTAACCACAACAATATATGTCTAATGTGAGTGGTTGGTGCTTTAATTAATTAATTAATTAAGGCTCACAAATAAGTCAAGCTAGAAATGGTGAGGTTAAGTAATTAGGGAAACACTTAACCGTAATAACATGTTAACTAGACAAGTGGGTGAGGTTAATTAAATTTAGAACACTTAACTATTGTAACATGTTAATTAAGCAGATGATAGGGTTAAGTTAACGAAGGTAATACTTAACCAAAATATATAATGACATGTGGTGGGGTTAAGTAATACAAGAGGAAAACACTTAACCAATTATATAACATGATGTATGGGAAGGGTTAAGTTAACACGAGAACGACACTTAACCAATATAACATGATTTGAGGTAGGGTCAAGTCAACACCAAAAGGAAACACTTAACCAACATGACGTGACGGGTGGATGGGTTAAGTGAACTTGAATTGATTAATGACACTTGACCAATATAACTTGTTGAGCGAGTGGGGTTAAGTTAAATGGGAAATACTTAACCAATATAACCTGATGAATGAGCAGGGTTAAGTTAATAAATCACACTTAACCAATCCAACAAGATAAGCGAGAAAGGTTAAATTAATAAGAACCACTTAACCAACATGACTTGACGAGTAGGAGGTTAAGTACACGTCGGGTAGGTGGGTAATATTAGTAAATATAGGCCTACAAAACTTAACCATTAAATAAACTTGCTTGAATCCGTGGGAAGGTTAAGTGGACGTCGGGTTGGTGGGTAATATTAGTAAATATAGGCCCACAAAACTTAATCGTTGAGAAAACATGCTAAAATCGGTGGGAGGGTTAAGTTCACCTCGTATAGGTGGGTAATATTTGTATATATAGGCGCACAAACTTAACCAGCAGGAAACCCTAGTAACGGGGACCCATTTCAGCAGTAACCCACATAGGTGTATCGTGGTACCCTGAAACTAGGCAGGGTGGGGCACGATTACTGGGCTGATTATAAGCGGTCAAATATAACGGCAGGGGGTACGTCAGTGTAGGTTCTGACGATTCACGTGCGTGCACGTATTCTGGAGTGGGAAAAAGCAGGCACTGGGTACCAACAGTTATACACTGTGCATCTTGAATCGTGTCGGGTCGCTATCATAAGGCTTGATACACCTTATGGTGGGTCCAGCACAGAGTATCTACATGCAAGAGAGGGCCGACTAACACAGACACATGGAAAATTTAGGTAGCATATTCCCTAGTTGGACCTAGGTCGCGTAAACCCTGAATCCGAGAAGCGTTCAACAGGTAGCATAAACCCTAGTGGCCTTGGGTAGCGTAAACCCTGGTTGAATCTAGTAAGTACTCGATAGTAAACCCTAGATTAGATCTAGGTAATAAACGGAATCCCCATAATAGATGTACACCTGAAGGCAACCGCAAATACGGGGATTGGGGTCACGTTATCATATGATCATAGATTACTAGTTTGGATACCAGTTTGGTAGTGCAGAGATATAGAAATCAGTATAAACAGGGTAGTTGCGAAGCAGAGAAGGAGTAGAAGCGCATTCTATTTATCAGCGCATTCAGTTTATCGGTACATTCAGTTTTTCTTGCCATATCTCATGCTTATCCCATATTATCTTGTTACTATGGTTTAGTCTTATATTTAGTTTATTCATGTCATGACCCTTTTCCTTGTTTAAATACTAAGAATCACTGGATTTACCTAGCTTTTTGTCTGACCTAGTTTGCTTTCGCCTCTTTTCTTCCGTTCCTCCCTCCCCCCAAATAGTCAGGAAGGGAATAGCTCAGATTTGTTTGGACAGTTACTCTTTCCAAGCTTGAAGACTCTTTGATGTGTTGCCTTGGACTCTCTCCTCTACTGCTATGGCTGGCTCATGCTTTATTTGGGGAAATCATTTTATGCTTCTTTATTTTTGTAAGCAAGACAGGATAATTTGGTATTGTAAAACAATCTTTGTACAAGCTGTTTATCAATGAAATAAAGTTTTATTTATTTGTCGCTGCTTTAATTGTTTGTCTTGTAATTTATCTGCATTTTTTACCTATAATGCTCCACCAAAATTAAGGCATTCCCTTTGTGAGCGACCTTAACGGAGGTAGGGTGTTTCAAATTGGTTCTATTCAGATCAAGATGTTTGACGATGCAATCAGAACTTTAATAGATGTTCAGTTCATTCCCAAGATGAAGAGAAGTCTGATTTCTGTAAGTGCTCTTGATGACAAAGGGTACAAATATTCAGGTGGAGGTAGTATCCTGAAAGTCACAAATGGTTCTCTTATTGTAATGAAGGGTAATATTAGGCAAACAAATGGCCTGTATTATCTTCAAGGCACTACTGTTTCAAGTAATGCTGCCCCTGTTATCTCGAATAATATTTCTGATTATGATACCGCTAACCTTTGGCATATGCGTCTTGGGCATATGAGTGAATTACGTCTATCATAGTTGAATAAAGAGGACTTCTTGACGGGTACAGCGCAGACAAGCTGAAGTTCTGTGAGCATTACATTTTTGGCAAGCATAAGAGGGTGAAGTTCAACACTTCAGTTCATACAACAAAAGGCATTCTAGATTATGTGCATTCAGATTTATGGGGACCATCTAGGAAAACATCCATTGGCGGTGCTTGTTACATGATGATAATTATTGATGATTATTCGAGGAGAGGTTGGCCTTATTTTTTGAAGCATAAATCTGAAGCTTTTTCAGCTTTCAAAGATTGGAAGACTATGGTTGGAAAGCAAACTGAAAGGAAGGTAAAGAAGCTTCGGACTGATAATGGGATGGATTTTTGTTCAAATGAATTTAATTCATTTTGTAAGGATTAAGGCATTGTTAGGCACTACACCTACCTCACACTCCTCAGCAAAACGGGGTTGCCAAGCGTATGAATGGGACTATCATTTCTAAGGCTAGTTGCATGTTGTCGAACGCAAGTTTGGACAGGCGTTTTTGGGCTGAAGCTGCTTCCATAGCCTGTTATCTCATAAATCGCTCTCCTTATATTGCTATTGGCAAGAAAACTCCAATTGAGGTATTGTCTGGTTCTCTAGCAAATTATTCTGAATTAAATTTTTTTGGATGCATTGCTTATGCTCATGTTGATAATGGAAAGCTAGAGACAAGAGCTGTTAAATGCATTTTTCTTGGTTATAAGTCTGGTGTTAAAGCTATAAATTATGGAATCCTGAAACAAGTAAGGTTGTAATTAGCAGAAATGTTGTGTTTAATGAATCTGCTATGCTACATGAAATTCCATCTAATAATGATCTTGTTGAGAGTGAGCAGAAATCAAATGACCAGGTGGAGCGTATTATTGATTCAGATGTTACATCAAACGCAGAAATTAAGGGACAGGATGAAACACCCATTGTTGAGGATCCTCCAGCAATTATGCAACCACCGCAACAATCTATTGCAACAAGCAGACCTAAAAGGAATCCAAAACCAGTAAGGAGGTTTATTGAGGAAGCAAATGTTATTGCTTATGTGTGTGTTGTAGCAGAAGAAATAGAAGGTATTGTCAAGCCTTCTTCATATTCTGAGGCTGTTATCTCTAGTGATTCTGATAAGTGGATGGCTGCCATGCATGATGAGATGAAGTCACTTGAAAGAAATGACACTTAGGACTTAATCAAGTTGCCTAAAGAGAAGAAACCTATTCATTGCAAATGGGTTTTCAAGAGAAAAGAAGGTGTTTCGTCAAACGATGAGACAAGGTACGAAGCAAGATTAGTTGCAAAAGGTTACAGTCAGATTCCAGGTATTGACTATAATGAAGTTTTTTCCCCTATTGTAAAACATAGCTCAATTCCCATTTTACTCAGTATTGTTGCTATGCATGATTATGAGCTTCAATATTTAGATGTAAAAACTGCATTCTTACATGGAGATATGAAGAGGATATTTATGTACATCAACCTGAGGGTTTTAAGAAAATCTTGTCTGTAAATTAAAGAAATCTCTTTACGGATTGAAACAGTCACCTAGGCAATGGTATAAAAGATTTGACACTTTTATGCTATCTCAAGGTTTTAAAAGGTCCAATTATGATAGTTGTGTCTATTTGGAAATTACTACTCATTCAGCCATTTATTTGCTAGTTTATGTTGATGATATGTTGATTATTTCTAAAGACAAAGCAGAAATTGAAAATTTGTAAGGGCAGTTGAGTAGAGAATTTAAAATGAAAGATTCGGGGGATGCTAAGAAGATTCTTGGCATGGATATATCAAGAGATAGAACTTCTAGAAAATTATACCTAAGTCAAAGTGGGTATGTTAGAAAAGTGCTTCGTCATTTTAATATGCTTGATGTCAAGCCAGTAAGTACTCGTCTTGCTGCACATTTCAAATTGTCATCAGCCATGTGTCCACAATCAGATGAGGATATTGAGTATATGTCTAGAGTTCCCTATTCTAATGCAGTCTATTCACTTATGTATGTCATGGTTTGTTCGCTTCCTGATTTATCACATGCTTTGAGTGTTGTTAGTAGATTCATGGCCAATCCTGGAAGAGAGCATTGGAAAGCAGTTCAATGGATTTTAAGATATCTTCATGGGACTGCAAATGCTTGTTTGCAGTTTGGTAAATCTAAAGATGAACTTGTTGGTTATGTGGATTCTGACTTCGTCGGTGATTTGGATAAAAGGAGATCATTAATAGGATATGTTTTCACCAATGGTGGTTGTGTTGTGAGTTGGAAAGCAACCTTGCAGACTACCATAGCATTATCTACTACAGGGGCCGAGTATATGGCTATTTCTGAAGCATGTAAAGAAGCTACTTGGCTGAGAGGTTTATACTTTGAGTTTTGTGGAGATACATCTTGCATTACTATGTTTTCTGATAGTCAGAGTGCTATATGTCTTACAAAGGATCAAATGTTTCATGAGAGAACTAAACATATAGATGTTAGTTATCACTACATCTGAAATGTTATTGCTAAAGGTGTTGTTAAAGTTTGCAAGATAAGTAGTCATGACAATCCCGCTGATATAATGACAAAGTCAGTTCCAATTACTAAGTTTGAGCTTTACTCAAGCTTGGTTGGTGTTACAGTATAGTCTTTAGGGACTATTGGAGCAAGGCAGATATTTATTTGTTGAAGAAGTTAGTCTTTGTAGTTCATCTTTCTACTTCAAGATGAGAATTCGTCTCAAGGTGGAGATTGTTAATTTGTGATCCGAAGTTCTCATTAGAACTGGTCCAACTAATGCAAAAAATAAAGGATCATGTAGATCCTTGTTTTACTCTCACGTTTGATATTTCCAGCCACCTAAAGAGTCTCATGTAGATCCTTATTTTACTCTTTCTCTCCTTCTTTGGCTGCATGAAAGTAGAAGACAGTTTCATTGCTATTGTTTGTATGCAAGCAACTAGTAAAAAAAACTCCAAAACAATTAATTAATAAAGTTTGCCTTTCTCCCATGGTTTTTCCCGCAAAGGGTTTTCCACGTTAAATTCTGTGTGTGCTACTAATTTTGCCTGCTTCTTTGATCATTTCATTTGCTAACATTCTTGGAACTCTCTCTATACCCCTAAAATTTGTTACTGATACAGAAAATAGAGTGATTAGCAGTGAAGAGTATGTGACATTTCACAGGCAAGACAAATTAATTTGGTCTTCGCTTCTGCCTTCCATTAGTGAAAAAACTACTGTCTAAAGTTATAGGTTGTAAAACTACTAATGAAATTTGATCTACAATTGAGAAATCTTTCAATACTCAATCTGTAACTAAGATAATGTTCTAGAAAAGTCAGTTGCAAGACTCAATAAAAAACAATTTATCCATGAGAGAATGTCTTGCCAATGTAAAAGACACTTGTGATCATTTAGAAGCAGCAGAGCAAAAGATCTATGAATCTAAACAAATCTTAACCATTCTAACTGGTCCCAGTGACGAGTATAAAGCAGTTGTGGCAGTAATATCATCACAAAAGTTGTTTATTCAACGGAAGATGTGCATTATATTCTTCTTACACATGAAGCAAGAATTGAAACCAGAAAATCACAAATGTCAGAAATATCAGTCAGCCGTGCTAAAAATAAAAGCAAGAATCAATACGGAAACGATCAAACTGCTCAAAGAGGAGGTTATCCTAATAGAAGTAGAGGAAGGTGGACCGGTAATAACAGCAGACCCAAGTGTCGAAATGTGAAATTTTTTGACACACCGCCGTGAAGTGCTACTTCAAATTTAATTCAAACTATGATGTAGGACAAAGGCAAGGCAATAGAGAAAAACAAATCCAAGTGGTAACATGGCTCAAATAGAAGCAGTCAGTCTTCAAAAACAAAAAAACAAAAATGATATATATATATATATATATATATAAACCCTTAAATATTCTTATTTTACATTTTTCTTACTTTTTTTAGATATTTCAAAAATTTGCAACAATTCAAGAAACAATCAGTAGTACAAAATTGATGATATAGGTGATAATAATTTGTACCCTAACTCTGGAGACACTAATTACATTACTATTAATCTCGACAACTTGAATCTCGATCGAAAAGAGTACAGAGGTATGCAATCTATACACATGGATAATGGTGAGAGTGTAAATATTACACTATTGGGTTTGGAAGTATCAGAGGTAGAAAACAACTGTATCTCAGCAATTTACTTATGGTACCACAAATAAAACAGAATTTTCTCAGTGCATCTCAGTTTACTGAAGACAATAGTGTGTACTTTGAATTTCGCCCCAACCACAGTTTAGTTAAATATTTACTGAATAACGAAATCATTTTGCAGGGTAAAGCAGACAAAGGATTGTACAAGTTCAATATTGTTAATCCTACAAGTAGTGAAAAAGGAGTAAAAATTGCTATTTGTCTGAGACTAATGACAGAACTAGTGTTTTTGATTTGTTACATGCAAAACTTGGTCATCCCAATGTTAATGTTGTCAAGAAAGTTCTAACTGACAATAAAATTTCATTTAAAAATGTAACTATGCCATATGTTTGTATGTACTATCAAATGGGCACAGGTCATAAACTTCCTTTTCCAACAAACCTCTTGAATTGGTTGCTGCTGACCTGTGAGATCCAACGTCAATAAATTCTGATTATTATTTCCTTTGGTGATTCTTACACCAGATATACATGGGTGCACTTTATGAAAACTAAGTGTGAAACTGGTAAAGAAGTTATTCATTTTATTAATTAGGTAGAAAGACAAACAAGGGAGCAGTTAAAAATACTGCAAACTGATGAGAGCACTGATTTTAAGCCTTTAAATGACTACTATCAAAAGAGGGTACCATTCATTGTTTAAGTTGCCCTTATACTTCTGAGAACAATGGGTTGATAGAGAGAAAACAAGGGCAAATTGTAGAGTGTAGCCTTACATTATTGGCACAAAGACATGTTTCAATGAAATTTTGGCTTGATGCCTTCAGTATATTTGATAAATAGATCGCCAACCAAAGTACTGATGGATAAAAGCCCAATATAAGTGTTATATAATGTAAGACCAGACTACAAGAATCTACGAGTATTTGGTTGTCTATGTTACTCGTACATAAGACCCTATAATACTCACGAGCTAAATGTAACAACCCGGGTTTTGAGGTACCCGGGTTAAACGGATCGTGATATGTTTTGTTTACTTTAAAAATAAGGAAGGATAAAATATGAGTTAGGAGCCCAACTCATATAACACTTTAAATATGCGAAAAAATGATTTCGTGGTTTTTGAGATAAATGTATGTGTGTGTTTTGGAATAAAATAAATATCTTTAATTTATTCCAAATCCATATTTATAAATTATATTTAGTGATTCGTGTGAATATTGAAAATATATAATATTGATAAGAGATAAATATTTAAATGAATGATATATTTTTAATATAGACATTTAGTTGTTTTTAGTAAATAATTAATAAATGGTGATTTCTGAATTTAGCTTATGGGAATAAATTTAATAATTTTGTTATAATAAGTAATTTATTCCGATCCTCTTTTGTAAATTTTAATTTGGTGATAGTTGTTTTTAAGAGATAACCATTAAACAATGGAATTGTATTTTGAATGCAAAGTGCATCTTTTTTCTAATGAAATGGTTTGGGTTCAAGGTGATGTTGAAAATAGATTTGTGTATTGACGATATAAAAAGGGGAATTTGAGAAATGAACAATCGATAAAATGTAATTAATTGTCAAATGTTATTAAACATAGGAAATAGGAAATTTTTTGTTTTGGAGTGATATGTTATAAAATAGAGTATTTGGGATTATTAATTCATAGGTTATATAAATTGGCAAATGTTGAATAAAATGTTCATATTTGTGTTTAAAGCTTTTATAATGTTTTATAAAGGATGTTTAACAATTTAAGTATGTGTTTATATTTTTAAGACATTTTAATTATGTGAAGAAATAGTTAATCATGGCTTTACTTTGCAATAGTGGGTTTAATTTTATGTAGATGGATGAAGCCTATGTTTATTTAGCTTAATTATATTACCTTGGATTTAATTACTTAGTTTGGACCCCAATTAATCATTAATAAAAGAAAGATCCAGGAGTGTTGTGATATGCGTTCTTTTTCTCTGGTGGTTCCTCATTCCCTCTTTTCCTTTTCTCTTCCTGAAAAACATAGTAATGTAACCATGGATATTCCTCCTCCAAAATCCCTAAGCTAAATCTCTATTTGATGACATTGATATGTGCAATATTGGTTACAATCAAATATTACAGTTATTCCTTACAATATTGCACATATCAATTATTCCTCCTCAGGAAACATGAAGATGCGGTAACATGAAAAATCTCACAAAACTTTACTGTATTTTCTCAATTTTTTGAAACAATCCAATAGGGAATATACTTATTTAGCAAAGGTGTATGCACGTGCAATATTTGATGTTTTCGGGACCGAATTATTATTATTAATGATCTTGTTATTTAGATTCAAATATTGATATTTGATGACATTGATTTATTATCATATTTACCTTGTGGGGATAGAATCCAAATATGATGTTTTGACAATATTTTTGACTTGACAGTTTTGGACCCTTTGTATTACATTTTGCTGTATTTAGTCATTTGATGTTTTGGTCATAGAAGCATTGTCATTTTGAAGCTCAAAACCAATTATAGCCTTACGGCTAATTGGAATCCGTTTATGAATTGATTTCTTTTGATCAAGTAAATTTTTATATAAGTTTATATGTTGTTTGTTTGTGCTTGATGATAATTTCTCTTATTGTGATATCTCGAGTGCGTAGCTGGATGTCTAGCTCCTTTTAATAAATATGAAACCCTACTTGGAATTCGCTTATATAATCCTTGTTATCCTTTGGGCTATTAAGCCTTAAGTATCTTATAGATCGATCGCTGTCTTGGCTTGTATAATCCCTTTTGGGACAAAAAGGAATTATTATCTAAAATTACATATTTCACCTGTTATATTATTTCTGACTTGTAAACTAGACAGACCAATATGTGTTAATGCTCGGTCAGATTGAGTTGTTTCAGGTTCAGTAGGTTGTTGACTTGAGTGTAGCAGTTCCCCTTTAGATCATCACTTGAAGTTATTTCATAGTCGTGGTCGTCCACTTGATTCATTTTATATTTGTTCTACTGGTAAGAACAATGTATTGTTATATGGTTTATGTACAACCATTCATTTCGTAGCACATGTATATGTTATATTTATGTTATCATATCTATATGTAACTGTTTTGTCATACGGAATCTGTGAGGTGTTTTATATTGTTCTAAATTCGATCCCAGCCAAAATACCAGCCATACTCACCAAGTGATTAAAGAATTTGATACTTGACGAGCATCAGCCATGTTTGCCAAGTGATTACAGAGTTTTTTAATACTTGATGAGCATCAATCATACTCACTAAGTTACTAAAGTTGAAATCAAGTTTTACATTCTTTGAGCATTAGTCATACCCCTCGAATGGCATTATTAGTATTTTCATATTGTATTTTTCACACCTGATGAGTATCCGCCATACATTCCAAGTGATTTTACTGGAGTGACAAACTACGAAACCAATGTTTGATGAGCATCAACCATACATGCTAAACATCTTTATTAGAATGGAAAAAGTTAATTTTATTGCAAAAATAATAGTTCTTTCACCATCCAGAGCTTGCCTAGGTTCTCTCTAATTCCCCGTAGAAGAGTAAACAACTTAGCCTTTTTTTATTACAACTTGATTATGAAATAAAAGAACTAAAGTAAAGCAGGAGGTTTGTCTCTCAAGAGAATGTCCAATTATCTCTTTGGATTCCATACATAGGTACGTGACTTAGCCACCATTATCCAATTTCCACTTATCAATTGGTGACATGGCCCCAACAGGTGCTAGGCTCGCCTATATCCCTTGTAGCAAATGTCTGTTTCTGTTGAGCTATTGCAGTTTGGTTTTGAAAGTGTTTCCTAATTGTTCATTTCTCGCAAGTATTTGCATTCGTTTATCTCATGTCTAGCCATTTCATGGAAAAAATTGAATTTCTTGAAAGTTATGTTGTATTCAATAGATTCCCATCTTATCGAAAAACAGCCTTTAATTTCGAAAAAAAATATGTTCCATTCAGCCATATACATGAGTCATGCTTTGGCTCTTTCCTCATTTGGTTTGCAGGGACTGGATTGCTTTCAACTTCTTGTTTCCCTTTGTTGTTTCTAGAGTTGGATAGTTATCCATCTTTGACACGATTGACTTAAAGGGAACTGCGGTTTGCTTTCGCATTTACTACCTGAGGAACCTATCAGCTTTAAGGTGGAAATCCCCATAGTATCGTAGTGATTCCTTTCCAAATAAATCTTGAACTCAGAGTTGTCCTATTGCCGAATATTACATCCATTAAAAACATTGACGGATTTGGTCGATCCACCAATGTTATAGTAGCATTAAATAGCGAAAAGATGAGTAGGATCAAGTAATATGGAAATATATGTATATGCGGAAGTTTGATAAGGTGGTATATTATTTTCAATATATGCAAGTAAATATTTAATAAAATAAATACTTAGAGATGATATCACAGATAAGCAATATAAAAGCAGCAAATAAAGTAAAGAACAATGGGATTTTTTATACTGGTTTCATGCGCCGTCCTACGTCTAGTCCCAGACTCCTTCTGAAATTTATCTAATCAACACCCTCACTTAACCCTGAGGAACATGTATTACAACACCTAAACAGCAGAATAGTGACCTCAGCAGTAGAACATGATTTCGTCACAGCCGAAGAGGACTTCTTGCCTGAGCAGTGGAATAGGACTTCAACAAATATAAAAAATTATTTGACTGTATATGTGTTCTTGATAACACGGATAAGCCATAATTTGAGTACACCATTCCTATAATCTTCTCCTTTGTATATATATTTGAAAGCAAGTGAAGAATAATAGAGGAAAGTGATTTATAATAACTGACAGTAGAATATTTTATAGCACAAGTGTTTATATAATAGAAATAGTTCGGAATTGGAGAATAGTTAAATTAAGAAAGTTCGGTGATTAAAACAAGTGATTTTGAAGTATATTTATAGTAAATAAAAGGTTGCAATTATTTATGAAAAGGTGTAATCAAAAGATGTATTCATAACTCTTGGATAAAGGAGTTATGACTCTTTAGAAAGTCGCAACCTTTCAAGTCAGCCGACTGAATTTATAATTCAACTGGCTGAAAAACGGCTATATTTTGAAAATATGTGTACATATGCACAAATCATGTTATTTAGCCAGTTAAATATTCAAACTCAAAAGATTGAAAACTTCAGCAGTTAGCCAGCTGAATTTTCAATTCAGTCGGCTGATGCACATGATTTATGCTCGTATGGTTCAACCATTTAATACAAAATCATTATACACACACACACACACACACACACACACACACTAGAAGAGAGATTTTAACAACATAACCAACTAAATACAGACTCGAATACATTACAAATATACCAATATATCTTCTTATCGAGTCCTCTCATATTTATGCTATATTCTTCTCCTTTTTCCTATAAAAGATTTTAGTGAATAATATCGTTGATATATAGTTGTCGTAATCAAAATCTAGGTCAAAAATGGAGGTTCTAACAATCTCCTCCATTTTGATGATGACAACCATATATAGATTTATATATATATGTGTGTGTATGTGTGTGTGTGTGATGTAAACAATAAAATTTTAATTTTACCTGTGCTACCCATAAATATATTTCTCCTCCTTTTTATATGCTATATATATATCCCCTTTTATCATCGACAAAAAAGAATAACAGCTCATATGGAACAAAATATTATATAAAATGAATGAATTTTACATGAGAATCCACATGAATTATTTTCTAATAAACTATGCATATTCAATTTTATAAGAATATAACTTGAATTATGCATATAGGATAATAGTATACTAGAAAACAATAGAAACTTGTGATGAATTTGAAACATGTGATGAAGTTAAAACAACATCATATGATGATAAGCGTAATAATCTTTGTAGCAATACCATACGACCCGGATAGAAGATAAAAAAATGAACATTAAATATTTACAACATTTTGGCACAATATCATCATAAAAGCATCATCACAAGTCATCCAACATAAGTTTAACAACATCATAACATAAATTTCATATAAAATATCAACATACCCAACCTAGAACTAAGATTTTTTAAAGCCAAAATATTATTTATGAAATCAAAAATAAATTAAACTTAAGAGTTCATTCTTCCCCACCATCATCGTCATCGCCCTCATCGTCTTCATCGTCATCGTCTTCTTCCTTAGTGGACCATCGAAGATAGTAGTTCATAAACCCCGGAAGAAAATGTACCGGTGCAAGCAATTTTATTCCAAATTTTTGAAAGAAATCCCTTGGGTTAATTAAAGTGCCTCCCCGTTTTAGCTCCATAATTCGTTTTTGGAGTTTTGATTGATTATTGAAAATAGTGACAAGAGCTTTCTTTTGATTTCCATCCGTACTAATAACTTGAATAATATCTTCATCATCCAATGTCACGAAAGAAGATGGCCTTTTAGGGGTTGTAGGCTTAGTGGGTTGTGCTATTTTATTAGCAATATTTACTTTCAATTGCTCAAAAGAAATTCTATTGAGAGTTTGTGGACTTGCGGGGACACGCATTAAGGCCAAAGCCTTCATTCCAATTTCTCTTCAAAGACATCGTGGATTATGTGAGCTTAGCTTTTTAATCAAGCCCGGATTGAGTTGAGAACATGACAAATTAGAACACAAACAGAAGAACATTTCATTGCTTATTACAACAATTTACATCAGAGTACAAGAATATACAGAGTATGAGCAAATAATGTACATTTGATAAATATCAGAGATTTACAAATTACAATGTAGCGGAAAATATTACAAAACACAACTGAAAGAAATACACGGATACAGAGCATTCCGAATATAGCTCCATCTATAAACCAAGATCGTGTGAATATAATATCCGCAAAACCAAAACTACTAACTGCCCGTGTGGAAAATAGGGGCACCCAGAGTTTAGGTTAAAATAATAAACTCCAGGCCAGTCATGTGACTGATGTGAGAACTAAAACAGTTATTTAAAACTTTACTTTAAAAATTAAGTAAATCAAGGGACCATGCCGTATAACACGGAATGGGTTTCCTCCCAAGTATACCAGTGCATAAAACAAACAGCGCAATGCTTTTTGAAAAAATGAAGCTATTATAAGACCCAGGTCCCATCACACAATGCAATGCAAGCCGAAGGATAGGGTTTCCCTTATAATAGCCAAACATGCTTGTTATGTTTAAAACAAATCAATTTATACTATTATAAGTGCATAGTGTATAAAAAAACATCAAATATAAATGTATCAATCATAGATGGCATGGGTACCATATATCACGTCGCTAATACTAGGCTCTAAAATCAAAACCAAAATGTCACGTATTGGAAATTGGATTTCTGTCATGAGTCTAGGCAAGGAATGTACTCCTAACCGCTTCGAGACACTCTAGCAAATGCCTCGGGACTACACACTCTGTGCAACCCCTGGATCCTCCAAGGACGGTCCACACTTACGTTTGTGAATTAGTTATTCCTGAACACACGTTTCCTGATCCTATCGAACCGATCCATCGGCTCCGTAGTAACCGATATATCTGAGGCGCCTCGCAATCCAACAACCACATAGGTAAAAATAATAAATGCCTGGGCTCCATACCTTGACATCACCCATAGCTAGAAAGAAACGCCATGTCCTCCTTGGGTCCCTTATCCCATTTTTAACTCATACTGAGGTGTGAGGCTCGCGAATTAACGCTATACACAAAGCTATGCTATACTAAAGCCGTGCTTTGATCATCAACCACAAGACTCTTCTTTTCAACAGAAGCCTTGATCATTTGCACCTCGGCATGCCACACAGGCAATTCATGTCATGCGACTGATGTCTACCGATATATAACCTCTGAGCTCATAGGTCTCAGAGAAGGGCGTTAAGCAAGAGAATAAATTCTCTGCCGCCAAACAGATATATATTTAATAAAAATCAATCAACACGGAATAAAATCCAATGTCAGACACACATCAAATTACAAGTTCGTTCTGGGTCTGAATGAAACCGGAGGCACCTTATTCCTCGTCCTATATGTCCAATACAGGAGAGAGGTCCTCGCATATCTGGTCGATCTCCAAGTCTGAACGATCATTACTTATTACCTTGTCTTGGGTGTACAGTCCAATCAAGACATCAGTAATCATCCAAATGATATGAAGACCTCTGGTCTTCAACCACCGTCTTCACCGTCGACTTATCATCGAATCAGTTATTCAGAATGGGTATAAACTCGACCTTTCTGAATAACTCGCATATATTATAAACAAGTGCTATAAAACACAGCATACGCCTCATTCCAATTCTGAATATTCTTTTATTTAAAAATTCATATCCTTTGGGAAAGGTTCCTGTTAATTTTATCAAACATAAATTCTTTAAATTTATTCTTTAATCTTCCTTTGGATATTAATTCAAACCAAATTAAGGTTTATCCAAACTAGTCGGGATTAGCGATCCTTACCGAAGTAATCATTTATTTTATTTCCCAATCCCAACCTATTCATCCCATGAAGCAAAAGTGGTAATACTTCATATCTAACACCACGGTGTTATCGGTTAAATTAATTACCATTTCCCGTTCAAATCTAATTAAAGATTTAACTATCGCTTGGAGCAAAACTGGTGATTCTCCGCTCTCGATCATTTCCCAAATTTGATAATTTAAATTATCAATTCACATTTCAATCTAATTAAAGATTCATTAAAACTCCAATTGGTTTTAATCTTCCCAAAAATCAATATAAATGATTATTTAATTTTGGAAACACAAACATGCCACATCGACAATCTACACCGTACTATTGATTTCTACCGATATATAACCTCTAAGCTCGTACGTCTTAGAGAAGGGTGTTAAGCAAAAGAATAAATTCTCCGCCACCAAACAGATATATATTTAGCAGAGATCAACCATACAGTTTGAAATACAATGGTAGACATGTAATCCTGTCTTTAACTGGGTTAAAGAACTAATGTCATTTAAAACATTGTTCACAATGAACCCAAATCCACTTCCCTAAAATGGAATTTTCACGGAAAAAAATCAATATATAATCGATATCAATTTCCGTATCCGACTAATAATATAAATGGAATAACGACAAAGCCTTTTAAATTCCATATATATATTAACAATCTTCCTCCACAGAAGCTCACTTCGATTATTATCAAATCGAATTCCATTCGATTCCAATTTAATATATTAAATTGGAAAACTTTACTTTGGAAAATTCTCTTTAAATCTTAGTAAAAAGATTTATAAATTCCAAGTCACATTTCACTGTAAATCGAGTTAAAGAATGAACGTCGTTAAAAACACATTTCATAATAAACCCGATTCACATTCCATTTTATTCCAGTTACTAAATATAACTGGAAACTCTAATAATCTTATTTAAAAGATTTATTCCTCTCACACGGGGTTTAAGAACTGTGTTATTTAAGACACCATTCACGGCAAACCCAAAATCCAATTCTTTTATTCAATTCCAATTAAATATTAATTTATTGGAAAACTTCACTAAATCTTAATTAAAAGACTTATTCTTTTCTCAACAGGGTTTAAAAACAGTGTTACTGAAGACACCATTCACGACAAACCCAAAATTTCATTTGATATTAAACACAAGGCACAAAATATAAATTATATTCAATATCAAATTCTGAAATCAACAAATATCGTATTGGAAGTAACGATATATATATATATATCTTCCAAATTCCCATATCAATATCCGTATAATCACGGAATCCAATACCGAAATATTCCGAAGATAATTTCAATTCAAATCCATTCCAATTCATATATTGGAAATTCTCGTTATTTTTTAAACCATTTCAAATCCAATTTATTTATTTAAAAATATTGGATTATAATTCTAGTTCATAACTAGTTCATTTTTATCAAAATATATTTTTATCTTTACAAACGTGGAATTTTTCATCCCAATTCTTTCCAAATCATTTATTATAGTTTTATACAAGTTATCAATATTTTTACTAATTTTATTAAGGCTCTTTCAGTCGATTTCTATAAACGATCATCGAACTGCACTTACAATGACTTTTCCAAATTTTATTTGGACATAATTCCAAATCCAACCGTTAGATTTCAAATCTCTTATATTCGTTGGAAAGCTCTTTTCGATACGAACCCAATGGTTCTGGTTTTAGGAGAATCCGACTGTCGAATCTCCCGTAATGTCAATGGTCGGGATTCGCAAACGGTCGCGGGGCGGCGCATTCTATTCAGGCCATTTAATATATATAATATATATATTATATATATTTTGTCGATTTCTGTCTAAAACGTATTTTATAAATCGTTTTAAATTTGTTTTAAAAATGATTTCAACTTCATATTCAATTTTAAATCAAAATTGAATATTTCATATCATTCATATACAAATGATAATATTTCAAAACATTAGATTTTGAAATCACTTCCTTTTCGATATTCTTTATAAAAATGAATAAAATCGATATAAATATCGTTCGCGTCAAAATGACGCATATCTAATCAACACGGCTTCATATATTTCAATATTTTCGTGTTCATCCCAAATCGGACATATTTTGATCCATTACTGAATATTATTTTTAAATATTAGTTATTTTAAAATATTCATTATTCTTCATTTTAAAACATTCGTTAATTTAAAATATTCTTTCATCCCGAATTGGAATCAGACACGGTCAATTACCATATAATTTTATTTATATGGATTTCATACACACATGTATACAACAATAATCAAACACAATCAACCATCATCCAGAGTGCATTACACAACTGCATAAGTGTTAAATATAAATAATTGACGCTTACACAGTTTGTCAACCCATCGATTGACATACAAATAAACAATTGGGATTAGTGTATGTCAAGTATCATCCCAATACCCTTGTGGGGTTTCAACTAACAAATATTGAATATTATTTGTACAGTTGGGCGATGTGTAAAATATATCGTCCCAATCAATATCAGTTAAATGTGTGTATATAAACAAATCGTCCGATTTATAAATGAATATTCATTTTCATTCATATACTCATTAAAAATTATATTTTTAACGATAAAATATTTATTTCAACACATGAATATTTTATACAGAATACAATAAAAATGATATTTTTATTGTTCTAACATATTTTAGAAAATTTTGGCAGCATAACAGCGCGATACTAGAACCGGAATAAGGTCCAGCCTAATCCGTCGCCTAATACTGGCTCGCGCCATACACATACCAATTCTAATCAATTCAATTTACATCCCAAACCAAATCCAAACAAATAAATCCATCAAAACAAATAATCAAACATCCATGGTTTCAAAAAAAGGTGTCGGGTGCTACTAAGCACCGTCTGCATCCTAGTATTTATGTTTAACTATAAAATAAAATTAGAGGGAGAAGTTCTCGCCTTTGGGATCCACTCCGTCATTCTTTAATTAGCAGATTTTGTCGTCGCGCTCTGTTTTGTCGCTCTCATTTGAATTCGCTTATTTGGCTCTAGAATTTGCATACGGCCTCCAATTTTCACCAAACTTTGTCAGTAGCCTAAATGTGCCATTCCAGACAACTTTTGCCTAGCGGACTTCCTTCCAAAAACACACTAGTTCACCGGAAATCGCGAAAAACAATAGCAAATCCATTGACTTTTGACGCGATTTCCGGACAGCTCCGCAATCCAAAATAGGACTTCCATATACCCAAATTGAAGAGAAAATCGTGCTCTTAGATTTTGGTATTATTGAGTTTTTGGCTAGAAGTGCACCGTTTGAGAGTTATTGGCGAAATAGTGACAGGGGGTTTTATGCAAAAACGGGAATTTGTGAAAAATGTGATTTTGGAGGTGGTGGGGCCCATGGCCGGAGCTGAGGGCTGAGGGGCGGCGGCAGGACCTAATTGGTTGTGGGAGAGGTGCAGCCAGGTGATGGCGACGTTGGAGGGGCCTACGGTGGCGGGTTTGGTTATTTGGGGCCTAGGGTTTTTGCTAATTGAAAGAGGAAAGAGGAGGAAGAAGAAGAGGAGGAGAGGAGGATGAGGAGGAGGAGGAGGGGAGAGGCCTGAGGTGGTGGTGGCGCACGGGGAGGGGGGCTGGAGCGACGGAGGTTTTTTTTATACGGTGAATGAATGAGAGAGAGAGAGGAAAGGGGAGAGTTGACCAATTTATATAATTTAATTATTTTATTTCAAAAAGTTACTTTTTTTCGGACTCCAAATCAAACCCAACGACTGTCGCCCTAACTAGTTACCCTCATTCCGAACACAATGAGATATGTTCGGTAAGCTAGTTCGACTGTTACGATCATTTTTTATCAAAATTAAAATATAAATTAATATAACGTTCAAAATTGATTTCAACATACATTTTAATTTACCGGGACCACATACGGACTCCAAAAATTTCAAAGAAATAAATCTAGCTATGTTTTGGCCATACAGTCCTAATAAAACTAATTTCGTTGAATTTGGAGACCGTTTGAAAAACGGTCATTTTCCAGTCGATTAAATTCAAACTGAATTGATCAAACTCGTTTAAATTTACCACGCTCACATATTAGTTCCAAAAATTATGAAAATTGGAATCTAGCAATAATTTGACATTCGGATCCAACAAAAGTGGCTTCGTCGAAAACAGAGGTTGTTTGCAAAATCTCTATTTTTAAGGGCTATATATTATATAAAATTCCATAGCGACTATTCTGAATTTTCAACTAGACATAAGTTTTTATTCCCGCTATGAAATCTGGATTTTTCACATTCGTTGGAAAGATATTTTCAAACAGATTCAAATATTTCTGGTTTTACCAAAATCCGGTTTATTTTGAATCTTGTACATTCATTTGAAATTTGAAATCGAATTTTCAAACTACCGCGCCATTTCAGGCTCGTTAAATAATTAAAATAAATTTATTCGTTCTAATTTCGATTAAAATAAATTTTTAGTCATTATTATTTAAAATAATTCATTTTAAATGTTCAAACTTCATTAAAATTGCTAAAATAAAGTTTTTAAATTGGTTCTGATTTTTCAGGTTGTTACAATCTCCCCTACTTAAAATCTTTTCGTCCTCGAATAGGAACGGAGCTGAAAATTGTTTAACTAACCAACTCAACTTTCAGTTTGGCTTTCGTTCTTCAACTTTTCAGTTTCTAAGAGTTTTCCAATTCTTTAAAAATTTGGCTAACACCCTAAATTTTTTGAAAAATTTCACCATAACCTCCTTTGTACGGGGAGACATTTAAAAACGCAACTAGCCACACAGGGCCCTTACCAATCCAAAAAAGAAAAAGAAAAAGCCAATCGGCTCATAAAATCATCCAAACCGAATAAATTAGTAAACATGTACCTATTTGTCGGGCATACAATTTTATTTCTCTTCTTAGCTTCCCTGCTATGACATGTTCAATGTATATACATGTATATGCATGCATTTTCAACCTATTTTCAGTTCAGTTAAATATTTGACACAATTTAGCTAAATTTACTTTCCTTCACATGTTGGTTTTAAATAAATAATCACATAACACAATCAACAATCAACAATTAATTAGTTGATTAACGTTTCAAACACATAACTTTAAAATTTGCCAAAATCAGATTTTTAGTGCCAAATCACAACAATAACCCTATCTAAATTTTGGTTCTTACACCAGTCGATTGGAAATATATAGATATCCCACTTTCGAAACTCGAACACAAACTGCTGATGCTACGTAGTCATCAATAGAATCATTTCTGGGCGACTAGAGTGTGATTCTATATCTATCCAGTATATTTGATGCTTTGTATACACATTTACAAAGCGTATATGGAAAATCTTCATATACTTGATTATCCAAATTCAATATAAAATAAATATTCAAATACGTATAAAATGGTTTAAATTTTCAAAACAAAATTTGTTTTTATAAATAATACTCTTCTAACTCATTCTAGGATATTACTAATCATATCTCCAACGAGTCATTCTTATTGGGTATTACTAATTCAATCTCTGATGAATTCTTTCGTTTGGTTCTAATGTATCTTGTTCTCGAGCTCTGTAAACCAAAGCTCCGATACCACGATGAAACGACCCAAACTTTCCCTTATGGGAAAGTTCGAATTGAGCTGTAAACACGATAAATCAGAACATAAACCAAAGAACATGTCATTGCTTATTACAAAAATTTACATCAAAGTACAAGAATATACAGAGTATGAGCAAATAATATACATTTGGCAGAGACTTACAAATTACAATGCAGCGGAAAATAATAAAAAACACAACTGAAAGAAATACACAGATGCAGAGCGTTCCGAATATAGCTCCAGCTATAAACCAAGATCTTGTGAATATAATATCTGCAGAACCAAAACTACTAGCTTCCCATGTGGAAAATAGGAGCACCCAGAGTTTAGGTTAAAACAATAAACTCCAGGCCAGTCATGTGACTGATGTGAGAACTAAAACAGTTATTTAAAACTTTACTTTAAAAATTAAGTAAATCAAGGGACCACGCCGTATAAAACGGAACAGGTTTCCTCCCTAGAATACCAGTGCATAAAACAAACAACGTAATTCTTTTTGGAAAAGCGAAGCTATTATAAGACCCAGGTCCCATCACACAATGCAACGCAAGCCGAAGGATAGGGTTTTCCCTTATAACAGCCAAACATGCTTGGTACGTTTAAAACAAATCACTTGATACTATTATAAGTGCGTAGTGTATAAAACAACTTCAAATATAAATTTATCAATTATAGACGACATGGGTTCCATATATCATGTCGCCAATACTAGGCTCTACAATCAAACCCGAAATGTCACGTGTTGGAAATTGGATTTCCGTCATGAGTCTAGGCAAGGGATGTACTCCTAACTGCTTTGAGACACTCTAGCAAATGCCTCGGGACTACACACTCTGGGCAACCCCTGGATCCTCCAAGGACGGCCCACACTTACGTTTGTGAATTAGTTATTCCTGAACACATGTTTCCCGGTCTTATCGAACCTATCCATCGGCTCCGTAGTAACTAATATATCCGAGGCGCCTCGCAATCCAACAACCACATAGGTAAAAATAATAAATGCCTAGGCTCCATGCCATGACATCACCCATAGCTAGAAAGAAACGCCATGTCCTCCATGGGTCCCTTATCCCGTTTTTGACTCATACTGAGGTGTGAGGCTCGCAAATTAACGCTATACACAAAGCTATGCTATACTAAAGTCGTGCTTTGATCATCAACCACAAGACTCTTCTTTTCAACAGAAGCCTTGATCATTTGCACCTCAGCATGCCACACAGGAAATTCACGCCATGCTGATGTCTACCGATATATAACCTCTGAGCTCATACGTCTCAGAGAAGGGCGTTAAGCAAGAGAATAAATTCTCCGCCGCCAAACAGATATATATTTAATAGAAATCAATCAACACAATAAAATCCAATGTCATACACACATCCATTTACAAGTTTGTTCGGGGTCTGAACGAAACTGGAGGCACCATATTTCTCGTCTCATATGTACGATACAGGAGAGAGGCCCTCGCATATCCGGTCGATCTACAAGTTCGTTTGGACGATCACCACTTATTACCTTGTCTTGGGTGTACATCCAAATCAAGACATCAGTAATCATCCAAACAATGTGAAGACCTCCGGTCTTCAACCACCATCTTCATCGTCGACTTATCGTCGAATCAGTTATTCAGAATGGGTATTAACCCGGCCTTTCTGAATAAGTAGCATATATTATAAACAAGTGCTATAAAACACATCATACTTCCCATTCCAATTCTGAATATTCTTTTATTTAAATATTCATATCCTTTGGGAAAGGTTCCCATTAATTTTTTCAAAGATAAATTCTTTAAATTTATTCTTTAATCTTCATTTGGATATTAATTCAAACCAAATTAAGGTTTATCCAAACTAGTCGGGATTAGCGATCCTTACCGAAGTAATCATTTATTTTATTTCCCAATCCCAACCTATTCATCCCATGAAGCAAAAGTGGTAATACTTCATATCTAACACCATAGTGTTATTGGTAAAATTAATTACCATTTCCCATTTAAATCTAATTAAAGATTTAACAATCGCTTGGAGCAAAACTGGTGATTCTCTACTCTCGTTCATTTCCCAAATTTGATAATTTAAATTATCAATTCACATTTCAATCTAATTAAAGATTCATCAAAATTCCACTTGGTTTAAATCTTCCCAAAAATCAATATTAATGATTATTTAACTTTGGAAACACAAACATGCCGCATCGACAATCTACACCGTACTATTTATTTCTGCCGATATATAACCTCTAAGCTCGTACGTCTTAGAGAAGGGTGTTAAGCAAGAGAATAAATTCTCCGCCACCAAACAGATATATATTTAGCAGAGATCAACCATACAGTTCGAAATAAATATAAGACATGTAATCCAGTCCTTAATTGGGTTAAAGAACTAATGTCATTTAAAACACAGTTCACAATAAACCCAAATCGTCTTCCATAAAATGGAATCCTCACGGAAAATAAATCAATATATAATCGATATCAATTTCCGTATCTGACTAGTAATATAAATGGAATAACGACAAAGTCTTTAAAATTCCATATATATTAACAGTCTTCCTCCACAGAAGCTCACTTCGATTATTATCAAATCGAATTCCATTCAATTCCAATTTAATATATTAAATTGGAAAACTTTACTTTGGAAAATTCTCGTTAAATATTAATAAAAAGATTTATAAATTCCAAATCACATTTCACAGTAAATTGGGTTAAAGAACGAATGTCGTTAAAAACACAGTTCACAATAAACCCGATTCACATTCCATTTTATTCCAGTTACTAAATATAACTGGAAACTATAATAATCTTATTTAAAAGATTTATTCCTCTCACACGGGGTTTAAGAACTGTGTTATTTAAGACACCATTCACGAAAAACCCAAAATCCAATTCTTTTATTCAATTCCAATTAAATATTAATTTATTGGAAAACTTCACTAAATCTAAATTAAAAGATTTATTCTTTTCTCAACTGGGTTTAAGAACAGTGTTACTGAAGATTCCATTCACGTCATACTCAAAATCTCATTTGATATTAAATACAAGGCTCTGAATAGAAATTATATCGGCTTATATTCAATATCAGATTCTGAAATCAGCAAATATCGTATTGGGAATAACGATATATATTTCTTCCAAGTTCCCATATCAATATCTGTATAATCACGGAATCCAATACCGAAATATTCCGAAGATAATTTCGATTCAAATCTATTCCAATTCATATATTGGAAATTCTGGTTATTTTTAAAACCATTTCAAATCCAATTTATTTATTTAAAAATATTGGATTATAATTCTAGTTCATAACTAGTTCATTTTGATAAAAATATATTTTTATCTTTACAAACGTGGAATTTTTCATCCCAATTCTTTCCAAATCATTTAGTATGATTTTACATAAATTATCAATATTTTTAATAATTTTATTAAAGCCCTTTCAGTCAATTTCCATAAGCGGTCATCGAACTGCACTTACAGCGACCTTTTTCAAATTATATTTGGACTAATTCCAAATCCAACCGTTAGATTTCAAAATCTCTTATATTCGTTGGAAAGATCTTTTCGATACGAACCCAACGGTTCTGGTTTTAGGAGAATCCGACGGTCGAATCTCTCGTAATGTCAATTCGAAGTCAATGGTCGAAATTCGTGAACGGTCGCAGCGAAGCGCGTTCTATTCAGGCCATTATATATATAATATATATATATATATTATACATATTTCATCGATTTCTATTTAAAACGTATTTTATAAATCGTTTTATATTCATTTTAAAAACGATTCAACTTCATATTCAATTTTAAATCAAAATTGAATATTCCATATCATTAATATATAAATGATAATATTTTCAAAACATTAGGTTTTGAAATCACTTCCTTTTCGATATTCATTATAAAAATGAATAAAATTGATATAAATATCGTTCGCATCAAATTGGCGCATATCTAATCAACACAGCTTCATATATTTCAATATTTTCGTGTCCATCCCAAATCGGACATCAAAATCATATTTTGATCCATTACTGAATATTATTTTAAAATATTAGCTATTTTAAAATATCCATTATTCGTCATTTTAAAACATTCATTAATTTAAAATATTCGTTCTTCCCAAATGGGAGTCAGACACAGTCAATTACCATATAATTTAATTTATATGGATTTCATACACACATGTACACAACAATAATCAAACACAGTCAACCATCATCCAGAGTGCATTACACAACTACATAAGCGTTAAATATAAATAATTGACGCTTGAGTAGTTTGTCAACCCATCGATTGACATACAAATACACAATTGGGATTAGTGTATGTCAAATACCCGTGTGGGGTTTCAACAACAAATATTGAATATTATTTGTGCAGTTGGGCGATGTGTAAAATTTATCATCCCAATCAATATCAGTTAAATGTGTATACATAAACAAATCGTTGATTTGTAAATGAATATTCGTTTTCATTCATATACTCATTAAAAATTATATTTTTAATGATAAAATATTTACTTCAACACATGAATTTTTTATGCAGTTCATTTATACAATAAAACAGATATTTTTATTGTTCTAACATATTTTAGAAAATTTCGGCAGCATAACGGCGCAATACTAGAACCGGAATAAGGTCCAGCCTTATCCCTCGCCTAATACTGGCTCGCGCCATATGCATAACAATTCTAATCAATTCAATTTACATCCCAAACCAAATCCAAACAAATAAATCCATCAAAACAAACAATCAAACATCCATGGTTTCAAAAAAAGGTGTCGGGTGCTACTAAGCACCGTCTGCATCCTGGTATATATGTTTAACTATAAAATAAAATTAGAGAGAGAAGTTCTCACCTTTGGGACCCACTCCGTCATTCTTTAATTAGCGGATTTTGTCGTCGCGCTCCGTTTTGTCGCTCTCGCATTTGAATTCGCCTATTTGGCTCTAGAATTTGCATACGGTCTCCAATTTTCACCAAACTTTGTCAGTAGCCTAAATGCGCCATTCCGGACAACTTTTGCCTAGTGGACATTCTTCCAAAAACGCACCAATACGCCGGAAATCGCGAAAAACAACAGTAGGTCTGTTGAATTCGGACGTGATTTTCGGATAGCTCCGCAATCCAAAATAGGACTTTCATTTGCCCAAATCGAAGAGAAAATCGTGCTCTTCGATTTTGGTATTGTGGAGTTTTGGCTAGAAGTGCACCGTTTGAGTGTTATTAGTGAAACAGTAACAGGGGGTTTTATGCAAAAACGGGAATTTGTGAAAAATGTGATTTTGGAGGTGGTGGGGCCCATGGCCGGAGCTGAGGGCTGAAGGGCGGCGGCAGGACCTGATTGGGTATGGGAGAGGTACTGCCAGGTGATGGTGGCGCTGGAGGGGCCCACGGTGGCGGGTTTGGTTATTTGGGGCCTAGGGTTTTTGCTAATTGAAAGAGGGAAAGAGAAGGAGGAAGAAGAAGAGGAGGAGAGGAGTAGGAGAAGGAGGAGGAGGGGAGAGGCCTGAGGTGGTGGTGGCGCACGGGGAGGGGGGGCTGGTGCGACGGAATTTTTTTTATACGGTGAATGAATGAGAGAGAGAGGAAAGAGGAGAGTTGACCAATTTATATAATTTAATTATTTTATTTCAAAAAGTTACTTTTTTCGGACTCCAAATCAAACCCAACGACTGTCACCCCTAGCTAATTACCCCTATACCTAACACAATAAGATATGTCCGCTAAGCCACTGTTACAATTAGTTTTTATCAAAATTAAAATATAAATTAATATAACGTTCAAAATTGATTTCAACGTACATTTTAATTTACCGGGGCCACACACGGACTCCAAAAATTCCAAAAAATTAAATCTAGCTATGTTTTGACCATACAGTCCTAACAAAACTTATTTCATTGAATTTGGAGACCGTTTGAAAAACGGTCATTTTCCAGTCGATTAAATTCAAACTTAATTGACCAAACTCGTTTAAATTTACCACGCTCACATATTAGTTCCAAAAATTAGGAAAATTGGAATCTAGCAATAATTTGACATTCCGGATACAACAAAAATGGTTTCGTCGAAAACGGAGGTCGTTTGCAAAATCGCTATTTTTAAGGGTTATATATAATATAAAATTCCATAGCAACTATTCTGAATTTTTCAACTAGGCATAACTTTTTATTCCCGCTATGAAATCTGGATTTTTCACATTCGTTTGAAAGATATTTTTAAATAGATTCAAATATTTCTGGTTTTACGAAAATTCGGTTTATTTTGAATCTTGTACATTCATTTGAAATTTGAAATCGAATTTTCAAACTACCGGCCATTCAAGGCTCGTTATATATTTAAAATAAATTTATTCGTTCTAACTTCGATTAAAATAAATTTTTAGTCGTTATTATTTAAAATAATTCATTTTAAATATTCAAAATTCATTGAAATTGCTATAATAAAATTTTTAAATTGGTTCTGAGTTCCCGGGTTTTTACAATTCACATATTATAGGCATCGTAATGGATCATCTTATATTTCCTTTTATAAGTTATATTGAGAAACTCATCCACTATGATCTTAGCCCAATTAACTTGAACATTGTTGTAGATGGCATATAAAGCTTGAAAATCCTCTTATACACTTTTTCATAGCTACCAGTGCGTGGTGGTAATGGATGAATGAAGGTACATTGTAAAATGTGAGCTTGGGATCGTAAAGCACTTGATTTTAATTTAAACATATCAATCAAGCTATTAGAGAAAAATCGATGGGATGCTATATCCCTTTCATCCATATCTACTTTGATATCATCAATATTTGTTCCTTCATAGGCATATGTAGGACATGACCTAAGCGAGCTATAGGAATGAACATTGAAATCCCACACACTTTTGACCAAATTACATTGGTTTTATCCTCAGGGTTTTCAAAATCAAGATTAAAATTAGCCAAAAAAACTTGATGAGAAGATTATCTAACTTTTTATTATTATCACTAAAGTCAACAAGAGATTCGAAATGAGTCGACTTTGCTATTTGCTGAATTCGATACCTAGAGAATTCAGAAAATTTTATGAACGATCCATGATAGAACTTTGAATCCTTCATGGCTTTAAATCGTTGAATTGCAAGGTCATTGTGTAGCCATTGTTTGCATCGATCCTCTGGGACGGTAACCGTTTGTCTTTCTTTGATAGAGGAGGTATGTTTTTTTTTTTTTTGAATTTGTGTTTGGAGAATTTTGGATTTTGAAATTTTTGATTGGAATTTCGGTTTTAGGTTTAGATAAATGAAGGAACGAGGGAAATTGGGGATGGTATACATTAATTTTAAAAGGTATCGGGCTTAACAACCTTAAAAAACCAATTTGAATGGATTTAGCCGGTTGTTTTCATATTTCAGTCGGCTGAATTAAGTTAAATTCCAAACAGAGAACACCCAGTATTTTCAACCAGTTGTTTTGATGAATTCAGTTGGTTGAATTCTGGGTTTAAAATTTTGTATATCATGACTATTCAGTCGACTGAAATTTCAAATCAGTAAGCTGAATTTAGAAATCTATTGAGTTTGTGTACTATGTATTTATAAATTTAACACCTATTGCTTGTATGCGTTAATCTATGAAATTCTAAGTATATATAAATGATTGATATCAATGTGTGTGTGTGTGTATATATGTGTGTGTGTGTGTGTGTTTGTGTAAGATCATATTTTGTGTAAACATTTTTTTTAAAACAATATTTTTTATTCAAGTTTAATAATAAAATTTTGACAGTAGATAAATTATTGAAAATGAATGAATATAAATCGTATAATCAAAATCTTGGGAACTCATTCCAAGTTTAAGGAAGAAGAATTTTTGGAGAGTTTTTCTTCTTAGCCTCTTCGTTTGCTGCAAAAAAATTATCCCAAGAAATCAACGTTTACGGAGGTCATTGCGGAATTGGATGCATTGGATTATGGGAAGATAAAGGATCGTGAACATCTGACTTAAGGTTCCACAAACTCTTAAAACTATTTGTTTTAGAAAATTTAATCTTCTTGTCGCAACCTTCTATTCTAAAATATAATTCACGTTAAAGATTATTGACGTCAAAAAGTGGGACTCTTGACTATCAACCCCCAAAGCATGTAATCCATACATAAATCACAAAGTATTTTTACAATCTCAATCACAGAATGTAAGAAAATAAATAAACACAGGGAAAACGCGACAATTTTATACTGGTTCATCCAAATTCAAGCCTACGTCTACTTATAATCTCTGTTTATATTGTCGATTATAGGTTACAATTGTTTGATTGTAAGAAAGTATAAAAAGAATAAGAATTAAGCAAAATCCTTGTATTGGAGTTCGGCTCGGTTCAGTAATGGTGCAACAGCCTTGCGCCTGAGTCAGAGAAGCCGGAAAAAGGTCCAAAGATCCCAATTCAACTTCTGAACTTAATATTATAGACAAATTCTGGGTCAGCTAGACTTGCCATGTGGCGGTCATCCTTGGTTGGATCGGTCACGTGTCAAGCGATACCGATAATCAGGAGTAGGTAGCTAGGCCTAGTCTTCACATGAGCTACAGTGCTCCTCGTATTGCACATCACACGTGTAGTTTGATCCGAAAATTATGGAGGTAGAGATGCCATAGTTGACCAGGAAAAGTGCCTCGACGACCGGTTTTGCAGCCTTTGAATATCTCCAGGCTTCGAGTCAGTGTGGGTCAGTTTGGTATAACCGACCAGGGGAGTTTTGACCTGAAAAGTTTATAGAGGAGGTGAAGAACCACGCCGACCCGAGTCAGGCCGATCCGGGATATTTTGATCTGAAGTGAACTTTAGCTTTAAGGCCTGAAAGTGTGAATTTAGGTCGAATTGACCTGAGTTGATCCGAGACTCGGGTCGAACAGAAGCTTAATACTGTTATATCGTATCCAATTAAATTGACCTAGCGGGAGACTTTGTTCACATCCTGAACACCTCTTCTGATTGAAATCCGAGTTGTAATGGTCTTGCTATAAGGCACGTCAGCACTTTCCTCCCCGAACATATCTTTCTTAATGAAGGAAGATATGTTCTGGATAATCCTCTATCCATAGAAATCCAAGAGAAGTAACCAAAAGAAATCCAAAGAGCCACGATCACGCCGGATCATATTAGTAGAAAACAAGAAATCCATGGTCACACCAGACCATATTATAAGAAAGCCAGAAAACCAGAGTACCAAGACATTAGACAACCTCTCTAGGTCGTATTATAAAAGAAATCCAAGAAAACCAGGGCCTCGCTGGGTCCACCCATGTGTTAGAATAATCCATACCTATATAGAAGACATGCAAATAGTTGTATCAAATCCTGACAATCACTGTTTTACTTTTTCAAGCATAACCCATGCTCGGACAGCCTAGTGATCATAATCCATACTCGATCTATGACTGAATTTCCTTGTCAAGACCTAACAAGATGACCCAACCCCTCGGGCGTAAACCATCCCTGCAAATCCAAACTGAGTATACACATACGTAGATCATGATCGAGTTTTCTCGTCATATCTTGAAAGGTCAATTTATCCTCGCGGGTATAAATCGTATCGAAAGTTTTAAATCAAGTATAAACCATACTCTAGGATCCAAATTGAGTATAAACTATACTCATGTCGCGGTAGATCAAAACTTGCCACAACCAGACAAGATAGCCCATCCTTAGGCATGATCCATACCTAGGGTCAAGAGATGAGCATGATCTATACTCGTGCCTACGATTGAGGATCTCACCAAATCCTGACATGATACTTATGCATAGTCAAACATAATCAATGCTTGAAATTTATTTTATTGAATCTACAATTATTACATAATCCAAACAAAGCCTGATTGGTTTATTATTGAATCCAGAGCATGCTTAGGGAATAAATCCTAATCTCATACGTGTGTACTTCAACTTAGTCTCTTATTCATCAGATGGTTTTACAATCGAGAACAAAATATGTTCGAGGATTAAATCCTAATCCCCGTGCATTTTTGAGTCAACGTAGTCATCCAGAAATCAAATACAATCAAACACATATCTTATTCATAAGAAAGTGAAAATCCATGGTGATCTAATCCATATAAGCTAATAATGATCCCGTAGTTGCTCTATCCTAGATCACTCCCATTTCGAGGAGCATGCATAGGCAGCAGTGCCGGTGTAGGCGCTGCTGATTGTTTGAGATATTTGAGCAGCTCTCCATGTCTGATTCGCTCTTCAATAAGGTCATGCAAGTGCCTGCAGTCGTTGGTGGAATGGCCTTCCATTTCATGAAACGTGCAATGCAACCTAGAAACTCACTCCTTCTAAGTTGGTTCCCTCCTGGGAGGCTTTGGGAAAGGAAGAGTTCCTCGCATGTCAAGGTATGTATCCGGTAATGAGGAATTGAGCTCGGTATACTTGTCTTACTCAGGTTCCTTCCGGAACCGCACATTCCTCTCATTCTTTTGCATGACCTTTCCCTTCCCTTGCTCTTTTTGGGTTTGGATGATCCCCTATACTCTGCCAAGTAAACATCAGGGTCATCTTCCCCGATATTGACATCCTCTTGTCGTAAGAACCGATCGGCCTCCAAGAAGAATTCACCAAGGACTTTCGGTGGATCTCTATGTAAGGAGATTTTGAAACTTGTCTTGTCCAAGATGTCGGAGATGGCTGCCATGAGTACCATAGAAGGCTTCAGTATGTCCACTGTCTTCACTGCCGCATTAAACATTTCCAAATATGAGTGCAGGGTCTCGCCAGACCTTTGTTTGATGGAGGTGAGGGTCATGACATTCTGAGGCCAAGATATGTGGACCTTGAATTGCTCTATGAAGCGAACAAACAATGCATTCCAGTGGTTGATTGATTCAGACTTCAGCTGTCGGAACCACATAGCACCGATGTCGGTTATGAACAGAGGGAAGCATTTGGCCATGACGTTATTTGTTGCCGATAACACTTGCAAGTGGTGCATCAGATGCATAGTAGGCTAGGTCATGCTGTTTTATGGCTTCCAAGATGGAAGTTTGAAGTCAGACGAGTTGTGAGAGTTCCTGATTTCCTGCGTAAATGGGTTTTGATTGTCGTTATCCACGTCGCCTTGAGATGAAATCGGCGAATTAAACTGGCAAGCTGGCTCTCATCTCTAAGAACTTGCTGCCAATTGTGCAATCCAGGGCAGGGAGCTTCACCGCAAAGCTTAGAAGATGTTGGAAGTATGTCTTACATGCCCAGGTGTGCCTCGTATCTCCCTTAGTCCTTAGGTCGGCATGGCCGAACCGACCCGGAGCGATCTGATCGACCCGACCTAGGATAACATTTCTAGTTCCCATCACTGGCCCCTTGCCGAAGCCATAATAACTTGGTTTACATCATTGTTTTCCTTCGTAGCACCGGGAGATGATGTGGTATTGCGCTACTCGAGGATCCGAAGTAAACTTTAGCTTTAAGGTCTGGAAGTGTGAATTTAGGTCAAACCGACCTAAGTCAACCTGATACTGTGTCAAACCAAAGCTTAATATTTTTATATAGTATCCAAGTAAATTAACCTAGCGAGAGACTATGCTCATATCCTAAACACCTCTTCTGATAGAAATTCGAGTTGTGACGACCTTGATAAAAGGCACGTCAAAAAAGATCGAGCTATTGCTGTTGAAAATGATGGATATCATCAATCTTTTTTTTTTTTTTGACGGTGAGATAGCTATTTCTCATTTAGAATTTTTTTTTCTGGGGATAACCATTATGATACCACAACCACCTATAAACCAGATCTTGTTTTGGAGTTGAAATTTGAATTGGAGAAGACTAACTTGAATTCGAGTGTGAATACATTTTAAATTGTTTAAGTTTTTAAATATGTTTGTGAAGTTTCTTTAATATTGGATTTTTGTTTTTAACATTTTAACGTAAATTTATAGTTAGATTTTACTATATTCTAGGGATTAAGCCTATGGTTTTAAAAATGAGAAAACATGAACCATCTATTTGTTATAAAAATAGAACTAAAAATTAGTAGTTTAGAATTGATACTACAAGTTTGTTTTAATATTAGTATACTATTATATTCCGAGTAGACAAGAAACACCTAGAAAATTTTGAATTCCTTAGCATCAGTGTAGTCAATAGCGAATAGGGCAAGGCTTACGCTATGCACTATTTTGCGCTATAGCGCACGCTATTGCGTTCATTTTAAAAAAAAGGTAATCAAGTATATTTTGCCTAACTGAATTTTATTTTTGTTTTGCATATTTTGCATATTTTGCATCATATCCAAACCATTCAAGACTCCAAATACAAATATTACCATACTTTATTCATGTATTAAATATTTTTTGATGCAAAATATAATTATATTATAGAAAATTTGATAAGTTCATATTGTACATTCAAAATAATTGTGGATATAATATATTTATGTCTTACAAATTTGAAATTTATTCTTATAATTATGAGTTATAATGAAATTTATTTCTATGTAATAATTGTGATGATACAAAAATCCAAGAAAAAATGCGTGAAAATACACTTTTGCACAAAATATTAAAAAAAGATCTAATGACAAGTACTAAGAAAAATTTATAAAATAAGATAAGTTGTAAAGTGAGAATAAGATCAAATGAAAATAATAAATGAAGTCTGCAATAACAAGATTCAAATAAACATAAGTCAAACGTGATTCAAGTGTACAATAACAAAATGTAGAATTATATTATGCTTTGAAAATTTTAAAACGTAATCACTAGTTTCATCTAGATCAAAACCGTTAATCATTATTTAAACAATCATCAATTTCTTCTTCTTTCGAATCATACTCTATGGCATTTTTCCTGTAAGTCATTATAAGAATAATAGCATGCTATTTTTAGGCTCAATTCATTGTCTAAACATTTAAAAAAGAGACAAAAACAAAATATCGCGCTATTTAGAGCTATGCACTATTTTGCGCTATGATAAAATAGCGCGCTATTTTTGCTCTATAGGAACTCTTGCGCTATTATAAGTACAATAGCGCAAGCACTGCGCTATGCGCTATTTGTCGCTATAGCGCGCGCTTTGATACCACAACTTGGTATTGCTTAGATAATGTAATATACGTCTTAATGCTCGCAAGTGTGGTTCCTTTGGATTTGCTTGAAATCGTGTGCATAAACAAACACTCATCATTATATCAGGTTTACTTGCTATTAAATACAATAAGAATCCTACCATACTACGATATAAGTTTTAGTAAATGCTTTTGCCATTTTTATCTCTATCGAGATGTGATACTGTACTCATAGGAGTTGATTTTGCTGAAGTGTTTTCTAGTCCAAAATGTTTAATTAAATTATTACAATATTTTGCTTGATTTATAAATATTCCATTAGGTAATTGTTTAATTTGTAAACCAAAGAAATAAGATAATTCTCCAGTATGAAACGTTTCAAATTTCTTAGTCATAATTTCTGAGAATTCTTTAAATAGTTTTTCGTTAGTAGATCCAAATATATTATCGTCTATATATATTTGATTATTAAAATATCCTTTTTAGATCGTTTTATAAACAGTGTTTGATCAACCTTTCCTATTTGAAATCCTGAACTTATAAGATAATTTTAAGATGTTCATACCAAGCATGGGGTGCTTGATTTAAACCATATGATGCCTTTTTTTAATTTATATACGTATCAGGGTATTTTTCATGTGTAAATAAAGGAGGTTGTTCAACATAAGCATTTTCTTTTATACATCCGTTTAGGAAAGCACTTTTTACTTCTATTTGGTATAATTTAAAGTTATGAAAACATGTATAGGCTAATAAGATACGAATTGCTTCTAATCTAGCGACTGGAGCAAACGTTTCTTCGTAGTCAATTCCTTTTCTTGATTATATCCATGTACAACTAATCTTGCTTTATTCCTAGTTATATTTCCTAATTCGTCAGCCTTGTTTTTATATATCCATTTCGTACCAATGACCAGCTTGATCAATAGGTCTAGGAACTAATAATGAAACTTCATTGCGTTCAAATTGGTTAAGCTCTTCTTGCATAGCTATAATCCAATTGTCATCAGTAGAAGCCACTTTTGCATTTTTTGGGTTCTATATTAGATAGAAAAGCAACGCGACTTACTATATTTAATTGATTTCTTGTTCCTACATTTGAATTAATTTCTCTAATAATATTTTGAACTGGATGATCCCATAATAATTTTGGTTGGGATCTTAATTCATTATTATTATGAATAACATTTTCATCTTCTCTATTATTTTGAACAATGTTCTCATCTTCTCTATATTTTGACTAGTGTCTTCATCTTGAATACTATTTTTGTTAATATTTTGACTACTATTTTCACTTTCTATGTTATTAGAAATGATATTTTCATTGTTATTATTATGTATAACGTTTTCATTTTCTACAGAGCGTCTGAATGAAGTTTTGGCCTACTCTAGCACTTTTATTATTCAAAATTTCATATGAATTTTAAAAAAAAAAATCGTCGAAGGAAACATAAAGAGTTTCTTCAATTTTGTTAGTTATTTTGTTGAAAATTCGATAAACTTTGCTTCGATCCGAATATCTTAGAAATACTCTTCATCGGATTTTGAATCGAATTTTTTAAGATGGTCTTTTGTGTTTAAAAAACATTTGAACGAAAGAATTTAAGATATGAAATATTTGGTTTTCTATCATTAAAAAGTTCATACTGGTATTTTTCGTAAATGACAGAATAGAAACACGATTCAAAACATAACAGGCTGTTGCAACTGCTTCTGCCTAGAAATGTTTTTGTAACGTGCTTTCGTTTAGTCATGTTCAGACACATTCTTGTAAGGTTTCATCTTTTCGCCTTATTTGATTCTGAAATCTAGGTCCATAATGGGTTGAAATCGACTCGTTACTACTTACAGATTCTATCCAAAAAATTATGTTATTGGATTTGGCATGGTTGGCCGAACGGATGGGATGACGCTTGCACATGGTGGTTATGCATGACTTACATCCTCGCAACAAAACAAACACTTGGGTATCCAAAATGCCCAACCATTCATTTCCTCTTCTTCTCTCTTTGAAATAACAAAACAGTAGAGGAAATATTGAAAATATCCAACAATGCAAAGGGTTGCTATCTACATATTCGTCATTCTAAATGTCTAAACATAGTTTATTAGAGGACTCAAGAAAACAGTGTCTTTTTTATCATTCTGAGGGAAGGTTGGTATTTCATTTGGATCAATATTTGAAGAAATGGATTGTTGTAGTTACTGTGGGGATTTACCAGCATGTTTCAAGTGCTCAATATTGGCAGTGAAATCATGTAACAGTCCAGGAGCCACATTATTTGGAACAAACTATATAGGTGACTTTGTACCAAGCATATATGAATCTAAGTAAAGCCATGCATTTGCATGTTTTTGATCACCAGAGACTTTGGTTTCTATCTTGACCCATGTTTGTATAAACTGACCTGAAAGTGGACTTATACTTAATTTATGCGTTGGAATAGAGTTACTATGAGGTTTTGCATTAACAGGTTGAGTATGATTAACCTTAGAGTTTTACTAGTATCAACTTACATGGAGTTCCGGTCTGTCTCAGTCATTATTGGATGTTTTGTCATCCATAGTTTATCCATGTTGCAATTTATATCACTATATCCAGAGCTGTTGCAAATACTACATACAAAATGTCATCACTCGTAAATAACTACTTGTTGTGTAAGGTGCATTTTTATCCAATATAGGGATTTGTATAGGAAAATGACTCATCTCTATTAGAACATAAGCAAACATGATACGAATCATACCTTCGGTGATTTTATGTAGTTTTATAGACTTACCTTAAATGGAAGCACAACGGCCTCTGGCCTCGTCCGTATACAAATCCAAGTCTAGCCCTGGCAACTAAATCCAAATTAGTAACGATTGCAAAAACTCCTGGGATGATTTCCCTTTCTTTCACCTTTTTAGAATTATTAGCCTTTTATCATAAACGTATGGTTAATTTGCCAGAATTTTCATTTTAGTCTTCTTGATTATCAAACACTTCACCAGCATAAATCATCACTACAAGAATGAGTCAGTTTGGTTTCGGATGCTAGGACGGCTAGTGAGGATAAAAAAAGCGGCCGTCGCCAGCCGTGACCAAATTAAACATAACCCGTGAACCTACAGGAACATTTCACATTTTCATCGTTCCCCCCAAAATCAAACACGCAAACCACGAACAAAAAAATAAAATAAAAAACCCTGAACCCCAAATCGACGATCACCGCCGCTGACCCCTCCTTGTCGTCGCCGCCCGTAGTCTATTGCGCCTCCCCCTTCTCCAGCCATCGCCTCCTCTCTTCTAGGTATAATTTCTACCCTAATTTCATAAGTTAATTAATTAATAGTTATTTAAATGTATATGTTATGTGATTATATTATGATTGTTGAATTATTGTTGATTTAGTAATGATTGAAAACCCTAAAATGTGGATTAGTTGGTTATCGGTGAATATTGTATGTTAGTTGATTTTGTGCGTAGTATGTGTTAATGAACCGTTACTTTATAGATAATAATCAATTATTGATATTGCATTTATAATATAGGTAACTATATTTTATATTTAAAAGCTATTTAGGTGATTATCGATTAGAAATCGATTAACAAATTTTGTGAATTTAGTTGATTGGTATATACGTTGTTGGATATTGGTTTGGTAATTGTTGGATATTAGATTGGTACATACGCTGTTGGATATAGCTATTTAAAAGCTATGGTTCTGAAATTGTTGTATATGGGTTTGGTAATCCTATTAAAGGAGTTGTTGGTATATACATTGTTGGATAAATTTGTTGTTAATGGTGCAAGCCAAGTCTAGAGAGGGGTAATGCATAGTCGTTACTACGATGCTACAAAATGGCGCCGTTGTAATGACAAATTTTTTGAAAATAGTTTGGTGCTAATGTTAAATTCTAAGTAAAATCAGAAGAATAAACACCGTTATTTTTACGTTATTAATTATATAAATTATAAATTGAATACAATTAAAATGAACTCGTCGCGCAACGGAAGTTCGTAATTTTATAGTCTGAACTTTGAATGAGTTTATATGATAAAATATAGATTGAAAATCTATGAAACAAGAATCTTATGAATCTGCTGGATTGTGGTTCCGTAATGGAAAAGGAAATTTTGGATTTCATGAAGTTGACATTGAATTATGTCAAAATCAATTTTCTTTAAAAATTGTGGTGCGGTAGTTTTGAACTATAACGATTTATTAAATAAAATAGAAGGATAAATTTTAAGAAAATAAAATAGGAATTTTCAGAAAGATAAGTTTTAAAGTTTATCGTTTAACTGAGAAGTGATGTACTATCGAGATATGACAGTGTGGTGTGTAGAAGCTTTAGTCCCAACAGGCTTTATAATAATATATGTATGTGTTATCGAAATCATTGTGAGATATATTTTTGAATCAGGAAAAATGTTTGATTATTACATTGACCGTAGTTGGATGTATGAAGTTAGAATTGAAATGAAAGACTCAGGGAAAGAACATTTCTACAATAGTGTAAATGAATTTGTTTCATTTGCAGTATCTAATAATCGAAATTACGAGGAGCTTCGTTGTCCGTGTAGTAAGTGCAAACTGATGAGGTTTTGGAAACCAGACATTGTTAAAGTACATTTGTATAAATCAAGTTTTGTCCCAATTTATTATTTATGCGATTGTCATAGAGAACTTGTTGCGCCTACAATAAATCCTGTAGCGTCAGAGGTCGAATTAGTTATGATGAATCCAATAAAAGATATGGTGGAAGATGCAGCACGGTCAATGTTCCCTACCGGTCAAGCTGACGACGATGACGTCAATATTAAAGAAGAACTGAACATGGAAGCCAAAAAAAATATATGATTTATTGGCTTCAGCTAAGAGGCCATTATGGGATGTTTGTGAAAGTGGAACTGAATTATCGGTAACCGCTGAGTACATCACCATGAAATTGTTAGGCAATGCGGATTGGATCGTTAAGGCAAAGCAAACACTAGAGGGAGGGTGAATAGTGTTTGTATGAATTTAAACAAAACCTAAAACTAATGTGAACTACAAGATGAATCAAACACCATAAACACAATCACATACACAGATTCAAATATGCAAATTAAACAGAAATAAAGATGCAGAAAAGGAAAGAATACACACCGGATTTTATACTAGTTCGGATTGCTCCTACGTCCAGTCCCGCACAACGCTGGATTGCGCAGAGTTTTATCACTATTTTCAATAGTTAAGTACAACCTCTTTGATTTCACGGCTCACAAGGAGACACTGATTCCTACTTCCATGATTTCACGGCTCACAAGGACACACCATCTCCTATTTCCTTGATTTCACGGCTACAAAGACACACCGATTTCTCTTTGATTCAACATAAACAATGTTTACTCAACCTAAGCAATTACAAACAGCCCTATGACTCTTCAATATCACTTGATTCAGAGAGTAGAGAGTGTAGAGAGAAGAAGTTTGATCAAAACAGAATTGAATTCGGCAGAGTATAAGTGTGAAAACCATAAAAATGATTAAGAATAATGGTGTAGATAAAGAGGATGAAGTTAGAGAAGAAGAGATGATAAAAAAATTCGGTTTTAACCCCTTTTTATAGAGTATGAAAGGTTGCAACGGTTCTGAATCATTTCAAATAGTGAAAAGACACTTCCTTTAAAATTGGAAAAAAATGACAGTTGTATGTCGACATGGTGTTTTTGGTATGTCGACATACCCTTGTATATTTTTGATTTTTAAAGCATTTTCAAGTGTTTTGATATGAAAATAATTCTGGAAATTCTTGAGTAAAAATCTAGTGTAATAAATTAATATTATATGATAGAAAAACACATGAAAACATGAATTTAAACTATATAAATATATTTATAAAATTATAAGATTTTAAACTATATAAATATAAATATACATATAAAAATATAAATATAAAGTATATGAATATATAAAATTTAAGTTTCAAAATCAAAGAAGAATAAAAATGGAAACAAATAAAATAGAGAGGATTGAGGATAGAATTGAAAACCAGAATTTGAAAATTAGAACCTGGAGTGCTATTTAGAGTCTTACAAAATCTAAACTTTATAACTATATTAATCTTGAACTCTTGAAATCTTGATTACTCATGAGTCTTGAAATTTCTCTGATCTTTGAATCTCTATCATCTTTAAAACTGTACAGTCTTCACCAATATTTCCTGTATATAATTCCAGCGTATATATATATATATATATATATATACATACATGTATGTATATTATATACAAAAAGTGTTAGTATATATTTTATAATCAATGATAATTAAAATAAGGTTGTTGTCATCAAAACTCCATTCTCCAATAAAAATCAAAATTTAACCTTACAGAAGCTGCATTTACAATAGTTGTACAAGCTGCAAAAAGACATATGTCACCCGATAATCTGATGTGCGATAGTCATTACAAAGTGAAAACATTAATGTCAGCTTTTGGTTTGTCGTACCAAAAAATAGATACTTGTATTAAATGTTGCATGTTGTATTGGAAAGATGATATTAATTTTAGAAACTGTAAAAAATGTGGTGGGGAAAAGTATAAACCTAGAAAAAAAGAAAGGTAAGGAAGTTCCATATACGAGAATGCATTATTTACCAATCATCCCTAGACTACAACGGTTATATGCATCCTTAGTCACTGCATGTCATATGCGATGACATAGTCTGAGAACACCAGAAGATGGAACCTTGACACATCCATCAGATGGAGAAGCATGGAAACATTTTGATAGGAGTATATGATGTATCCAACATTTGCCGCAGAGAGCAGTAACGTCAGACTTCGTCAATGGATTTAAATTCAATACCAAAGACCATGGTACTGACATATTAACTTATAACAGTTGTGTATTTTTCAAAGGTAGTGATAATCTAGAAGAACATATAAAAGACCTTTATGGCGTCTTGACATAGATTTTAGAGTTGACATATTATGTACAACCTGTTGAAAAAGTTGTTCTATTCAAGTGCGGCTGGTTCAACAATGTTCCTGGTACTGAAATCAACGTGCATAAAGATTATAAACTTATACAAATAAAGCACACATCAGATTACTATAAGTATGATCCTTTTGTATTGGCAAAGCAAGCAATACAAGTTTACTTTGTTCTGTATTCGTCCTTAAAAAGAGATAAAGCAGACTGGTATGCTGTAATTAAAACAAAGGCAAGATATATGTTCGAAGGAATTGCTATTTCAGACGATGCAGCATATCAAACGGATGCCAATCAAAACGATTAAATAATAATTGCTACTGATGTTGATTTAGGGTCTTTGAATGATGAAATAAATGTTTTAATAGAAGCATTTGAGAGTACAGAGGACAACGATATAGAGTATGGGACCGAGACTGAATCAGAAAATGAAGAAGACTAATATTATTTGTATCATTAGTTGTTTACGTATATTTTGAAGCTTAGAGATGTTGTGAGCTCTGATGTACAATGATATGTTTTATATGATGTGCTATGTTGTGAACTTATATCGCTAGGTGGACACAGGCGTGGGTCCATTGAGATGATATTCCTATGCAGATTAGGAATGCCATCCTCGCAGAGGTTCTTGTAAGTATAAATATATTTTTCATTTACAAAATTATATAAAATATGCAATACAATTTGTTTGTTAATTTATAGATTGTTGTACGGGTCCGGGACGAAGATATGGATCTTTTCCTCACCGCATGGAACCAGAAGATGAGGAAAAATTATTCGGGCAACATATACATGAAAAAAACAGCGAGGAAGATGCCTCCATGGATGAGCGAGGAGATCTACGGCGATTTTCAGAAATTGTGGGCCACGGAAGCAGCGCGGGTAAGTTAATTAAGCTTATTTTTATTTCTATTTTGTATATCAATCATTTAATCGTATAATTAAATATACAGGAGCTTTCAGTGCGAAACCGAGCAAGCAGGCTCAAAAATCCTGCTTTGCATCGGGGTGGGTCTAAGTTCTCTCAGCATCGTCGCGAATTGGTACGAACGATAAATCACATTTACAGATAGTTCTAAACTTTTTTTAATCGTATTGATAAATTCCAAATATAAATTGTATCATTTTAGATGTCGACTCTCCATCGGGAGCCTACACTTGTTGAGGTGTTTACACAGACTCACGTTGTCAAGCAGACCGACGAGGAGAGCAACACCTCATATACCTAGACTTACGCTAAGTCCCGTCGAGTGATGGCTAGAATTCGTAATAATTTGCATTTCATACTGTTAATTTAAAACTGAATATTTAATGTATTCCATAATTGTCCGCTATCGCAGGACGAATACACGACGGCATTAAATGCTCGAGATGCGCAGTGTAATGACCCGCATTTGCAGAGGTATTATAATTAATTTATTTAATTATATAAATAGTGATATAGTGAATTAAATGGTGGTTGAATTAAATAATGGTGAATATTTAATTAAAATAATAAATTAAATAATATATTTAATTATGAAATAATCAGAATTGGCGGAAATGGCGATATGGTGTGAACTGGATCATCTGTGATATATAATTCAGTTTAGAATTGAATTAGAATAACGAATATATTATTTGAACGACAATTTGAACGTATAATTAGATTATAATTAAAATCGAGCTTGAAATGGCATGGCAGTTCGTAAATTGGCAATTTGAACTTCAACTGAATGTACAAGATTCGTTTTAAGCCGGATTTCTGAGAAACAAGAAACGTGTGGAGCTGGTGGAGTATATCTTTCTAATGGAAGAGAAAAATCGGGATTTCGTTGGGTAGATTTTGATTTACGTCCAAATCAAATTTCAGAAAAGTCGCTATGGAATTGCTTTGAAATTTATAAAGGAATTATTTATATTTTAAAAAGGAATTTCATTTTAAATCGAATATCGATTTAATCGGGATTGGAAATATCAAGTTATAAATCCTAGTAGAGCTGTATGGTATTCCACTGTGAATATATACGATAATATAAATTTATTTATATTTAATTTAATTATATTTAAATATTTTTATATATTTAAATGGGTCATCCAGAGCTTTAAAAATAGCCACTTTTGCAAACGAAGTCGGAATTTGACGAAACCAGTTTCGTTGGGTCCGCAATGTCAAACTCTAGCAGTATGTCCAGTTTGGTGATTTTTGGATATCGTATGGAATCACGAGAATTTTTAGAAAGCAAAATGAATATAGAAAATGAGATTATACTGGGAATATTCCATTCTACAAAATATCTAGATATTTTCCTTACACTATAAATACACCTTCACATCCTCTAACCCTAAGACTTCTTCATTCTCGGTCAAGGCTTTCAAAACCCACCGTTGTTTCTTTTCTTACAGAAAATAAAATGGAGATCGTGAGTCTTGAAAAAACAAAAAAATTGCAAATAATATTTGTAAAATCATCATATATATATACTTAGAATCAGGAAGCAGCGCCCTTTGTTCTCATGAGAGTTTTGCTAAGTTCGTTGCCTTTTGTCTTCGCTGGAAAATCAACAGCGTAAGTTAAGATTCAACTTTTGGGAAGTTTGAGGTTGCGATGTTAGTTGTCTATGATATATTTGGATTTCAGGGTTCGAGTTGAGCATGTATGATTTTTTTTGAGGAGTTCGAGCAAATGGTTCACTGTCTTTGAACCAGCGTGAAGCTAGGGTTACGGTATTGGTAAAATTGGAGTATGGATTTGAAATTTGGATATTGTATCGGATATCGGGTTGGATTTTTACTTTTGTTTGAGAATTTTGGCAAGATTTTGAGAAGTTTCAGATCGCACCTTCACTGGTACAACGCACAGCAACCGGGATGACGCAACCAGAAGGAGGAGGCCTAGCTGAATTCGAGGGTGATAGGATAATGGAGTTTTTGATGAGCAATTATGTGGTGATATTTGTTTGATTTAATATAAAGAAATGAGGGAGTTAAGTGGATAAGAAAGCATTCGGTGAATGGTGAAGGAGTGAGCAGGTTTATCACGGCAGATTTGGGGAAGAAAGGCTCCAACGTGGGCCGAGTTCATATGGGGTATGGGCTATTTGAATTTGCTAAGGCCCATTTATAGTTAATCCAAGTTTTTAAACTATTTAAAATGCATACTAACTTCAATTAGTGACAACTTTGTCATACGAAATCGCAATTCAGCGAAACTAGTCGCGTTGGGATCGTATGGACGACGTCTACAACATAGACTGACGGGGAGTGGGTCGAAGCTCGTTACAATTTATTTCAAAATAATTTGTCCGTCTGAATCAAAGACAGTTAATCGTTTTTAACGATAACAGTCCATTGTGAGTAAATCTCACTAACTCTGAACAGTTTATAATTTCATGTTGTATTTTTAGAACTGTTAAATATTGGTTGATTGACTGTGTGTTGACTGTTTGATTGAACTGCTAATCAGTTAGTTGAATTTCTATATTGATTCTGTTTAACAGAATATATCATATGGAACTGAAAGTGATGTTGATTTTATTGTGTAACATCTGTGGATGCAGGGAAACAGGTTGGAGGAATCCGACTGGATTCCTCAACAGTTATTTTATTGTTTTTCATATATTTTGATATATGATGTGAATTATAACATGTTGTTGATTGTGTGTGTATGGACGATATTGGACATCGTAATTTGATATATTAAACACCATAACATACCGGGATTTGGAGAAAAGGAAATTTCAAAATGAATATTGAAAATAGATTTTTATAAAATCAAAGGGTTTTATAAAGCTGAATATTTATAAATAGAGAATATTTATAAAGTGGAATATTTATAAATAGAAAATACGTTTAAGTGGAATTATAAATGAAGGGAAATCTTTGTAAATGGAATATTTATAAAGTGAATTATTTATTTAGAATAAATAGATGAGATACTATAAAATGGATTATCTATTTGTTAAATAAATAAAATATTAAATAGGGATTATTTACTTAGAAAATAAAGGAGATATTAAATGAGGTATTTATTTGTTAAATAAATAGAAATTAATAAAGGAAATACTTAGGAATAAAACCCTAAAGAAATATTTACAAACCATTTGTAAATAAAATAAGATAAAGAGGGTATTCATTTATTAAATAGAATAAGATAATAAAAGGATTTTTCATCTAGGATAAGTAAATAAGATATTAAAGGGAATATTTGCAAACCATTTGCAAATAGAATTAAAAAGGGTAATATTTGTAAAGGCATTTAGAAAACAAATAGATTATAAAGAAAATATTTATCATTAGAAAAATAGAGATATATATAAGTTCGAACCTATATATATACAAAAGGAAACCGATAAATGGAGTAGATTAATTTATAAATAATATTTATAAATTAAGTAAATATTTATCATTGGATAAATAGAATATATAAGTCAGGACTTATATAGAGAAGTAAGAATCGATTTCAACATCGACATCTGAAACTGAATAAGGACGAAGAGTTAACCAGTTAGAGTTAATCAGTTAGAGCTAATCAGATTGAGTTATTCAGTAGAGTTAAATCGAATATTGGTTTATGCGAAGAAAGAAGTTATCGAATATTAGTTTATTCGAATAGAGTTGAAATGAGTTAATCGAATTTAGTTATTTCGAAGAAGTGAATCGAATCAGAAATATTCGAAGTGAGATAATCGAATCAGAGATATTCAAAGTGAGATAATCGAATAAAAAATATTCGAAGTGAGTTGATCGAATCTAGTTATTCGACAGGAGTTAAATCGAATAAGATTTATTCGAAGAAAGAGATTATCGAATATAAGTATTCGAAAGTAAGCAAATCGAATTAGTTATTCGAATAGAGTTAAATAAATAAGAGTTATTCGAATTAGTTATTCGAATAGAGTTAAACACATAAGAGTTATTGAATTAGTTTTTTAAAAGGAGTTATCGATTATAGTTTAATCGAAAGGAGTTATCGATTATAGTTTAATCGAAAAGAGTTATCGAATTAGTTATTCGAAAGGAGTTATCGATTATAATTTAATCGAAAGGAGTTATCGAATTAGTTATTCGAAAAGAGTTATCGATTATAGTTTAATCGAAAGGAGTTATCGAATTAGTTATTCGAAAGGAGTTAAGTAAGGAGTTAAGTAAAAAGAGTTAATCGATTAGGGTTAAATAAATAAAGTTAACCGAATTAAGTTTATTCGAAGAAGGTTTTCAAATCTAGTTATTCGTAAGAGAGATTATCAAATATAGTTATTCGAAGGGAGGAGTTATCGAATAGAGATTTATTCGAATGAGAGTTACGTAAGGAAGTGTTAAAGAGTTAAAAGATGAACTTACCCTATTTCGAGATTTGAAATGTTGTCCAGTTAAGGTCTGAGAGGTGGCTATACCCCAACTTGATTGACTGCGTTTTTAATTTAGAAATGGTTAAGGTTCGAGAGTGAAAGTGGTTAAGTGAATTTAGTAAATAAGTATAGTGGTTCAAGTTGTCGTCGCGATGTTGATTTAAACATCTGTTTAAATCCAAGTAAAGAAGATTTGGAAATGTTTTCCAAATAGAATCAGAAACGTAATCAAATATTGAAATTGGAATTTTGGATTAGAAATGGAAACGTTTTCCAGTGTTAACGTATATTTTCTAAACATAGAAAATAAGGATATATATATATATATAGATATATATATATATGATTGATGATTGATTGATAGAATTTCCATCTGGAAATAATATCGTTGTCTGCACACCTGTTTTTCTTTGATAGTTAACTCACCGACTATCGAAGTTTTTGACCATTTTAACGTTGTTAATATGGAGAGAACGGTTGGATTATTATCCAAAGAACCACTCTGTATTGGCATAAGCATTGCGAATCATATATGCCAAAGAAAATTTAAGACGGAGTAAAGTGCAAGGGCTATTGTATAAGTCTTAGATAACAATGCCTAAGATGGATGTACTGAATAGTGCCTTCGGTTCATCCTGTTCCTGGATGACTTGTATGGATGAATGTCTGACAGAGTATTTCCAGAAAGATCACGTACATTGATTTCTTCAACCATACCAAGAGTGGAAGCGGAGAAGGAAACTTCTTTTAGCGGACACGTAATGTACTGTTGTAGACGTCAATTTGTGATTTTCGATGGATCTGACAATGTGGCATTCGAAGTGAATCTGATGTGATGATAAAGCGTAACCTCAAGCCTCATCAAATGGTAAATGACAGAAATCGGGTAGGCAGCATGGCTATGTAGGTCGCACCTATTACGGTGTATAATCACCTGATCTAGAGTTTCATTTACTTCTAAAAAAATCTATTGTTAATGCTGTCCCATTCGGGAAACGGTTGCCGATCCCAACCGTTGGTGATATACATTCGATACACTCAAGCGAAATGAGTGGTCGATCATGTGTGGCTGGGTTGCAAGATGTTCTTGTTGAACCCAATGTATTCCTCTCTAGAGGTACACTAGCGAAAGGTGGTTTCATACCTTGTCATAGTTGGAAATCCATTACCCAATACGTGCTTGCGGTTTTGATTATATACTATAAATGTAGAACGTGAGATGAAAGCGTTTCTGCTAGATGATTATTATATTGTGGTTGATAGACATTATTATAATATCAAAAGGGTTTTGATATAAAGATATTTTGGATTCTCATAAGGGAAAAACCCGTTCCGTTATACGGCGTGGTCTTATGAGATATCGTTTACTTGTTCAAACTGTTTTTAACTGTTTTACTCATACCAGTCCCATGACTGACCCGGAGTTTATTTTGTTTTGTTTTCCCTAAACTCTTGGGTGTCCAATTTTGTACAGGCAGTCAAGTAGTCAGGAATTTACAGATACTTGAAGAGCTGGAGCAGGAGGCTTCAGGATCATATAGCTATAGTTATTTCCGTTGTGTTGTAAGTGTTGTACTCTGATAATGTTATTGTATACATATACTGATTTTATTTCAAAGATATGTTACATATTATATGTTATTTGTTCCGCTGTGAGGTTCGTGTTACTCTGATGTTGTGTTCTTCTTCTTCTTCTATGCTAAGTTTCTATCTTATCTTTCCTCACCCTCTACCTTCTTTCTATTAGTTTACTGGTTTCCAGTTTAATTTGGGGTTGGACTTGTGTTTTTGGTCAGCTCAGATTGGACCGGATTTTCGGGTCATTACACGCAGTTAGGACAAGAGCCGGACATAGCGGAATGCAATCGTATTTGGAACACCATCATCGACCTGTCTACCAGGAGTAGACGCTACGGTTTTGAAAAAATAGAGGTAAAACATTTTTATTAAAGGATTTAAACATATCCAAGCGCTATTAAAGTTTTAAAGTGTTGACATATTTAAACATAAAAGAATATTATTATATATACTCAAATCCATACTGACATGTTTAATTTTGATCACTACTAATTCATGTCCTTAGGTACTCAATCCACATAAACAAATATCACTCTCTATGAAATATTAATTTATCTCATACTGACATGAATAATTACTTTAAATTTATGACATACCATTGAAATACACTATTATTAAGTCATCACGTATTTTACACCTAAACATATAATTTGAAAACTAATGAACTATAGTACATTTATCTCATACACGCTTATAATATAATAATTACAGATAGCGGGGAATCGGGCCTCTTATACGAGGCGTCAGGAGGAGGAGATCGCCATGTTTCGACAGCAGGTTGCAGCTCTGGAGGATTTTCAGAAGAACAAGCTCGAGACCATGCTGGATGAGCGAATTGCTGCATATCTTCAGGAGCATGGAGTAATGCCGCCGAGTGAGCCTGCTACCGTGGAGGAGGACGAGGATGAGTAGGTACTTGTCCTTTTTTATTATTTTGGACATGGTTTATAAATATAAACTACTTGTTGATGTTGAACTTGAGTTGTTTGTGATGGTTTGTGGAGGCGATGATAGTTTGTTTATATGATGTGGACGTGATGTTGGTTTTTGGACTGTTTATTGTTTATATTTACCGCTTATTAGTTATTTAGTCGTGTATGAGTTGGTTTATATTATTTGTATTGGTTTTTGACATTTGCTGTTGTGAATTTGAGTATATACGAGGTGATGGAATGCAAAATTAATTGTATATGAGTTGCAGATATGTTGGGTTTGAGTTAGCATGGATTGATGGCTTGTTAGCTGCTGGAAAACAAAAAAATATTACAGTTTAGTGATGGTTAGGGACGGATTTCAGGTCACAAATGGTGACGGTTAGTGACGGCAATTTACCCAGTTTTGCTACGAATGACGACGGTTAGCGACGACTCTTTTACAATCTAGTGCTACGGCTAGTGACGGCTAACTTGTCCACGGTTAGTGACGGCTTGTAATGACTATAGAAAATCCAACCGTATGTCCATGTGGCATGTTTGTCATCGCCAACCGTCGCTAAATTGGAGACAATAGCCGTCATTAAGCTCGACGCTATTTGCTTAGCGTCCATATATTTGGTGACGGCTATTAGCGACGGCTACCGACGGCCGTCAACGGTTATTTGTCGTCATTAACTGGGCCGTTTTTTGTAGTGCATTCTCCCTAGGGAAAATATGGAAATCACGACTGGGTTCGCAAACGCTAGGTGTGTATGATTAAAAATGATGATATGGTAGGGTCTGGGTTCCATGACATACAAAGCAATGATGTTATTTCATTTTCCCTGGTGTTGCTTGTGATTTGAGAATCAAATTTAGCACTTTTAAAATTGGTATAATCCTTGGGTGGGAAAAAACTATCGAGTAGTAGTTGAAACCTCTAGTTCAGCAACCATTTGATTCCATGCCTTAGGGACTGACATGGAGATCCATGAATGCTACTTGAAAAGTCCTACAAGTTATGAGAGTTGTGAACATTAGAGGGCTGAGGGATCTCGGATAGATGGTTTTTATGCATTTTATAGGTCACATATGACCCGACTTAATTTAGTTCATGTGATTATAAATCCAGGAAAGATAACCATTTGAACTCTGCAAATATCCCTGATTAATCAATCAATTACCTACGATTTCTCTCATTAGACGCTATTGTGAAATCCTAATCAAGAGGTTTATCAAGAGAGGGGGGGATGTGGATTAGAGGGAGGAGGAGAATGGATCGAAGGGGAGGCGGGAACACTTATAATTTGTTTTTTAATAAACTGATTTTTTTTAGTGTGCTGCTATTCACACCCCATTTAGACTATTGGCCACATTTAAAAAATTAATAAATTTTATTGTTTTTGACCTGCTTCCTACCACCACTTTATTTCTTTTCACTCAGTCAATAACAGTCGTACTGTCTCTTCTCAACTCTTCTCAAACAACTTAAATTCTCAGGAAGATAAAGACAAAAAAAAGGTTAGTTTTGTATATCATGCTACAAAATCTATTTTGTTGTTATAGATTTTTTTAAGGGTTTTGTTTTAATTTTTGTAGGAGCTTTCTTTCACCCTTCTCTCTACTTCGAGTTTGGAAGACATTAATTTCAATGACGTTGTAATAGAGAATGGCATTGTAAGTTATTGAATTTTAGGGTTTTCTTCATACAATAAAATTTATATGTCAACAATTTACAAAAAAAAGGAAAAAAAAAATTGATTTTAATTATTTTTATTCGATTTTTATAGGAAAATAATGTGAATGACGATAAACTTGATAACTATGTAGATGATAGCAATAGGCCGCAAGATTGAACGCTTGAAATTGCGTTGGAATCTTCAAGCTCGTAGAGCGATAGAGAAAATTTCAGAAAGAAGAAGTTTTTCTTTTTTGGGATCGATGAAGAATTAAAGGCAGAGGTGGTAGCCGATTAGAAATTAAATAATTTATATGGTGTAAAGGAGTAAAGAGACATATAAAAGAGGTAACCTTTAGTATAGGTGGCCAGTAGTCTAAATGGAAGTATGAATAGCAGCACATTTTTTTTATTTTTATTTTTATTTGTTTAGATTTAGTGTGGTGCTAAGGGAACCCAATTTACTCTTCCTGTTACCGCTACTAAAAAATCCACAAAGATTATATTACACTACTCTTAATACCTCACTAAAAAAAAATAGGGGCTACCACACCACCATTACCTTATTTCCCTCTCGTCTCTTATTCGTTTCTCTTTCATTCCATTATGAAACTCTACTTCTTCAATCGATCGATCAACGATAAATTGTTCGACGCCGCAGGAATGGTGAGAAAGAAGAAAGCTGCAGATACATCCTTGTCTCAACCCCAGTCAACTCAATCAAGTAAGTTTAGGGATTCAGACAGTAAAAATTTGAATTTTTCCGTGGGCAAGATGAAGTAGACAACGATTGTTGTTCATTAGAGTTTTCAGATTAAGGTTGACTACATGATTAGTTCGGCAAATACCGGTTGATTGAGAAATTATAATGGAAAGGTAATGAGGTATTAGGAAGCATACAAAATTTAATAAATTTTATTTTTTTAATCGCGGTATTAGAAAGAAGATATTGAGATGCCCTTAGCACCACACTAGATTTATTAGTTGTGAATTAATCAAAAAATATCCTGTAAACATCTGATATTTCCGTCTGTATCAATGAATATAAGTACCTAATATTCGAAATGATTTTAGATATAGATATGAATATTGATACGACACTATACCAGTTGGTATTCAATCGTCTACGGCCTACTTTTAAAACAGTGGTTTAAAACCTAATATATTACAAAACAAATTGTTTTACCCTGTCAAGATTTAACTGAAAGGCAGCATGCAAGTTTGGATCAAACACACAGAAATGATGCCAATCCCACCAGTGTTAAGGATAACGTTTCAACAGTGCCGGCCCTGAGCCAACGGAGGCCCTAGACGGAAAAAAAATTGAGGCCCATAGTTATTTATAAGGCAAAATATATGGAAGAGGCAAAAGCGCACATCCAAGTAATGTATCTGGCAAGAAACGAACCAAGGATGCATGAATCCAAAGCAAGTGCTATTACCACTTGGCTACATGCGGTTTGCATAAGACATGATAACCGGGTATGTTTTCTAACATAGAAATCCGAAAGTTTGAGGCCCCCAGCCTTCCTCCTCCTGCTCCCGCCGGACCCGAGGCCCTAGGCGACCGCCTAGGTCGCCTATGCCCAGGGCCGGGCCTGGTTTCAAAACACTTCCATCTCTCCGGTTGACACATTTTTATCAAGCTGGACTATAACTCGTCCAATTCATGAGCATAAATGCCACTGTGTTCATTTAATTGGAAATTCATTGTTGCCGAACTAGTGGACCTGGTGGCTCACAAAACAACAAGCAAAGAAGATGATAATTGATATCCCTTTCAAACGAAATTATATCTCTCGTACAAACAAACAAACATAAACCATGGTTTCGTTAAACATACATATACAAACTAGGTAGCCACTAGTATGCTGATCCTAACATACTAAATCAAGCAGACACATGACACGGTGGTATCATAGTTACCCAACTCTTAGATGTGCTTATAAGTACACATCATATGCACTCGCATTCTTCATCCAATAAACACACAAGCTCAAAAATTAAACAAGAAACACCCTTAAAAAAGAGATGGCTAGTACAATAACTAAAACTGCTTGGATTGTGGCAGCAGCAAGCGTAGCAGGAGTAGAAGCACTTAAAGATCAAGCTGGACTCTGCAGATGGAACCATGTTCCTCGATCTTTGCAAGGACATGACAAAAACAGCATGAGTTCTTTGAATCAATCAAAAAATATAAATATGTTTCCTGCTGCCGCTGTTGCTAACTCAGTGGACAGATCAAGGAACAAAATGAAGATAGAGAAAACTAACAGCAAATCCGAGGATTCATTAGCAACGGTCATGTATTTAAGCTGCTGGGACCCAACTAGAAAATAATATGAATTGTAATTGGGTTCTTAATTTTGTAGTACTAGATCTGTACTTGTACATAAATTTTGACAATTGATTCTTTTCATTTTGCAGCTTCTCAGTGCTCACTTATCTCCTGTCCATTTTGTATATATTGGAGCCATGATCAATTATGTAATATATTTGGTCTCTTCTTCTATATCACATCCCATTTTCCCTGACATTTCAGTTTTACTTGCATATTGGTTGAGATTTTTCTGACTTAAACCAACTTAAACCTGTTTGATTTTGTATGGTAACCTTGCAGGATAGACTAAATGGATAAATTGATTAAATTGACGACAAAAGCGGTTATTATATGAATACGTTAATGAGTGATGACAAATGGATACAGTGAACATTTTTTTAAAGAGAGTATATAAATGCCCATCATTGATCAGTTTAATTGGTATGAAATTAAGTATTGTATTGAATGCTCTTGATGTACAGTGCTGATCCATCTAAGAATATTGTTGCTATTTCCACATATCTTAAATAAATGCTGCATTTTTTCGAAGTGCTGCATAAAAATTGTACTCTGATTATTGTTCTGAGGAGTTATTATGTTGTAACTTGTAGTTGACTTATAAATAGGCCTACGGTTCTTCTATTTGCTAATTGCCAAATTGTTCTATCTTTTAGTTGATTCGATATATTGCTTAATTATATGCTAACGTTATGTACCCTAAACCCAAATTCTGGATTATAAGCTAACTATATTATTATTTTTCTTCTCTGAATAATGACTTATAATTGTAAGCAAGTTCTTACTCTTACTTCTATGCATCTTGTTTGGTAATTTTTATGCTTAATATGATATTTGGACGCGATTTTCATTTACTAAATTTTAAATGCATATAAACACAGAAGCTTTTGACCACCGTAGAAAAGTTAAGCATTTTTTATTCTGTTCATTTTCTACAATCTACTTAGGGTTTTTATTTTTTATTTTATTTTTTATTTTATTTTTCTTTCTAATGCTTCAGAGCAAGCTTTATAAAAATGCATCAAATTTAGCAATTGACAATTATCTAATTTATAAATTATACGTAGACAAGATTTACAAAAGCCTTTTTAATGATCTCTGGAGTTTTATCATAAACAAATAGTACGTGGCATAATAAACAAAACCGTGACCAAATAATGAATGTTGGTTCGCCTCTCTAGAGATATTGGTACAGTAAATTATATGGTATAATAAAATTGATATTGGTATTTTCTTTGCACGTTTTCCTTTGCACTGCTTAAAGCTTTTAGATCAAATATGCGCAACAGATATCTTCACTTCATGGGTCCGTTAAACCCCAAATCACGCACAAAACATCAACAATATTTGATACAAAAATAGTCAAATTGTACTGTTAGTCAGGTGCATTTATATTACCTATATCATGATAGTTTTAGATAAAAATTAGATGTCTATGCCAGGTCGGATCTCCATTCTCGGAAACTATGTACATGGTCATTTTGCGAATGAGAGTGATGCCTAAAAAGAGTTAGAATGCTCGTGGATACGATTAAATTTCCAAATCCCCCTACCCAGCTACCCTCCTTTCATTCAGGTGATGAAGTTCTTGATTAGATTTAAGCTTGTTAGAAGTTCACTAGGTTGTTTTGCAGACTCTAGCAATGGAATACTCCAATAAATCGATAAAGCTAACATTTCTTTTAATCTTACCACCATAATAGTAATTTATTTTTACTAGCAAGAAAATTACATGTTTATTAGGACATCATGGTCTTGAGTACAAGTACAACAATAGTATAATAGTGATACGTAACGGTATCTTGCAAGAAAATCACATAATAACAATAGGAAAGAGTTGGTCCAGATGATTTGCACACGTAGATATTACATGGTTAACAATAAAGACGATACAATAGTTTTTGCATCTATATCGAGTCATCAACAGCATGACATAAACATATGTGTGGATCCATAAAAGTCATTATTTTTTTGGTCCTCAATGGCTATTTCGGTATTCATATTACCTGGTTGGGAATTGTTATCCTCTTTTACGTTAATGGTTTGAGTTTACTACTTATTTTAACCCAGCAATATATGGTTTAGAGGTGGTATGCTAGTTTGGATCAAATACCCTAAAATAATACCTCGCCAACGTTTCATGATAATGTTTTGGAACTTTCGGGATACCCTAAAATAATACCCCACGAGCATTCACCCCATCTCCAGTGGACAGATATTTTAATCAAAATAGCTCTTATCCAAATCATGAGCACAAATGTACATGTTGTCCCACTAAAAACAATAACTGATATCCCTTTCAGAATAAATTGTATCATACAAGCAGACAAACATAAACCCTGGTTTGGTTAACCCAGCTACCTAAAACAAACACCTCAATGATTTGGTGGTATTTTAGTACCATATACTCTTGTGACATGCCTATAAATACACATCATATGCACTCCCATTCCACATCCAACAAACACACACAAGCTCAAATATAAAACAAGAAATACCTCAAAAAAAGAAATGGCAGGCAGAGTAACCAAAACTGCTTGGATTGTGGCAGCAAGCGTAGCAGCAGTAGAAGCACTCAAAGATCAAGCTGGACTCTGCAGATGGAACTATCTTCTTCGATCCTTGAATCAACAAACCAAAAATAGTATGAGTTCTTCTTTGAATCAGTCTAAAAGTAGAAGTATGTCTCCTGCTGCTGCTGTTGCTAACTCAGTTGATAGATCAAGGAGCAAAATGAGAACTGAGAAAGCTGAGAAGTCCGAGGAGTCATTAAGGACGGTCATGTACTTAAGTAGCTGGGGACCCTACTAGAAATTATATGAATTGTTGTGTTTCTTCTACATCTGTAGTACTTGTATATAACTATATATAGATCTAGCAATTGATTCTTTTCATTTCCCCCACTTCCCTTTATTCGTTTAATTCCTTTCATGCATGATTCTATATACCTTTGAGCTATCAATTAACACAGCATTGTGTTTGTGTCACTTGTGCCATAACTTATAAATTCACTTTCCTGTATATTTGGTTGTTGTTCAACTGAATCATTAGGTTATCTTGTTTACCTAGGATCGTGTTTGCTCTTATTTAATAATGTCCACCTATATTTAGCATCCCTTCCATTCCTGATCAACCACATCCTGTATAGCTTTGATGGCACCAATCCCAGTTGTGGTGCGGAACTAGTGATTGAGTGTATTTTACTTGTATAAATGAAGAATATTTCATTTAACCTCCTGATGATATTAGCTTTGTTTATCTTTTGCTTAGAACATGTTCAGTCTCTCATATTCTATCATCCATTTCAGACAAATCAATGTTTCTTGCACACGTATTTATTTCCCTAATATACATGTGCACTCTTACTTTAAGTTTTTCTTTTCTCTTCATTTGCAACTAAAAAGTGGAAGCAAAGCAATGAAATTATGTCTCGTGCAGGCAAATATAAAGGTTAGCACTACCAGAATTCAAAATATTAGGAACTCATAAATATATGCCTCTATTATTTGTAGTAGAGGTACAAAAATAAACTAGACTGCCTCAGGCAAATCAATGGTAGCCCAAAAAATGGCGTGGTAATAATTATTAAGCGTAAATTGAACGCTTGAATCATCCTTATTGTTATGCATGCCACGCAGGATTAATAATAAAAAGGTAATTTTTATTCTAATCTACAATATTAATAAGTTAATGTTATGAAAATTGCGCCTTTGCGGAAGCGACCATGATCTTATTCATCCAATTACTTAAAGATGATTTCTATAGAAACAAATACAGATATAAAATCACACGCACAAACACAAGATATTCCACCCAACCACCCTCTTTATTGATTCCCAAAAACAAATTTTGTTTACACTTAATGGATCAAAACCAACAATAAACAAAATTACAAGAATCAATAACCTTATTGAGAAAGGGAAATAATATCTTGATGACTAACACTATTTGTTGGAGAAGGAGAACAATGAAGAACGACGGCTAAGCCTTGGATTAACTGGAGACACCAATCATCTTTAGGGCACCAAACCCTAGAAGCACGCAGCCGCCACTCTATTCGGTCATACATTAATCCAACCCAATGTGCTGATTTTATAGGAGAATAGAAGGTCTAGGAAAAATATCCAATTTTCCTCTTAGAGATATATTATGAATATATCCCCTCAATACTTGCAGACAAGTCACAGAAAGACCGGGTCAAAATTCAGCAATAAATCCACTCAAACGCCAAACTGCTCCTTCTAACCTTCTTTCTGTTGCTGCACCATCCCCTCTACCGCCAAGCACATCCACGCCTCGTCTCTATCAACATATGTGATTTTATGTCACAAATCACAACACTCCATCTTGATATGAAATCACATCAACAACAAGTCAACCGACTTCCATGGACATGTGAAATCACCATCACAATGCTCCACCTTAATCTGAAATCATATCAACACTCCAACAATCACCAAACAAGTCATCTAGCTCTTTCAACGACACCTTCTCTCAATTAAACCAACCTCGATTTCCGGGCAACGAGATACACCCCACAACCTCGATTTCAGGGCAACGAGATACGCCCAATCGATTTGAAAGAACTACGACCACACCTCAATTACAAACACAACTCACCGCCTGTAAAAAACACATCTACCACCTGAGTTGCACCATGCATCAACCAACGGTCTAAAAGTGCTTGTAATTTCACAATGACATCCGTCTACCACTTGATCTGAGCTCCTTTCTCGATCACTCCGGATCCCTCGAGCATCATCAACGTGAAGACCTCTATCGAACACATCAGCAGTGACCAAATTAACCTCTCCACCTTGCTGTGGACTAGGTTCTTCAACCGTCACTCACTTGTCACATCGACACCCGTCTACCATTTGACCTGAGCTCCTTCCTCGATCACTCCTGATTCCTCGAGCATCATCAACGTGAAGACCTTGTCGAAAACATGAATCGAATCACCAAGGTATAGGCAAATCAAACCAATTGCCAACATCTTCGTCTTCTTCCATCTTCCCCCATCCACATCTGAGGGCTTCTCTTCATCTCCATCAACCAAACAATTGAGGCCTTCAAATCCCCAATCAAAATTAGTCATCACCAACAGCGCCATCATATCCGACGTAAAAAAAATCGATTTTTTCAACAAAAAATCAATATTTTCCAAACAAAAATCAATTTTTCCAATCCAAAATCACTCTAAACTTTGCGATGATCTAACTCCGATACCAACTGCTATGAAAACTGCGCCTTTGCGGAAGCAACCATGATCATATTCACCCAATTACTTAAAGATGATTTCTATGGAAACAAACACAGATATGAAATCACACGCACAAACATAAGATATTCCACTCAACCACCCTCTTTATTAATTCACAAAAACAAATTTTGTTTACACTCAATGGATCAAAACCAACAATAAACAAAATTACAAGAATCAATAACCTTATTGAGAAAGGAAAAGAATATTTAGATGACTAACACTCTTTGTTGGAGAAGGAGAACAATGAAGAACGACGGCTAAGCCTTGGATTAACTGGAGGCACCAATCATCTCTAGGGCACCATGCCCTAGAGGCACGCAGCCGTCACTCTATTCGGTCATACATTAATCCAAGCCAATGTGCTGCTTTTACAGGAAAATAGAAGGACCAGGAAAAATATCCAATTTTCCTCTTAGAGATATATTAGGAATATATCCCCTCAATACTTGCAGATAAGTCACAGAAAGACCAGGTTAAAATCCTGCAATAAATCCGCTCAAACGTCAAATTGCTCCTTCTAACCTTCTTTCTGTTGCTGCACCATCTCCTCTACCGCCAAGCACATCCATGCCTCGTCTCTATCAACATATATGATTTTATGTCACAAATCACAACAGTTAATCCACCCTATTTTATAGGATCATTGACTTTTACTAAAATTTAGATTTAATTAGTGTATCCACACAAAAAAACGTACTTATTTTTTCTTCTTCTCGGTCTTTTTATCTGTATTCTCTGTCATCTTCTTATTTCTGAAATCATAGCATCTAAATTGAAGCTTAAGCAGAGTAATTCAACGTAATAACAGTAAGTAGTTTGTTTTTTTTAAGTTGATTAAGTGAATGTAAAATTGTATATTTTTAATATCACCATTATCACATATAATTGCAGTTAGCTATTTTCTGAAATCTTAAAAAAATTGTACATTAGTATAATATCATTTTATTCAAATATTATAATAGGAGTATAGGCTGCTGTTTAGCATACAATATGTTCTGGTTCATCATCCATTCTTTCCTTGCTCTGAAAGATTATGAACTCAACTTTGTAAGTATAATTATTCGGCATTGTTATCATATTATGTCTCATAAATCTTTTATACTAATATTAGTCATATTTTCTAGGTATTGATCGGGATACATACTGTAAATGCAATATTCCACCTTGGGGATACAACCCTTAATAGCACCGTATATGTTTCTTTCATCCTATATGAATATAGGAAATATATAAACTAAGAATTCCATTGTTGATCATTTTTCCTGAAAACTATGCTTTCTTGTGTTTGCTATTTTCCTATAGCGCTTGCTATTTTCAATAGGATAAATAGCTGACAATTGTCTATAGCAAACACTTGTCTTTTATAACCTTAAAAATAGCATGTTAATATTTTGCAGTTATTATACTTTTTTATGTATTTCTGATATTCAGTAGACAAGTGTTTGTTCTCTTTTTTATGCTCCAGGATAACTATATACTGGTTACGAAGTTAAACTATCAAGTTGGATTTTGCAGTATTGCACATTAATGAGTTGCAAGGTAGCATAGAAGGTGTTGTTGATTCCAGGTTTTTATTTGATATAGAGTTTGCTGGATTGACATACATATTCCTGGATAGGCATGTGCATGTTCATGATCGACAGTAAACTTGGAGCATGAACTGCAGATTTGTTTTAGTGAACTGATGATATTTATTCTCTTGTTATAGTATATGTAGGGTAGAAATATGAGTAGAAAATACTCTATTCGAAAAAAATGTGTTGTGTGAGAGAAGAAATTGTTACACATGACTGGTGTATGAAAATTGTAGAAACTTTAATGCAATTGTTTGTACTATTAAAACATTGTTAAAATAAAAATTTTATTTGTTTATTTCATTCTGTGATATACGCTATTACTGTAACAAATACATTTAATATAAGCTATATTTTTTTTTATAGATTTATGAATCTATTGCAACGGGCATATACTGTTGCAAAATGGTCTATTGCAACACTAAAGGGCAGTTGCAAAAAAATATACCGCAATGTTTTATTGCAACAGGCAGAAAACGTTGTAGACTTTTTGCAACTTCGGCTATACCAACAGGCGCGGGCCTGTTGCAATTGTTCTACTGCAACAGATATTGCCTGTTGCGAAAAGTGTTTTTTGTTGTAGTGTTACTATAAGTATGATCCTTTTGTACTGGAAAAGCAAGCAATACATGTTTACTTTCCTCTGTATCCGTCCTTAAAAAGAGATAAAGCGGACTGGTCTGCTGTAATTAAAACAAAGGCAAGATATATGTTCGAAGGAATTGCTATTTCAGATGATGCAGCGTATCAAATGAATGCCAATCAAAACGATTAAATAGTAATTGCTACTGATGTTGACTTAGGGTCTTTGAATGATGAAATAAATGTTTTAATAGAAGCATTTGAGAGTACAGAGGACAACAATATAGAGTATGAGACCGAGACTGAATCAGAAAATGAAGAAGACTAATATTATTTGTATCATTAGTTGTTTACGTATATTTTGAAGCTTAAAGATGTTGTGAGCTATGATGTACAGTGATATGTTTTATATGATGTGCTATGTTGTGAACTTATATCACTAGGTGGACACAGGCGTGGGTCCATTGAGATGATATTCCTATGCAGATTAGGAATGCCATCATCGCAAAGGTTCTTGTAAGTATAAATATATTTCTCATTTACAAAATTGTATAAAATATGCAATACAATTTGTTTGTTAATTTATAGGTTGTTGTACGAGTCCGGGACGAAGATATGGATCTTTTCCTCAATGCATGGAACCAGAAGATGAGGAAAAATTATTCGGGCAACATATACAAGGCAAAAACAGCGAGGAAGAAGCCTCCATGGATGAACGAGATCTACGGTGATTTCCATAAATTATGGGCCACGGAAGCAGCGCGGGTAAGTTAATTAAGCTTATTTTTAATTTCTATTTTGTATATCAATCGTTTGATCGAATAATTATATATACAGGAGCTTTCAGTGCAAAACCGAGCAAACAGGCTCAAAAATCCTGCTTTGCATCGGGGTGGGTCTAAGTCCTCTCAGCATCGTCGCGAATTGGTACGAACGATAAATCACATTTACAGATAGTTCTAAACTTTTTTTAATCGTATTGATAAATTCCAAATATAAATTGTATCATTTTAGATGTCGACTCTCTATCGGGAGCCTACACTTGTTGAGGTGTTTACACAGACTCACGTTGTCGAGCAGACCGACGAGGAGAGTAACACCTCTATACGTAGATTTACGATAAGTCCCGTCGAGTGATGTTTAGCATTCGTAATAATTTGCATTTCACATAGTTAATTTAAAACTGAATATTTAATGTATTCCATAATTGTCCGCTATCGCAGGACGAATACACGACGGCATTAAACGCTCGAGATGCGCAGTTAGGACAAGAGCCGGACGTGGCAGAATGCAATCGTATTTGGAACACCATCATCGACCCGTCTACCAGGAGTATACGCTACAATTTTGGAAACATAGAGTAAGACATTTTTATTAAAGGATTTAAACATATCCAAGTGCTATTAAAGTTTTAAAGTGTTGACATATTTAAACATAAAAGAATATTATTACATATACTCAAATCCATACTGACATGTTTAATTTTGATCACAACTAATTCATGTCCTTAGGTACTCAATCCACGTAAACAAATATCACTCTCTATGAAATATTAATTTATCTCATACCGACATGAATAATTACTTTAAATTTATGACCTACCACTGAAATATACTATGATTAAGTCATTACGTATTTTACACTTAAGTTAATCCATATAATTTGAAAACTAATGAACTATAGTACATTTATCTCATACACGCTTATAATATAATAATTACAGATAGCGGGGAATCGAGCCTCTTATACGAGGCGTCAGGAGGAGGAGGAGATCGCCATGTTTCGACAGCAGGTTGTAGCTCTAGAGGATTTGCAGAAGAGCGGATTGCTGCATATCTTCAGGAGCATGGGGTAATGCTGCCGAGTGAGCCTGCTACCATGGAGGAGGACGAGGATGAGTAGGTACTTGTCCTTTTTTTTATTTTGGACATGGTTTATAAATATAAACTACTTGTTGATGTTGAACTTGAGCTGTTTGTGATGGTTTGTGGAGGCGATGATGGTTTGTTTATTTGATGTAGACGTGATGTTGGTTTTTGGACTGTTTATTGTTTATATTTATCGCTTATTAGTTATTTAGTCGTGTATGAGTTGGTTTATATTATTTATGTTGGTTTTTGGCATTTGTTTTTGTGAATTTGAGTATATACGACGTGATGGAATGCAAAATTAATTGTATATGAGTTGCGGATATGTTAGGTTTGAGTTAGCACGGATTGATGGCTTGTTAGCTGCTGGAAAACAAAAAAATATTATAGTTTAGTGACGGTTAGAGACGGATTTCAGGTCACAAATGGTGATGGTTAGTGACGGCAATTTACCCAGTTTTGCTACGAATGACGGCGGTTGGCGACGGCTCTTTTACAATCTAGTGCTACGGCTAGTGACGGCTAACTTGTCCACGGTTAGTGACGGCTTGTAATGACTATAGAAAATCCAACCATATGTCCATGTGACATGTTTGCCGTCGCTAACCGCCGCCAAAATGGAGACCATAGCCGTCACTAAGCTCGACGCTATTTGCTTAGCGTCCATATATTTGGTGACGGCTGTTAGCGACGGCTAGCGACGGCCGTTAACGGTTATTTGCCGTCGTTAACTGGGCCGTTTTTTGTAGTGCATTCTCCCTAGGGAAAATATGGAAATCACGACTGGGTTCGCATAGGTGTATATGATTTAAAATGATATGGTAAGGTCTGGGTTCCATGACATACAAAGCAATGATGTTATTTCATTTTCCCTGGTGTTGTTTATGATTTGAGAATCAAATTTAGCACTTTTAAAATTGGTATAATCCTTGGGTGGGAAAAAACTATCGAGTAGTAGTCGAAACCTCTAGTTCAGCAACCATTTGATTCCATGCCTGACATGGAGATCCATGAATGCTACTTGAAAAACCCAACAAGTTATGAGAGTTGTGAACATTAGAGGGCTGAGGGATCTCGGATAGATAGTTTTTATGCATTTTATAGGTCACAAATGACCCGACTTAATTTAGTTCATGCGATTATAAATCCAGGAAAGATAGCCATTTGAACTCTGCAAATTTCCCTGATTAATCAATTACCTTCGATTTCTCTCATTAGACGCTGTTGTGAAATCCTAATCAAGAGGTTTATCAAGAGGGGGGGGGATGTGAATTAGAGGGAGGGGGAGAATGAATCGAAGGGGAGGCGGAAACACTTATAATTTGTTTTTTAATAAACTGATTTTTTTAGTGTACTGCTATTCACACCCCCATTTAGACTATTGATCACTTTTAAAAAATTAATTTTTATTATTATTATTTTACCTGCTTCCTACCACCACTTTATTTCTTTTCACTCAGTCAATAACAACCGTATTGTCTCTTCTCTTCTCTTCTCAAACAACGTAAATTCTCAGGAAGATAAAGACAAAAAAAATGTTAGTTTTGTATATCATGCTACATAATCTATTTTGTTGTTATAGTTTTTTTTTAAGGGTTTTGTTTTAATTTTTGTAGGAGCTTTCTTTCCCCCTTCTCTCCACTTCGAGTTTGGAAGACATTAATTTCAATGACGTTGTAATAGAGAATGACATTGTAAGTTATTGAATTTTAAGGTTTTCTTCATACAACAAAATTTATATGAATTTACAAAAAAAAATTGATTTTAATTATTTTTATTTGATTTTTGTAGGAAGATAAAGTGAATGACGATAAACTTGATAACTATCACTACCAGATTTATCAGCATTAGAGGCATTAAATTAGAGGCGAAATATGTTGAATGCCTCTAATATCATTTGATTTGGGGCAAATACAACATTGGTCGTTAATTAAAGCAATTAAGGCAAATTTACCCGTCCTTACTGTAACTCTTTTTACACGTCATCCATCCGCTCTACAGATTTATCACGTTCCCCAATACTTTCCCCTTTTCACGATTAAAGAAAAAAGACTTTCCCTTTCATTCTACATCGCCAAACCCTGACTTTTAAATTTAAACGATGAAAATGATTAATGGAATTTTCGATAGGTGGATCAGACTGGCGCTGCTCAGTCGCGTATGTTTACCGTTGACATGATCGTTGAATACTAACTGCTGGAAGGAAGCTATTTTTCTAGATCTAGATCTGAAACACTAAATGAAGACAAAAGGTGATAGAAATCTAGATCTGGAAAGATTTTAGTTGATTCTATTTCGGTTTGAGAGAAAGCAGATTTGAAGGAGGCCGCCGTTAGGTTTTCTGCAGTTTAGGTCAGTTTTCACCAATTTTTTAATCCTTTATTTTATCTGTTTATAGCAAATTCTAAATTAGGTTTAGTTAGACTATCCTTGTTAGTGCTTTGAATGGAGAACTACAAATTGGCCTTCATAATTTTTTTGTTGATTATGATTTCTTTTTGTCCTTAATTTCGTTTTATAATCTCAATAATATTGTAAGACTAGTCTCATAGACTAGGATGTCAAATGCTATTTCACATATCTTGGTGAAAACACTGAAATTATAGTAGGGAAAGGATAAAAATATATATTGCTTTGCACACATACATCGAAGTATTACAACAATTGTAAAACGTTAAAATCCTATTTTATAAAACTAAAAAAGCAACATGTTCCTTTACAGAACAACCAAGATGGAAGAAAGCATAAACTCTTGAAGATGTCAAATTGCGTCGATATCTAAAGATGCGTATTAAGGCTTTAAGATAACCTTAGCACATTATAATCATGCATTTCAGTGAAATTTCAAAAATATTAGTTAGAGCACCTAATACAAGAGTACAAAGGCAGTGCACACTATGGGAATAGGTAAATTAACCTAATAAACTCAAAACAAATAAGGTCCAAAAAGAATAAAATGATCCAAATCAAATACTTTCAATATGTTATTTCTCTGTTCGCTTATTGAGCGACAATATGGGAAGGATCAACAAGGCTCATTGCTAACCCAATGTTATTTCAAAAATATGTTATTTCACTACGATTTCAGTCTAGAAAAGAATACCGGCTCCTCTACATTTAGGTTGGGTAGTCTAGTAGGTATGAACCAATGTTATAATGCACAATGTCAGACATGTATTGTCCATTTGGTTGAATTTAATATCAAAGTGTTCTAGTAATGCGTACCTAAATTCGGTTTTATATACTTTATCATGGTATAATTTTTATGGATGTTGTTTTGTTAGTATATTTTTTCTGCAGCTGGATAATACCCTATGTGTTGCAGATGCTGAAGGAAGGATACCGTTCAAAAATATGTTATTTCAAAAATATGTTATTTCACTACGATTTCAGTCTAGAAAAGAATATCGGTTCCTCTACATTTAGGTTGGGTAGTCTAGTAGGTATGAACCAATGTTATGATGCACAGTGTCGGACATGTATTGTCCATTTGGTTGAATTTAATATCAAAATGTTCTAGTAATGCGTACCTAAATTTGGTTTTATATACTTTATCATGGTATAATTTTTATGGATGTTGTTTTTTTAGTATATTTTTTCTGCAGCTGGATAACACCCTCCGTGTTGCAGATGCTGAAGGAAGGATACCATTCAAAAATAATTAATAATGCCAAATTAAGTTGATGTTCCCCACCAATGTCCGTCATCATGAAACTGCTGTATCATGAAGACATATATAAAAGGTACTCTCTTTTCATCTTTATAAAAAGCACTGGGTGTCTCTATGTTATGTTATTAAGATAAATTAGCCTAAAGTTTAGCTCATAGTATTTTAGAACCCTACATATTCGGAGGCTCTGGGATGCCATTTTTTTATTGGATGCATCTTTTTGGCATCGCTATATGTTATTGGCATCTCTTTTGAATCTATACTTTTCTATTTTACTCATTACTATACTATCAAAAGACATAATTACTCAGTTACCAAAACTTTTAATGGGTGAAATCATTTTATTTCTCCCTATAATTCTATCATCTCCTTTCAACTACTTGTTTATGTATTAACACTTCCAAAGACGTTTGTTATTTCATTATTATTACCTTAGAAATAGATTGCTTGTATGCCTTGTTGATTATGAACTGGTGTAAATTGAAAAGTATTTGGACAATATTGATATGCATATTATTTCAGATATTTGCATTATGAACTATGACATTAAAATTATTGCGATCATGTGAGTTAAATTACCTGGTTTCATGTATTATTTAGTCAACTCAGTTTAAGCAATATGTTTTTATTACAGATGAAGTAATATCAATGTTGCATGTACGCGACATACTTGACACTTCGCATTTTGGAAAGGAAGTTACTTTATATGCTCACATAAAGTATACTACTTTTGGAACTCTCCAAGATTGTTGTTGTAACTATATTTTGAAAATAATACACATGAGTATAGACAATACAGTAATATCTTATTTAAGTTAAGAATTTACTCAACATTATTATTTTGATTAAGATATGCTTACCTTTACTTATCCTATAAAATGCACTCTTATTGTGACTCTACATATAGTTCGCATATATTTGATTGTTTCTTCATACATAGAGGTAAATTATGCTAACCATTTTTTGTCTTGTCCGAGTCCCTTAGAACCTTTTATTCTCTAGTTGATCATATATAAGTAACTACATGATATGTTAGGACAATGGACTAGTCCGACAAATATTTAAAAGACTTAATTCACTTGGCTTTTGGAAATCATTTCTCTAGCTCAAAATATCCTGATGGGCGTTCAAATGTTTTAGGCCTTATTTGGTTTGTCCTTACTAATTTTTAGTTTTCGTACAACCAAAATTACACATGGCTTACGTATTTATGAAGGTTGATACAACATGCAACTAGCCTGAAAAATGAATTTAACGTATAAAAAATAAAAATAATTATGTTTTTGTTTTTGTTTATCATAATTTGGAAAATAACAAGAGCATGAAAATCAGTTAATCCGTTCGTCATACTTCCATTGTCATAATGACTTAGAATTTTAAATATTTTAATTCAATCTTCCATGCTTTGTATCGTAGGTTGAACATTCTAAGCACAAAACTTAAAAATGACATCAAACGGCCTTCAGCGTTTTAGCTGCTTCCAGGTAATGTTTCATCATGGATAACTTTGTTTGCTTTGTACACTCTAGTGGATGTTACATCTTTACGTTATATGTATTTGATTGTTCACTTAATCAAGCTAGTATGCTTATAGAACATCATTATTTCCACTCTTTGCTTTCGTACAGTATTAAAAATGGTACATATTTTTGAATTTTAGGATGTATCCAGGTCTAAGTTGTAATTGGATAAGCTGGCAAAGATTTAATATATTGTCTATAAATATAACCTTAAGTCTTGTTGAATTGCAAAACTTTGCTTTAGATCAACTTATTGCCTATAGAAGATTGTTTGCAGTTATACAATTAGTTTCATGATGTAATTGATTTCTTTGTAAGAAGTTAACAGCAAAAAGATTCCATAGTACTTGTGTACAGACATCGAGTAAATATGTGCAAATACCCTGTAATAACTTGGGAATATACTGTGATACATGTTTCACTCTTTCAACATTTTTTGATGTCTTCCCATTAGCAGTCCTTTAAATACAAGCTAAGATGCACTTATTGTAGTAAGAAAGAATAATTATTTTAGCTGGTATGGAATACCTATATTTAATCCAGCTGAACGTCAGTAATTCCGTATTTCCATTTTAATTGCCATATATGACAATTTATCAACTAAGCAGAGCACAATATTTTCTTGTTACAAAACCCACATTGCATCCATCTGGTGCTAACCTTAGATACCAGCTTGTTATCTTACTATAATGTCCCTTCTTTTTCAGGTTAATAGATTCCGTTTTGAATGTGAATTGAGTGCAGGCGATTTGAGGTTGAACCAAGAGCATGTTACTTATGTAATATAGATTTTATTGATGTTATTAGTGCAAGTTGTCTAGGACTTTTTTTTGCTGTCATGCCTTTTTTAATGTATCAAAACAATTAACTTGGTGGTAATTAATGTATACAGAAGATAGCATTCTTTGTAACATTTTCCTTTGTATGCTTTGTTGAAGACGTTTGTTAGATTTATATTGTTGTAGAAAATGTTCATTGACTACAATTTATGTCCTGCAAATGCTATTTTTATTTCCATTTCAGTTTAAATACTCAGTGAAGGACAATATTTCTAGTGGACTGATAGTTCCTATATTTCTATAATAATACAGTATGATACTTTGGTCAGTACCATGAATGAATAGCAGACGGTGATAATAAATTCAGTGTGTAATAGGGGCGGTGATATGTGCCTGCAACATATATCCGGTAATAATTACAACTGATAATAGAGGCACTTCTGATTGCTTCAAATAACTGTTGAATTTTTTAGGCTTACGTGGAAGACTGAACAATAGGGACAGATCAAGTGTTTTATTCGCCTCTTTTTCTTATTAGCAACGCCATTTTCAGAGGCTCTTCTTAAATTGCCTCTCCTTTCATTAAGGGCAAATTAATACATTTTTTTGCCTTTATTTAGATTAACAAAGGCAAATTTAATTGCCTGTAATATTTGTAACTTTGGTAGTGTATGTAGATTATAGCAATAGGCCGCAAGTTTGGACGCTTGAAATTGCGTTGGAATCTTCAAGCTTGTAGAACAATGGAGAAAATTTCAGGAAGAAGACGTTTTTTTTTTGGGAACGATGAAGAATTAAAGGCAGAGGTGGTAGCCGATTAGAAATTAAATAATTTATGTGGTGTAAAGAAGTAAAGAGGCATATAAAAGAGATGACATTTAGTATAGGTGGCCAGTACTCTAAATGGGGGTGTGAATAGCAACACACTTTTTTATTTTATTTATTTGTTTAGATTTAGTGTGGTGCTAATGACACCCCAATTTACTTTTCCTGTTACCGCTACTAAAAAATTCCACAAAGATTATATTACACTATTCTTAATACCTCACTAAAAAATAGGGGCTACCACACCACCATTACCTTATTTCCCTCTCGTCTCTTATTCGTTCCTCTTTCATTCCATTATAAAACTCTACTTCTTCAATCGATCGATCAATGATAAATTGTACGACGTCACAGGAATGGCGAGAAAGAAGAAAGCTGTAGATACATCCTTGTCTCAACCCCAGTCAACTCAATCAAGTAAGTTTAAGGATTCAGACGGTAAAAATTTGAATTTTTCCGCGGGAAAGATAAAGTAGACAACAATTGTTGTTCATTAGAGTTTTCAAATTAAGGCTGACTACGTGATTTGTTCGGCAAATACTGGTTGATTGAGAAATTATAATGGAAAGGTAATGAGGTATTAGGAAGCATACAAAATTTAGTAAGTTCTATTTTTTAATCGCGGTATTAGATAGAAGATATTGAGGTGCCTTTAGCACCACACTAGATTTATTAGTTATGAATTAATCAAAAAATATCCTATAAACATCTGATATTTCCGTCTGTATCAATGAATATAAGTACCTAGTATTCTAAATGATTTTAGATATAGATATGAATATTGATACGACACTATACCAATTGGTATTCAATCGTCTACGGCCTACTTTTAAAACAGTGGTTTAAAACCTAATATATTACAAAACAAATTGTTTTACCCTGTCAAGATTTAATTGAAAGGCAGCATGCAAGTTTGGATCAAAAACACAGAAATGATGCCAATCCCACCAGTGTTAAGGATAACGTTTCAAAACACTTCCATCTCTCTGGTTAACACAATTTTATCAAGCTGGACTATAACTCGTCCAATTCATGAGCATAAATGCCACTGTGTTCATTTAATTGGAAATTCATTGTTGCTGAACTAGTGGACCTGGTGGCTCACAAAACAACAAGCAAAGAAGATGATAATTGATATCCCTCTCAAACAAAATTATATCTCGTACAAACAAACAAACATAAACCATGGTTTCGTTAAACATACAAACTAGGTAGCCACTAGCATGCTGATCCTAACATCCTAAAACAAGCAGACACATGATACGGTGGTATCATAGTACCCTACTCTTAGATGTGCTTATAAGTTACCAAGTTTTAAAATATTGGTGGCAAATATATCTGCCTTGATTAATCAAATTAGAGGCAGAAAATTACATTAATCTGCCCTTATTTGAAGGAGAGGCAAATAAGAAACAGCCCCAAAAGGTGGAGTCGCTATTAGTAAGCAGAGGCAAATTGAACATGTAATTTGCCTCAATTACTCTACATGCCACGTAGGATAGATAGCCTAGGATACTAATAAAGACAATAATAAACACCCTTCCTACTAGATACATTTATTAAACTAACCATACTACAGACAGATGTAAACGCCCCTAGCATATTCAGATCAAAATATAATACATAGACAGCTAAAATGAATGCCTCAAACATATGTATTATATATCACTTACTAATCATGGTGGAATAAAGATCTGAAAAACATTAGCAGTAGTTAAATTGTAATAAACAAACAATTGCTACAAATTTCTTAGAAAATAAACAAACATTTCAAAAATCAAGTACTTCAATGAATATTTCCATTTACAAACCGAATGGTTACCACATACACATTTTGTTTAGATAAATCAAACTGTAAACTCCTACATTGACATAAACTGCTTTTCATTCAGTCCTTCAAACAATAAACCTGGAGAACAAGAGACAATGTACATATAAATGGGTTGAAACCTTTATACTGTACAAAATTATTTCAAGTTAGATCAGCAAAATATGGTAAATTATAGATGGATGAACAAATTTGACATTAAATGTTCAAGTGACCATAACCAGTGGCATATTTTTGTCACCTAACCACCACTATCATAGCTAGATACATTACATTTCAACATTACATTAACAACTTTATTTTAAACACTTGAATCAAAAGAAACTAAGAAGGATAACTAGGAATGGAGTGAACTTCAAAACTTGAAAGGACTAATCCATAGCTACCCCAAATTATCAAGTTTACTAACATGGATTGCACATGTAAGAATTATTGAGTCATGTTCTTTGAAAAACATTTACAAATAGCATATTATATAACAAACAGGCGAAATGAACATTAGATAGAAATACAAATAAGTGGGATTTTTCTTCTGAAAATATCAATATCTTAAAATGATGTGTACCTTACTGTCAACTTGTATTGTGCGGATGAACATAAGAGCTAGAGATAATTGCAACATTAAGATGACGATGACAATTGATAAGTCTCTCTCACAATCCCTGCAGCAGACAAATACAAATAAAATAATTAACATGTGAAATAAGTGATAAGCTGTAAAATGAATCTAATGATCTTTGTTAAATAGGTCGAACATAGTTTTTACAGAAAGTTTATTAAACATGATAAACTATAGGAAATATTATATACTGGAACCAGTTTGCATCCATACATACTTCAAAGTTCAGATTCAAAAGTGTTCGCAGTTTCTACCTTTTCTTGATGATACAACAAACACATTAGCAGCAAGTAACTTTAAATAAAAATATAGAAGTTTGTGGACAACAATACAGTTTCCTAATGTTTGTGATTTTTTAATTTAATGTTGGAACAAAGTGCATCCAGCTATCTTAAGAGCACAGAGATTCAAACTTATATTCCAAACTAGCTACTATGATAATAGTACAACCTTATAAACTTAAAATGAAAGTTGTAAAAGAAAACTAATTGGCATAACTGACAAATATAGTGCCTCCCTCTGTTTTTATGATAATGTCTTAGTGATCAAGTATTTTTAATTTGAAGCTTCTTGATATATGTGCTACTATGGCTTGCCAAATGTTACAAAACAATGTCAGTTCGAATTGTGTAAGAAAAATGGATAGCAACAATATATCTTTTCTTGAATGTTATGGACCTTCTTTTATAAATAGGTAAGTCCCTAACTGCTAACTACCATTTATAGTTCACTTTCTCCTTTGCTTTTTCATTGGAAACTAAACATTTTTAACGTTATAGATACAAATCGTATCATATTTAGAACTTCAGGGAATAAATCATGTTACCTATAGATGTTGGAGATCAAGTCACTTGAATTATACAATACATATATCAAAGGAGCGCGTGCACTACTTGATCATGAAAGAATAAGGAAGTTGTCTATCAAGAGAATATATAAAGAGAACTAATATAAATTAAGTGCAGCACACTAACAAACATTAATCTGATACATGGCTCATGGAATAGTATAGGTATGCTACACAACAGTGTATGTTTGTTGAGAATAATCGTATGTTAGGAAACCGATATAAGTTGATTTTTAAAAAAAAAAATCAATAACTCTAAATGGTGCACAAATAAATACAAAATGATATCATTTTCACATGGTTAATTGGCATTGCGATAGCAATAAACGTATTTCTAATATGCTACAGATTTTGTGCTCAGTTTGTGTGCTACTATGTCAAAATAATATCCTTATACGCAAAATGGTGGCAGCGTAACAAAATATATTGGAGTAATTAATATACTACAACAATCCATAGGGTCCATTTCACTGTGGCGCATTCAATCGTTATATTTCCATTAGAATTAAGTGTGCCCATATGCATCCATGTTAAAAAAATAATTTCTGCTTATAACTTAAATATATGGACAGAACTAAACAAACTAGAAGTCCATATAAACATTTACTACACATGATAGTATTCTCTGATAAATCAGTTCAATGCAATTAGATCAGAAGTGCTAAAAAAATTATTTTATTTCGCAAGAAAATTACAAGTATCTCACCTCAGTAAAAAAAACATGGAGCTTGCAGCAGTACAGCGTATTCACGTAGAGGATTATATCGAACGATTTAGTCCTGTAGAATAAATAAGTGAAAGAAAAAAAATTAAGTAGAATATCAACTAAATTAATTATAAACAATGTTGTAGTCTTTTTTATTGAAACTGGAGCAAAAATCGTGTTACATTTCAGGTGCACATGTTTCCAAAACATTAAAATTTTTGGTTATAGATGATACATTTTTCCAAAACATTAAACTTTGTAAATTATCATATAAGATATAGAATACAACGATCAAACATGAATTAGAACTTGTATGTGAAACCTCAACAATCATCTTACCATGGAGCACTCTATGGGTGAACAAATGGTTGGTTCGGTTTGATATCATTCAAAAAATTGAAACCAAAATGACCGTTCACGAAACATAAACCAAACCAAACAAATACTTTTCTAAAACCAAAACCAACCAAATGAATAATATATGGTTTAGTTTGGTTGGTTTATTTCAAAAACTAATTTGATGTTTTGGTCATTGATATGATATGAGATTGAAGCAATTAATTGAGTCCATATGACATATATTTTGAAAAAAAAAACTCAATTTTTAAAAAATTAACATGAATTTCTACAGAAATGATATTATTATAAAAATATATTGCAAATTATAGGAATTCCAGTATGGATATGTTTTCAATTATTCAAAACCAAACCCAACCGACGAACAGAAGAAATATAAAATAGACTTAAACAAACCAATTAACTAACAAAATCAGACCAAACCGACCAAACTTAATTGGTTTATTTGGTTTAACCAACATATACTCACCTCTAGAGCATTCCATTCAAAAACTAACTAGCCAATAAAAATGTACTTGGGAAATAAATACGTGTTTGTAGAAAGAAAACTCAATATAATGTATCATAATAAATTCAGTAGCCATAAAAAAATTTGAACAAAATCACTTGCATGTATCACTTTAGTCTTGAACGAACATTTGAATCAAGATCTGTAACAATTTTGAAATAAAATCAGTTTCTTTTTTAGACCTGAAAATTATTGTTGAAGAAACATAGATGAGAAATTAAAGGCACCAAATGTGAAGTAAATGTAGATATTAATTTAAAATAATAAAGGAAAAATAGAATAAAATCAACTGTTTTTTTTTTTTGGACCTAGTAATTATTTCGAAAGAAGCGTAAAAGAGAAATTAGAGATACAAAATGTGAAGTATAAAGCAAATTCAGTTGGATTTCTGAATGGAAACATGCCCTTTTGAACTGAAAAACAAAACAAATAAAGCTTCAGTGAAATCGTGTGTGTGTGTTTTTTTTTGGGGGGGGGGGGGGAGGGGGGGAGGGGGAGGTTCTATTTGGTATTGAAGGATCATTGAAAATGGAAGTGAAATCCATAAACATTTAATAAAAGCTAAATTGCTAGTTTATGTATAACAGAACAAAGAAGTGAATTTTTAACATAACTAACAAAATATTGCTGTGATTAAGATAAACCTGAACTTACTACACCTAATGCACCAGGGAAATATAGAGAAAGTTGTACTACAGTAAAGGGAAGCGAAGTAATTGCTTGGCATTACCATTTAGTCTTTGTGTTGGACGGTATTTGAGAATTTTCTTTATTCATCTAAGAAGAAAAAAAAAGGGCTGTGTAATTTGCAATTTTATAAAATGGTAAAATAAGTAAATGGAAATTGATTATATTGAGATGGACCATCATGAACTAATTCTAGTACATAGATAATTTGTCATTGCAAGGAGTTTATTATAGGACAATCTGGAAATGAGTTACTAAAAAAATACAGCTAACATCTTAGCATGAAGCAACCAAAAATGCCCTGGATTGTGTTTGATAATTAGCTTTATTTTTCTTCTTGCAACTTCTTGTATTATAAATGAACCATGGCGCTGCACACATGACTCATTGCAATACCAACTATTTTAGCAATAAGATTTCTATGTTGCTTTAAAAAATGATTTTCATCAATAGAAAAAAAAAAAAATCATAACCTTTATACATAATACAAATCTTATAATTTCTGGCCAGATTGCAACTGGCTATGTGTATAATATTATTATTAGAGGACACTTGGTCAAGTTATCTGAATGGCCGAGAAAGCACGACCAGGCGACTACAAAAATCAAATTAATTTTTATCCTAGATGCTAAAGTTAGAATTACATTTTGTCACTAGACGCATAATTTTTTAACAGGTACATATACATTCACAGCCTTATGTGCAAAACTACAAGTGTTAATCTAAAAATGATACGTTCAGAACAAATATGCATATTATATCATGTGTGGCTTTACAAATTTATGAACAAATAAAAGCTTGGAGTTCGCCAAAAAAGTAATTCGCATGTTTATTACTTTTTGAATGAATGAAAAACAAACTTCAAGAAGCTTGATTTTTTAAAGGAGTTAGATTTCATTCAACAATCAATACAAAAAATAGTATAAAAACCAATTTAACTTACAATACCTGAAACCTAAGTCTGAATGGAAACCTAAATATCCGCACCTGAATTGAAAATCTGAACCATCGTTCGAATCAGAACTGGAATCTTCTTAAATCAATTTCTGATGAAGATTAAATTAGTGTGTGATAGCTGTGAGGCAGCATAAACTGTGCCCTAGCTAGTAGCTCATACTAACAGATCGAAGTACATGAATGAGGAATTAGGGCATGATAAAGTTGAAGGAGGAGGGAACTAGGGAATTGATAAATTGATTGACTCATACCAATCCAATCGGTCAGATATCAAATGGATCGGTCTTGCCACACCTTACAGTTGAATCTCATTTGTGTAAATGAAGCTATGAAATAGGGTTTTCAATTTGATTGAAAGTTGATTATAGATTTGAGCAGCTCGTGGTAATTCGATAATATTAGGAAAAGAGATCATTTAGGCTAGGGTTTTGCTGCTAGTTGAGAATTATTTGATCCGAATTTCGCACTCAATTGGGATTTAAGACATGGCCCGCACAAAAAATGAAAAATAAAATTAGAGGCGTACGCTTCTATCTTTGTCGATGATTAATAGGGGAAAAATTCATTTTAGCCCTCACCTGTAAAACAACACAGCACAAAAAATGAAAAAATAAATTAGAGGCGTATGCTTTTGTCTTTGTCCATGATTAATAGGGGCAAAATCCATTTAAGCCCTTACTTGTAAAACAACACAGGCGGTATTTTTATTTTGCCCCAAACCGAGTGCCCCTAATAGTAACAATTTTAGTAGTGACACATCATATGCACTCGCATTCCTCATCCAATAAACACACAAGCTCAAAAAATAAACAAGAAACACCCTTAAAAAAGAGATGGCTAGTACAATAACTAAAACTGCTTGGATTGTGGCAGCAGCAAGCGTAGCAGGAGTAGAAGCACTTAAAGATCAAGCTGGACCCTGCAGATGGAACTATGCTCCTCGATCTTTGCAAGTACACGCTAAAAACAGCATGAGTTCTTTGAATCAATCAAAAAATATAAATATGTTTCCTGATGCCGCTGTTGCTAACTCAGTGGACAGATCAAGGAACAAAATGAAGATAGAGAAAACTAACAGCAAATCCGAGGATTCATTAAGAACGGTCATGTATTTAAGCTGATGGGGACCCAACTAGAAAATAATATGAATTGTAATTGGGTTCTTAATTTTGTAGTACTAGATCTGTACTTGTACATAAATTTTGACAATTGATTCTTTCCATTTTTCAGTTTCTCAGTGCTCGCTTACCTCCTGTCCATTTTGTATATATTGGAGTCATGATCAATTATGTAATATATTTGGTCTATTCTTCTATATCACATCCTATTTTCCCTGACATTTCAGTTTTTTAATCCAAATTTTACTTGCATATTGGTTGAGATTTTTCTGGCTTAAACCAACTTAAACCTGTTTGATTTTGTATGGTAACTTTGCAGGATAGACTAAATGGATAAATTGATTAAATTGATGACAAAAGCGGTTATTATATGAATATGTTGATGAGTGATGACAAATGGATACAGTGAACATTTTTTTAAAGAGAGTATATAAATGCGCATCATTGATCAGTTTAATTGGTATGAAATTAAGTATTGTATTGAATGCTCTTGATGTATAGTGCTGATCCATCTAAGAATATTGTTGCTATTTCCACATATCTTAAATAAATGCTGCATTTTTCCGAAGTGCTGCATAAAAATTGTACTCTGATTATTGTTCTGAGGAGTTATTATGTTGTAACTTGTAGTTGACTTATAAATAGGCCTACGGTTCTTCTATTTGCTAATTGTCAAATTGTTCTGTCTATCTTTTAGTTGACTCGATATATTGCTTATTATATGCTAACGTTAGGTACCCTAAACCCAAATTCTGGATTATAACCTAACTATATCTTTTTCTTCTCTGAATAATGACTTATAATTGTAAGCAAGTTCTTACTCTTACTTTTATGCATCTTGTTTGGTAATTTTTATGCTTAATATGATATTTGGACGCAGTTTTCATTTACTAAATTTTAAATGCATATAAACACAGAAGCTTTTGACCACCGTAGAAAAGTTAAGCATTTTTTATTCTGTTCATTTACTACAATCTACTCAGGGATTTTTTTATTTATTTTTCCTTCTTATTCTAATGCTTCAGAGCAAGCTTTATAAAAATGCATCAAATTTAGCAATTGACAATTATCTAATTTATAATTTATACGTAGACAAGATTTACGAAAGCCTTTTTAATGATCTCTAGAGTTTTATCATAAACAAATAGTACGTGACATAATCAAACCGACTGTTAGGGAGGTTTCCCTACTGTAAGAGAGCCAAAATAAAACTCTCTGAAGCCAATTATAATCGCCTACAAAATCTTTCACCTTTTCCGCATGACAATTTCTTCAATTTTCGTTCTCGCCGATTCTTCCTCTGTTAACAAAATCAATGCAGTATTTTAGATTTTTTCCCCCTCTTTGCCATTTCTCTTCACCATGTCGATTCTTCCTCTGCTAAGAATATCAATGCGTGATTTTAGATTTTTTTCCCCCTCTTTGCCATCTATAAAAATATCTCCGTCTTCCTCAAAAAAACCCCAATTCGTTTTCCTCTAAAAAAACCTACCTCCTCAGTACTGTAAGTCGTGACCAGCCTCCGCCTCCTCAGAATCCGAAGCTACAACCTGTCTTCTCCATCGTAAAACGACAGCTGCGACCTTCCTCCTCAGTCATAAAGCAAGCCACCGACGATGAAGAAGAAAACGATCCTCAGTCATCAAGCAAGCTCACCCACGATGGAGAAGAAAACTTGTTTTTCGGCTAGTCGTTTGGAGAATAAGGTACGATTTTGAATTAGTATGGTTTGATAGTCTTGATTTTCCTGTATCATAAGGTCAAGCAACAGGCACATGTTTCGAATTTTCCTGATGAGCGTTTGATCCTTCTATTTATTCTAGCACATTTTTTCTCTTTATATTTATTGCTTTATACTATTGATAATTTAGTTTTTTTTGTGTGTGTGTTATAGATTGTCAAAAACTGCTAGCATGTTTTTTTTAAGATATATGTTTATTCTAAATTTCTTTAGTTTCTGCACATTAAACATAAGCATTCAATTGAACTATGTAATTACTATGACAAATTTACTTTAAAGAATTTGATTTCAAATTCATGCAGTTTTTGTTTAGCTACTTTAGGATTTGAAGATATATGCAACACAAATATTGAGATTTCAATGTTTATGCACCATTTAAATAATAATGGCACATGTCTTGGTAACAAACTGCAGGTGTGGATGAACTATAATCTCTTTAATGAGTAGATAAGTTGAATGAAGATGAATTATGGAGAGTGGGTGGATAATGCAGATCGCTGGTTTGTTGGTTTTCTACAGAAGTTTGAAGAAGGTTGTCATATCATGGTGATTATTTTCTTTCTGATCATAAATATCAACAAATTTTCGACAAGGGAAAACAATGCTTTTCTGCGCCTTTTTTCTATATCAAAGACGGTTTCGACAAACAGGACGGGCCATAATTTAAACGAATGCCTCATAAGTTAGGAACTAGAAACTGGAATTCGGCAAATTCTGTCAAATATAATGTTGTTATAGGATAACTAGACGCTTGAGTTTTTAACATTATTTTGGGCACACTATATATAGTTAGTTGATTTGAATGTTGTTATATAATGCTTTTTAGCCATTTTACTTACATTAACCTGTACACATTTCAAACAAATAAACAAATGAATAAATAAAATAATGAATGGTGATATATACATATTTATGCCTTGTAAAGAATAAAATTATTCCGATCAGATTTATAGGTTGGCTGCCTTTTACCTTCTTTCTTCAGACAGAATTTCTGCAAAGCGAATTGAGTGCATCTTCAATTGTTTCCTACCCATCAATTGGTTCAACCTATCCATTCTCTAAGTTTGCCGTTGATACTGTTTTTTGAGCAAAACTTTTCTAATTTTAACTAAACCCAGTAAGTTCCTTTTCGCGGACAGGTCGACATATGTCGTATTCCCAGTTAAGGTGTTATCCTTGTTAACAAAAGTAAACTGGATTAAGGCATCATCTTAAAATACGAATATGGCATTGATCAATAAAATTCAGTGAACTTCATTTTTAATAGATTAAGTGGTGAAAAAGTATCATTTTTTTTTATAATTAAGCCCATTTTTCTGTGTTCCTATCATTTACAAGATATATATCTTTTCAATGAATAATTTTAATGTTATTACCTGTGGTAACATTTTATGTTTCTATAAATAAAAATATTTGAACCCAAAAATAAGTTAAATGATGTAGTTACAAATAATTTCGGTACATGTATACGGAGGTAGTCCTTTTTAGAATGCAATGCTTGAAAGAGAATGGAAGTATGAATATGTATCATATCAGCACTTGCATTATTGCTGAATGTTGAATATTGGCATGGTTCCTTTGTTGTATAACCATCCTATAAATCCCCATTTTTCACATTCTTTGGCAGTAAACTTATTAATGTCCTTGGCAGCAAATAAAGGCTGTTTATGAGGATTAGGAAAGGTGAGCAATGCAGTAAATAGAGCATCAGTGCTTGTTCCAACTATCACATCAAAATGATCTGCTAGTCTTGCATCTGCTCCATCCAGCTCCCACATTTACAATGTCATTACCATAAACACCAAGATTTGAAAAAAAAAAAGAAAAAAAAAAGAAAAAAAAAGGTTAGCATATGAAAAAATGTACATACTTGAAGTTTGGGTTCGAGGAAAGCAAGAATAGTTCCGGGAATAACGCCACTGAGTCCTCCTCCATCAATGCTTAGAATTGTAACCGTTTTTCCAGTTGGAGGATTAAGGCTTGAAGTCCCATTGCTGTTGTAGCTTGCCATTGAATATTGTATTTTTATTATGAAGTTTCTTTTTCAAAGGAAGGAAATGAAATATTTTTGGATGTAAGTGGATGTTTGATACGTTGCAACAAATGTTTAAAAAGCTTTCGTGATCAGTTTTTGATGTTATTGTCTCTTTAGACTTGCATAATGTATTTATAGACATTAAATTTGAACTTGTAAAGGAAGACTTTGCTTTAAATTTGCAGTCATACGATTTTGATAAATTCAAGCTTTATGAATGATATTCTATATATAGGTCTGTTCTAGGGAAGTTATTTCAATAATTGCTTAGAATTAGTTAAAATCATAGGTCGTGCATTTGACAAAGGTCCGATTACTTGTAGAGGTTGTGTAATAATTCAACATACTCCAGAATGAACATTTTAATCTTCACGTGTCAAAATAATGTTTTCGATACACGTCTTTTGTATTAGATACAAGGAAAATGACCAATGTTGTTACTGGAGTATTCTTTAGTTTACTGTTATTGCGGTTGTAACTTAAGTTGCAATATCAATAATACCTGAAATATTTCGTACATATATGTTTGCAAATTTTATTTTTTAAATTAAGTTTTCAAAAATATGATCTATATTTCAAGCTAATATTTTTTGATTTGTCCTTCTTATCTTTCAAATTCAATACTAACTATAGTTACAAAGAAGCTCAAAACTAAGAGTACAGTGATCGTCGTTGATATAATATATATGTATTTGTAAATGATACAAATCAATACATTGAAAAGAAATCCTCAACATTCTGCTAATTTACATGTACAAGCCTCGGTAGAATTGGATTTTTACTTTTACAGTTACTTTTGTTTCTTAGAAAAGCAAGTCAGTTGAGGATTTTTTTTACACAAATACTCTTGTCTCTATTATAGTATAATTTAACGGTCGGTTTTCCCACCGTTGTGCGGTTATACTAGTAAACAAAACCGTGACCAAATAATCAATGTTGGTTCGCCTCTCTAGAGATATTGGTACAGTAAATGATATGGTATAATAAAATTGATATTGGTATTTTCTTTGCACGTTTTCCTTTACACTGCTTAAAGCTTTTAGATCAAATATGCGCAACAGATATCTTCACTTCATGGGTCCGTTAAACCCCAAATCACGCACAAAACATCAACAATATTTGATACAAATATTGTCAAATTGTACTATTAGTCAGGTGCAGTTATATTACCTATATCACGATGGTTTTAGATAAACATTAGATGTGTATGCCAGATCTGATCTCCGTTCTCGGAAACTACGTACATGGTCATTTTGCGAATGAGAGTGATGCCTAGAAAGAGTTAGAATGCTTGTGGATACGATTAAATTTCCAAATCTCCGTACCATCCTTTCATTCAGATGATGAAGTTCTTGATTAGATTTATACTCGTTAGAAGTTCACTAGGTTGCTTTTGCAGACTCTAGCAATGGAATACTCCAATAAATGGATAAGCTAACATTTCTTTTAATCTTACCACCATAGTAGTAATTTATTTTTACTAGCAAGAAAATTACATGTTTATTAGGACATCATGGTCTTGAGTACAAGTACAACAATAGTATAATAATGATACGTAAGGATATCTTGCAAAAAAATCACATAATAAAAATAGGAAAGAGTTGGTCCAGATGATTTGCACACGTAGAGATTACGTGGTTAACAATAAAGACGATACAATAGTTTTTGCATCTATATCGGAGTCATCAACAGCATGACATAAACATATGTGTGGATCCATAAAAGTCATTATTTTTTTGGGCCCTCGATGGCTATTTCTGTATTCATATTAACTGGTTGGGACATTAATTTTTTTAATCGTGTTATCCTCTTTATGTTAATGCTTTGAGTTTACTACTTATTTTAACCCATCAGTATACGATTAAGAGGCAGTATGCTAGTTGGGTTCAAGTACCCTAAAATAATACCTCGAGAACTCTCGGAATACCCTAAAAATAGTACCCCACGAGCATTCACTCCAAAACAGCTCCTGTGGACAGATATTTTAATCAAAACAGCTCTTATCCAAATCATGAGCACAAATGTACATGTTTGTCTCACTAAAAAACAAGAAAAAATAAAGTCGATGATAACTGATATCCCTTTCAGAATAAATTATATCATACAAACAGACAAACATAAATCCTGGTTTGGTTAACCCAGCCACCTAAAACAAGCAGCTCGGTGATCTGGTGGTATTTTTGTAACACCCCACCTCCGCCAGGGTGGCTCTTGCAAGCAACTCCGACTTTGGTGGGGCGTTTTTTTTTTAAAACAAGGTAAACATGCATAATGATATAGCAAGGCAGGACATGACATATATATATGTAAATAAACAGAGTAAGTAGATAAAACAGCGGAAGATTTTTAAACCATTTCAAAACACAAGTCTGGTACATCAAAATATCAATTTCCCAAAATTACAAGTCTAGATAAATACATCATCTGATAAGCTGAAATACATAAGTACTATCCCCAAATAAGAGTGATAAACCATAGCGGCTCAAGTCCAAAGCATACTTGAGCTATCCAAGAAAGCAACTAAAATCCAAGCTAGGCTCCGGTATTCCCTCCCTGAGAACCTGGGGGGGGGGGGGGGGAGGGGGGAAACGGAAGAAAAGAGGCGAAAGAAAACAGGTCAGTCAAAAAGACTGAGTAAGCCCTGCTACGATCAGTCTATAAACTAATAAAGTTAACATCATGATGGAAACTGAGATGATCATAAATAACAACATACTGGCATTATAAATCAACTACAAGATAGATAGAGGTGTCATCGCATAAAACAAGGTTAAGTTTTGCACCACGGTGTACTAGCAAACCAACATAACAGGTATTGATCCCTTAGCCCAAACTTTGGCCCAATAACATGAAGTGACCTTAATATAAGGTCCAGCCCAACGGTCTAGTCGATCGGCTCCCTATAAACCTAACACGTCAAGTGTTGGTGTCCATATGGCCCACATATGGTCGTAGTTAGTCTGTGCTGGGTCCACCTTTGGGTGTATCAAGCCTTCGGGTGTCAACCCCGGACACTTAAGCAATAATGCACAGCCCTAACCTACTGGTACCCGTGCCTCGAGTTTGTCCAACACCGGACTACGTGCACGTCCGTAGCCCGCCTGAACCCGCACCGCTGTACCACTCAGCCATCGTCCTTTTGGTCGCTCACATCCGTCCAGTAATCGTGCCCCCGCCCTAGCCTAGTCCTCTAGGGTTGTGAATGATACCCAACTGGGATTACTGCCGGAACGGACCACGCTGCTAGGGTTTCTAAGAGGGTTAAGTGTGATTTAACCCTTCACTAATCATGGATTAAATTGGTTAAGTGTAACTTAACCCCATTCTAATCCCTCGAACTCCCAAATTGGTTAAGTATTAGTGGACCCTGACTTAACCCTAATCATGAGGCATTAATTAATTTAATGCACCTTAACCTCTCACATTAGACCTTGTTGTGGTTACTAGTTAGGCCGGGCGGGTCCGGGTAGGTTTACACCACAACTCAGGCTAACCTCGGGTTTTGGCACCACATGACCAACTTCTCACATTGGGTCCTATTGTTTGTAGCCACTAGTTAAGCCGGTCGGTTCCGGGTAGGATTACGCTACAAACTCAACCCAACCTCGAGTTGGCCATACTTATGTTTTCTAAGTGTCATGTCCACTTTGTTTTCAAACCATCATTACAAGTCAACAAATGCTTGGGTAGACCTAACTTAATAGGTAAATTCCCAAGGGGTAGACCTAACTTAATAGGTAAATTCCCAATCTTATATTTTCATGTATTTTAAGTTTACCCAAACCCCCAACGTCATTCTATCGCTTACATATTCGTAATAACGCATAAAGGATAGGAAGAGGGAACTTGGCACAACATACATGATGAACTTGCTTATCACAACAAACATGCATAACATGTTAGACTTGCATAACTTAGCATAGTGAACTTGCATATTACCATAAACATGCATAACTTGTCAAACTTGCACAGCTTGTCATTTTAAACTTGCATAAGCATGCACAACTTATTAAACATGCATAACATGGCATAATGAACTTGCATGAACATGCATAACTCATTTAACTTGCAAATCATGGCATAGTGGACTCGCATAAACATGCATAACTCAATAAACTTGCAAATCATGACTTAGCAAACTTGCACAAACATGCATAACTCAATAAACTTGCAACTCATGGCTTAGCAAACTTGCATAAACATGCATAACTCAATAAACTTGCAAATCATGACTTAGCAAACTTGCACAAACATGCATAACTCAATAAACTTGCAACTCATGGCTTAGCAAACTTGCACAAACATGCATAACTCAATAAACTTGCAAATCATGGCTTAGCAAACTTGCATAAACATGCATAACTCAATAAACTTGCAACTCATGGCTTAGCAAACTTGCACAAACATGCATAACTCAATAAACTTGCAAATCATGGCTTAGCAAACTTGCATAAACATGCATAACTCAATAAACATACATAAATCCCAACTTGCATCACATATTAACTTTAGAGTTTCTAAAATGAAGGTAAGAGGGCTTACAAATATTATGAAGACTCAAATCTACAAATAAAGATTGAGAAGCCCTTTATGCAAGCATATCAAAACCCAAACAAAGCTCCAATTAACAAAAAATCCCAAAAACTCTAGCTTAGCAAATAAAACTTGCAACTTGATGATGTATGCAAGCTAATGATCATTCATACAACTTAGAAATGCTTGTATGAACATCATAATCCTCATAGGAATGATTTATGAAGAGGTTGGAGGCTAGGGTTTTTAGGTGGAGGCCATTTGAGAATTCAATTTGACATAGTTTAGTTGCTAGAATGAATAATTGGGTTTTAGGGTAGGATTAGGGTTGTATTTATAGAAGATTAGAGTGTTTTTAGCCCTAGGATTAACCCTAGATGAGTTTTGGCCCGTCAGATTTCGGAATCCTCTAGAAGCAATCCACAAGACCCAGCCCAAATCAAAATGGTGCGCCAGGCAACATTGCCTGGCTACCCCCTGTCGATAGGGCTGTCGACAGGGCAGTCGACATGCCAAGACCCCTGTCGACAGGCCTGTCGACATGGGGTCCTGGGCGGGAATTTTCCCGCCTGCCCAGTTGCCCTAATTTCTGAAAACTTCAATGGGCCTTAACTGGATCATACGGACTCCGATTTTCGAAAACTCGGACTCTATTTCGCGTATTTTTCCGAGACGAACGCAATGGCATAGCCCGTTTCCCTTGATTCAGATTTTAGAATTAAATTCTGCCTCAATTTACATTATTACAGGTTATTGAAAATACGGGTTGTTACATTCTCCCCTCCTTAAAGGATTTCGTCCCCGAAATCTTCAAGTTAGGAAGAACGTATCCTACCATCCAATCATCCATCTACTCAAAGCATCATCCACGAGCAATCATTGTCCTTACAAGATTCTAAATGCTGGATGAACATATGCAAAAGTGTGTGTATATGTACTTACCCAATGCAAAAATCAGGCGGTTACTGATACAGTAAACCTCCTTAAATGCATATGTATGTAAATCAGGCGGTTACTGATACAGTAAACCTCCTTAATGCACATGTATGTCAGTGAAATGAATCCATATGTATGCAAATTCCTAAATTCATAGCATCTATATGAGTGCACATAACATTCATCCATATGCAACATCCATGTGGTGGCACAACAAGTTTCAATCATGAATAAGCATAAACACTCATGCATATGCAACATGAAGAGTGTGTGAGCCGATCTAGTGCCTAATGTGTATAATGCATCCACGAGTAACCACTTGCGAACACTTGCAACCACTTGCAACCATCAAGCATAACATGTTTCAAATACATGTTTCATCCAAAGGGTTTCTACCTAAGGTTCTCATGACAAGATCGACACGATAAACTAGATAAACTTCTTTTTGGATTACAAGAAATCCATTCAAACTTTGACATATAGTACTAACCGATGAGTCTTAACCCCCTTATGGAGTTTACAACAGAGATAAGATCGAGAATGGGACCGAGAGGATATATATACAAAAGATAACTTGCAAGCAAGCTCCACAGGAAAACAAGGATCAAGGATGCACTCTTAAAAAGAGATATGATGCGCGTATCTAGTCTTCACTCTTCTTAGTCACGTTTCCTTGAGCTTAACTCTACTGTGCTTTGACTATCTTTCACTTCACGATTCCTTGGCTTCCTAACTCCTATTTCCCACATTCGAGTTGGAACTCATTTCATTATTGCCTCTCGTCTTTCTTTTCCACTTATTCTCCCTTCTGTACACTTGGCTTAAACATACCATAACCTCATGATCTCATGCCAGCTCTCCAAAATTCACTAGTGAATCCTGGATCTCGTCTATTTACTATAAAGCATTCCACGCAGCAGAACTTTTCTTGAAAATACCAATCCACGTTGCCAATTGCCCTTATAAACGTGATTTTCTATAACTCATGCTTAATCGAAATGAACCATCCGCCTATGAGTGATAGGCCATACCTAGATTCAGTTGCCTACCCCTGGCTTCCTGTAGGCCATTTCAAAACTGGCCAACTTCTTGAGGGTAAACCGTTGCTAACCATGATGCAGTCCTCTCGCTCTTCACCGGACTGAAATGAGCACTCTTCGTGAGTCTACCCACATACCCGTATTCCCTGTCTTTGATCTAGGTAGTCCATCCACATAATCTATCGAGATGTTTTCACACTTCCCCTGCGGAACCCCCAATAGAGGTAATGGCCCACTGGGCTTCTATGACTTGGCCTTAACTTGGTGGCACAACATGCATCCCGAGACCAACTCGGCCACCTCCTCGAGTGATGCGCATCTGTAAGAACCTTCTTTACCAAGTCTTCCACTCGAGGAACACATAATCTCTCATCGTGCCTTAGTCATCCCTTGTCATCTATAATATATCTAGTGAGGTGACTTAACATCTCGCCTCGAACCGACTGGTCCATGTTCTTGACTAACTGCGGGTCTTCTTCCTGCGAACCCCCCCCCTTCTTGATCCAGAAGAGTAAGTCTAAGCTCAGGGAATGCTAACTTAACTAGCCAAACGGAGAAAGCTTCTTACTTCAATTGCCCTCCTCAGAGTTTTCCGGTCTTAAACCGCAACTACTTTAGCGGAATCCACCGCTAAGCCTTACTTAGGAACTATGTGCCCAAGAAATCCAACTTCTTTCCTCCAAAGTGACATTTGGAGAACTTGACCTTCCACTGGTGGCTCTAAGCGTATCCATCTCCTTCTTGAGATGTATAGCATGTTCTTCCTCGTTCTTTTGAGGAGATCAAAATATCGTCTATGACGACCATGACAAACTTGTTCAAGGACTCCCTAAACACCCTACCCATCCAGTTTACGTAATATGCGGGTGCATTAGTCAAACCAAATAGTATGACTAGCCATTCTAAAACCCGTCTAGAGCCCTAAACGTAGTCTTGTCAATTCCATCCTCAGCCATTCTAAGCTGATGGAATCCGGTAGCTAGATCAAAAGAAAACAGATGCTCCTACAAGCTGATCAAACAAATCATTGATCCTTGGTACCGGTTATCTTACGATAATCAACACATAAGCGAAACAAACTGTCCACATCAGTAACGAATACTACTGGAGCACCCTACTCGAAAATGCCTCGTCTCAGGAAGTTCTTCTCAAGCAACTCCTTGACTTGCTTTCTTAACTCTCATCTCGTGAGTTCATGTGGCTAACCGGCCACGAAACTGGCTTGATATTACCAACCAGATAATGTGGAAATCTATCCCACGTCTAGGGGTAACCCCTTCACTTCACCCAAGATATCAGGATATTCTCGGACCACCCTCAAAGATTGCAAACTATCGATAGACGAGTTGAGGGATTCAAGATAACATAACATGACGGGACCCATTGGGTTGCCAGAAATTTCTAGGGTATTACCGAGGCGAGTCATGAGCCCCACACCCTATATACAAAAACCCAGAATGGCCCAAAACAGGACAACCATTCCATGCCCAAAACCAACCCATATCCCCTGAAACCGAGAATATAAACATCCCACGAGAATTCTATACTCAAGATAGAAATTTCCAAATCCACTCAGACCACAGACGAACGGGCAGAACCCCCAATTGGATTTGAAACATATACGGGATCATCAACCAGACTAGTACTTAGGTGCAAAACTTTCAACTAGATCAGATGAAATAAAACTATGCGATGTGCCAGAATCAGAAAATGTAAACAAGATTTTCAACAGAAACACTACCTCTATCATGAGCTGGAAGAACGGTGTTGAGGGGATGAATTCGCCCTCCAGATAGTCCTGCACACTGAGTCTGACCTTGCTCTTGTTTCCTCGGGCAATCCTCGCTCAGATGCCCAGACTCACCACAATGAAAGCATTCACCCCGCTTTCTCTTCTTCTTCCTACATTCCCTGGACATATGTCCAACCTTACCACAGAAGTTACATTTCCTATTCTCTCTTGGCTTGTCCTTGAGGTTGTTGTTATTCTTGCCCCGTTTCCCGGAATTTACTCTCTTGCCTTGAGACTCATTCGCCTTGACCTTTTTTTTTTCCATTGTTATCTTCTTCTTGAAGTAGGGCCAAATTCACCAAATTCTCGAAAGTCGCCCCCAAGGGTATATGAGATATGGCCAAACCATGTAATGGCTCGTTTAATCCTAGAGCAAAGTGTAGGGCCTTCTTCTGAGCTGTATTAACCAAGTCTAAATTGACCCGAGCCAGTTGATTAAACTTATCTATGTATTCCCTAATAGTCATGTCCCCTTGCTTTAGTGATAAGTACCTTTGTCCAAACCTTCCCCTAAAGTCATCCCAAGTCTCAATTGGCCTAGTAGCGGTGGTGACTACCCACCAACGTGCAGCTTCTTCCTTTAGCAACCATACTGCCAATAAAACCTTCCTGCGGTCACCTATATCAAAGGTGGCTAAAAGATCTTCGGTCTCTTTCAACCAATTCCTTGCCTCTACAAAAGTCTCTGTTCCACTAAAATTCTTGCCACCCATCATCTTAAAGTTCTTACAAGTTTCCGCAAAATCCGTTTGTGGAGGCTGAGGGAGAAGAGGAACATCAGCTACGGAAGGAGGAGGAGGAGGAACAGCGGCCTTGACTGGAAAGACAACACTAGAGACACCCGGGACCGGTGCCGTGACTTCCAAGTACCGACGAAACCAATCGGGTATTGTTACCCCTTCGGGCAAGATGAGATTATCAGACATGCTGGAAACGAAAAGAAAAGAGTTCAAACGAGGGATCAAAGGATAGTGCTAATGGCTTTTTGGGGAATAGCCTTTAAAATAAACTAGACTTTTCTTTGGAAAATACTTTATACTTGGTTTTGAAAATAGTTTTTCAAAGAGTTTTAAAAACCTTTTTATCCCTTCTCGTAAACCATATGCTCTGATACCAAATGTAACACCCCACCTCCGCCAGGGTGGCTCTTGCAAGCAACTCCGACTTTGGTGGGGCGTTTTTTTTTTAAAAACAAGGTAAACATGCATAATGATATAGCAAGGCAGGACATGACATATATATATGTAAATAAACAGAGTAAGTAGATAAAACAGCGGAAGATTTTTAAACCATTTCAAAACACAAGTCTGGTACATCAAAATATCAATTTCCCAAAATTACAAGTCTAGATAAATACATCATCTGATAAGCTGAAATACATAAGTACTATCCCCAAATAAGAGTGATAAACCATAGCGACTCAAGTCCAAAGCATACTTGAGCTATCCAAGGAAGCAGCTAAAATCCAAGCTAGGCTCCGGTATTCCCTCCCTGAGAACCTGGGGGGGGGGGGAAACGGAAGAAAAGAGGCGAAAGAAAACAGGTCAGTCAAAAAGACTGAGTAAGCCCTGCTACGATCAGTCTATAAACTAATAAAGTTAACATCATGATGGAAACTGAGATGATCATAAATAACAACATACTGGCATGATAATCAACTACAAGATAGATAGAGGTGTCATCGCATAAAACAAGGTTAAGTTTTGCACCACGGTGTACTAGCAAACCAACATAACAGGTATTGATCCCTTAGCCCAAACTTTGGCCCAATAACATGAAGTGACCTTAATATAAGGTCCAGCCCAACGGTCTAGTCGATCGGCTCCCTATAAACCTAACACGTCAAGTGTTGGTGTCCATATGGCCCACATATGGTCGTAGTTAGTCTGTGCTGGGTCCACCTTTGGGTGTATCAAGCCTTCGGGTGTCAACCCCGGACACTTAAGCAATAATGCACAGCCCTAACCTACTGGTACCCGTGCCTCGAGTTTGTCCAACACCGGACTACGTGCACGTCCGTAGCCCGCCTGAACCCGCACCGCTGTACCACTCAGCCATCGTCCTTTTGGTCGCTCACATCCGTCCAGTAATCGTGCCCCCGCCCTAGCCTAGTCCTCTAGGGTTGTGAATGATACCCAACTGGGATTACTGCCGGAACGGACCACGCTGCTAGGGTTTCTAAGAGGGTTAAGTGTGATTTAACCCTTCACTAATCATGGATTAAATTGGTTAAGTGTAACTTAACCCCATTCTAATCCCTCGAACTCCCAAATTGGTTAAGTATTAGTGGACCCTGACTTAACCCTAATCATGAGGCATTAATTAATTTAATGCACCTTAACCTCTCACATTAGACCTTGTTGTGGTTACTAGTTAGGCCGGGCGGGTCCGGGTAGGTTTACACCACAACTCAGGCTAACCTCGGGTTTTGGCACCACATGACCAACTTCTCACATTGGGTCCTATTGTTTGTAGCCACTAGTTAAGCCGATCGGTTCCGGGTAGGATTACGCTACAAACTCAACCCAACCTCGAGTTGGCCATACTTATGTTTTCTAAGTGTCATGTCCACTTTGTTTTCAAACCATCATTACAAGTCAACAAATGCTTGGGTAGACCTAACTTAATAGGTAAATTCCCAAGGGGTAGACCTAACTTAATAGGTAAATTCCCAATCTTATATTTTCATGTATTTTAAGTTTACCCAAACCCCCAACGTCATTCTATCGCTTACATATTCGTAATAACGCATAAAGGATAGGAAGAGGGAACTTGGCACAACATACATGATGAACTTGCTTATCACAACAAACATGCATAACATGTTAGACTTGCATAACTTAGCATAGTGAACTTGCATATTACCATAAACATGCATAACTTGTCAAACTTGCACAACTTGTCATTTTAAACTTGCATAAGCATGCACAACTTATTAAACATGCATAACATGGCATAATGAACTTGCATGAACATGCATAACTCATTTAACTTGCAAATCATGGCATAGTGGACTCGCATAAACATGCATAACTCAATAAACTTGCAAATCATGACTTAGCAAACTTGCACAAACATGCATAACTCAATAAACTTGCAACTCATGGCTTAGCAAACTTGCATAAACATGCATAACTCAATAAACTTGCAAATCATGACTTAGCAAACTTGCACAAACATGCATAACTCAATAAACTTGCAACTCATGGCTTAGCAAACTTGCACAAACATGCATAACTCAATAAACTTGCAAATCATGGCTTAGCAAACTTGCATAAACATGCATAACTCAATAAACTTGCAACTCATGGCTTAGCAAACTTGCACAAACATGCATAACTCAATAAACTTGCAAATCATGGCTTAGCAAACTTGCATAAACATGCATAACTCAATAAACATACATAAATCCCAACTTGCATCACATATTAACTTTAGAGTTTCTAAAATGAAGGTAAGAGGGCTTACAAATATTATGAAGACTCAAATCTACAAATAAAGATTGAGAAGCCCTTTATGCAAGCATATCAAAACCCAAACAAAGCTCCAATTAACAAAAAATCCCAAAAACTCTAGCTTAGCGAATAAAACTTGCAACTTGATGATGTATGCAAGCTAATGATCATTCATACAACTTAGAAATGCTTGTATAAACATCATAATCCTCATAGGAATGATTTATGAAGAGGTTGGAGGCTAGGGTTTTTAGGTGGAGGCCATTTGAGAATTCAATTTGACATAGTTTAGTTGCTAGAATGAATAATTGGGTTTTAGGGTAGGATTAGGGTTGTATTTATAGAAGATTAGAGTGTTTTTAGCCCTAGGATTAACCCTAGATGAGTTTTGGCCCGTCAGATTTCGGAATCCTCTAGAAGCAAGCCACAAGACCCAGCCCAAATCAAAATGGTGCGCCAGGCAACATTGCCTGGCTACCCCCTGTCGACAGGGCTGTCGACAGGGCAGTCGACATGCCAAGACCCCTGTCGACAGGCCTGTCGACATGGGGTCCTGGGCGGGAATTTTTCCCGCCTGCCCAGTTGCCCTAATTTCTGAAAACTTCAATGGGCCTTAACTGGGTCATACGGACTCCGATTTTCGAAAACTCGGACTCTATTTCGCGTATTTTTCCGAGACGAACGCAATGGCATAGCCCGTTTCCCTTGATTCAGATTTTAGAATTAAATTCTGCCTCAATTTACATTATTACAGGTTATTGAAAATACGGGTTGTTACAATTTTAGTACCATATACTCTTGTGACATGCCTATAAATACCCATCCTATGCACTCCCATTCCTCATCCAACAAACACACACAAGCTCAAATATAAAACAAGAAATACCTCGAAAAAAGAAATGGCAAGAAGAGTAACCAAAACTGCTTGGATTGTGGCTGCAAGCGTAGCAGCAGTAGAGGCACTCAAAGATCAAGCTGGACTCTGCAGATGGAACTACGTTCTTCGATCTTTGCATCAACAAACCAAAAATAGTATGAGTTCTTCTTTGAATCAGTCTAAAAATAGAAGTATGTCTCCTGCTGCTGCTGTTGCTAACTCAGTTGATAGATCAAGGAGCAAAATGAGAACTGAGAAAGCTAACAAGTCAGAGGAGTCATTGAGGACAGTCATGTATTTAAGCCTAGTTTTCATGACCGGACCGAACCTTGGATCCAACCGCAAAAACCGTGAGCCAGCAGCAATAACAGCCCGGAATCTGTTAAAGCCGCAATTTCCACTGAACCGTCAAAACCGCGTGTAAACCTCTTAAAACCGCGGCTATACGGCTTATTTTCCAACTGCAAAGCAAAAGATTATTTATATTGGGCTGCATCATTCCAGAATAAAGCCACCAACATGCCACGTGTGAGCCCTCAAATGGCACAGCAAATACAATCAGCCACTGGAAATTAATTTATAGACTAAAACACGGGATAGCTTTCCATGTTTTGCCGATGTGGGACTTGCAATCAAGTATTGATATATTTATATGTGGAAGTATACAGCGCACCTTCGTTGTTTTGAAATGTGGAACTTTAAACACAATTTTGTCAAAACTTATTCACGTCAGTAGCATATTTTTTTGTCACGGCTTTTACGGTTCGACCGGTCGGACCATCAAAACCTCCGACCATTGACTACCACGGTTCGACGCGCGGTCCGGTCATGAAAACTATGTATTTAAGTAGCTGGGGACCCTACTAGAAATTATATGAATTTTTGGGTTTCTTTTTACATCTCTGTGCTTGTATTGTACATATAGATCTAGCAATTGATTCTTTTTATTTCTCTACTTCTCTTTGTTCAGTTACTCTCTTTCATGCATGATTCTATTATAATTCTATAAACCTTTGACCTATCAATTAATATAGTAGTGTGTTTGTGTCACTTGTGCCATAACTTATAAGTTCATTTTTGCTATATGTGGTCACCGTTGCAAAATTTTGAACAGAAAAATTGAATTTTTATTGATGTTATTGTATAAACCTTTGATACAGAGGTCATACACGTTTAAGCTATTTACAGCATGTATTGAAATAGCAATTGTAAATGGGATGATATTGGCCCAGACTCTTTGAATATCGGCTTGTATCAAAACTTGAGAGATGATGACTTGCACTTGATACATGAGAAAAGGACTGGGCTCTATATTTCGATCTGTAGCCTTTGTATCCCATTCAATATCCCCCTTCAAACCCAACTTAGAGTTAGGGTTTTCAAAATTCCCAATTCAGCGTCGACAACTTAGAATTTTCACTTTTGCTTCAATTCGAATGATACCTGGCTTTTGAGATGACCATTGAAGTGAATACTCTAATCCGTCTGCTTGATTTTGAGAGATAAGATCTGATAATCCTTTACAACATCCGAATCTAATTGAATCCCATCTTTCTGAGAGACTGCCTTCATCTTCAGCTTTCTGTTTTCTCTTGAATCGAACGAAGTTGGCTTTAGAGAGTGATTTTGTTAGGATGTATGTAACCTGATAAGCCGTAGGTAACAGGTTGATTCTTAATTTCCCTTTTACAACTTGTTCACGAACAAAGGAACGGTCCGATTCCATATGCCTTTCCCTTAAGTGTTAAAACCGGATTGGCTATTAGAAATATTGTATTTTTTTGGTAACAAATTGCAGCTTTGTTTTGTGGTTTAGTTCGGTTTTACTTAGTAGAGACCCTATCAGCATAGTTTTTTTTTAAAGAAATAACATCAATACCGAAAATGAAGAAAATATGTCTCTCTTCCATGGCTCACAAAATACAACACCAGAGTGCACAATGCGATCCCTTGAGCCAGTAATAAAATTGGGCACACAAACCAACCAGAAGTAAAATGAAAAACAATAAAATATATATAGACAAAAAGAACAAAAGACGGACGACAATAAGGAACAATGGGGCAAAAAAAGAACCCCACAGGCTCCTAGAAACCACCAACCCGCGTCGAGGAGTAAGAAAAGTCAAGAAAAATAACACTCGAGCCCAGTCAAAAAGGAATGGAGCAAGCACCAGCTCTCAGGAACATAGAAAACAAGACTAATCCAGCCAACACCCATGCTCTGGCCCAACAAACCAACCCATATAATCCAAAGCCAGCCAAGCCATAAACCACCAAAATGAAACAAGCAAAAGGCCCTCACAGCCAGAAACCGTCAAGCTCCAGCTCACCAAATCATGCCATAGAAACCCAAGTAAGCCAAGCAGCCAGAAACGTTAAAAAAAAGCGTCGGACGACACTTAGAAGATCACCTCGCCCTCGAACGAGGTCTAGATCCCAACGAGATACCAAGACTTCTAGTAAGGAGTGACAAGGGGCACTACAACAAAAACACCATATTACAACTTTAATTTTACAACGGTGCATAAATCACCGTTGTAATAGAGCATTTATTACAACGGTGCAAAACGCACTGTTGTAATAAATGTTTTTTACAACGGTGAAATTATCACTGTTGTAAAGAACATATATATTACCATATCACAACTTTAATTTTACAACGGTGCATTAATCACCGTTGTAATAGATTCTTTTTTACAACGGTGCATTAATCACTGTTGTAAAGAGCATATATATTACCATATTACAACTTTAATTTTACAACGGTGGCGTCCACCGTTGTAATAGATCCCTTTTTACAACCTTGCAAAACTCACTGTTGTAATAAACATATATATCACAACTTTTCATTTTATTCGTTGTAATTGAGATGCCTAGTGCATACTTCATGTTTATAATATCTATATTTAGTAACTAATTATATTGAAACTTAATAATAATAATTAATAATAAACTTGGGAATCAATAATATTTGTCAATTATTTTTAAATAATTAATAGTTAATAAGTAGTAATTTTTTTTAATAGTTAATATATGTTAACTAGCTACTTTATTAATTAATAGTAACATAAGTTTGTAATAAGTATTCCTCTCGATTATAATTAACTTAAATTTTTTTGGGTCTGTGCCTATCTACCTGTTTTTGGATGTATGTACACAAGCCATGAGTTTATGGGTACATGCATCCTACTTTAAGCATGTATTCCTTGGCGCACATGTACCATTCCATAGAAAACACGTTACCTATGTATTACTTTTTAATTTTACTCAGTTTCTAGAATATGGCATCTTAGACAGTCAAACATATGATAATTGACTACTCTTTTTGCATAAGAATGGTCCCTGATCTGTACACTATCAACATGCCTTTAAAAAAAACTATTGATATAAGGTTGTAGTTTGTTGGTTGTACAAGTAATTGATCGACATGTCTGTATTTCGGTTCAGCAAAGAAAAACACTGGCTTTTCTTCTTACATCCAATGTAAGTATGAAATAAATTATAAGATGTCAATAATTGTTGTTCTTCCAATGCTGTTTGCTTATGCTTTGTTCAAGTAATCAATGACAATTGAGTCAACTATACCGCATGTTCCAATCTATCATGTTCTCTATTTTGTTCTAAATAAATTCAAAATAAGCATACAATCAAAACAAGCATGTCTAATTATTAAGTAAAAAGGTCCTAAGTTGACATAGTACATACTTAACAAAATTTCCATAAACACAGCGTACATATCAGCGTACATAGTACATACTTAACAAAATTTCCGTCGGTTCTTCAATTAAACGTGCCTTTTGACATTGGTTCTTCCATCGTGTTCCATAGTATTCCGAATTTCCTTTTCCATCGTATTCCACCGCAAACCCTAATTCCCCTTTCGATCCACTTCACATCGCCGCTTCACATCACATCGCCACTGCTCGATCGCCGCTGCTCAATCGCCACTGCTCGATCGCCGCTGCTCAATCGCCACTGCTCGATCGCCGCTACTCAATCGCCACTACCCGATCGCCTACGTATCTCGCTGGTAAATTTTTATTCGTTGTCTCAATTGCATGTGACAATGCTCCTGTGTCATACTGATTGTAACAATTTTTATTCGGTTCACAGTACAATTTTTATTCGTTGTCTCAATTGCATGTGACAATCGCTACTGTGTCATACTGATTGTAACAATGCTCCTTTTAGGTTGAACTTTGTATATAATTTGATGACAAACCTCAATTGCATGTGACAAATTACCATGGCAAACCTCAATTGCATGTGACAATGCTCCTTTTAGGTTGAACTTTGTATTCAAACATCTATATATTTCTTCGTCTAACTGTAATTTCTGTCAATTTGCAGTCACACTCGTTTTGGACCTGAAATATGAAATTCGATCATATATATGCATATACACGTGCGCATATGTATAAACATGTATTTGGTCATAAGTTGAGTTTGTATATTTAGTTTATGATATTGACTTTTTGAATTTTTACGGGTTTGGGTATTTGTCATAAACAACCAGTATGTTAGAATGACCAAAGTTTGTTCGCTTGCATTTCATACTTTGTACTGCGGTACTGACTTTGTATACACTATTAAAATCTGAAGTGGAGATGTGTATTTGGGAACACATATACTGTCTAATACCATTTGCTGTCTTGATGAAGCTTTGTCATCCTGAATAACACACTAAAATACAAGCCTACAATAGAAACAAGAATAACACACTAAAATACACCAAAATAAACAGCAAAAATCATTTGCTGTCTTGATGAAGCTTTGTCATCCTGAAGCTTTTACCATTCATATTCATAGGATCTGCAAGAACAACAAACATAGTATGAGATATTTAATTTAACTATAAAAAAGGTTGAGCATACATTTCATAAACACAGCTCCTAGTCCGCTGTTAACTTCAGAAAATGGATTAAATGAGTAATTTTTTTGTGAAACCTCTTAAAAAGTGCAGCAGTTTATAATTTACATCTAATTAATGAAATGCAAGTTCAACTCATTGGATAATACTCCAATAACTAAATTATAATATCTCATGTTTCATTTATCCTTTTAATTAGATGTTTCATTTGGATGTTTCATTTGGAAAACAAATTAACTGTTTCAGAAAACATCGGATTATTATCAAATGATATTTCATAACCAATGCTAAACTCTGTTTGGCTGTTTCATTTGGATGTTTCAGTTTAGTTTACATCTATTTGGATGTTTCATTTGGATGAAACATTGGAAAACAAATTAGTTGTTTCATTTGGATGTTTCAGAAAACATTGGATAGAAAACATTGGATAATACTCCAATGATTTCAGAAAAAATCTAATTCATTTGGATGTTTCATTTGGAAAACAAATTAGCTGTTTCATTTGGAAAAAAAATCCTGAACTAACACAACAGCCAAATTGAATAGTTCTTCTCAAAAGTTCTGTCAATTTTGGTACATGTTCTTCTCACAATTGAACCAAAACTGCAAATCCTAAACTAACAATAGCTAAACTAAATAGTTCTTCTCATATTAGTGTTTTTCTGCTTGAACTGATGTCATTAGGGTATGAAGTTTTACTCCCTACATTTTGATTAAAGACTCTATTCAGCAGCACCTACCAGTATTTATATGCCTTCCGTACGTACATTTTAAACTGAGCACTGGCAAAAAAAAAACATTTTTATGTCACTTTTATTTTACCCACTTGTACCCTTGCCATTGCTCAGTGCTCAGTGCTCAGTTTAAAATATAATCATTTCACTGTAGTCGCTTGTATTTTGATGAACAACACAGTTCGTCTTATGATGTTCATGTAGTGCTCAGTTTAAAATATATTGTATGTTCAGCCATTGAAAAATGACTTAAGATTTTTATTTTTTAGCTATTGAAAACTGACTTAAATTTTTTATTTTTTAGAGCTCAAAAATTGCAAGCAAAAAAGCAAAGTTTAGCTGCACTTGCAGCTGTTCGTGCTGCTGATGAAAGACCGGTTGGGATTAGAATCAACGAACACCCAGATGGACCACTTCCGTTGCTTCGTGAATTAAATATTGCTATAAGACGATCTCCTCGAAAACATGCTGAATACCCAATACGCACAATTCGCAAACATGGAAGCAACCTTGGCCACACTGCAGAAGGGATGTAGTCCCCTCCTCCTTCCAGTAGCATCCCCGTCGACACTACAAACCAGATACAGCCCCCTCCTTCCAATAACAGCCCCTTCGACAATACAAACCCAGCACAGCCCCCTGCCCGTCAACTACACTTCCATGAAACTCCAGCCAACGATGATTCCAGTCCAAACGAAATTCAACCCGATTCTACTGAAGATCAAAGATTGAAGCAAGCTAGAAGAAAGAGAGGCAGAACGATGATGAAATCATTAGCTATGATACCGGATGAGAAGCCGGAAGTTGAATTTAATGAACGCGGACAAGCAATAGGTGCTAATTCCAAACATTTGTCGTCATATATTGGTACTCTAGCAAGGGAGATGGTGCCTTTTACCATTAGCACATGGAGGAACGTCGGTGACGATTTGAGGGATGATCTGTGGACTTGTATAGAGGTACGTACTGATATTTGACTTGTATACCATATGTCGGCTTTCAATAGTAAATTATGGCTTTCAATAGTAAATTCTGTGAATGATAAATTCTGGCTTGTGTACGATTTGAGGGATGATCTGTGAATAATAAATTCTGGCTTTCAATAGTAAATTCTGGCTTTAAGTTGTATTTAATTTTACTGATTCTATGTTATTTATGTTAGGGAGTACTTATATGTCTCAATATTAAAAGCAACATATTATATGCCTGCTATAGTTCTCTTTATAATGACATATGCATTATGCACATTGCAATACTGTTACATATTATATGTCTCAATATTCAAAGCAACAAATTATATACCTGCTGTGGTACAACATTGCATTTTGCAATACTGTTAGAGACATATCTGCTGTTTTTTTTTTTTTTTTTTTTGTGTGCGCGCAGTCAAGATTCAAGGTAGATATGGTGTATAAGGATTACTTGTTAATGATAATAGGACAGCGGTGGAAGGAGTCGAAATCAAGGTTAGTTGCACCTATCAAAAAAGCGTCTCAAAATCCCGACTCTACCGATACTTTAGCAAGCCTAAAACCGTTCAATATAAAGAGCGATGACGAGTGGAATGCTTTTGTAACTGAAAAATTGTCAGAAAAGTTTGAGGTGGTTATTTTTGTCTTACTGAGTTTAACTGTTAAATATATTACATTTTCCAATATCATATTTACTGAATTGATTTTATAGGCAACAAGCCAAAGATTCAAAAGCATTAGAGAAAAGAATAAAGTTTCACACACCATGAGCAGAAAAGGTTATGCAAGATTGGAAGAAGAAATGGTAAAAAAATATTGTTAAAGCAACTATTATATGTTATCACATGAAAAATTCTGAAGCTGTTAAGCTATTTTTGCAGAAAAAGGAAAAGTCAACATCTACTATCACTAGAGACGAATTGTGGTGCAAAGGCCACACTAGAAAAGATGGAAAACCTCCGAATTCAATTGCTGCCGAATGCATAGTAAGAATAAGTTCAAATATACAATATCAGAAACTGTTGCTATTGTTAACGTAGTTTTAATTTTAATTTCTGAATTTTGGTTGTTTTTTAATTTGTAGTCTAAGATAAACGAGCATCATAATGCCGCAAGTCAGGATTCTCATGGAGCAACATCAGTTACTCAAGATGGCGTGTCGAAGCTTTTTGGTCAGGAGCATGGAGGACGTGTAAGAGGGCTTGGTTTTGGGGTTGTACCATCTCAGCTTCGTATTCGGGGTAGCTCATCAGGTGAAGTACATGCATTGCGAAACCAAGTTAGTGGATTGGAGACCAAAGTACAGGAGCTCACTACGATGTTGATGGTAAGTGTTAATTAGAAATTTATTTTAACGGCGATTTTTCCTGTTTTCCTGTTAATTAGAAACCAAGTTATTGTCGGTTTCCGGTTCCGTTCCGGATATTTCGGAATTTCCGGTAAATTCCCGGTTTGATAATTGCGGTGTGGTTTTCTCATGCTGATTTTCCAGATTGACCCATGTTATTCCATTATAATGCTCCGGTTACGTCGATTATTTGACCAATTGCATTTTCTTTTCGTAGCCAACGGTACCAATCAGTAGTGGGTAATGTTTTAAAACAACTCGGAAAAAACAGTGTGACCAGACCCAGTGCCACTCTAACCCAAACTATTTATCTAGGGGTTTCTGCCATGTATATATATATTCCTCAGAAATCCATTTATCCAGCAGTTTACAGAGCCTACTCGAACATTTTCCTCCTCTCTCTTTATGGTCCTGTTTCTAAACCTTTAGCATTTTTTTTGGAACAAATATCTGCTTCCAGCTTTCATCTTAAATTGCAACTGTTTGTCGTAAGGTTTATTATCATTAGGATTTAGGCTAAAAGCCTTTAGATCCGATTTTTCAACACTCTGCAGAATTCTAGGTATTATGGTAAGCAAAATTTATATTATTCATCAAGCTTGGTTAATTAGTTTTTGGCGTGATTTGTGCTATGTAGAGAAGAATCGTTCGGATTCTCATTGGTTTGTTGTCAAATGGAAATAAGATTTTAACCAGCTACGTCCGACTGATTTCTTCTATCAATTAAATTGAAGTTTATTTAATTTCTTCAACGTTCATCAATTTATTCCTACTCTTTGATTTGGGATCTGTCGGCTATTTCCTATTAGTTCCGGCATTATGTATGAAATAAAGTTATTTTTGTTTGCCTTCGATTTTTTATATTGAAATAAGAATCATTTCAATTTTTTATATTGCAAGACGATGCTAAGATGGTATGAGTCTGAATTCAGTGTGGATATATTCTTACATTGGCCTTCAATCTGATTGCCTTCGATTTGCTTTGTGTTATTTAACTTATTTCGGAGAGTTTTCAAATTAATACCTTAATTCTTCATAGTATGGTTGTATTAAACAAATACTCCTATTTGTGATTTTCGGGATCTGCTGGTGCTGGGTTGCTGATCAATAAACATAGGCTCCAAAATTTTAAAAAGAACCAGCAATCGCCTATGGGCTGTGGCATTTTGCTGCCGTAGCATGGAGCCAATAATAAAAACTTCACCAGAGGTAGAATGCCTTGGATTATTCTCATGATCCTTTGCCACGATATCTGGTTACATTTTAACACTTTTTTCTTTTAATTCTTAATCTCCCAGGTTAAAGAAATAAGACATGGCCGTTTGTACAATGTTTGTTCTTGGACATAACCCATTATGTCTCTACAATTGAAAAAAAATATTAAAAAAAGAGCAAAGCAAAATGCCTTTTTTTTTCATAATGTGTTTCAAATTTACGGCTTCCCAATTGTGCTAGTTTTATATGACCAAAATCATATTTTGTGCTAATTTTATATGACCTATGTATATGCAATCTTTACAGGATCTAAAAGAAAAGCAAGCTAATGCGGGAAATCCAGCAAATCCTGATCCTAATACGCCTCAGGTACCCTTTTTTATTGGTATAATTGATAAAAAGATGTAACATTTCATTGAAATGCTTTTACTGAACTGTGAAATTTTAGGGTGATTTTAAGGACAGTAAATGGAGGGGGGTTGGGTACTGTTAAACTAAATTACCGCGCATTAGAAGCTGAAGAACTTTTTAACGTAAACTAAATTCAATTTGGAATAACCTTTGTGTTTATACTGTTATCTAAAACATGCTAAAATTGGGGTACTTTATTTTTGAAAGTGAGGTGTTCATCTTTTATTATTATTGTATTCATACAACAGTAAAGGAAATTTCTCATTTCTAGATCTTACTTCACATAGTTAATCACTTCCAGTCATATATAAGTGTAGTCAACTAATAATCTATCAAAGTACTCATATCTGTACCCACACTAGATTAAATTCAGAGAGTTTGCACAGAGTTTATTCACAAAAGATCCACTGTTTTCATATTTCGTCCAGTTTTTGACATGAAGAACAATTAGTTACACATACATATTCACAAACATATATGCATATATATATATGTGTGTGTGTGTGTGTGTGCGCGCGCGCGCCTGCATCATACTATATTCAATCACTAAGGGTTTAAAAAGAAAGAGTTTGCAGATGTATTACTGTGTTTTTCTATTGTGTTCACTATCTTTACCATTCTCAGGTTTTATAATTACATTCGTAGATTAAACAAAAATAAGGAAATTATTTGTAAAATAAATAAAGATAACAATCCATTACACATAAATTTCATAGATTCAACTCATCCACTCTTTGTTCCCAGCTTAGAAAGACGCTTCGGGTGGTGTTGTTCTGTCGTTAAATCTATTGCATTGTTCTCACAATACAACTGGCAGTAACTGAAACTGCTCCACTCAACAGCCATCAAATTAACTTAAACTTAGTCGTGTGTCTTGTCTTTGATTATACATAAGCCTTTGATTATACATAAGTGCTTACTGTCTATGATGCATAAGCCTTGGATTATACATAAGTGCTTACTGTCTTTTGTATTTAGTTCCATGTATTTATTTGCCTCACTTTCTGTTTTTAGTTTCCAGTTCAGATTTTCTAGATTTTTTTTGTTTGCAGTCACACCGTGGAAGCAATACCTTGGCAGTTCAACTGTCTAAACAAAATGGAAAGCATGCACCTGAAAATGGAAAGCAGGCACCTGAAAATGGAAAGCAATCAGCTGAAAATGAAAAGCATCCATCTGAAACTGACGGCAGCAAAACAGAAAAACAGTCTAAGCAGAAAAATCCGGCCAGAAAAACAGCAGTGCAAGCTGATGGAAATGAGGGCAGAAAGTGTAAGATATTGAATTGGGAAAAACAAGTTGTTGCGGAAGGAAGAGTGGCATCCACTGATCCAGAAGCTTTGGTGCACTTTAAAAAACTTGGATCGCAAGGCTGGAAAGTTTGGATTGACGTGGCGGTGGATCCAGAAGCATTCTTGTGGAAGCCGAATTCCGCAATGACTACTATTGGAGAAGCTGTTGGATCAACTGTGGCCTGGAATAAAAATTACGTTGCCTTCAGCTAGAGTGCTTTCGTAGGGTATGCTTTCGTAGACATTCCATCTTTCTTATGTACATATTGGGTTAAATCATGCATGTATTATGAAACGGTTATGTTTTTGGTGACACGGTTATGTTATGTATATATTGGGTTATGTTTTTGGTGACACGGTTAAGTTGGTGATGTACTACGTACTTGCGTGTTATGTTGATCGAATATTATGTTAAGTAATATATATAAATGATTCTGTGTACTAATATTTGTTGCATTGAAATGTGAATCATATTATCAGTAATATATATGAATTTGTTTTACTAGTCAGGTCCATGCAAATTACAACAGAAAAAAAAGTTGTAATAAGTCATGTTACAACGGTGTGAAAATGTTGTAATATAAATCAATTCACAACGGTGGAAAAATGTTGTAATATCAATGAAATTACAACGGTGCAGACATGTTGTTATATAAATGAACACAACATTATTACAAAATCTACAACAACGGGGATAAAAGTTGTAATATAGTTTATTACAACGGTGATAAAAGTTGTTATACGTATACTCTAACTGTACTATAGTATATACGACAACTTGTAAAAAAATTTATTACAACGGTTGATAACTGTTGTTAAATAATCCTATTACAACGGTGCTGCAACGGTGCAGAAAAGTTGTAATAAAAAATAATATATTACCACGTCTGCATACACGACGGTGGGGGCACCGTTGTAAAATGATATTACAACGGTGTTGCACCGTTGTAATAGGGTGAATTTGTTGTAGTGGGGATAACGGAACCCATGAAAGGTCTCCCTCAAAACACGAAATGAATATCAGAAACCACATTACGGATGATGGAGCTAGAAATGCTCCAGCATAAGAGGCACGGAATAAGGCGGAACAGAATGGATCAAAGATCCTACCTATGGCCCCTAGTCCACCCGGAGCGAAGCAAACCTAGAAGTGAAGAAGAAGGCACCTGACTACTAACCAAAGACCCAAAGAAAGACTACGTTGCCACAACCGTCTCGCTATCACAAAGGAGATGAAAAGATGCTTCAATCGATCCGACAAGACATCAACGACACCGAGAGGCGTGTGGGATACCAATCCTCATAAGGTTACTGTCCAATGAGAGTGCATCATGAAGAACTTTCCACATTAGAATAGATACCTTAAGAGGAATGCGCTTATTCCAGATGGAAATAAAATCAGGGTTTTCCTCATGGAGATCCTAGTGGAATTCCATGTAGACCTGGGAGTGAAAGGACAACCATTCAAGGAATGACCCTGACCATTGCTGTTAGATATGGGCTTGACCGACTGCATTCATTTTTCACGTCACACTTACGTAAGACGGGGAGCCTAAGAAGTTAGATGGAAGCAGCCTCCTAAACTAGCATGGAGCATGGTAGCCCACAACGAGTTGTTAGCTCTGAGTCGAGCCAAAGTTTGCAGGCATAAGCCTTGCAAACGTCCTCAGACCTACGAACACTACAACAAAAACACCATATTACAACTTTAATTTTACAATGGTGGTAAAAGCATCGTTGTAGTAAATGTTTTTTACAACTTTTTTCTGGAAAAGTTGTAATAAATTTTTTTTATACAACTGTGTTATTTTGACAGTTGCAATAAAAGCCTACCACAACTTTTATTTTTTGACTGTTGTAATATATGGCTATATTTTAATATTAATTTTTTTTTCATTAAATAATTTTTAGTAATTAATATTAACAACTAAATAGTAATTATTAATTAATAACCTATATATTAATATTAAATAATTAATTAAAAATACTTCAATAAGTAAGTAATTCATGCTAATAATTAGTAATTGACAACCAATTAGTAATAAAGGATTAATAGGAAATTTAAGTAATTATCAGTATAATAAAAATAATCAATAATTAATGATCTAAATTGATTATTTAAAATTAACAATAATAATTTCTATTAATAATCAATCAAGAAGTAATAATTAATATTAACAGTTAAAAATAATATTTAATAATTAATAATTAAGAAGAATTACTAGTAAAAATATAAAAAATAAATAATACTAAATAATTTATTAAATCATTATTATTATATATTGAAAAAATAAATATAATAATTATTATTTGATAATTATAACTGATTATTAATAATTCAAAATTACTATTAATAATTAAGAAGTAAAAATAAGTATGAACAACATTTAATATTTAGCACTTAAGTGATCTTTAGTATTTAAAGGTAACATTTATCATTAGTAATTAAATGTTGCTACCATAAAGTTTAAATTTTTGGAAATCTCTTAATTTTATTTTAAAATATTTATAAAATTTTGAAATTTTCATAAATTCGTAAAAGAAAAAAAAATAACGTAAATTTAGAAGTTTATAAAACAATTAAAATTTATGAAAACTTGTTAATTCCCTTTTTTGCAAAAATTTTAACGTTAAACTCTCTCCATTTTTTGTAGAATGAATGAAGTTCAAAGTCGAAGTGAAATATTTGAGTGGCTTAACTGTAGAATTGATTTAATTGTTAAGAGTGGTTAATCAATCAAACAATTAATCTTATTTACAAACCATTGAAACATTAACGGTCATGAACCCATAGCGTTAATTAAAACAAAATTAACCAGGTTCAAAATTTAGAAGGGAAAAAAGTGGCAAGTAAAATTTTCAGAGGGTCGCGCTTTCCAGTTCCCCAAAATATGAAGTCGTTCTCCCCCAATTTATTTCACCTCTCTAGTCGTTAGGTTAATCTTTAATTAAAAAATTTCCTCACCGCCTTCCAGTTCCCCAAAATCCCTAATCAAGTCGTTCTCCCCTAATTGATTTCACCTCGCAAGGTTAATCTAGGGTTAAGGTTTGCCGATGGATCCGAACTAGGGTTAGGGTTTGCCAATGGATCGGAAGAAAACGCCGCCGTCACGAGGAGGGCCGAACTCCTCGCAGACGTACAGGGAAGATTGTTGAAGTGACGGAGAGACGTTTCCCGTCATCCGTCATCTATAATAACTCTCACTCCATGCCCTTTGTTGCAACATCGACAATGGAGGGACGTTTCCCAGTAAATTTGGGTTAACGCTGGCGCTCAAGCGTAATTTTGAGGTATATCCGTATGTTTGTCATAGTTCTCCCCTTTCATTATTCGATACAGTTTTCTAAATTCACCCTTGTACTAACGTGAATGCATTTCAAATTTTGATCTACATCAGTTGGAATTGAATGGTGAAACTTTTTGATATTAGGGAGCATCTGTTGATACAATGATCTAGCAGTATTTTTGATAAGAGATTTTTGACTTTTCAGATTATGAGTAATTGAGTGCTATTATTTTACATTTAGATCAAGAGTTAACCTGTGTATTACTTGTTTCTTTAGATCTAAAAATTATTTGCCCGGTTGTGTGTATTTTAATCGTTTGATTATAGATGACTGGGTATAGCCTTATTGTAGACGTATGTTAAATTCGTTTTAATCTAGCAATAGTTTTTTTTTTTACATTTTGGTTTATGATCCAATCATGCACATGTAGTAAGTACGTACGTCAGATTTGTATTTTGACAATTTGTGATTGATGTGTATAAGTGACATTAGCAAAAATGTTTTGCCTTTAGTGATTGTCGAATCTGTATGATTTATTTGTTACTGGACTTGCCTTATAGAGTAGCTGTAACAACCCGTATTTTTAATAACCTGTTATAACGTAAATCGAGGCAGAATTTAATTTATAAATCTGAATCAAGGGAAACGGGCTATGCCATTGCGTTCGTCTCGGAAAAATACGCGAAATAGAGTCCGAGTTTTCGAAAATCGGAGTCCGTATGACCCGATTAAGGCCCAATGAAGTTTTCAGAAAATTTCAAAGTAAAAACAGATTTCAAATTCAAGTTTGAATTTGGAAATTAGGGCAGTTGGGCACAGGCGGGAAATTTCCCGCCAGACCACCCATGTCGACAGCCCTGTCGACTGGGCAGTCGACATGGTTAGGCCCAAGTCGACAGCCCTGTCGACTTGGGTGTCGACTTGGTTCAGCCGGGCAGTTTTGCCTGGTGCACCATTTTGTGGTTTTGGTTAGGTTTTGGGGCCAGATTCGGTTTTAAGGGCTGAGATTGGAATTAGGGTTTAATCCTAAGGTTGAAACTAATCCTAATCTCTATAAATAAGCCTCTAACCTAACCCTAAATCATCATTATTCATTCAAGTAACTAAACTATGGCAAAATCATTCCTCTCATGGCCTCCACTCTCTTCATGAAATTCCTAAGTCATTTCTATGAGAGATTTTCAATGCATACAAGTGTTTTCAAGCTTGTATGAGCATCATTAGCTTGCATTCAAGTCAAGTTTCCATATTTACATCATAAAGCAAGAGTTTTGATTCATTTTGGCTCAAGGGTTTTTTCTATTGAAGCTTGCATTTTGGGTTTATTTGATTGCATAAGGGCTTTGTCTCAATCTATATATATTTTTGTGTCTTCATAAGCATTGTAAGCCCTTTTCTACTTTCATATTTAAACTCTAAAGTTAAATGAATGATGCAAGTTTGGTTGATCATTATGATATGCAAGTTTGCCATGATATGCAAGTTTACTATGTCATGTTATGCAAGTTTGATATGTTATGATATGCAAGTTTGTCATGTTATGTTATGCAAGTTTGCTATGTTATGATATGCAAGTTTATCATGTTATGTTATGCAAGTTTGCTATGTTATGATATGCAAGTTTGCCATATGATATGCAAGTTATGTTATGAAAGTTTGGGTTGATCATTTTGCTCATGTTATCATGTTATGCAAGCTTATCTTGGGTTTATGAGCTTAAAGCTTCAAGCTTTATGCTAAAGGTTGCATTTTGGCAACATGTAAGTTATCATATCCCTTATGATAACTTGCATGTGAGGCTAAATGCGAACTTATGGCAACTTCTACATGTCATTTATCACCATGTATCACTTATATGCTAAGTTTGGTTTTATGCATACTTTTGAGGCCTAATGATGCAATATGCAAGTATATGAACATATGTACATTTCATATGCTACCATGTTAAACTTGTGGCTTCAACACCATTTGTCATCTTTATGCCAAGTTCCCTCTTTCTATCCTTTATGCGCTATTGCGATTATGTAAGCGATGGGATTGCGTTTGGGGTTGGGTAAACTTAAAAGACATGAAAACATAAGATTGGGAATTTACCTATTAAGTTAGGTCTACCCATTGGGAATTTACCTATTAAGTTAGGTCTACCCAAATTCTTGAAAACTTGTAATATGTTTGGTAAACATGATGGACATGACACTTAGAAAATATAAGTGTGACCAACTCGAGGTTGTGTTGAGTTTGTAGCGTAAAACTACCCGGAACCGACCGGCTTAACTAGATGTGAGAAGTTGGTCATGTTGTACCTTGAACCCGAGGTTAGACCAAGTTGTGGTGTAAAGCTACCCGGACCCGCCCGACTTAACTAGTAACCACAACAAGGTCTAATGTGAGAGGTTAAGGCACATTAAATTAATTAATGCCTCATGATTAGGGTTAAGTCATGGTCCACTTAATACTTAACCAATTTGGGCTTGGTGGATTAATCAGGGTTAAGTCGTGAACCCATCGTTACACTTAACCAAGTTAATCCATGATTAGTAAAAGGGTTAAACCGTGCTTAACCCACTAGAAAATCCTAGCAATGGGGGTCCACTCCAGCAGTAATCCCAAGTTTGTATCATTAAGACCCTAGGGACTAGGCTAGGGAGGGGGCACGATTACTGGACTGGTATAAGTGACCAAAACGACGGTCGAGTGGTACGCCGATGTAGTTCCGGACGGACTATGGTCGTGCACGTAGTCCGTATTTGGAGAAGTCAAGCATGGGTACCAGTAGATCGAGACTGTGCACTCATGTTTATGGTGTCCAGGGGTTGACACCCTAGGGCTTGATACACCCAACGGGAGACCCGGCACAGTCCGACTACAATTATGTTTGGGCCGTATTGACACCAACACGTGACGAGTTAGGCTTAGGGAGCCGATCGATTAGACCGTTTGGTTGGACCTCGTATTAGGGTCATTTCAGGTCATTGGGCCAAAGCTTGGGCCAAGGGATCAATACTTGTTTATTCAAGTCATGTTAGCTTGCTAGTACACCTGTGGTGCAAAAACCTTAAACCTGAGTATGCGATGACACCTTTATCTACCTTGTTAGTTAATCATCATGCTAGTATGTTGTTATCCTTATGTTCATCCCTGCTTCTCATGCCAGTTAACTTTATCAGTTTACATTGATTGTAGTAGGGCTTACTCAGTCTTTTTGACTGACCTGTTTTTCTTTCGCCTCTTTTCTTCCGTCCCCCCCCAGGTTCTCAGGGTGGGAATATTGGAGCTTAGCTTGGATTTCTGATCGCTTGCTTGTGGGATTTTAGCTCATGTACGGTCTTGACATGAAGCTAGCTATGGTTATCACTTATTTTGGGGATAGTACTTATGTATTTCAGTTTTTCAGTGATGTTGTTTTTATCTAGACTTGTGTATTTGGAAAGTTGACATTATGTTGTACCAGACTTGTTTTGAAATAGTTTGAAATCTTCCGTTGTTTTACTTATCTTATTTACTCTGTTTACATATATACATATGTTCTTGTTCTGCCTTGATATATCATTATGCATGTTTACCTGATTCAAACGCCCCTCCAAAGTCAGAGTGCTTGCAAGAGCCACCCTGGCGGAGGTGGGGTGTTACATTTGGTATCAGAGCATATGGTTTACGAGAAGGAACAAAAAGGTTTTTAAAACTTTTGGAAAACTATTTTCAAAACCAAAAAGAAAAGTCTAGTTTATTTTAAAGGCTATTCCCCAAAAAGCCATTAGCAAAATTCCTTCGTTTTTCTCCATTCTGAATCTGTCTTTTTCTTCGTTTTCAGTATGGCTGATAACTTTGCTATTCCGGAGGGAGTACACGTACCTGTTTGGTATAGGAGACTTTTGGAGGCTAGGGTGACCGAAGCCGGCCCCGCCGATGTTCCTCCTCCTCCTCCTCCGGTAGTTAATGTTCCTCCTCCTCCTGTCGCTGAGGTTCCTCTTCCTCCTCCCCCTCAGCATCCACAAGAGGATTTCACAGAGATTTGCAAAGACTTTAAGGCGATGGGTTGCAAGAATTTCATTGGAACCGAGACTTATGTAGAGGCAAGGAATTGGTTGAAAGAAACCGAAGATCTTTTCGCCTTCTTTGATATAGATGACCGTGGGAAGGTTTTATTGGCAGTGTGGTTGCTAAAGGAAGAAGCTGCACGTTGGTGGGTGGTCACCACCGCTACTAGGCCAATTGAGACTTGGGATGACTTTCGGGGAAAGTTTGGACTAAGGTTCCTATCACTGAAGCAAGGGGACATGACTATTAGGGAATACATAGATAAGTTTAATCAACTGGCTCGGGTCGGTTTAGACTTGGTTAACACAGCTCAGAAGAAGGCCCTATACTTTGCTCTAGGATTAAACGAGCCATTGCATGGTTTGGCCATATCTCATATACCCTTGGGGGCAACTTTCGAGAGTTTGGTGAATATGGCCCTACTCAATGAAGAGAATAGGAGTGACAAGAAGGAGGTCAAGATGAATGAGTCTCAAAACAAGGAAACGGAGCCCAAAAAGGAAATGAAAAAGAAGGAGGAGAAGTCTGAAGATAAGAAGGAAAAGAAGTGCTTTACTTGTGGAAGCTTGACTCATCTAAACAAGGATTGCAGAAAGAGGAAGGGCACTTGCTTTGACTGCGGAGAAATGGGACACTTCACTAGGGACTGCCCGAAGAAGGGAAGGCCTACGTCGGAAGGAACGGTGAATTCCGGGAAGCAAGGCAAGAACTCCAAAAACCGCAAGAACAAGAACAAGAGTCAAGGCAACAAGGGGAACAATAGCAAGGGCAATAACGACAAGAGGAAGTGCCATTATTGCGGTTCAGTTGGGCATCTTATTAAGGATTGTAGGAAGAGAAAAAGGAAGAGTGGTGAATGCTTTCATTGTGGTGAGTTTGGACATTTCAGCAAAGATTGCCCGAAGAAGCAAGGGCAAGGTCAGACTCAGTGTGCAAAACCATCTGGAGGGCGAATTCACCCCCTCAACATCGTTCTTCCAGCTCATGATCGAGGTAGTGTTTCTGTTAAAAGTCCTGTTTACATTTCTGATTTTCCTGTTTGTACTTTGTTTGATTCTGGCACATCGCATAGTTTATTTCATCTGATCTAGTTGAAAGTTTGCACCTAAGTACTAGTCTAGTTAATGATCCCGTGTGTGTTTCAAATCCAATTGGGGTTTCCGCCCATTTGTCTATTATCTACGTGGATTTGAAAATCTCTATCTTTAGTGTAGAGTTCTCGTGTGATGCTTATATTCTCGGTTTCATGGGGTATGGGTTGATTTTGGGCATGGATCGATTGTCCAGTTTTGGAGTCATCCTTGATTTTTGAGCATAGGGTTGTGAGGCTCATGACTCGCCTCGGTAATACCTTAAAAATTTCTTGTAACCCTATGGGTCCCGTCACGTTGTGTTATCTTGAATCCCTCAACTCGTCTATCGATAGTTTGCAATCTATGAGGGTGGTCCGAGAATATCCTGATATCTTGGGTGAAGTGAAGGGGTTACCCCTAAACGCGAGATAGATTTTCGCATTTATCTGGTTGATAATGCCAAGCCAGTTACGTGGCCGGTTAGGCACATGGTCCCACAAGATGAGAGTTAAGAAAGCAAGTCAAGGAGTTGCTTGAGAAGAACTTCATACAATGAAGCATTTCTGAGGAGGGTGCTCTAGTAGTATTCGCTAGTAATGTGGACAGTTCGCTTCGCCCGTATGCTAATTATCGTGAGTAGAACAAGAAGAATAGACAACCATTACCAAGGATCGATGATTTGTTTGATCAGCTTGTAGGAACATCTGTTTTCTCTTGATCTTGCTACTGGATTCCATCAGCTCAGAGTAGCTGAGGATAGTATAGACAAAACTGCGTTCAGAACTCCGGATGGATTCTTAGAATGGCTAGTCATGCCATTCGGTTTGACTAATGCACCCGCCTACTTCGTGGACTGGATGAGTAGGGTGCCTAGGGAGCTCCTGAACAAGTTTGTGGTAGTCTTTGTAGATGATATCTTGACTTTCTTAAAGAACGAGGAAGAACATGCTAGACATCTCAAAGAGGTGATGGATACGCTTAGAGCGCATCAGTTGAAAGCCAAGTCCTCCAAATGTCATTTTGGAGAAAAGAAGTTAGATTTTTTTGGGCACATAGTTACTAAGCAAGGCTTAGCGGTGGATCCCGCTAAAGTGGTCGCGGTTCAAGACCGGAAAGCTCCGACGAGGACAAGTGAAATAAGAAGCTTTCTCAGTTTAATTAATTAGTTAGCGTCCCTTGAGCTTGGACCTACCCTTCTGGATCAAGTAGGGACTTCACAGAAAGAAGACCCGCAGTTAGTCGAGATCATGGACAAGTTGATTCGAGGCGAAATGGTAAGTCACCTCGCTATAGATGACAAGGGATGGCTAAGACGCGATGAGAGAAAGAAGGTTCTTGAAGATGCACATCACCCGAGGAGGTGGCCGAGTTTGTCCCAAGGTGCATGTTGTGCCAACAGGTTAAAGGCCGAGTCATAGAAGCCCGGTGGGCTATTATATCCATTGGAGGTCCCCGCAATGGAAGAAGGAAAAGCGTCACAAAGGATTTCGTGGATGGACTGCCTAGATCAAGAAAGGGAATAAGAGCATGTGGGTCATAGTAGGTAGACTCACGAAGAGTGCTCATTTCACTCCGGTAAAGAGCGAAAGGACTGCATCATAGCTAGCGACAGTTTACTTTCAAGAAATAAAGCGGTTGCACGAGGTTCCCTAAAGTATAGTTAGTAACCATGACTCAATCTTCACTAGCCAGTTTTGGGATAGTCTACGGGAAGTCATGGGCAAGCAACTGAATCTAAGTACGGCCGATCATTCGCAGGCGGATGGTTCATTTCGTTCAAGCATGAGTTATAGAAAATCACGTTAGTAAGAGTAATTGGCAACATGGATTGGTATTTTCAAGAAAAGTTCTGCTGCGTGAAATACTTTATAGTAAGTAACGAGATCCAGGATTCACTAGTGAATTTTGGGGAGCTTGCATGAAACCATGAGGTCATAGTTATGTTTAAGCCAAGAATGATAGAAGAGTAAGTGAAAAAGGAAGACGAGAGGCGACAATGAAATGGGTTCCAACTCATATTTGGAAATAAGAGTTAAGAAGCCAAGGAATCATGAAGTAAAAGACGGTCAAAGCACAGTGGAGTTAAACTCAAGGAAACGTGACTTAGAAGATTGAGGGCTGGATACGCGCATCATATCTTTTTATGAGTATATTCTTGATCCTTGTTTTCCTGTGGAACTTACTTGCATGTTATCTTTTACATATATCCTCTCGGTCCCATTCTCGATCCCATTTCTGTTGTAAACTCCATAAGGGGGTATGACTCATCGGTTAGTAATACATGTCAAGGTTTGAAGGGGTCTGTTAGGTTGACTAAACCTTTTGGGCTTTTATAGGATTGGGGTTGGGTTAGGAAGGGATTTCTTGTAATCCAAAAGGAGTATATCTTTCTTATCTTCCCGATCTCTTTGTAGCATATCTTTCTTTTGCTATCTATATCGTGTTAATCTTGTCATGAGAACCTTAGGTAGAAACCCTTTGGGTGAAACATTTGTTTGAAACATGTTATGTTTGATGTTTGCAAGTGGTTGCAAGTGTTTGCAAGTGTTTACTCGTGGATGCATTATACACATTAGGCACTAGATCGGCTCACACACTCCTCATATTGCATATGCATGAGTGTTTACGTTTATTCATGGATGAAAATTTTTGTGTTATCACATGGATGTTACATATGGATGTATGTTATGTGCACACATATAGATGTTATACATTAGGTTAGGAATTGCATACATATGGATTCATTTCACTAACATAATTTGCATTGATGATATTTGCATTAGATAAGTACATATACACACACCTTTGCATATGTTCATACAACATTTAGAATCTTGTAAGGACAATGATTGCTCGTGGATGATGTTTTGAGTAGATGGATGTTGGATGGTAGGATACGTTCTTCCTAACTTGAAGATTTCGGGGACGAAATCCTTTAAGGAGGGGAGAATGTAACAACATGTATTTTCAATAACCTGTTATAACGTAAATCGAGGCAGAATTTAATTTATAAATCTGAATCAAGGGAAACGGGCTATGCCATTGCGTTCGTCTCGGAAAAATACGCGAAATAGAGTCCGAGTTTTCGAAAATCGGAGTCCGTATGACCCGATTAAGGCCCAATGAAGTTTTTAGAAAATTTCAAAGTAAAAACAGATTTCAAATTCAAGTTTGAATTTGGAAATTAGGGCAGTTGGGCGCAAGCGGGAAATTTCCCGCCAGACCACCCATGTCGACAGCCCTGTCGACTGGGCAGTCGACATGGTTAGGCCCAAGTCGACAGCCCTGTCGACTTGGTTCAGCCGGGCAGTTTTGCCTGGTGCACCATTTTGGGGTTTTGGTTAGGTTTTGGGGCCAGATTCGGTTTTAAGGGCTGAGATTGGAATTAGGGTTTAATCCTAAGGTTGAAACTAATCCTAATCTCTATAAATAAGCTCCTAACCTAACTCTAAATCATCATTATTCATTCAAGTAACTAAACTATGGCAAAATCATTCCTCTCATGGCCTCCACTCTCTTCATGAAATTCCTAAGTCATTTTTATGAGAGATTTTCAATGCATACAAGTGTTTTCAAGCTTGTATGAGCATCATTAGCTTGCATTCAAGTCAAGTTTCCATATTTACATCATAAAGCAAGAGTTTTGATTCATTTTGGCTCAAGGGTTTTTTCTATTGAAGCTTGCATTTTGGGTTTATTTGATTGCATAAGGGCTTTGTCTCAATCTATATATATTTTTGTGTCTTCATAAGCATTGTAAGCCCTTTTCTACTTTCATATTTAAACTCTAAAGTTAAATGAATGATGCAAGTTTGGTTGATCATTATGATATGCAAGTTTGCCATGATATGCAAGTTTACTATGTCATGTTATGCAAGTTTGATATGTTATGATATGCAAGTTTGTCATGTTATGTTATGCAAGTTTGCTATGTTATGATATGCAAGTTTATCATGTTATGTTATGCAAGTTTGCTATGTTATGATATGCAAGTTTGCCATATGATATGCAAGTTATGTTATGAAAGTTTGGGTTGATCATTTTGCTCATGTTATCATGTTATGCAAGCTTATCTTGGGTTTATGAGCTTAAAGCTTCAAGCTTTATGCTAAAGGTTGCATTTTGGCAACATGTAAGTTATCATATCCCTTATGATAACTTGCATGTGAGGCTAAATGCGAACTTATGGCAACTTCTACATGTCATTTATCACCATGTATCACTTATATGCTAAGTTTGGTTTTATGCATACTTTTGAGGCCTAATGATGCAATATGCAAGTATATGAACGTATGTACATTTCATATGCCACCATGTTAAACTTGTGGCTTCAACACCATTTGTCATCTTTATGCCAAGTTCCCTCTTTCTATCCTTTATGCGCTATTGCGATTATGTAAGCGATGGGATTGCGTTTGGGGTTGGGTAAACTTAAAAGACATGAAAACATAAGATTGGGAATTTACCTATTAAGTTAGGTCTACCCATTGGGAATTTACCTATTAAGTTAGGTCTACCCAAATTCTTGAAAACTTGTAATATGTTTGGTAAACATGATGGACATGACACTTAGAAAATATAAGTGTGACCAACTCGAGGTTGGGTTGAGTTTGTAGCGTAAAACTACCCGGAACCAACCGGCTTAACTAGTTGCTACAAACAATAGGACCCAATGTGAGAAGTTGGTCATGTTGTACCTTGAACCCGAGGTTAGACTAAGTTGTGGTGTAAAGCTACCCGGACCCGCCCGGCTTAACTAGTAACCACAACAAGGTCTAATGTGAGAGGTTAAGGCACATTAAATTAATTAATGCCTTATGATTAGGGTTAAGTCATGGTCCACTTAATACTTAACCAATTTGGGCTTGGTGGATTAATCAGGGTTAAGTCGTGAACCCATCGTTACACTTAACCAAGTTAATCCATGATTAGTAAAAGGGTTAAACCGTGCTTAACCCACTAGAAAATCCTAGCAATGGGGGTCCACTCCAGCAGTAATCCCAAGTTTGTATCATTAAGACCCTAGGGACTAGGCTAGGGAGGGGGCACGATTACTGGACTGGTATAAGTGACCAAAACGACGGTCGAGTGGTACGCCGATGTAGTTCCGGACGGACTATGATCGTGCACGTAGTCCGTATTTGGAGAAGTCAAGCATGAGTACCAGTAGATCGAGACTGTGCACTCATGTTTATGGTGTCCAGGGGTTGACACCCTAGGGCTTGATACACCCAACGGGAGACCCGGCACAGTCCGACTACAATTATGTTTGGGCCGTATTGACACCAACACGTGACGAGTTAGGCTTAGGGAGCCGATCGATTAGACCGTTTGGTTGGACCTCGTATTAGGGTCATTTCAGGTCATTGGGCCAAAGCTTGGGCCAAGGGATCAATACTTGTTTATTCAAGTCATGTTAGCTTGCTAGTACACCTGTGGTGCAAAAACCTTAAACCTGAGTATGCGATGACACCTTTATCTACCTTGTTAGTTAATCATCATGCTAGTATGTTGTTATCCTTATGTTCATCCCTGCTTCTCATGCCAGTTAACTTTATCAGTTTACATTGATTGTAGTAGGGCTTACTCAGTCTTTTTGACTGACCTGTTTTTCTTTCGCCTCTTTTCTTCCGTTCCCCCCCCCCAGGTTCTCAGGGTCGGAATATTGGAGCTTAGCTTGGATTTCTGATCGCTTGCTTGTGGGATTTTAGCTCATGTACGGTCTTGACATGAAGCTAGCTATGGTTATCACTTATTTTGGGGATAGTACTTATGTATTTCAGTTTTTCAGTGATGTTGTTTTTATCTAGACTTGTGTATTTGGAAAGTTGACATTATGTTGTACCAGACTTGTTTTGAAATAGTTTGAAATCTTCCGATGTTTTACTTATCTTATTTACTCTGTTTACATATATACATATGTTCTTGTTCTGCCTTGATATATCATTATGCATGTTTACCTGATTCAAACGCCCCTCCAAAGTCAGAGTGCTTGCAAGAGCCACCCTGGCGGAGGTGGGGTGTTACAGTAGCCATATGGTGCTAATTGCATTTTGCATTTCAGATCTTCACTTTGTGGCTTAATGATAAGGCATATAGTAATTGGTTAATTTTGACCATCTAATGTCGTTTGAGGGGGTTACGGTGTATGATTCTTCATATAGGCACATAGTAATTTCAGGTATTTATGTCATTTATACTTACTGAATTAAAGTCGTTTTTATCTTATAGGCACTCCCAGGAGCATTCCCTTCTGTGGTTGTAGGTGCTGTGTGGGCAATTTTTTGGCAGAATACTTGATATGGATATGGAATGCTGAACAGAACTCATTATGTGGTTTTCTCATCACCTGTAAGTTTACGTTTACTCCATGTTAAGCATATTCCTTCCGAATTATTCATTTTATATTTTAACATAACAATAACAAAAGATTTCACATCTCGTATTCATTTTATATTTTAACAATAACAATAACAAAAAAATTCGCATCAACTAGCTGATTTGTTTTTTGTTTTCAAGAAATCCCTCTTCTCTGATGAAACATATAGGATTGTGAATCAATTGTTACATGTTGTTTGCAGATCAAATTTTCAGTATATTTAGCCGTGGGGAGAGCGGGCTTATGTCAAAGATCTTCCAAGATGGGCCCCTCAATGGGTTTTTGTTCAAGAAGTACTTGAAAGAGAAATCAGATTATCCTACTATGACAGGATTAAACAGGTATTATTATTTGCAAGTATATATTGGCATATGAGTTTCTTCTGTGCACTCGACAGCTCTTTTGTGTGTGTGTGTGTGTGTGTGTGTGTGTGTGCGCGTGCGTGTGTGAGAGTGTGTGTATGTGTGTGTTTTGTAACTTGTGTATAGAATGCTAATTATGTTTGATGCTATTAAGATTTGGTATTGTTGACTTTAAAAAACACTTTTTGTTCTTTTTTCTAACAATAGACATATTTTTATGCAACATGTTTGATCATTGCAGTGAACTTGCACCAAAAAGAAAAATGGCGTAAAGATTTCGTTGTCTTTGACTAGTGTACTCCCGTAGGAATGCAATTTTTTGTGGATAACTTGTGCTTGTACTAAGTTGCTTTGTAACGGTCAAGTATGTAATAATGCACAAAATGTTGTCTAAAACTTATTGTTTGTAATATTGAATATTTGAGTATTTTAATAAATTAGTTTGCAAATAACTGTAATATCTGATTTGCTTATAGAGTATTGCTATATTTAGTGTATTGTTCTTTTCAGTTGCAAAAGATGTCAATTTTTTTTTAAAAACCAAAATGTCAATCACAACGGTGCATAATAGTTGTAGTATATGTTATTACAACGGTGCATAACTGTTGTAATAAATTTTATTACCATAGTGGAAAAATATTGTAAAATATACATATTACAACGGTGTTGCAACGGTGCAAAAAAGTTATAAAAGATTTTAGTCTATTACAACTTCTTAATATACGACAATTAGCCAACCGTTGTAAAATGTATATTACAACGGTGTTCCACCGTTGTAATAGGGTCATTTTGTTGTAGTGTAAGCCCCAACCCACCCTCGCGCCTAGTTCGGTAGATGATATCCTAAGAAACTCAATGATGTCTTCAGGTGTCATATGTACTATCCCAGAACAAGGACGAGGCAAGAGATTTGTATGACTGAAAGAAAGATGTCGTTGGCGTCATAGTAGAAAAAACTTGAGACCCATTAGAATCGAGCACAGACATGACGAGGACCAATCTACCAGCCTGAGAAAGCAGGTCAGAGTTCCACTTGGAGGTCTTACCCATAGCTTTGTCAGTAAGGGGGTCAAAAATGGCATTAAGCTTACGCCCTCGATATAACTCAATCTGAGGATGAGTAAGAGGGAGACTGGCTATCCTGAAACCGACGAAAGAAGAAATATATAATGTTTTTCGAGGATCAGTAGAGCTGGAAACAAAGAAACAACTTTTGGACGCATTGATCAATTACCTTGAAAGTTGTTCATAAAGATGAAGAAAGGCCACAAGACATCGCACAGACTGGCGGTGACCCTTAGTGAAGATCAAAATATCATCCGCGAACAACAAGAAAGAGATGATAGAGCACCTATAAGGAATGCCAAACCTTTTAATTTGACCAATGATCGTAAGGAAGTGAATACCATGAACAAAGGCCTCAACAAAAATAACAAAGAACATATGGGATGAAGATCCATGCTGCATCCCCCTTCCCAAAGGGAGGTAGCCTTTGCTTCCCTGTTAACGAAGATAGAGAACCAATAGTTCGGAAAGAGATGCCAAATGAGATCAATAAGAGGACTGGGAAACCCGAATGCTCGAAGAGCACGAATGATAAAGTACCAAGACATGCAGTAATACGCTTTGACCATATCGAGCTTGATGACCATGTTGGAGCAACGAACCTTCTAATTGATTTGAAAAATCATCTTCCAAGCACGGATGACATTTTCAGTGATGAGCCTGCTTTTGATAAAACCTGCTTAAGAGGAGGAAATGATATAGTCAAGGAGTGGCGCAAGCCGAGTAGCCAAAATCTTCAAAATGATCATGTTCGAGAAGTTGTAGATGCTAATAGGATGAATGTCAGAGCAACACTGGGTTTTCAATCTTTGGAATCATCACGAGGTTAGTGGAAGTATAGCTTTTCGGAAGTAACCCATCGAGAAGAAAAATTGGATCGTGAGATAGAAGTCCTGATAGATGACCTCTCAGGCAAAATGGTAGAAATAACCATTGAAGTCATCCGGCCCATCCGCTCTATCCTTGCTAAAGGAGAAGACTATGGACCGAATTTCCTCTAAAGAGGGGCCAAAAAAGACCAATTGGCTCAAAGGGAAGGAAGAAACGAGGAAGGTGACTTAAAACACCTAGGATAGTGAGATTGGCAGAAGGGAACTCCAGAAGAGATCTAAAGTGAGAAATAAGGGTCTTTTCCTCTTCCAATGGACAAGAGGCCTAAGAAGAGTCAGATCGTCGGGTTTGATTAATGAACATGATTTTATTTTTATTTTTGATTGAGGAATGAAAGAACTTCGAGTTAGAGTCACCGTCGATGACCCATTTGATCCGGAATTTCTGGCGAAGAAACTCAGTCTCGATACCCACCTTTGAGTTGAAAGCAGCTTGATCCTGAACCCACTCTGCTTTGTTTGAAACCAGTGGATCCTCGTCGAATAACTCTTCTGCCAGAACAAGAACTTCTTCAGCTGAGCGGACATAGCTAAAAATATTCTCGAAGACATTCACATTCCAAAGATTAAGAAAAGATTTGAGACATTTGAGCTTTAGGCAGAAAATGACTGTGGGATTCCTTGATGTTGAGATAGCCCAGGAATCCTTAACTGTAGGAAGGAGGGAGCTATGAGAAATCCGCATCGATTGAAATTAGAATAAAGAAGGGCCCGAACTCGAAAAGGGGGAGCATTTTAAAATCATGGGAGCATGATCTGAGTTAGTACGATGAAGATGTTTAATAGAAAACGAGAAAGGTAAGGCAAACCAACAATCATTCCTAGAAAGAATCCGATTAGAACCATCTTGGTTATTGCATCAAATGAAAGAAAAACCAAAGAAAGAGACCTCAGAGAGATGCGAGTGGATGATGAAGGAATTAAAGTCATTGACGGCATGTAGATTGATAGAAGAACCACTATGTTTCTTTGCGTGGCAGGTAACGACATTAAAATCCCATCTTAGAATGGAAGCCACAAACCCGTCACCCGCTAGCGAGAGAATTTCTTGCCAAAGGCCAAGCTTTTGACGCGGTCATACCTGGCGTAAATCACAGAAAACAGAAAGTTGGAAGGCAAGCAAATGAGAGAACACGCAATAGAAAGGAGCTAATATAAGTCGAAAACGGGATGTATAGAAGCTTCATGTCCCAAAGAATCCAAATCTTGTTGGAGACTTTATGCAAACCTCCTCAATAATTAAGACAAGGGACGATATTGGATAATACATCTGGACCTGTAAGGGCTTCCAGAAGTGCAACATGTCGAACAGAGTGTTTCTTAACAATACACTTGAGACGCGAGATAGAGTCCTCGTTTCCAGCCCTATGAATATTCCAGAATAAGCAGTTTACCATGGAATAAAAGAGTGGTGCAACACATGAACCAAGAGGATAAAATATAAACGAACCAGACAAGATAAAGATGATAGTGAGTGGTCCTAACCAGGCTTTTAAATCTCCCCGAGATCCCCGAGATGAAAATCTGAGATTTGGCAGCTAGTTTAGTTATAAGTGTTTGAAATATCTCCTGAAATAGCCGAGATATTTTTCCGAGATATTGACCAAAATCCGCAATTTAAAACCATGGTCCTAACAATACGCTTTTTGACAGCAAAAGAGTGGGCCCTAATGGTTGGACCTCTTCACTTTCCGACTCGCAGAATGGTAAGAGAACGAGTTGTGCGACAAACGTGAAGAGACGTTCTTAGCGAGCTAAGATAAGCGGCCGCTAATAAGCCTTATCTCTTCCGCATTGAGAGGTGCCCTAGAATGAGAGAAACACAAGGAGGGGGAGACTGTCTGGATGTCAACAAAGACGTCCCAGATGACTGTAAAGTCTTTTCCTTTGCAGTACTATCATCAGCTTGACGAGTATGCGTTATTAACACTTCTGTATCCAGCTTCAGTGTTGGCTCTTGTATTATGGGTTGTACTTTGAAAAACTATGATATTATATTGTTGCCTAGACATATATAGTGGCTCGATGTAGATCTTCTACCATCTTCATCACTTGCCTAGTCTACATCAGCAAAACCAACAATGTTTGTAATTTACATGATTCATGTACCAAACCATGATTTTTGAGGTATTTTAGAATACGATCGTGTGATGCTCCTCTATGCCACTTATACATACGATAACTAATTTGCAAATCCATCTCTAAATTAACTGCAAATCCCAACCCTAGTTCCTACCTCACCTAAATACTCATTGTCGAACCCACGCAAGCACTGTGCACCCTCTACAACTAACACGGCTTATCGAACTCACCTTAAAAAAATCATAGATAATCCTGTACGAATTTAAGGATTCAAATTTGAATTGTTATTGATTTTGAAAGAGGGAGGAGCCACTGTTTTTTATGAAAGAAACAAAAGGACGGTGGTAGTATGTTTTCATTTTGTTACAGGAAGAGGTAAAATTGAGAAGTTTGGTTTTAGTAATGATTATTTATAGGCAGGGAATTAGGTTTAGGATGAGATGTATTTATAAGCAAAACAACTTATATAAAATTCGCTTTTAATTCAATTTAAAAGTTTATTAGTTTTATTCAAACCAAAACAGGATTTTAAAATAACTTTATAAATCAAATTTTCATTTACTTTAAACTCCTATTTTGATTATTTAACCGATTCAGTTTAAAATTAAATTATAAATTAGTTAACTCAATTCTCAATCTAATGTTTCAATATTTAAGTCCAATTTCAGTTTTATCAATACAAACCAAATTATAGTCTCATTACTAATTAATGCAAGTTATTATTGTTATAATTAGTTGAAATTCATAAATTAATCAGCTTAATTTTAAGTTTATACCATAAATTTACATAATTAAATAATTAAAATTTATTTCTAACCATAATAATAATCAAAATCATATTAAATTCAACAATTTAAGTAGTAAGAAAATACGGGTTGTTACACTCTCCTCACTCAAAACTTTTCGTCCACGAAAAGGGCATAGTAATGAAATTAACAATTAATATATTTAACAATATAATTTTCTACTCAACTTAGAAAGCATTTAATTTACCTACGTAGTTTAATATAGGTTAGAAAACTCAAATTTCCACAAAATTTCTAAGTCTTGGATTCACGATTTTTTTGTTGGAGTCTCCTTTGTACGACTTGGTCCGAAGGAATAATAAAACATATATAATCACAAATATACATCTCATCTCAACGATGAGGCATTCCGAACCATGGAAAACAATATATAATGCAAAAATATGATATATAATATGATATATGTACCTTTCGATAGTGTTATTACCAATTTAGTTTAATTTTTTACATGCAAGAGCAATATTTATGTGCAAGAAACTCCTGAAGCAAACAAATGTGATATGTGCCTACTAAAATACTCAAAATGAAAAAAGAACACACACATATATGACATACATTAATTCATTAATAACAACAAATGGAACCATCCAAATAATCATATCTATCCAGCCAAATCATATGCATACATTTTGAAATGTCAATATTTCATTTGGTTCATTTCATTTATATACAATTCATACTCTCTTTATGTTCAAAGTCCCTATCAACTTCCAATTATTTTTTCGATTCACATTGAATTGAATTTTTATTCAATTTCATTTACCCTTCAATTTATTTACATCCACCTAAATTAAACCTACTTACATTCGAACATTCATTCTCATTAGCCTATTTCATTTGACTTCACTACTTAAGTTTAAGTTGATTATAACTTAAATTGATATAAAATTTCAATTTACAATCAATTTCATTCTACATTTCTTAAGTTTACTTGTATTTCATTGTTCCTCTTATTTATTTCACTTACGTTGTATTTTTTCTATTTTCCATTTAACTCTAATTTAGTTTAAATCAAGGCCTATAACTTGTTACTTAAGTTTCATTGACTTATATAATATTCTATTACTTATTTATATTAACATTTTTAACTTCGTAAACATTTTTATAAGTTTTATTTATGATCTAGAATGTAATAGAGTATCATACAAATTTATATATTTCAATTTAGTATTGCTTATTTATCTATTTATTTCATTCCATATTACATCAAATATCTATTTCATTTTACTCATTTCATTAACTTATTTCCTTAAAAGTTTCCTTTTTTTACATTTCCATTAACTTCCTCAAGTTAAGTCAAATCTAATAATTCACTTTATTGACCTATTTCATTGATTCGGTTTATTTACCCTACTTAGTTGAATTCAATTCCATAACATAAATAAGTATATCATTTATTGTCATAACTTGAGTTTTATTCATAGTTATAAACCTCAACTTAACGTTACCTTCATTATTTATATGAATATTTGTATATTGTTCAATTTCTTATTCGTATGTCATTTTAACTTCTTAAATATTTGGTAAGTTATATCTATGTTATAGAAAAAGAGCGAGAATTATACAATCACAACAGCTTCCAACTTGTTCCAAATTCACTACTTTCAAATTTCTAAGAGTTTCTACTTTAATTTATATTTTCCTTAGGTTCATCTTCTTATTTCAGAATTCAAGAGTTTCTAAAATTTCAAGTTTTAAATTCATTTCAATAATTTGAAAAATCATTAATTATTCGAGAACTTAAGAGTTAAATTTGGGTTCATTTCCAAATCAACTTCAAAATAATATATGTTATACCTTTAATATCAAACCATACTTTAAAGATTCAAATAAAATTCAGTTTCCTCAAGACAATTTATAAAATGTTCTAAGGGGTCTCCCATACTCAAACTCTCGAAAATAAACGTCGATGATGCATGCACTCATAGACGAAGTTTTTTTCTACAGACAAGTGAGGAATATATACTTATTTCCTTTCAAGTCATTTGAAAAAAAAATCTCTATTCAAAAATATTTCAATATAATACTGACATTTTTCCAAAAAATTTGCAAACAGCTTTCAAAAGCACCAAAATTTAAATTCTGAAACCCTAATTTAAATTCATTCTTTTATTCAATTACATTTTATTATCCTTCATATTTACAAGGTTTAATTTTCTTGTAATCCTTCTATAGTCAGTAGTTGGAGTTATTGACTAACCGAACAACAAACGATGATAATATTATATTATTATCTCCTAACAACCAATAAAAACAAAATTAATAATTTTCAAAATAATTATTTATATAATATAACCTAAAACAATATTGTGTTGATCTGTCCTATTCAAGTGTCTAGAAGTCCCTATCGATTCCCCGACATCCTAAGTATCTACCAGAATTCATAAATACTCAATTGAACAATAACACAATACAAAACCATTTTCATATCAAAATTATAAGTACGTTGTCTAATATACACTTAAACTCATTCTAGGGTATTACTACCCTATCTATAATGAGTTAACCTCAAATAAAGCCAAGGTTATCGCTAAATCAAAGCTCTGATACCAAATGTAATGGCCTGCATTGTAACAACCCGCATATTTGACAATAATATATTTAAATATAACGTTGTTAATCATTAATCGAGTGTATGACCAAAAAGTCACATTTTGTATATGGATGAATTTGGACTCGAAACTACTTCCATTGAGCTCATAATGTCGTTTACGTGCTCGAAAACTATAAACTTTGATATATTTCGAGTATGCTAAAATTGAGACCTTGGTTGGGTCATGAGTTAGCTAACCTAGCTCACTCTTATAACTCACCTAGCTCACTCCTTCATTCATTTCCTCTTACTCCACAAAATTAGAAATGGGGAATGGGAAAGGAAAAATAAAATTCCCTAAGCCCTAGCTTAGTCTTAGGAATCCAATTCATGTTGAAATCAAGTGGAAATCCATAGAGATGAGAGGTAAGCTCAATCTGTATCTTCTCCAACTCAATTCCTCTTCAATTATTATGATTTTCTAAACCTGATTCTTAGGACACATTGTATATTGATGTGTAGATTGAAGAATTGTGTATTATATTTGAAGAGAGATTGATTTGTCTAAGTCTTCATTCATCTCTTCACTTGCAATAACCAAAGGCGAGTTCCTATGAACTCACATCTATGCCTCAATGTCTAGTGTGCTCTTGGCACGTATATGTTGCTTATGAATTGTGTATTTGGTTGTGTTGATTGATTTGTGTGTTGACATTTCCAATTTATGAAGATTGGTTTCATTTTCATTGATTTCCATTGTGATTCTTAGTGTGTATGTGAATTTTGGGTGCTATAAGTTGCTTTGGCAAGCCTTGGAAGCTTCATTTTTGCATAGGAAACATTAACAGCCTTCGGCCATTTATCGATATCGTTTTGAACTTGTTTTCTAGGTAAAATTGTACCTAGGCCCAGATTTAGAGGTTCAATATTTTAGGTCAGACGTCTGACCTACTACGAATAATTAAAAAAAAGTAACAAAATTCAGAAGTCTGAATTTTTCCATTCAGATGTCTGGATTTCAATTCAGATGTTTGAATTGGAAAATTCAAGTTCCTCAAAATGATCCGAAGAACATTAAAATACTAAAATTGAATAGAAGTTCCTTGAAATGACCCGAAGATCATCAATGGACAAAATTGATCAAGTATAGTGTAAACTACGCCAACCTAGTAATATAAAGGTTGAGCTACATGTCCTATAACCACTTATTCTATTCGAATATTTATGAACAAGTTGTATATTCCACTACAAATACGAAACGATCATTGCCAAAGTTTTCAATCGAACAAGTCCAAGAATTAACTGTCAAAGAAAATGCAAGGGTTCATAGTCCTTGGAATTTTGGTTTTCCAGAGGCATAAAAAACAAGGGTTCATAGTCCAAGAATTGGGTTTTCCAGAGGCATAAAAAACAAGGACTATGAACCCTTGCATTTGCTTTGACAGTTAATTCTTGGACTTGTTCGATTGAAAACTTTGGCAATGATCGTTTCGTATTTGTAGTGGAATATACAACTTGTTCATAAATATTCGAATAGAATAAGTGGTTATAGGACATGTAGCTCAACCTTTATATTACTAGGTTGGCGTAGTTTACACTATACTTGATCAATTTTGTCCATTGATGATCTTCGGGTCATTTCAAGGAACTTCTATTCAATTTTAGTATTTTAATGTTCTTCGGATCATTTTGAGGAACTTTTGTTCATTTTGAAAATTTTAATGGTCTTCGTATCATTTTGAGGAATTTTGGTTCATTTTGTGGATTTATACTTTTGACGGCCTTCAGACCATTTTGCGGGGTTGCAACTCGCGGTCTTCAGACTATTTGAGGAGCTTTGGCTCAACATTATAGGGTTGTTACCTATGGATCGCATCTCATTTAGGATATACGTGTTGGTTGAGTCTCCAGACTCCCGTTTTGAATAGGCCTTACCCCCTCCCTTTGTGATTTCTGGATTTCTGATTGGTGATTTCTGGAATATTAGTTTATTGATATTGTGTTATCAATTTTTAAGTTGATTTGATATGAGTTATCATTTCATATGAGTAGCTATATAATTTTGAATGAGATATTTGTTTATAGCTCTTATATAGATTTTAGGATGTACCGTAGACATTTCCGGGCTTCACACCTATACATGACATTGTTATTATCATATTTATGTCTACACTTATTTATATCTCTTATTATATCCTAGATTATGGGATAAGTGCAGCTAGACTGATCCGTTTATTGTTTATCTTTGTGTAAATAATACTCGGGTCAGACCGAGGTATTTCAAGTGATTCTCCTTGATTCCAACATGGATTATCCTCCACTTTTGGGCAAACTACTTTAATGTTGTACTTTTTGGGTTATATATATATGGGACTCCTTTTTATACCTATTATTTTGAGTAGCCTTGTACCTATTATTTTGTTGTAGAGTGGATCGACTATGACCCCTGTTTTGTATTTACACTCATGTGTTATATTCATATCTATTTCCGCCTTAGTGATGTGAATATCTGTTTTTGACACTAATTTTATTGTTATGTATTTTATACTGCTTTCCAAATTATATATAACCATTATGTAGTAGATTTGGAATTGAATTAGATGTGTTGGATTTCCTTATGAGATTTAAAAAGTAAGACCACATTATCTTACAGTTTTAGCAGTCATTCAAAGCTAATATACAAATGGTCGCTCCTCAACAGCCTTATTCTTCGGGTTAGCTGATACCATTGCTTGCAATGGCCTTGGCTAATGCGAGTATAGAGGTAGGGTGTTTTACTTGGTATCAGAGCTAAGATTGGAACAATATAAGATATTATGGCGAGGGTCATTGTCCTAAGTCTCTCTCTTAGGAAATCATGTTTTAGGATTTAGCTCGAGTCTTAGGACCCATCATATCCTATCTTATATCATGATCCTTGTTTGACCACTCAAATTTATTTGACTTCATCTTTGTGACATCTTGGTCTTGACAAACCTAGAGTCCCATCCCTTTTCGTGAGTAAAAATTTAGAAATTGTTTTCTATTTTTGTGTTGAAATAACTTTTGGGACTTAGTTTGAAGAGTTCTGAATTATTTTATAAAATGGTTTAACAAAATATTTTGGCCAATTTAAAAACTAAATCGCTTTAGATTAGCTTTGCGAGAAGAAAACGAATAAATTATTTCCGCTAAACATTATGAAATGATTGTTTATTTATTTATGATTATGAATTTAATTCATGAATAAATGGTTGCACCCATGGTTGTTTATTTAATAATTTGCTCCCCTATTTGGACGTAATTTGTTTATCGTGTTGAAATGCTCATTGAGTATGTTAGGAGTTCTAAGTGGGACGCCAGGATATCGAAAGGAGTTTCTGAATACTTCAATGAGATGATTCTGACACAACCCTTATATTAAATATGAATGATCTACATCCCCATTGAACCTTCGTATTAGAATTTTGATATAAATAAATGGTAAGGGAAATCATTAGTATTAATTGTTAATTTCTGGGATTTTAATAAGATAATGATTAGAGAGTGGAATATATATGACTATCGTATATATCTTTTACACCTTTCATAGTCTGAATTTTTAACTATGAGTTTGAGATATCTTATTTTGGTAAGAAAACTAATGCATATAAGGGTACGATCCTCTTTATTCTTTATGATGATGATTAGCGTGATCATCTCATTTGAGTTCTTTTGAAATTATTATCATCTACCTTCTTTGATTCAAAGGAACTTAAGGACACCATGTCCTTAAGATTTAGAGGGAGCTTGTTTTATATCTAGTATGTAGATTTTTCAAACCTATGTTTTGTGAGAATTCTTACATCCGACATTGAGTTTTCATTACCAATTTATTTTAAGATCGAGATGACTTTAGTTTTCTTTAGGTAATGATTTAGTATTCTCCTTTGCTTTTGAGTTCTATTTGTTTCAAATAAGTAATTTTGCCTTTTCGATTGAATAAGAAATTTAATTAAACGTCTTGGTAAAAACGAGTGGGTCGACTCATTTGCGTTTACTTTGCCGGTTAATTTTTGGACTTGGTCAGTTGAAATTCAATTTCATTATTGGATGTCAAAATTCGATATATTTAAAGAAGATAATGTTGGTGATGACTGTAGCATCATCGAGATTTATTTTCATATTTCTAAACAAGAATTGTTTAAATTGATTTCCATTCTTCTTATGCTTGGTTATGATGGCCATTTTGAACTTTCTTGAGTAACCTTCGGGTTATGCCTTTTGCAAATTTTTCTATGATCATTTTTTGCACTTTATAGTGGAGTTTGCAATTTGTTCGTGGACATTTGAGTTAAGTCAGTGGTTGTGGGACATTTGCTAAACTCGCTAATTTACTAGCATAACGTAAATTACGCTATCTTTGTTGATCGTTGATGATCACTTTGTGGTTTTTGAACTAAGCCTCTTAAGCATATATCAACATTTGATAATCACTTGATTTATTGAATATCGATTTTTCTTTGAGTGGATTCATATTGTTAAAATGTGATTTTTTTTGTTATTTATGAATTCATCATTTTTGTAATGACTACCTTATACATATTTGCATTGCTTCGAAGACATCGAAGAATTTGTGATTATATGGTGATTTATTAATTCATGAGTTATCTTTATTTATTTATGACATGAATTTTGATGTGTTTATTAATAGAGTTATGTCCTCATTTGTGTTTTTGTGGACTTTTGTGTGAATCCATTCTTGTGTTATGAGTGCCATTTTCGAGTAACATTTTGATTTATGGATTTATATGCTCACACTTGTTATGGTTTGAGCGTCTATCCATTATATGTTTTTCTAGATATATTTGAGTGACTTCTAGAACTTGAGTGATTTGAGTTCTCATTGAAAATTATTTCGAAACTTCTTTTGAAAATTAATAAGTTATAATTTGCCTACCAAACTTTGTCTCTTGTTTCCGGATTTTGATTCTCGATCTTCGAGTTTTCATGATGTGGGGACCTTGTGTGATTCCAATATTCATCTCTTGCGTACTAAATCGGATTTAGTATTTCGATAGATCAACTTTGCAAAAAGTAGTTATTCTTCGAGAAATTATTCTTGAGACCAACCTTGGTGGATTTTTTTTTTTAAAAAAAATCATGTTTTTATGGATGATTAACTCTCTTTTATGCGGCCATTTTTTCCATGCTTATTTGCATGTCATGTTTGTTTTAGTTTCACGGTAGTTCACGGGATGGATTGACCTATCCATTCCGAAGTCCGCATATTATTTTCTTAGAATATCATCCACCTTCGATATCCCATATATATGAGATGACTTTGTGTTTTTCTTTACGATTCTAATTTAGATTCGTTAACTTCCTTATGCATGTTTTATAAATTCTCATAATAATGAGAATGAACTTAAGGAAGACGTGTTTTTGTATTTCGCATTATGCATTAATTTTTAGGATATTTACACCCATTTTAGGATGGCAACCTTGAAGGGTAATTGAGTTTGAAATTTATTTTTTGTTTTCGTGGCTTAATCTATTTCTTTGATTGTTTTCTTAGTGACCGACCATTAAGGGTAAAGGGGAACTACATTATGGAGAAATCCGATGGAATGTTTAGCTTTTCATTCATGGCAAACTTAATAAAATTCCTTACCTCAAATTGATGATCTATTCGATAAGTTATTTGTGCTATAGTCATTTCACTATTAGACTTAGCAATTGGCTATCACCAACTTTTTAATTGAAAATACTATATTATATTCGGCTCCATTTCTTGCTTATTTTATCATTTGAGGCTAACATATACTCTAGTTTATTTTGTTAACCATTAGTGAACCACATTTGCGAGGTCATAACCAGATTGGTTTGGCCTCATCCTTGTTGGTGATATTTTGTGTATTTGAAAGCCGAAGTTTTCAAATTTTGTTTAATTTGTTCAACATCTATCATTATCATGTTCACACGATTTAGAAAGTCAATCTTGAAATATTAGAGGACGTGCTAATATTTCAAATTTGAGATTTTAGGGGTTTATTGGAAACTTAAAAGTTCCATTTTTTTTTTGAAATATTAGAGGACGTGCTAATATTTCCTATTTAGGGTGTATAATCCGAATTTTATTTTGTGATCTTGTCTCCCCAATAGGATCGCTTACCCTTGCAAATGGGGGTATATACGACTATCATATACATTCTTTTCAATATAAGAAATTTTTGTAAGCTAGAATACTTTTATGAGATTTATAAGGAATAAAAAATTTCTAGCTCAAACGTGATAGGGAATGTACGATGATTCTGGATAGCCAATATATCAAGAGTTGAATTTGAATATTTAATTTGTTCACATTGAAAACATAAGAGTATGGGTTTATAATTTATAAACTTATTGAATGTTAAATGAATTAACAAAATTTTATTAAAACAAGCTTGTCGCGTATTGGTAGTTCGTGATTTTGAGATTTGAACTTCAAATTATTGTATAGGATCCAAAATAAGTCAGAATTTTTTTAAACAATAATTATCCGGATGTATAGATTATAGTTTTCTAGCAAAAGAAAAAAATTTGAATCTCATCCTGTAATTTTTGAGATATGTCTAAACCAAATTTTCAGAAAAATCACGGTAAGGTAGTTTGCAATTTAAAATTTAAACTACTATTGAAATTGAGGTTCAGATAATATAGAATTTGAGTAAGAAGATTCTAATTTCTTGAAAACACTTATTGGGAAAAAATCGTGTTCCTTATGTATGTTTGTGACTTTTATTTGAACATTATATGTGTATAGACTTAAGTTATATAACGGTTTATAACTCAAAGTTAAAATTTTATAAGAATATTCAAGAATTAATCCATTTTCATATAGATCTTGTTGATGCGTAGTTGTTATTTCTATTGAGTTTTTCCTTAAGTAATTGCGAAGATGCAATTTCTTTAAGGGAGGAAGTCTGTAACAACCCGCGAATTTGACAACAATATATTTAAATATATTATCGTTAATCCTTAATCGAGTGTGTATGACTAAAAAGTCACATTTTTTATATGGATGAATTTTGGCTCGAAACCGCTTCCATTGAGTTCAAAATGTCGTTATGTGCTCGAAAACTATAAACTTCGATATATTTAAATATATCAAAATTGGGACCTTGGTTGGGTCATGAGTTAGCTTAGCTAGCCCACTTTTATAACTCACCTAGCTCACTCCTCCTTCATTCATTTCCTCTTACTCCACAAAATTAGAAATGGGGAATGGGAAAGGGAAATTAAAATTCCCTAAGCCCGAGCTTGGTCTTAGGAATCCAATTCATGTTGAAATCAAGTGGAAATGCATAGAGAAGAGAGGTAAGCTCAATCTCTATCTTCTCCAACTCAATTCCTCTTCAATTCTTATGATTTCCTAAACCTAATTCAAAGAAAATATTGTATATTCATGTGTAGATTGAAGAATTGTGTGTTATATTCGAAGAGAGATTGATTTGGCTAAGTTTTCATTCATCTCTTCACTCTCAACAACCAAAGATGAGTTCCTATGGACTCACATCTATGCCTCAAGCATTCATGCTTGTCTAGTGTGCTCTTGGCACATATATGTTGCTTATGAATTGTGTATTTGGTTGTGTTGATTGATTTGTGTGTTGACATTTCCAATTTATGAAGATGGGTTTCATTTTCATTGATTTCCATTGTGACTCTTGGTATGCATGTGAATTTTGAGTGCTATAAGTTCGTTCGGCAAGCCTTGGAAGCTTCATTTATGCATAGGAAACATTACAAGCCTTCAGGCATTTGTCGATATCATTTTGAACATGTTTTCTAGGCAAAATTTTGCCCAGGCCCAGATTTAAACGTCTGGATATTTTAGGTCAAACGTCTGACTGCTACGAATAATTTAAAAACAGAAGCAACAGAATTCAGAAGTCTAAATTTTTCCATTCAGATGTCTGAATTGGAAAATTTAGATGTCTGAGTTACAGATAGAGAGTTATGTTTCTGGAAAACCCAATTCAGATGTCTGAATCCTTTTTTTAGACTGTTGACCGCAGTGGAAACCATGGCCAATAGTTTAGGCCCTTTCAGGCTCTTTCCTAGCTGAGTTTCGACCCATTTCAACTTTTTTTGTGACTCTTCAGTTTCTGTGGTTCACAAATTTCTGCGTTTTGATTTCATGAACCTTCTATTTATTCATGGTGAAAGAAATTATAATCGATAGTCGTGAGATTTTTTCACGTTATTAGAACATGAATCCTTAGTTCGGACATCATTTCGATCGATATTACATGAGATTTGCCTCTTCGAAATTATATTAAAGGGTTTAGAATTTAATAGTAGATAACTAATCTTTTACTAAATGGTTTCTAACTCCACTTCATTATATGAAGTTATTTTATAAATTGATTTTCACATCTACTAGTATATATTTTACAAACCTTTTTCTCGTTTGTATGAGAAATCTAATTAAACATCTTAGCAAAAACAAGGACTATGAACCCTTGCATTTGCTTTGATAGTTAATTCTTGGACTCGTTCGATTGAAAACTTTGGCATAGAATCTATTGAACTCATAATTCATTAGATACTTTTTCTGAATGTCAACTAAGTATCGTAAGTAAATTGCGATTTGAAGGACATAATTCACTGTGTATTCAACGAGAAAAAGTAAATTTGATTAATGCGACTTCTGAGAGTTTGGAACAATTAGAAAATTACAAAAATGAAACCCTTCATTTTTTCATATTTCTAGTGGAAAAGATATGAATATCTATGTCTGACTCTGATTTTATTGTTATGTATTTTATATTGATTCCAAATTATATGCAGCTGCTGTGTAGCAAATTTGAACTTGAATTAGATGTGTCAGATTTTCTCATGAGATTTGAAAAGTTAGACCACATTATCTGATACGTTTAACACTTGTTCAAAGCTATTGTACAGATGGTCACTCCTTAACAGCCTTATCCTTCCGGTTAGTTGACACCATTGCTTGCAATGGCCTTGGCTGACACGAGTATAGAGGTGGGGCGTTACACTTGGTACGTAATGTTTCCTACGCAAAAATGAAGCTTTCAAGGCTTGCCGAAGTAGCTTATTGCACACAAAATTCACATGCACACCAGGAATCGCAATGGAAATCAATGAAAATGAAACCAACCTTAATATATTGGAATTGTCAACACACAAATCAATCAACACAACCAAATACACAATTCATAAGCAACATATATGTGCCAAGAGCGCACTAGCAAGCATGATTGCATGAGGCATAGATGTTAGTTCATAGGAACTCGCCTTTGGTTGCTGCAAGTGAAGAGACGAATGAAAGAATTGTGTGCTATATTCGAAGAGAGATTGATTTCGTTAAGTCTTCATTCATATCTTCACTTGCAACAACCAAAGGTGAGTTCCTATGAACTCACATCTATGCCTCTAGCATTCATGCTTGTCTAGTGTGCTCTTGGCACGTATTTGTTACTTATGAATTGTGTATTTGCTTGTGTTGATTGATTTGCGTGTTGACATTTCCAGTTTATGAAGATTGGTTTCGTTTTCATTGATTTCCATTTTGATTCTTGGTGTGCATGTGAATTTTGGATGCAATAAGTTGCTTCGGCAAGCCTCGGAAGCTTCATTTTTGCATAGGAAATATTATAAACCTTCGGGTGTTTGTCGATATCGTTTTGAACATGTTTTCTAGGAAAAATTGTGCCCAGGCCCAGATTCAGACTTCTGAATATTTTAGGTCAGACGTCTGACCTGCTACGAATAATTAAAAAAAACAGAAGTAAAGAATTCTGAGATTCGAATTTTTCCATTCAAATGTATGAATTTCAATTCAGATGTCTGAATTGGAAAATTTAGACGTCTGAGTTACAGACAGAGGGTTATGTCTTTGGAAAACCCAGTTCAGATGTCTGAATTTTTAATTTAGACGTCTGAATCATGTTTTTAGACTGTTAACCGCAGTGGAAACCACGATCAACAATATAGGCCCATTCAGGATCTTTCCCGGTCGAGTTTCTGCCCATTTCAACTTTTCTTTGTGACTTTTCAGTTTCAGTGGCTCACAGATTTCTGCGTTTTGATTTCATGAACTTTCTATTTATTCATGGTGAAAAAAATTATAATCGATAGTCGTGAGATTTTTTTATGTTATTAAAACGTGAATCCTTAGTTTAGTCGTCATTTCGATCGATATTAGACGAGATTTGCCACTTTGAAATTATATAAAATGGTTTCAAATTTACTAGTAGATAACTAATCTTTTACTAAACGGTTTCTAACTCCACTTCATTATATTAATTTATTTTATATATTGATTTACACATCTACCAGTATATATTTTATAAACCTTTTTCTCGTTCATATGAGAAATCTGATTAAACACCTTAGAAAAACAAGGACTATGAACCCTTGCATTTGCTTTGACGGTTAATTCTTGGAGTCGTTCGATTGAAAACTTTAGCAATGATTGTTTCGTATTTGTAGTGGAAAAGATATGGATATTTGTGTCTAACTCTGATTTTATTGTTATATATTTTATATTGATTCCGAGTAATATACAGCTGCTGTGTAGCATTTTTGATCTTGAAAAAGATGTGTCGGATTTCCTAATGAGATTTGAAAAGTTAGACCACATTATCTGATATGTTTAACATTTGTTCAAAGCTATTATACATATGGTTGCTCCTCAACAGCCTTATTCTTCCGGTTAGTTGACACCATTGCTTACAATGGCCTTTGCTGATGCGAGTATAGAGATGGGGCATTACACTTGGTATGTAATGTTTCCTATGCAAAAATGAAGCTTCCAAGGCTTGCCGAAGCAACTTATTGCACACAAAATTCACATGCACACCAAGAATCACAATGAAAATCAATGAAAATGAAACCAATCTAAATAAATTGGAAATGTCAACACAGAAATCAATCAACACAACTAAATACACAATTCATAAGCAACATATATGTGCCAAGAGCACACCAGACAAGCATGAATGCTTGAGGCATAGATGTTAGTTCATAGGAACTCACCTTTGGTTATTGCAAGTGAAGAGTTTAATGAAAGAATTGTGTGCTATATTAGAAGAGAGATTGATTTGGCTAAGTCTTCATTCATCTCTTCACTTGCAACAACCAAAGGTGAGTTCCTATAAACTCAAATCTATGCCGCAAGCATTCATGCTTGTCTAGTGTGCTCTTGGCATGTATATGTTGCTTATGAATTGTTTATTTGGTTGTGTTGATTGATTTGTATGTTGACATTTCTAATTTATGAAGATTGTTTTCATTTCATTGATTTCCATTGTGATTCTTGGTGTGCATGTGAATTTTGGGTGCTATAAATTACTTCGGCAAGCCTTGGAAGATTCATTTTTTGCATACGAAACATTACAAGCCTTCGGGCATTTGTCGATATCGTTTTGAACATGTTTTCTCGGAAAAATTGTGCCCTGGCCCAAATTCAAAGGTTTAATATTTAAGGTCTTACGTCTGACCTGCTATGAATAATAAAAAACAGAAGTAACAAAATTCAGAAGTCTAAAATTTTCCATTCATATGTTTGAATTTCAATTCAGATGTCTGAGGTGGAAAATTCAGACATTTGAGTTATAGACAAAGAGTTATGTCTCTGGAAAACCCATTTCAGACATCTGAATCTTGCTTTGGACTGTTTACTAGTGGAAACCACGGTCAACAGATTAGTCCCATTCAGGCTCTTTCCTGGCCGAGTTTCGGCCCATTTCTATGTTTTTGTGACTTTCAAGTTTATCTGATTCACAGATTTCTACCTTTTGATTTCATGAACTTTCTACTTATTCATGGTGAAGGAAATTATAATCGATAGTCGTGAGATTTTGTTTGCTTTATTAAAATGTGAATCCTTAGTTCGGTCGTCATTTTGATTGATATTACACGAGATTTTCCACTTCAAAATATATAAAAGGGTTTCAAATTTATTAGTAGGTGCCTAATATTTTACTAAACGGTTTCTAACTCCACTTCATTATATGAAGTTATTTTATAAATTGATTTGCACATCTACTAGTATATATTTTATAAACCTTTTTCTCGTTCGTATGACAAATTTAATTAAACACCTTAGCAAAAAAAAGGATTATGAACCCTTGCATTTGCTCTAACGGTTAATTCTTGGGCTCATTCGATTGAAAACTTTGGCAATGATCGTTTCGTATTTCTAGTGGAATATACAACTTGTTCGTAAATCGAGTAGAGCAAGTGGTTATGGGACATGTAGCTCAACTTTTATATTTACTAGTTTGGCGTAGTTTACACTATACTTGATCAATTTTGATGATCTTCGGATCATTTCGAGGAGCTTCAGTTCATTCTGAGTATTTTAATGATCTTCGGATCATTTTGAGGAACTTCAGGTTTATTTTGAGTATTTTAATGATCATCATATCATTTTGAGGAATTTCAATTCATTTTGAATATCTTAATGGTCTTCAGATCATTTTGAGGAATTTTGGTTCATTTTGTGGATTTATACTTTTGACTACCTTCAGACCGTTTTGCGGGATCACGACCCATGGTCTTCGGACCATTTGAGGAGGTTCGGCTCAATTTTATAGGCTAGCTATCTAGAGATCGCGTCTCATTTGGGATACACGTGTTGGTTGAATCTTCAGACTCCCGTTTTGAGATAGGCCTTACCCCCTCACTTTGTGATTTCTGGATTTCTGATTATTGATTTCTGGAATTTGAGTTTATTGATAGTGTGTTATCAATTTTTGAGTTGATTTGATACGAGTTATCATTTCATATAAGTAGCTATATAATTTTGAATGAGATAATCTTTATAGCTCTGATATGGATTTTTAGATATAGTGTAGACATTTCTGGGCTTTACACTTATACATGACATTGTTATTATCATATTCACGTCTACATTTATTTATATCTCTTATTATATCCTAGATTATGAGATAAGTAAGGCTAGATTGATCAGTTTATTGTTTATCTTTGTGTAAATAGTACCCGGGTCAGACCTAGGTATTTTAGGTGATTCTTCTTGATTCCAGCATGGATTATCCTCCACTTTTGGGCAAACTACTTTATTGTTATACATTTTTGGTTATATGTATATGAGACTCCTTTGTATACATATTATTTTGAGTAGCCTTGTACCTACTCTTTTGTTGTATAATGGATCGGCTATGACCACTACCTTTTATTTACACTCATGTGTTATATTCATATCTATTACCGCCTTAGTGATGTGAATATCTTTGTCTGACTCCAATTTTATTGTTATGTGTTTTATATTGCTTTCCGAATTATATATAACCATTGTGTAGTTGATTTGGACTTGAGTTAGATGTGTCAGATTTCCTCATAAGATTTAAAAAGTAAGACCACAATGTTTGACATATTTAACACTCGTTCAATGCTAATATACAGATGGCCGCCCCTCAACAGCCTTATTCTTCGGGTTAGTCTACACCATTGCTAGCAATGGCCTTGGCTAACACGAGTATAGAGGTGGGGCATTACATGCATTTTTGACCATTTACATCGATAATAACTCACACATTTCAACCCAAAATAAAATAAAACACTGATAGTCAATGGGGGTAGATACAAGAAAAAGAAAGAAGAAAAACAATCACAGAATCTAACAGCGAAAGGACAAAATATAATAAACAAATAACAGTTCACGAAGCTGTTAAAACATACATTTGGTTATACTTTGCAACAATTATCAAAGTTAAACTATCGCAAAACATACTAATTAATGTAGCGGAATAATGCTAATAAATACTCCTATCAAGCTCCATCTTCATCTTCATAGTGAGGTCTTTGCTAACTGAAAAGCTGAGGATGACTGAGTACAAATGAAAAAAACATTCAGATCAAAACTCAAAGATTTTTATATCATTAAAATCAAAGTCATGTAACAATATGAGTGTCATAACATCAATGATGCTTACACCTCATATCCAATATGTTTGTGAGTGCATTAAATTAAGAGATGTTACAGGAATTTCCATCTCCTAAGGATCCGTTAAACTAGATATTATATAATACGTTACACTATTATAATAGTGTATATTTAGTAAAGTAAAATATTAAAATAGCATAAGTGGGATTACATCTTTATGCTTGTACCGTTCATGATATCGTAGTCTATACAAATATCATAAAGTCCACCATAAACATGTGGCTATCATAGGGCACTCTATAGGTATGGTACAAATCAAAATTTTAGCGAGCATGATCAGGATAATATGATAAGAACGCGAGATAATACCTAGGGTAGGAATCTATTAGTTGCACTCTCGAACTGGTGGTAACGCATAGCCGTAACTACCGTGCACCTCGAAACAACACTCATAAATCAAGGATGCACATCAAATCAAATCAAACTGAGGAACTATAGTAATCAAGGAAAAAGTGTTGCTGATAGGGATAGCTAACCTACTTGTCACAATACAGATCCTGTTTTAAACATTTTAATTATGACCCGAAGGTTAAGGATATCCAACATTGTTCTCTTACTTCATTCTAGTTGCATTCGCTAAACCATTCTACTTCATTTTGGATTCTCCACCATGTGCACAGTTGTTAAAGTGGTTTTCAGTATTGGCAAAGAGAATGACAATATCTGATCCTAGTCTCTTTAACAATCAAATACTTATTACACAATGGTTGTTTCTTTTACATTTCAAAATGGTTTATACTTCATATCAAAATATCAGATTTTGCTTTAAAAACCATTTCTTATCCAAAATAGAATATACTTTCATATTAAAATCTTTATTTAGACCTGTTAGAATATTGAAACAATTCCAAATTTTAAAACAAATCGAATATTTAAAATATTTGAATTTGTTTGTATATAAAAATAATTTAGATATATTTGAAACTGTTTGAAAAATAAACTGTTAGTACATAAAAGTTTTTATATATAAATAGTTTGAATTTAAAAACATGGTTTACCAAATTTAGTTAAACAAATATACAGCTACATATTAAGGTAGTTTATAAAGTAAATAGTTGACTGTTAAAGTAGCTTATTAAAACAATTAATATATAAGTTAAAAAAATAAAATAGTTTGTAAAGTAAAATAGTTTATATAATGGTTTAAAATACTATAGTTTGACTTAGAATTGTTTCTTCCAAATTTTAAATAAACTTGAAGTCATACTCTAATTTCAAATTAATTCAACCCAATTTCAATATTTCAATTTGAATCAACTTCCATTTCACATTCAATTCAATCATTCGGTTCAAATATTTAAAGTTTCCAATTATAATTCTCATTTTGAATTATTTCAATTTAAAACAATCTTCGGTTCACAATTCAAATTTTTCTTTAAATCAAATTAATATGAAGTAAATTTCAAAAATGGATAAACGGTTCAATTTCAATACATTCAATTCATATTCCATTTCTATTTTTTGCTTCAGTTTACAACATTATCTAATTTCCTTCTTAAAGTTCAAATTCAAAGGAAATTAATTTGTAAAACCTCAATTATATTGTCTTTAAAAAATTATTTCAAACTTCATGGTTAAAACAATTTTTATTAAAGCAACTGATGTCTATATATAATTTTCTATCCTATGGCCAAGTGATAATTAGATTTAATTTTAGTATTTCTAGGATGGATATACATCATTTCAATCCAAATCAGGGGTCATAAGTATTTATCATTTCAACCCATGTTCACAATTCATTTCAATGATTGATCCCGGTTTTAATTGATGCCCGTAACATCTAGGGTAAATGGTTGGGATTAATCAACACAAACAACTGTCATACAAATAATTAAGTTGAATAACAAGGTGAATCACTTAATTAAACATCGATATATCAAACATATCAATCCAAGGCTTCCATCAAAATCAATCCATCCAAAAATTTCAGTATCAAATCAATTTAGTAGTTATCAGGGGTTAGGTTTAACTAGTAATTAAATTTCAATTTAACCTAACTGTAAAATTTAAACTAGAAGTTAATTAAATTATACACTGTCGAAGCAAATCAACGTAAATATGCATTTTTAACTATGAAACAACAACCAATACAATCATATCATAACATGATTTTAATTTAACTAATAATCAAATATTTTAGTTAAGTGTATGTGAGTTAATCACTCATCTTTGATTTTGAACTCGTTGGAAATCCAAATAAAGGTCCAAATTTAGATAGTCTTCAAATCCAACCAAACTAACTTATGTCGTTTGGAATTTCGATATAAATCCAATGGAACAAACCGCATGTAAATCTAATTCCATATACAAAAGTTATTCATATTCAAACATTGGAAATTTGAATTAAAACAAAATAACAAAACAATTTCTCACCCAACCAAAATGCCACGTCATCCTTTCTTCTCCCTTACGCATGTACGCTCCATTAAACCAAACACAGCTACAGGAACCCATGGCTACATCTTTGATCTTTCATAACTCCCTCATCTTAGCATCAAAATTCATGAAGCTGGCACCGATCTCCGTCTCTTCGAATACTTCATCCTTCCAACACCACCATGTTGAACTCAATCTCCCCTTCTTAGTCGCAACCCCATGTCTTCTTCATGCACGACTTGAGCATGGTGTAACATTTTTGTTGCCAAATCCATTCAGATTTTTCCATACAATGCTCCTCCATGCTAAAAACCTGAATATGACCACTAATTTGCAAATCCATCTTTTAATTAGACGCAAATCTTAACCCTTGTTTCTTCCTTACCTAAATACTCGCTGTCAAACCCTCGTAAGAACTGGGTGCCCTCTACAGCTCACATGAATTTTCTATCTAGCCTTAAAAGATTCATAGATAATCCCATATGAATTTTTGGATTTAAATTTGAATTGTTATTTATTTTTGAAAGAGGAAGGAGCCTTTTTTTTGAAAGAAACAAAAGGATGACGACTATTTGTTTTACATTTTGTTATAGGAAGAGGTAGAAATGAGAATTTAGGTCATAGAAATGATTATTTATAGGCAAGGAATTAGGTTTAGGATGAGATGTATTTATAGGCAAAAAAAATTAATATAATATTCACTTTTAATTCGACTCAAAAATTTATTAATTTTATTCAAACCAAAATAGAATTTTAAAATAACTTTTTAAATCAATTTTTCATTGCTTTAAATTCCTATTTTGATTATTTACCAGATTCAATTTGAAATTCAATTATAAATTAATTAACTCAATTTTCATTCTAATGTTTCCATATTTATCAATACAAACCAAATTATAGTTTCGTTAATAATCAGTACAAGTTGTTAGTGTTATAATTTGTTGAAATTCATTACCTAGTCAAATTAATTTTAAATTCATATCATAAAATTACATAACTAATTCTTTAAATTTTATTCCTAGCCATAATAATAATCAAAATAATATTAAATTCAATAATTTAAGTAGTAGAAAAATACGGGTTGTTACATCTACTCATAGTTATCTTATCAGTTTAGGTTGGCAATAAGTCAACCTTTATCAAGGTAAACTGAATCAATTATTCCATTAAACTAACTTTAATTGTGCTTTTTCAAGGAAAACCAACCAAAATTGAATCCTACTAAAGGCACTACAACAAATTCACTCTATTACAACGTTGGAACACCGTTGTAAAATACTTTTTACAACGGTGGCACCACCGTTGTGTATTAAGAAGTAGTAGTAACTAAATTTTTTTTACAACTTTTATGCACCGTTGCGACACCGTTGTGACATTTTTATTTTACAACTGTTTTCCACCGTTGTAATAGACTTTATTACAACTGTAATGTTCCACTGTTATTATAATTCACTTGTTTACAGATTTTTTTAAAGTCTAGCAATTTAATTTTAGCATTCACTTCTTTACAATAGAAACATGACGCCAAGTTCACTAATTTTCCATATGTGCAAAAAAAATAGTAGCAAAGAACATATGCATACTGATTAAAAAATAAATAAAGAAAGATAATTCAAAACAAAATCAACATTTTTCATTATCAATCTACACTTTCAATCCTGTCTTTCTACACTTTTAATCGACAACTTTCATCTGCATTTTCATCAATCATCAACTGCATTTCAATACCTTATATCATCAACTACAACCCATGCCTGCACTAAACACCGTTCCATAGTTTTTGACTTGCAAGCAAAATTGGTTTTCTGAATGTATATCTATAGCTTTTAAACTGGAGTTAACGAATCTTCTGAAGGCCACTATACAGATTAACAGGGATGCATCAAAGCCTTTAATTCATCACAGATAAAAGTTGATTGCATGTGACCTCATATTAGCAACATTAATATATATTCTCAAAATCTGTTGCATTCCTGTGAAAGAATAACAGATGATTAAAATTACTTGGAAGTTAACAAATCATCCATAATCCCAGAAACGGGAAAACATAATCCTCCTCCACCATCCATCTACAAAATCATCCATAAATCGTACACCATTCATCTGCTAAAACCATCAGACTACAACAAATTACCTTTTGTTAATGCTACAAATATGAAATCAAGCTGCATTAGGCATTCGTAATGCCACATAGGGTGATTCAATACACTTGATACGCAAAAACATGCCAAAACAATGCACCTGAAATGACTAAAAGTCAAAAACAACCGTACTATAAAATAACCTAGCCAACGGCGAAGAACATACCATCAATAAGAGAGAAGCGCGACATTAAATATAGCCAGCACCACCACAGGAAACGATCAATAAAATTTCTTTCAAGTATCTAGAGAGGATGAGTTCGGATCTTCCCCCAAACGACTCATTCATGTTATTTCCTACAAATTCAGGGATAAGCACTTGGAGTAGGGGCGGCTTGCTTTAGAGGTGAACCTGGGGTAAATGAGCTAGAAACGAGGAGGGTACAGAAAAGGGGAACTCACGCGATTTTCAACCAGCGACAACGAAGCGAAATGGAGCAAAATCAAGGGTGTTGTTGCAAAAGAGGTAGGATAGCGGATGGGGACTCACACGAGAGGGGAGGAGCAACCGCGAGAAAGAAGAGGATGTAACAGGAGAAAAGGAAATTAGGGCTTGAAAGTGGGCGGCGGCGGAAGAAACGAGAAGGAAATTAGGGTTTGGATAGAAGTGATAAGAGGGAACTGAAAATTAAAAGGAAACGAGGGTGGAGGGAAATGAAATTTTCGTGTACAGTAAGAGGGAAATGAAATTAAGTTTTTATTGTATGCTACCCTACGTTTATTACTTAATAATTTAACAAATGATTATACATCTTAGATTATAAAATAACTGGTACCTCTTAAAAAAAACATACTTGAACCTCACACGCAAATACATGTGAACTCCAGACAGATGAAGCTATTTTAGTTGAACAAATTAATAAGTATTTGATTAATTATTATTTATTGAAAATTATTATCAATCATTAATTACTAGTATTTAATAGTGAGTTATTTGTAAATTATTAATTAGTTAAATTATTATCAATCATTATTAGTATTGAAAATTATTAGTATTGAAAATTATTATCAATCATTATTTATTGAATATTATTGAAAACATAAAAGTTGTGAATTAATAAATATTAATTATCAATCATTATTAGTATTGAAAATTATTACCAATCATTATTTATTGAAAATTATTGAAAACATAAAAGTTGTGAATTATTGAATTACTAGTATTGAAAATTATTATCAATCATTACTTAATGAAAACATACTTCCCAACTGATTATTGAATAGTAATTATTAGTTATTAATTATAAATAATCAATATAAATGTATTAATATTAATTATTAGTTGTTAATTATATTAAAATATAGTCATATAGTACAACAGTCAAAAAATAAAAGTTGTGATAGGCTTTTATTACAACTGTCAAAATAACACAGTTGTTAAAAATAAGTTTATTACAACTTTTTTGAAAAAAAGTTGTAAAAAACATTTATTACAACGGTGCTTTTACCACCATTGTAAAATTAATGTTGTAATATGGTGTTTTTGTTGTAGTGAGGGAAACAGGCCAAAATTGGATCTGCCCTAGGCTAATTTATCAATTTCAACTGATAAGAATTCAATCTTTGTCAAGCTAAACTGACCAAGATTAAATTCTGCTCAAAGAATAACCGACCAAAAATCAATCATTCTGTTTTAAGGTCCATACGAAGACTTGTCTATTGATTATAGTTATTAACATGATTCATTTTCTCTTGATGAACTCGTTAAGGTTCTCTTACCTTAGAAAGTAATTGATGCTGCATTGAAGCACTTGACAATTATTGGTGTAGTGGTCATTTGATTGCCAAAAAAAGCAACATCTTTCGCTGAAATTCCTTCCATTCTACGATGCTTTTTCTTCAAAAGCCAATAATTTTGGTGATCTTTGCCAACATATAGAAGCTTTCGTACAATGTGGTTATCAGTAACCATGCTATAGGATGATGATTCCTTAGAGTATTCTTTATCAAAAAAATTTACCTTTTCATGAGCATATAGGAATTTTCATCAACAATTTTCTTTTTTGTTGAAATTGGATTGTTTACATGATTGGTTCTAAACTATTTTCTATTTGCTTGTAAGTCATTCAAAATCTCTTCCTATTTATTTCTCAAAGATTATTCCTTTAGGTTGGAGTTGAATTTCCTTCATCATCTTTAGGAAAGAATCATCTTTATTGAATTGAATATACCAACAAAATAGGGATTAAGACCATAAGGAATGGATTGATGCTTCATTTATCTGGGTCATATGGGATCATCATCTTCTCCTTTTGTTTCTAATATATGCAAAGTCGTCATCCTAAACACTTATTCATCGTACTATTTACAAGTTAGCACCACAATTTTAGCTTGGAAGATCCTTTTCGTATTTGACTACATTCCTTAGGGAACAAGGTTGATATTAAGAACAAATTATATGCGTTACAGGGAATTTCTCTAAATTTTACTTATGCCGGTTAGGGTATGTTCAACAAGGTCGGTGGTTTGAGCCCTCTTCTAGCACCAAAGTTGTTAGCCAAAAATGGTCTTACTCCCCTAATGGTCATAATAAAGCCGAATATTTGAGGTCTTATCCATGTTTCAAAGCCAAATGATTGAGCTCGAAGTTGAAAGGTTGTTTCAAAGCCTAAAGGGCAGGTTCGAGACCAATAAATTGATTCGAAAAAGCTTAAGCTAGTTTGAAGCCAGCAGGAATGCTTTGAAAGATCAGGAACCAAGTTTGATGCCCAAACAATGCTCTGCGGTAGTCCAACAAATTAAGCGAAAAGACTTATTTGAGCGTTTCGAAAGATTTCCAAGTCAATGTAAACCAATTCAATATAGTTCGAAAGGACTTGAAGCAACGTAGTATGCACAAAATATATGCATGTGTAATAGTTATATTATTCGAGTATGCATAAGGTAAGAACAATTCTAGTATCATAAAAGTTCATCAACATTCAAAGCCAGGTCAATGCAAATAGTCATAAACATGTTCAGTATGTTATGCCAGTTCAAAGCCCATACAAATTTTCATGTACAAATATCGAATTGAATTTGACAAAGTATCCCAAGTTCGATTTAGGATTTATGAATGAAAGAATGTATAAATTCAAGAGAGTGAATTCTTTAGCCCATTTCTTAGTGCTTTCCCACTTCTATTTATAGTTGGAACTTTGACATTGCTTCGAACATGTAGCCATTTCTTTGAATAGGTAGGTGCTATTCAAACTCTGCATTTCAAAGATCTTGGCTTCAAAGGGATACTTTGGATATGGATCTTATAGAATAAAAAATAGCACTAGATGGAGGAAATGAATAAGATTTACTATAATTTTCACAGGGTAACAACAATATTAATACCAACATAGATATCAATAAAGTGATTGTGGAAAATAAATCACATACAGAAGCTTTAGCAAAACCTAGCCTACTATTGCCTACAAGGTTTCTAATGGGAATCAAATAATACAACGCTTACATATGTTGTAAAATGCAACCCTCGCTCATTTAATTATTATAACCTACGCTTAAAAATCTATGATAAAAGTTTCTACTAGGAGTTAAATAAAATGACACTTACAGACATTGTAATGTGCGACCTTTCCACACCTGATTGTTCTACTCTATGCTCAAAACCCTACCATAACTTAGCTACCAAGTCGCGAATTCTCAAACTATGCCATGTACTTTGTAGCCTAGAAAAATTTAGAGCTTTAAAATAAAACCTACAAGAGAAAAACCCAATTACAAAAAAACCAAGCCCAACTAAGTTTATTATATAATTATAAATAACTGAAGCCTAGGCCCAGTTGCCTACCTTCCATTATTTGTTTGACACTGTTCATTTCTTCATAAAGCAAGGGTTTTCCCTCTTCTAAAATAGAGGTTGCCACCCTCATTTATTTCGATTGAATGACTTTTAAATGTGGATGAGCTTCTTGTCGATCGATTTTCTCTTTGATTGACTTACGCTTGCTTCATTGTTGTTGAGTTCGATTATTTGAAAAAACTGGCATGATTTTTAACTCCTTTTTTATTTTAATCTACTTGACTTGATTCACACGTCTGTTAATGATGATTGGTTTGTATTAAGGAATTTAAATCCAATTTTTTCCCTATTCTTTTATACTTTAATGGTTATATATATATATATATATATATATATGTTTGTGTGTGTGTGACTTTTTGATTTGAAAACTCTATTTAATATACTCTTATATTTCTATTGATATATTTGAATATATGATCATTGATAATTGATTTGATCAAGCACTTTTCCAGCTTAGTTTTGGTTGCTTGCTGGAGTATTTTACTTTTTAAACTTCAAATTGAATTCAGTTTTTTGAATTGGGAATTTCGGTTTGCTTTTGAACAATTGCATTGATTGTTTTGGTTTGTTTCGCTACTGGGCGTATTTGCATTTCCTTTTCATTGCCATATTAAGCCGAACTTCTACATTGCATTAAGCTTTTGTTGTTGCTCCTTGCTCCTTTTTTCTCTAAACTATTGTCGTTGCTTGGCTTCCTTACACCTGACCATGTGTTGTAGTTTTTTTGAGAATGTGTTTGTTTGAGCAGGTGCACTTCTTTGATTTGTTGCAGTATTGCACATTTCCTTTTGCACCATACACACTAACCTGTAGTCCATAACATATATGTATACACATACATATATGTATGTGTATACATGTATATGGGCTTGCGCACTCCTTGTTGTATGCTCAATTTTTATTCTATGTTGAACTATTTGCATCCTAGGTCTACTCTTGTGCACTAATGTCTTTTATCTTTGTAAATGTATGATAATTTAATATTGCACTCTTTAAGTATATGCCAATTTGTGCTTGTGCATTTAAATGATTTGATCTACTCATGTAATTTAGGGCTTGTTGAGCTGCTATTTGGTCGTGCGTTTCAAACTGTTTTAGTGTTAAGGTAGTTTGTGGTCGTATGTACTTGAACAGTTTTAAGTTGCTATATACCTTTGACCATTGTTTACTCCTACTCTACTATAAAAGTGGACATATTCGACACTATTTTAATGTGGCCGTAGATCAAAAAAGCATTGCCATATGCACTTTTTTCAAATAGGAAACACCAGGGGGCGTGGCGTCCGCGGCCGTTGCATTAGCCATCTAAGGCAACGCTTTTGCCCATATACGGCCATAAAAAGAAAGTGTTGCATTATAACCCTATTGCAACAGTATATGTGTGTAATGCAACATCATACAACGTTGCCTTAAGCAGAAGCCAAAGTCTGGCTTCCAAGTCATGGTAGAGGGGTCCACATGGACTTTTCATATTTGCTGCCAACGTGTCACATGCCACGTCAGCTCTCCACGTCGGCTGCACATGTGTCACATACCACGTTAGCTATCCACGTGGCACCACGTATGCTGTGGGGCCCACGTGCCGTTCCATTGTGGAATTAGTAATATTAAACTTAATGCAACACCACAACACAATCTAATGCAACACACATCAATCTAATGCAACACCACAACACCATCTAATGCAACACCACAACACTGTAATGCAACACTAGAAAACATCAACTGCAATGGTAAAAAAACCAAATGCAACACCAGAACAAATTCAACTGCAGCTATAATACAACCCTGTGATTACAAATTCTGCAGTACATATATTCAATCCAAAACATTGTACCACATTCGTACATATATACCAAAATATTCATATAATAAATCTTTCCTAAACATTCATCACCATAGTCATACCAACCAATTATATATACCAACTCACAAGTGTCATCACCATCACATACCACAAGTGCCATCACCAAAACATACCACAAGTGTCATCATGAACACATACCACAAGTGCCATAATTTAAAAGAACAATTCGAAAATACCAGAAGTGCTAAGACATACCATCCAAATACTTCATTCAGTTGCCAGGGTTGCAGGAGCATCAATGTTATCTTCATCACTTGTTGTGGTGACACAAAAGTCTCCGACATCTGAATTAAGATCTGGATTGGCTTCACCTAGCTTTTTTAACACCCATGACACGTTTATTTTCACTTCTAGTTCACATTTTCTTCCAAATCCGCCTCAATCTCTTGCCTTAATTTTTTGGTCAGCTCTTGCACATAACTGTCCGAAGAACCAGGAGTTGTTGGAGACTTTTCAGCCATTTTACATTACCTTCCTACAAGTCAGTTCCGTATGTGGCTCTCTCCACAAGAAACAAGTGCATCTACCTCAGCAATGTTTCCTGCATCCACCATTGCTTGAATCTTCGCCTACAAAATGAAAACTAGGTAAGCATATATATATATATATATATATATATATATATATAAACATGCAGCTAGCAGGAATAAATTTATTAACAAAACTGGTTTCCTTTCAAACGAACTATGTGTTTGATTTAATAAGCAACTCCAACAAATATACAATGTGCCAATTATACTGACACAAGATTGCTATTTTAATATCTAATATACTTACGTATTTGACCTTTAGTTCATCTGTGTTAGTCTTGTAGGTTCTACCGGGTTCTCGTTTATACGTTTCCAAATAAACCAAGGCGGTGGATGGGGTGGTTTTTCTGGATCCTTCTTTCTCTGTTAAGTATTAGGATTACCAAAAATTAAACAGAATTTTTAACATTCAATGTTAAGAATTTATAGATCTAGCTACTACCTATGAACATTGTGACATTGACATAAAATATAATTCAATGATATAACAAATTAGAATTATCATGTGTCCAATTCAACTCAATCACAAAAAAAGTTAACTTAAGTTAAAAAAAAAACATACTATTTGTTCTTTGGCTGCTGCATGAGTTTTGGGACCCATGGTATGTGTCCCATTTAATGAGTTATGATGCACAGAATTAGTATCAGCTAGGGCCTGGAAATCCTAAAAAAAAAAAAATTAGCACTAGACAAGAAAATGTGAATATCATTAAATAATTTATTTTATTTTTTCCATTGTTGCCTGATTATTTAATTAGCATTATACAAATTAGTATTCTTTTGTGGTCACATTAAAGCCGTACCAGAACTGCTTCATCCCCTCAGTATTCCAAGAGCATTTTAAAATCCTCCAACGAAATTGTACTGGGTCTATTTGCAAGTCTTTCCTCATCAGTTGAATATTTTTTATAATACCTTGCTTTGATGCGAGACTTGCACTGCCTCCGAGAGTCATTAAGCGTATTCAAGACCCACTTGTGTCCTTCTTCTGGAATGACATACCTAGCCTACAATATATCAATTACAAAATTCAGGAAACAAACTAATTAATTAAAACCAAACATTTAGGAAGTCAGTTGAACTATATATGGTTTAGGGTGATAGATTGTACCAGAGCATATTCCAACATTTGTCGCTTTAATTGATCAGGAACAACATGTTAATTGATGTAAGTAAGAGACACATTATCCTTTGCTAGTGTCCAAAGAAAATTGCTTAACTCCGTAATATTATTAGATACTGGTTGACCATCCTCATTCAACTCAATGATTACTTTATCATCAGGGGTTCTAGCATGCACCTTGGTCATTTTTGACTGTGTCTAGGTTTTTTTGACCTTATACTTTATCTACCAGGTTCAGAAAAATGAATAGAAAATTAATGTATGGCATTACAGAAACATAATATGCATGCAAAACTTAAAATAGAAACACTCAACAGTTCAGTGCAGTGCACATATAAAGAAACATTGTACTTATACCTGCTTCATCTTCCTATGCAATCCATTCCTGTTCTAATCGATCAATAAGATTTTCCATTATCGGAGGCGCTTCAACATTCTGCTTTTGACGTTTCCGCATCGCTAAATATGCAGCAACTGAACCAGCATCTTCACATGAACTGGTTGATTGCTTGAACATTTTGCTACATGTAAGTTTTAAAACGTATGGACGAGACATTGTAGGTTATAAAACTCCTAAAAAAGGTGGTGTAGGTTTCGTCAATTTAATGTTTCTACGAATTTCTCCTGGTTACTGAGTTTCTTTGGACTTGGAGTGCGTGTCATGATCAACTCCTTGTTGGAGCCAGCTTTCTTTGGAGGGGGTGTGGGTCATCGCTTCCTTCTCGATTTTAATGGCTGCATTGGTTTGCGAACGAGTTCTCGGTCGAGGTAAAGGATCCTTTGACTCAACAATTTTGATTCTCTACAATTAAGTCAAAGTTCAAAATTTTTACGTTCATAATGGCAAAGACAATAAGTAATAAAAAAATAATTTTTTTATACCTCCGAATCCGATGAATCATCAGCGACGTCTTCACCAGCATTTTCTGGGACGTACTCATCAAGTCTAGCAACATCTTTATCTTTATCTTTCCTATTTTGTGCGTCAGCCTCTTGCATAAAACTAACCAATGAAGGCACCCTAAGTGATCTACTAACTGCATCATTTTCTTGCATTCGCGTGATTCGCTCTTGTTCATATTTTGTTAAAATCGATGGTTCTGAGAACTGCAAGCAGATTAGCATTATTACTTACCGACGATGATAAATTTAAGCTAGTTAACCAAATAGAGTCAACGTATAAATAGTTCTTGCTATTTTAAAAAAATGCATGCACAAAGAACAAATGGTTACTTGAATTAGCAATAGCCTTCGTGGTCGGAATAGGACATCGACACAGTAATAGAAAACAATAAAATCCAGTTCTTGCTTTTATGTGCAGAATTTTAATAAAAAGTAGTTTGAAATACAAAATTTCATCTGGATTAATAAAATTGAAATGAAAACTGAAGAATACCTGAACATCAGCTTCATTCTCTCGGGTATCATCATCATTATCTATTTCATTTTCTACATTTAATTTCCTCCTGGTTCCTTTTTTGTCATTGTAACATCTTCTTCATCATTATTCATATTAGGCTCCGGCGATATTTTTCTTCTGACCCACTTGAATTGGGTTGTTTTTCATCATTTTGTATTGCTACTGAAGTCTATGTGTAGTAATATACTTGCGCTTTGCAACTGGCTTCTTAGCGGAACCTGTAACAATAAAAATAATAACGATGGCATCCTTCATAGTACTTTACACACACACACCGAGATATATATAAGAATGGATCTATATTACATATATACTTTGAACTATGTTTTTCATTGGCCGTATGATTACATGTGGCTGCAGTTGAATCAACTGTTCACTGTCTTTGTCAACGGTTTTGTCGATGTAAAAAACCACTTCTTCTTGCTTATTGCAGCCCTGTACATATTTATTTATGTCCTTGTCATTCAATATCAATTGCCAGCCACCCCTCGTTCCTTTGTTGATATAGATTCCTCCTATTTCAGTGTAATTGAGACAATCTTTAACAAAGTCCATAAGCACACTGTAACAAAAGTGGTGTACATCATATTTTGTTATGACGAAGGATTCTCCACCGACGTAACATGTCCTTCGAAACTGTCCACCTTGTTGCAGTCGGATATTTAAAAGTTCATCCATCCTAAACAAAATGAATACATTAGAACAAGGTACACGCATGTTAAAGTGGACAAAAGATAACAACTATAACATTTTGGTCTATAACCAATTTAGATGAAGTAAAGAGGAATTTTTTGTCCTAACGAAATGGAACAGATTAGGCCAAATACATTCATCAAAGATAATAATTTATAACTAAAACAAAAAGTGCCAAATACATCATAAATTAGATAATGGATTAGACCAAATTAAAGCAATAAGAAAGAGGATTTTTTTGTCCCAAAGAGACGGAACAATCTGCTTCTATTTCTGTTTCTAGTTGTATTATGAGGACATCATCCCTAGTCCAACCCCCGTCAACAACTTCTGGTTCTAGTTTACCACCTATGCCCATACCATATGAATGTGTATTGCTCATGTCTTCTTCCATTGCACTCTGATTTTCAGTATCACACCAATCTCTCGGCATTTTTTAATAACGTAACGACTGTTCTTTTCAGTTGCATCATCCACATAAAATACTTGCTGCACTTGCAAAGATAGGATATAAGGGTCATTTTTATGGCACTTGCAAAAATTTACTCAAGTAAGACCATATAAATCATTTTCCTCTTGGTACCAGCAACACTTAAAAGTACCACTGTGAAAGCTCCCCAATGATCAGGCTCAAAATTTTCTTCGATTGATCTATAGTAATTGACATCACCCACTATTAGGTTTTAATCTATCGAACTTGCAAAGATGGTGGTTTTGACAGTCAAAAATACACCACTACTTTGTGCGGTACATCGAGAATCTCTAAATTTTGTGTGGAATCTATATCCATTTACTATATTACCGGTAAACCTCCTAACTACTCGATTAGGACCTAATGAAAACACCTCTAAATCTATTGAAATATTGTCCTTTTTAAGAACCTCTTCTTTAATCCAATTCCAAAACTCTTCGAAATGTTCTCATTCCCTCTTGTATCTTATTGGATTTGCAAGACCATCCACAAAAGGTCGATGAACCCTAAATAATAATTAAGGTAAAAAACTATGAAATGCAGATATTGATTTATAGTTAAGGAAAATGATATAGGAACTTAAGAACTTACTCGATCAAAGTCTCAATTTCTTTATTACCGGAATTGAATAGAATGTATCGATGCGTTGCCTTCTAATCTACATCTTTCAAATTGAGTATCTTTCCATCTTTATTCTTCTTTGTTCCAATATGATATTCCAAATCTGTTGGATATCTTCCAAAATCAATGCACATGTTTTCTGTTCCTCCACCAACGCTTAAAAATCTTGAACAAAAGGTCTCACACTCTTCGCCAAGTAACCTTCTACAATCGAACCTTCCGGTCTGTTACTATTTCGCACATAAGATTTCAACTTTGCTAGATATCGCTCAATTGGACACATGCATCTAAGATGTTCAGGCCCACCATATTCGATTTCTCTGTATAAATGAATAGGCAAGTGTACCATTATATCGAAAAAAACCGTGGAAAAATCACTTCAAAATGACAAAGCATCTCGACAATTACTTTTTGTAGCCTCTTGATATCATCCACTTCGATAACCTTGCTCCATAGTCCTCTAAGGAATGCACTAAATCTGATCACTGATAAGCAACCTCGGGTTTTGATGCTTTCTACACGGCAAATTGTAACAAATAGCGGAGTATGAAATGAGCATCGTGGCTCTTATATCCCACAACCATTCTCTCTTTTATGTGCACGTACTGACTCGAGGAACAACCGTGGGGCAGTTTGGCGTTCTGCAATACTGGGCAAAATATTTCTTTTACCTTATTTGTCATATCAAATATTGTAGCTCTAATTTCAACATGCTTTCTATCACCACATTCAACAGGATGAAGGGCCTTCCTGATGCCCGATTCCTGTAAATCCAAACGAGCGTTAAGATAATCCTTCGATGTACGACCTATGTTAAGTAAAGTACCTAATATTTTGTCGCATATGTTCTTCTCTATGTGCATGGCATCCAGGTTATGTAGAAGGAGATTACAATATGGTAAGTCCAACAGTATTAAACATTTTTTAGAAGGGTCGTCACTTTTATCCGGTTTCTTCGTCTTATCCCCAAACTGATTTTTGAACCCCCACAATAACTTTTCAATATCGGTTCCTGATAATATTTTTGGAATGCTCCCCATTTCAGCTTCGCCATGAAATCTCTTATCCAGCCTCCACTTATGTGTCGGATAAAGAAATTTTTGATGGTGCATATTACACATTTTTTTGCTATGCTTCAAATAATTTGAAGAAGTTTCATAATGGAATACTGGACACGCTAGTTTCCCCTTCATGCTCCAACCTGACAACATGGCATATCCTAGAAAATCACTATGGTCCATAAGACGCTTGCATGTAAGTTAAAATTCCCATCAGTCAAGGAATCATAAGTTTCAATGCCAACATTCCATAACACTTTCATTTTCGCAATTAAAGGCTGCGTTTATACGTCAATACAATTCTTTGGGGAATCTGGACCAGATATTAATGTTGAAAGAATCAAATTCTCTTGTTTCATACATAACCAAGGTGAAAGATTGTAGTTTACCAACACAATTGGCCATGTACTATAACTTGAATTCATTGAACGATATGGATTAAATCCATCAGATGCTAGACCCAATCTAACATTACGATTCTCCGATGAATAATCAGGATAACGAGCATCCATCATCTTCCATGACACACCATCAGCCAGATGTCCTAGTTTTCCATCTTCTTTTTGTTCCACTTAGTGCCATCTCATAAGTTTGGAAACTTCTCTGCACACAAACATCCTTCGTAGCAATGGTCTTAGAGGAAAGCACCTCATAACATTACACTTTGGGAATCGACTTTGGTGGATCATTATTATCAACGATGTCTTCTTTTTCTTTTACTGCCTACCTCGAGAAACCACAAATGTCACAAGCCTCTATATCTTTATTCTCTGCCCAATATAACATGCAATGGTTTGGGAAGGCATGTATTTTATGGTAATCAAGATCTAAATCCTTAATGACATTCTTTGCAGCATAGGAAGACAAAAGCAGCTGGGCATCTGGAAAGGCTTCTTTTATAAGCTTTAGTAATTCCCTAAACGCAGACTCATCAATTCCATAAGCACACTTTAAATGATAAAGCCTGATCAAGAAACTTAGTCGAATTTTTTTAGTGCAGCCAGGATATAACGACCTTTTTCCTTCTTTAACATGCCGATAAAATTTCTCGGCCCCTGGATTTGGTTCTACTTCAAAGTCCCTGGGATTTTGACTAAATTTGCAACCCGCACATTTGAACATCACATCTAAATTATCCTCAAAATCCATCTCTGTTGCACAATCCATATTGTCATCAACACGTATTAATTTTGTCTATGAAACTTCATAAATCCACCTGGTATGTAATGGGGAAGGTCCATTAAAAATAAGATGATCGTATATGACATTTTCACAATACCAATTACGTTCTGTACATTTTTTGCAGGGGCACTTCATCTCATCACCTACTTTGTAAATGGGAAATGCATTTCTTAGAAAAGTTGTTACCCCTCTTACATATTCTGCACTCGATCTCGGAACACCTATCCATATGTAATACTCACTATCCATTGCCACAAACTATACAAATATACATAATCAGTGTAATGATACAAATATGATTTTTTTTTTATATGAATTATTACTAACTTTTGGAACTGAGTTATCAGGAGAATACATAAAACAAGAAACTAAGGATACTGAACACAAATTCATAACATTACCTGACTGCACCAAAACAAAACCGTACAGATACAAAGAGTATACAGGTGATACAAAGATGATACAGTTGTACCTAATACAAAAAACGATGCAATAATTTAATTTTGTCTTCTAATGTTTAGTTCTTAAAGTTGGTCATTAAGTCTACTAACGTCAGTTCGAAAACTAATAACTTGATTTTGCAGTGTTGTAAGTTGATGTTGTAATTCATTTGTGTACTCAGCGGCTCGACTTGGAGACTATTGGTCAATACAGTTCCAAAAGGTACACCTGTGGGATAAACACGACATCTAAAATAACGACGATCAGTATTGAATCCAATCGAAATAACATCTTCTACAGCGACATACCCACAATCACACACTATGATTGGTGAGTCAGCTTGCTAATCGTTAACCACTTGGTTGTTTTGATACTGACGACGCAAGGCAGCACGACTATGCCGTTGCATCGCCCTTTCTTCACGTCGTTCTTTTTCTTGCCATTGCCTTCGGAGTTCTTCTTGCTCTAGTTCATACTCACGCAAATCATCGTAGTGCCTTTCTTGCATCTCTAAATAAAAATCAATAGGAGTTTCTGGTGATGATGGGTTTGCAGTCGTAGATCACCCATTCCCAGGGTATCTTCATAGTTATATGATGTAGGAAGAGAAATAGGCATTATTTAACTACAAACAGAAATAGACATTTAAATTAGATTTCTTTTATCCCCTAAATTTTATTTCCACCTTTCGAAATAGGCATTATTTACCAATACATCAATGGTTTGGCAAACACAAAAATATAGAACTTGCACAATTTCAACATATGCAAACGTATAAATAGAACACTTCAAGTGTAAAAAACCCTAATTTAAGGCAATCGGTATACCCAAATCACCCAGAGACTTTGAACATAGACCAAAATAAGTTAGAGATGAAATCATATAAATAAACCCGAAATGATGAAGCCTTAACTACCTATAATTGTCCTAAATGATCCAAATCGGAGGTGTAAAGTTTGTAAAATAGGAGCAATCAGAGATTTATAGTTTGTAACGGAGGTAGAGTAGCAATTAGAGGTGTTTATGAACGGATTTCATGGAGAGAGAAATACACAGAAGGAAGAGTATGGGAGAAATTTATTTTGGGGGGAAGTATTTCGTGAATGGGGAAAGATCGCGCCAAATTTTCACTAAACTGACACAGGGATACGTTTGAACCGCTGGATTAATCAACATCTACAGTTATTTATTTGTTCAAACTGATAACACGGGTCACTGACCTGACATGTATTTATGTGAAGCAACACTTTGAACTGGTGTTACACTTAATATCAAAGGAATTCCAACCTCAACACTGCATTCACATCTAATGCAACAACATATGAATGTTGTTGCAGAAGATCAATGAAAGCATAGCTTTCGCAACACTTTTCATGCAACGCACACAAATTAGTGTCGAATATGCCCACTTTTGTAGTGGTGCTTGCACTTTATGACTTGTTTGGTTTCAACCTGAATTTCTACAATGAATTGCTATTTTTAACCATTTAAGTCAGTAATAAAACCAACTCAAATCATTCAAAACAACAGATTGTTATTGCTATGGGGTTAAAAATAAAATCATCACAGAATCATAGATAAATCATAGACATAGAATAGCAGAATATCTCGCAGTGGAATAAATATTGTACAATAGTAGTTCATGAAGCTACCAAATACAAAATCTCAAAATTTATACATGATATCATAGTTACAGAATCAAATACAACGGAAGTCTGAATACAATGAATTTCTAATACAAATGGACATAAATGAAATAAATAGATAGAGATGAGATCTTCAACAAATCTCTAGCTTCGAAAGGCAGAATCTCAATACTTAATACTTTGTTTGACACAAGCATAAAGAAAAACAAAACACTTGAGTCATGACTAACATTCTCATGAAATCAAATCAATTGTGAAAATATTCAAATGAAATGCTCAATAACTTAAAGGATATTTAGGATTCCCATCCTCCAAGGATACGTTATACTGGATATTATATAATAAAATATGTTATTATAGTAGTGTATATGGTAAATATATTATTGAATTAGCATAAGCAGGATTACCATTATTACCCTTGCATCGTTTATAATGTTGTAGTATATACAATACCGTAAACCTGCCATAAACTAGTGGCATCAGAGGGCACTCCATATGTATGGAACAAATCAAAATCATAGTGGGCGCAATCATGATATATGACAAGGCATGCGAGGCAATATCCAGGGTAGGAATATACCAGTTGCTCGCTTAGACTGGTGGTAATGCTTAGCCACAACTACCAGCCACCTCAAACAATACTACCAAAATCATGGATGTTCATCAAATCAAATCAAACCGTGGAACTATAATAATCAAGGAAGAAGTATTGTCAATAGAGTTAGCTAACCATCTTAGTCAAGGTATAGCTCTTTTTTTAGTCATTTGAATTATGACCCAAAGGTCAAGGATATCCATCATCGTTCTCTTACGTCATTCTAGTAGCATTCGCCAAACCATCCTACTTCATTTTGGATTCACCCACTACGAAATCAGTCGTTAAAGTGCTTCCCAGTATTGGCAGAGAGTATGACAATATCCAGCCTCAGTCTCTTTAACAACCAAACATTTACATTTTTCACATCGTAGTCATTTACATTTAAAAATCATATTTCAATATCATAAATAAATTTAACTTCAAGTATTGATATCTTTATAATCGTTTATTCAAAACTATTAAATATTGGATTTAGTCTTAGATTTCATATTCCATATTGTCAAATAATTCATTATCAAGTTCAAATTTTGATTTATATTCTATTTCACAAATATCATTATAATCTAAATCTTACTTTAAATCAATTGGGATAAAACGGCTTGGATTGGAAATAGACTTTATTTAGAATGGAAATATATATAGTTATATTTAAAATAGTTAAATATATAAAATTTAAATTTAATATAAAGTGATTTAAATAAAGATAGTTTTATTTTAACAAACTGTTTCATTGAAAAAATTCAGAAACTCAAAAATGACTATCTCTTTAGTCGCTTTCCCTCTCTCCTCCTCTTCCAAAATTAACTATTGTCCCATTGTCGCATCCTTGTCACATACCCCATCGATTCCTCCACCTACTCCGATTCTGCCATTACCAAAGCTTCTCCCCCCTCTTCGACCAATCGATCTATTCCTCTGCCTACGAGACCCAAATGGTCACACTATTTCAAGACAAACCAAGGTACATTGGAGCTTCCATCACGAACTTGTCACTTATCCCTACTAATGTGTTTATCCAAGAAGGTGAGGAGGTTTGGCATGAATATATGGTGGTTTTTTTGGTAAGCCGCTTTTGTACTTTGCTATAATCGCTCACTTGAAGAGGATATGGGAACCATCTGGTCCGATCAAAGTTAGATCCAATGGTAACCTCTTTTTCTTCCACTTAGCTAACGTTGAAGATAGAAAGAGGGTTTACAAGATTTTGATGAGGCATATAAATGAAGCATGTGGTTGGTTTAGCAATAAAGTATTCCGATTTATATTTATATATATGTTTATTTTTTGGCAAGGCTGACCGATTTTTAAAATGATTTGTAACACTTTTTATTATATCAAAATAATAATACATGAAAACCGAAGATATACAATATGTATATTTGCGAACATACAAAGAAAAAAAACACTTCCACGTAGGGAAGAAATAACTAGTTGAACCAGATTAACTAAGACGTACATTACATACCCAATCAGGGAATCACAAAAAAATGTTACATCACAGTCTCCCTTAAGCCAAAAGATAGCTCAAACTTTGCACCAGCCAAGCAATAAGTCATTGGAGAAGTTGAGCCCTTTTAGGAGTTCATTTTTTCTCCTAGTGATAGGATCTTTGATCACATTATATCCAGGCATGGTTGCAAACAATAGGGAAGCACTGTCAACATTTGGGAGAGGTGGTGGTGCCTTACACACAGCCGGTGGAACGAGATGCGCATATGGGAATATTTTCTTTGACTTACACTTCTTCTTCACCAAAAAGGAAGAGTCTTCAAGAGCATTGAAACAATTGTCGTGGGTGGACTTCTGATAGACGGAGAAGCATTTGACAGTTTAATTAGGGACTTGGTAGTAGTGTTGGGTTTATTAAGAAACCCAGGCTGAAGTTGATATGTGCCAGTTAGCAGCTTATTGATTGGTGCAGCTTCACTGACTTGATCACTTGAATTCATGCCAAAATTTAATACATCAGACAAGAGCATTTGCATGGGATCACAAATGTTTATTTTCTTTTGTGTCGAGTTTTTTATCTAATTGGTAGGACTATTACATTCATCAACCAGCTTTTCTTGGTTTTTCTCTTTTTTTTCTATAATCCAAATGTACTACCTCTTGTTCACTGCTAACATCAGACATAACATTATCACTGTTCTTGAACTTTCCTTCGAATGACACTTAACCATCATGCAAAGCTTGATTTGCGATTTCACCATCTTCAATTTTATTTTCCTCATTATATATATCACTTCTCATTAATTTTTTCAAGAAGTCCAATACTATTGGAAACTCAAATGCTTTGCTCATTCACAATTTTCCTACTTGATCATTTATACTACCATGACCAAGTTCACTAACTTTGGAACTGATTCAAACATTCGACAGATTATCAATGGAACAACCAACACTTCGAACATTATGCATAACTCCAACTGGCATTTCCTTTTGATCCACTGAACTTTTTTGGTTTCTACTTCATATTATGGTCTAGCAGTACTTTCCGTCTTACTTTTCCTCTACATAACTTTTTTCTTAGGGACTTGTTATATACTAACGGCACCATTGCTAGCTCGAGGCTTAGATACTGTTTGTTTTTTGGAAGGAGCGCTTTACGTTCACGTATGCGTCGGAAGCGTCAGACGCATCTATGTGGGACCCATGAAAATACCCCTTCCAGCTGAAAGCTCCATTTTCTCTTGTTCATTTTGCCCCTTCCGCTCTTTACCCCTTCCCACCACATTTTACACCCCTTTTACCCCTTTCTTGTGCCCTTTCAGGGCAAAATAAAAACTCATTCCCCTTTCAACAATTTTCCCCTTCCCCAGCCCCTTCCACATACCCCTTCCGAATACCCCTTCCCATTGAAAATCAAACGCACCCTTAGTATCATCAGAGAGTCCTAAGTTACTATCATCATTAACCCTCAGTTGACATACACTAGGAGTAGCTAAACTCGGTCTAACCTTCCTGGTAGAATGGCAGGCTAGACTATGACCAAAGACTTTACATTTCACACAAATCTCAAGTTTCCACAAATAGTGAACATAAACTAAATGCTCGGTACCATCAGTGAGTTTAATTGGAAATTCATTAGGAAAAATAAAGTCTGGCGTGACATCAACCATACACTTAGAAAATTCCAATCTATCAATTCTACCAAATTCCAATCTATCGATTCTATCATTCGACTCATCCATACACAAGAATCATTTCAATATACTTAACATTTCTTGCTTGGAACTTTTTACTTTGAATATATTGTTTTCAAAAGAAGAGGCTTTGAAATACTATCCTAGGGCCAACCTTGCTTTGCTTCAAAACTAAAAGTGATTGCCTTCATATAAGATGATCGAAACGGGAAGCTTCCATGTCTAAGTGTTGACGTGGTGAATTGTCGCTTAATTCAGCAGACGCCAACCCGATGTGTATGTGTGGTGTGAACAAATCAATTCCAAAATAAATAAAATAAAGTAAGTAAATGCGGGGAGACACAACTTTTATAGTGGTTCGACACTGACGCCTACGTCCAGTTTATAATGATTATTCATCATATGATATCCGATTATAATGCTTTACAAGTTTAGACTATATTCGAGTACCAAGTATAACATTAGAATAACAATGTTTTCTTCTTCCTCCTTTAGATGAGTTGACTTGGTCAACTCTGCCCAAGTTTATCCTTAATGTCCAAGAAGTACAAAAGAGGCCAAATGTAGTGTAATTATCCTTGTTTGTGTCCACAAAGCAATGGAACATGCATGTGCTACCTTTTAATTATCTATGCCATGTCCAATGGCCAAGATGAAGAAGACGGCTGCCATTAATGAGTGTTTGGAGCTCTAGAAGTCTAAGAATTCCAAGGGAGAAGAATCCAAATGAAGGCCAAGGCTTAGGGTATTTATAGGAAGGAGGTTAGGTGGGAGTAGTATGAAACGGGACCCACAAGCCTTAAATTTCGGACCCCAAGAACAACCAAGTAATAGGAATTTCGTACCCCCTGGTGAGGGGTAAGAAATTCATACCCCTCAGGGGATACGCAAATTTGTATCCCTTTGAGGGATACGAAATTTCGTATCTCTCATAGGGATACGAAAATTCATATCCCCTGAGGGATACGAAAAGGGGAGGAATGCGAGGATCTGGAAGTGCTGGGAGGCGAGGCTCTGGAGGGATCCGAGATGCTGGAGGGATACAAAAATCTCTGCTCCTGTCCACGAAAATCGAACGAATCGGGCGGTGCCCACTTGTTCGACCTAACCGGCTAGGTCGATCACTGCTGAAACCGTGGGGCCTCTGGAAGCCCACCAGCGCTGCGCCCGAACCCGTTTGACGACTCGCCTTCGGCTTGGCTGACGGTTCGCCTAAGAGTTCATCGGGCCCAAAATAGGTCATCTAATAGAAGTTTTGGGCCTTCTTGTGTTTGTGATGTGACTTCAACCAAATCGTTTCGTGTTTCCTGGTAATGTTCTTCATGCTTGAGTGCGTTGCTAACCAAACACTTGACGTGTGACAGTTTGACTAAAAAGCGTGTCAACACTAAGTGATTCTAAACTGCCCTTGTCTAAGGACTAACATTGTTATGTGAAGTTATGCTTTGAGCAAAACCATTCCAGGATGTAAAGCCATTTGGGAAGCGAAGCAGCTCGAATGCGAAGCTATTTGCAATGAGACAAAATTTATGATAAAAAGTGGTTTGCATCGAACCTTGTTGTACTATTTTGATTCTAAGAATGATCCTTGTTTCGAGCCATGCGAAATAAGCATAAATCCCTTTGATTAGAAGCAAAGGTACTTTCTTTTTTTGAAGGAGTGAAGCCACCATAATAGTTTTGAGAACTCTTGAATGCATAACCAATGTATAAGAATGCTTTGAAATTCAAAGTAGAGTGCTTCAAATGTTCGAAGCAAGTTTCTTTGAAGCGAAGTACTTCAATCTTCCTTTGAACTTCTTGATGCCAAGTAGGTTTGTAGTCGAAACAATGTCACTCTTCTAAGTTGCGAAGCCTTTTGTTGATGAAGCCACCTTTTGAAGCGAAGCGGATTATAGTGTAACATTAGCCGCGGTGTAATGAAAGTACTAGTTTGTAAGTCGGTTTCCTCTATTTCTTCCATCGCGTCCATTCGTTTCAAGAGATAGCGTTAAAATTGACGATTCCACTTCTTTAATTTGCATATAAACTCCTTCATAAGCTTCTTCTTCCTCCTCTTTTTCTCCATCAAAATACTCCAAGGGAAGACTTGTTTATTTCTTAAACACATTCGTTTCTTAATCAATCTTACTCAAAATTGAGGTTTGAAACCCCTCCTTTAGCCACCTTCTGTTTTAGCTACCATCTCTAAGGATTCATATGCACTTAAAAATCGATCCATGACAGCAGAATTCGTCATCCATCGTTTTTCTTATATTTCATCTTAAAATCCATTTAATTTTAGCTAATCAGATTTTTTTAATAGAAAAATTAGGGTTCTAACAAGTTAATTTTAGTAGCAAAATAATGGAAGAAAATATTGGTATCAAGAAGGGGATTCATGTGAATCAAATTTAAGTTTAGTCACACTCCTCAATTTTAAGCAAACTAAAACAAAGCACTTACTTTGAATATTTACAAATAAGGGTGTATACTTCAAAAATAGGGGTTCTTGGTGGCTCGATGCGCAAATGAATTAACTCCAAGCATTGGATTCAAAAAATTTGTGCTTTAAATTCTTGGATAGTTTTGAAGTAGAAGAAGCACAAAAATGAAAGGTTCAAAGCATTCACTTTGAAAATTTAATGCTTCGAAATTTAGATTGTTCAAGAGCATAAGAAATTCGAAGCTTTGGTTTCGATTTATGTTTTGAACCTAAAATAATTTTGAAGCACAAAGAAGGATAGTTCAAAAGCTTTGAAGATTCTTCTCTTTAAAACTAGAGTGGTTTTAAAGCGCTAACTAAGGTAGTTCGAAGATTTGGTTTCGAAGGGTATATGTTTCATATCTAAGTTGACTCCGAAGCATAAATAACTATCTGAAGTCTTGGCTTTGAAAACTGTATAATTTGAGTCCTACTGGTTTGAAGCAAAAACAGAATTATCATAAAGCATTAGCTTCGAACATCCCGAACTAGAGCTTAGTGCTTTAAGTTTCTAATGACTCGAAGTGCAATTTGCTTTACTTCAACATAAAATCTTTTGAATTCCACACATTTATCCTAACTGTATCAAGGTCATTCGGTTGCCTTCTACTTTCTTGAACATATATTATATATATGGTCCCGATAAAAATGGTTTTTTAATTTGTAACCAATGAAAGAATATGCATGCAATTGATCAAGCAAAGAGGAATACCAGCATTTCCAAATCTTCCTCTGATGTTGGAAATCTCCTACAAAGAAAAACTGATTACCATTATCCTGAATGATCCTAGTAAATATTTCCATATAGTGAAAAATAATCAGATCAAGGGAAGTGAAGCCTATCTCCCAAGATAAAACTTCCAATCTAATCAAATATGTATAACATTAGGCTGGAGTTGAATTGTTGTAATTCTAAGGCATTCCAGATATTCCTGAGTAAATTGGACCAAGTGAAGGAACCCATCATGCCATATATGTATAGGAATGAAAGCAATGTATCCGAAAGACGGACAAAATATAGTGTTACCCAGAATGGTAGGGATAGCTCTGACATTTTAAATTCCAAACCAATTGAGAATTGAATCTACATTTTGCTTAGAAATAATAGTAGAAAGCTGAAAAGGTGGCCTTATCTTGAGAGAAGATCCCTTAGGGACCTAATTTGGCTTCTTGATGAAGGTCTTGAAACTTGAATGGTGAATCTATTGTACTGCCAAGCGATACTCCTTCAATCATTAAAACGATGGACAATATAAGTTGTACTTGAACCAACGTTAGCAAAGTTTACATAAAATCAACCAAATTATCAATAACACGTCATGCATTACACTTAATGCAAAATGATCAAGTCTACCAACCTAGTTGATAAGGATTAAGTGTGGGTAAGCTGTGTCAACCAACTCGATAACTAAATAAAACCATCAATAATACGTTGGCTAGGTGGATGTTAAAAACGATGCAAATATTATCGACAAAGCTAGCATAATAAAAATCATCACGACTCTAAAAGTTAAAAAACATTTTTCACTGAGGCAACAAAGCATATTGCAATAAATTTAACCTAGTTGTCGTTTGTGTTTAACGAAAGCAGCAAACAATGTCGATACAATGCAAAGAGTTTGGCACCAAACTAAGACGACATGGTTGTCGCTCATGATAAATCTCCTTAATTTTAATTGTTTGATAATCTAAATTTCTAACAAAGAAATCAACCATTAACTTGTAGATAAGTAATAATTACAACCTGCTATGAACATCAACTAACACGAGTTCTTACGACTTTGTCGCAAATAACTCCTATGGCCACATTTGATATGAGTCTGTCATCGAAACTAACTCCTATTGACATAGTCGGTAAAGAAATTTTGCAAATAGTTGATGACCCTTCACCCTATCGATTAGCATTTTAAAATGATATAACCAGATTTGCAAATAGTTGATGTGCATTGCAAGCAGTATAGGGTTGGATAGGTAATACCTTTTGATACAAATTAGGAATTCATTATTTGTTAAACTGAATCATGTTAATATCAAGGTTCATAAGAAAGTCAAAATGAATGTACATTTAAATCGATTATCAGGTTGAATTCAGTATTTAAGAAAAGTGATGTTGGTTATGTAATTTTCAATCGTAGGAAAATTAAAAATGGAAGGACACAGCTATAATTATAAGCTGGATCGAGAAGGAGAACCGCCTCAATCCTAATCAATGGCTCAGGTTGGCTCCAACAAGGAAAAAATGCATCGCATCTAATTAAAGTCAACAAACATTTATACAAGGGAGGCTATTGTTACGCCTTAATTACTTCCAAATGAAATCCCCCGTATCCAATATTCCCTGTCCCCCTATACCCAACCAATCAATACCCCTTGATTTTTACCTTTTGCAAATAGCCCTGACTTAATTGTTAAATCTAAAAATTAGAGACTCCGATTGGTTGGGCACAAGAAGACAGAGAAAATTGGGGACAGACGATTTGATCTCAATTACTTTATATCTATTCTTGACACGTTCGATAAGGGCAGCGCAACCAAAGTTCCCTAGTTACCCCATGCGTCTGTCGCATGCTTCTTGTCGTAAACTATAGTGTATTGACTCGGTTAACAAGGAACTTTCACTAGCAATAACGTTACAAAAACTTTGAGCTTGCCACCTCTATGTTGAAGTATGTGATACTATATGTTGGATTGAAGAGGACGAAGATAGCTTCAAGCCAGAGGCGACCGTTCGCAAATCGGAGTTCGCGCGAGAAAGTTATAAACTGAAAGGTGCAGGTTTTCAGTGTGCAGGTGCAACAGACGTCTGTCGTAGGGAACGACAGACATCTGAGTTGTCAAGATGAATTTTCCCAAGAGTTCTAACAGACGTCTGTCATCCCCATGACAGACGTTTGAGAGAGGGACAGACGTCTGTCATATTAGGGACAGACGTCTGAGCTGAGTGCTGGAGCCCAAATAATTCCCTGGGAGGGACAGACATCTGTCACCTCCCACGACAGACGTCTGACGAGTGTTTTGGGTTGTTTCGAGCTGGAAACTTGACAAATTGATTTGTGAAGACACAGGGGCAATTTGGGTAATTGGCCTATCTCTATATAAGCTATTTTCAGGTGTGTTAGTGTGAAGAGCTTGAAAACTTGATTTGGGATCAAGGATTTATTCTCAAGGGTGAATTATGACTTATAATTAATTCTAATTCTTCAATTCTATTCTCCTCAAACTCTTTTCTATATTGAAATATAGTGATCGTTGTATCAATCTATTGTATTCCTTTCATCGTGGTAATAAAATACTCTCTCCAAAGTGGATGTACACTAACAAGATGTTAGTGAAACCACTATAAATCCTTGTGTGATTTATTTTTGTTACTTTGTCATTAGTTTCTTGCTTGTGATTGAGATTTGGATTGTTCGTGATTGGTGATATTGGTTTAGTGACTAGAGTTATTGTTTTGGTTGTTTTTACAAGTCTAACAACGATCTAGTCTTCCGCTAGCACTTTGTGGTTTAGATATTTGATTCAAGTGGTCTTGAATCGGATTAATCACAACGGTTCAACAATTGGTATCAGAGTTGTTTTGGTGCTTGTTAGGTGTTTGTGAAAATGCCGAAAACGGATAATAGCTCGGTAAGTCCTTCAACTGGAAGTCCGAATAGTGTGGCGCTCTATGTACGGGGTTCACATGCGGCGTCGGGTTCTCATTTGGTTATTGACAAGTGGAATGGTGATATTGACTTTGAGAAGTGGCAATGGAAAATGAAAGCGGTTCTTAGGCGGAATCGGGCGCACCGAGTGGTATTTGATACTCACTTATTGCCAAGTGATATCTCGGATGTTGAGAGAGAGGAGATGAAGGAATGGGCTTACACTACTCTTCAACTTGCTATGGGGGAGAATGTGATCTTCAAAATTAGTGGTGAGACTAACGCTAAAGGTATTTGGGACAAGCTGGAAGAACTCTATATGAAGAAGTCACTCACTAACCGTTTGATCTTATTGCGAACGTTTTTCACCTTCAAGATAAAAGAGGGTAATTCGCTTAAGGCACATTTGAATGCCTTTGATGACTTGCTCATGAAGATGAAGGCCGTTGATTTGAAGATTGAGGAAGAAAAAAAGGCGATGATATTATTGTGTTCATTGTCGGACCGCTATACGGGTTTCTCAAATAGTTTGATCTATGGTCGGGATACCTTGACTCTAGATGATGTCAAGACGGGTCTTCTTAGTGAGGAGTTGAGAGATCAAATGAAGGAGATGAGTGAGGGTAGTAGTAGAGCTAGCAGTGGTCACGGGTTGTTTGTGGAGAAAGAGAAGAATGTGAAGAAAGGAAACCGGGGGCGTTCTAAATCAAGAAAACCCGGTGGAAGAGGTAAATCGAAATAGAGAAATGGCAAGTGCTTTATTTGCAAGAAACCGAGACATTGGAAGAATGAATGTCCGGATAAAGATAGGAAGGAAGTAGCGTCTTCATCCGTGGCGGTGGAGAGTGGAGATGGTGAGATAGATGAGAATATGTTGACGGTGATAACAACGGGTGTTTCGGGTAACGAATGGGTTCTCGATTCGGGCACGTCGTATCATATGACGCCAAATAGAAATTGTTTTTCATCCTTTGAGGTTAAAGAGGGAAATGCAATTGCTATGGGAAATGGTGCTATTTGCAAGTCGATGGGTAGTGGCTCAAGGATGTTTGATGGAGTTGTTCGCACGCTCACCAATGTTCTCTATGTTCCAGGACTTAGGAAGTCGCTTATATCTTTGGGGCAATTGGATTCTCTAAGATGCAAGATCACTATCGAGAATGATTGCTTGAGGGTTTCAAAGGGGGCGCTTGTGGTTATGAAAGGTATCAAAACTCATGGTATATATTTTCTTCAAGGTGTGACCGTAGGAGGTGAGACTTGTGTGGGTGTTGATAGTTCTCGTGACTTGGATGCGACACGGTTGTGGCATTTGAGATTGGGTCATGTCTTGGAGAGGACTTTGGATATTCTTCAGAAGCGGGAGATGATCAAGGGTAAGAATTTCAACAAACTAGAGTTTTGCGAGGAATGTGTCATGGGGAAGCAAATAAGGGTATCATTCGATGAAGGCAAGCATGACTCGAAGGAGGTTCTTGAGTATGTTCATTCAGATGTTTAGGGACCGGCACCGATTTCTTCTTTGGGAGGAATAAGGTATTATATTTCTTTCATTGATGATTTGTCTCGAAAGGTATGGGTGTATGTAATGAAGGCCAAGTCGGAGACATTTGCTAAGTTCAAAGTGTGGAAGGCTCTTGTTGAGAATGAGAGTGGTAAGACTTTGAAGGTGTTAAGGACATACAATGGCGGTGAGTATGTTTCTCGGGAATTCTTGGAGTATTGTAAGCATCACGGAATCTGGAGACATTTTACTATATCGGGAGATTCGCAATCTAATGGAGTAGCGGAGAGAATGAACCAAACTCTGCTTGAGAAAGTTCGATGCTTGAGATTGACATCGGGTTTATCTAAGGGATTTTAGGCCGAAGCTTTGTCAACCACGGTGCATATTGTGAATCGAATTCCGTGCTCAGCCATTGGTAACAAAATTACGGAGGAAGTGTTGAAAGAGAAGAGTGTTGACTTGAGATATCTTCGTGTGTTTGGTAGCCCGGTTTATGTGCATGATCCGGGGAATGATAAGCTTAGAGTTAGAGCATTCAAAGGGGTCTTGCTTGGTTTCACGGATGGCGTGAAAGGCTATCGGATTTGGAATCTATAAACAAAGAAGGTTGTAAATTCTCGTCATGTCACTTTTGATGAGTCGGTTTTATTCAAGGAGAATGAGAGCTCATCGGATGTTTCGGATTTGGTTCATGGTGAATCAAAGGAGAAAGAAGTCATTCCCACATTCCGTCCAAGTGGTAGTAGAGTTGAAGAAGCTCGTGGGGTTGAAGAGGTTGATGAAACATCACATAGTCCACATGGTTCCTCTAATGATGTTGGTGATGTACATGATACTAGAGAAGTTTCGACCCAAGGTGGAGTCGAAAGGGGTTTGGGTGATAGTATTGCTACTCGGGTTGGTCGATGTGCAATAAGGCCTCCCGAAAGATATGGGGATTGGAACTACCTTAGCTTTTGTGATCATTTGGACCATGCTCTCAATGTAGTCTAAGATGAGCCGATGGACCTTGATGACGTCATGGAGTCGAGAGAGAGCTCGAAGTGGATTTGCGCCATGGAGGAAGAGATGCAATCGTTAATGAAGAGCCGAACTTGGGAGTTGGTTCCACTTCCTCAAGGAAACCATGTTATAGGATGCAAATGGATTTACAAGGTGAAGGATGATAGAAAGTACAAAGCAAGGTTAGTGGCAAAGGGGTTTGCACAAAGGAAAGGAAAAAAGTATGATGAAATTTTTGCACCGGTGGTTCGTCATACATCTATCCAGGTTTTACTAGCCATAGTTGATATCCATGACTTGGAGTTGGAGCAACTTGATGTGAAAACTGCCTTCTTGCATGAAGACTTGGATGAAAACATCTACATGGAGCAACCAGAAGGGTTTGTTGTAGATGGTAAGTCTAAAATGGTTTGCAAGTTGAAGAAATCACTATACGGGTTAAAGCAATCGCCTAGACAATGGTACAAGAGATTTGATCATTCATGCTTGAAAGTGGCTTCCATCGAAGCATCAAGGATGCTTACATATATTTCAAGAGGTTGGGAAATGATTGTTGGGTGTATTTACTCTTGTATGTGGATGATATGCTCATTGCTTCCAAGGATCAAAATGAAATCAACAAGTTGAAGATGCTTTTGGAATCGGAATTCGAAATGAAAGATCTTGGAGAAGCAAGGAAAATCTTGGGCGTGGAAATTGAAAGGGACCGAAAGCGTTTTGAGTTAAGATTGACTCAAAAGGAATACATTAAGAAAGTGCTTTGCCGGTTTAGCATGGGGAATGCAAAGGCGTTAAATACACCTTTACCTTTGCATATGAAGCTTTCGGATAAGGGATCACCTATCGGGGATAAAGACGAGGCTTATATGGGAAGGGTGCCATATGCAAGTGTGGTTGGTAGTTTGATATACGCTATGGTGTGTACAAGGCCCAATATTGCAAATGTCGTCGGGGTGGTTAGTCGGTATATGACTAATCCGGGGAAATCGCATTGGGAAGCCGTGAAGGCTATATTGAGATACTTGAAAGGCACAACATCTCATGGACTTGTCTTTGGTGGTAATGATGAGAGAGGTTGCAAGTTAGTTGGTTATTGTGACTCGGACTATGCCGGTGATAGGGATCGGAGGAAATCAACTTCCGGGTATGTCTACACACTTGGCGGGACAACCATTACTTGGAGATCAAGATTGTAAACCGTAGTTGTTTTATCCACTACGGAGGCGGAGTTGATTGCTATGGTGGAAGCGACCAAGGAGGCACTCTATTTGAAGCGATTGTTGTGTGACTTGGGGTTCGAACATGAAAGTGTTGATGTTCGATGCGATAGCCAAAGTGCAATCCATTTGGCGGAGAATTTGGCGTTTAGCTCACGGACCAAGCATATTGAGGTGAGGGAGTCATTTCTTGTAGCCATGGATGAGGGTAAGCTAGTATACCTTCGGAAAGTGCACACAAAAGGTTAATGCGGCGGATATGTTTACTAAAGCATTGCCGGTTGGGAAGTTCGAGCATTGCTCGAACTTAATTCTCTTCTTTGAGTTGCTAGGCGCCACGGGGTGGCATAGGGTGAGGAGAGTGATTTTGTTTGTGTTGATGGAAAGGAATAGCGATGAGAGATTTGAAATCTATATTCATGGTGATAACTCGTTACACTCCCGAGTACATTGTCTTTTGGTGAGACGGTTACGGTTTGAATGTTTTCAACACTACATTGGTGGGTGGGGGCATTGCCTGAACTCATTGGTGTAGTGCAACGGGCGGTGGCCATGCCGGAGCTCATTGGGGAAACATTCAAGTTTGCTTGGTTGAAGGTAGAAGGAAATACTTGGGTGCATTAGAGTTTGGAGTTGATATGGTTATAGTATCGAGGTAGAGTGTTGAATTATGCGATACTATATGTTGGATTGAAGAGGACGAAGATAGCTTCGAGTCGGAGGTGACCGTTCGCAAATCGGAGTTCGCACGAGAAAGTTATGAGCTGAAAGGTGCAGGTTTTCAGTGTGCAGGTGTGATAGACGTCTGTCGTAGGGGACGACAGATGTCTGAGTTGTCAGGGTGAATTTTCCCGAGAGTTCTGACAGACGTCTGTTTTCCCCACGACAGACGTCTGAGAGAGGGAAAGACGTCTGTCATATTAGGGACAAATGTTTGAGCTGAGTGCTGGAGCCCAAATAATTCCTTTGGAGGGACAGACGTTTGTCACCTCCCACGACAGATGTCTGACGAGTGTTTTGGGCTGTTTCAGGCTGGAAACTTAACAAATTGATTTGTGAAGACACTGGGGCAATTTGGGTAACTGACTTATCTCTGTATAAGCTATTTTTAGGTGTGTTAGTGTGAAGAGCTTAAAAACTTGATTTGGGATCAAGGGTTTATTCTCAAGGGTGAATTAGGGTTTATAACCTAATTCTAATTCTTCAATTCTATTCTCCTCAAACTCCTTTCTATATTGAAATATAGTGATCATTGGATAAATCTATTGTATTCCTTTCATCGTGGTAATAAAATACTCTCTCCAAAGTAGATGTACACTAACAAAATGTTAGTGGAACCACTATAAATCCTTGTGTGATTTATTTTTGCTACTTTGTCATTAGTTTCTTGCTTATGATTGAGATTTGGATTGTTCATGATTGGTTGATATTAGTTTAGTGACTAGAGTTATTGTTTTGGTTATTTTTGCAAGTCTAACAACGATCTAGTCTTCCGCTAGCGCTTTGTGGTTTAGATATTTGATTCGAGTGGTCTTGAATCGGATTAATCACAACGGTTTCAACACTCTATCCAGCTAAAGATCCATATCGATTGAGTCCACAAGTTCTTTGTCGACGTGGTCGATAGGGTTTGATGCTAAGCCTTAGGAATATAACTTTCTAAGCACATCACATGTGATGAAGAATGACCTTGCTGCATGGATAGATTATTGCAACCATCCTCAGGTCTTATCTTTTCCCACTTTACCACCTTCATCAGTAAGCCACCAAAAGCCATGTTGTAATGTAACTTGTTATCAGAAGCAATTTATAGCATAAGAAGAAGGAAGTATCAAGGATATAGGAAAAAATCTAATCGACCTAAATTACAACGGCAGATGTGACAGGACTGTGAAGAATGACTTGGCATCTTTATATATAGAGGCGATTGGGCCCTATTTTAGGGGCATGACTCCTGAAACCTCAACTCGCTCTAAACCATTTGCACCAACCTGTTCTTTCAAAGAAAAAAAAGTTATAAGGGTAAGTGTAATTTCAGTTACTTCATTGTAATTCAAATGTAAGAGCATTCCCAACCGTGGGTTAGTTGCCCAGCAACTGTGCCCAACGGTTGGGTCACAGGTCCCTTCAGTGTTGCTTTGGCAACACTGAAGGGTGCTGGAGCAACCTGGCCATGTCCGATGTGTGTAAAACCGGTTATGGCATAACCGGTTTTACACACATCGGTTTGGTGGGGACCCGTGTCCCCACCCTGGACGGTTTGGGTAAAACCGGCCGGGAGGTAATTTTAAAAATTCTCCCCCTGGTCGGCTTTACCCAAACCATATATGGCTATATTAGTCGTTGTTGCTTGTTTTTGACCGTTTTGTTTCCGACCATTGCTTGTTTTTGACCATTTTGTTGATGGTTATATATATGCACATTGATTTTTACAGCATAACACACACATCTCTTCCTTCTTCATTACCTTTTCAATATATTTACAATGTCATAAAATGTTAAAGGGAAGAAAGCTGCTTCAAAATCTGCTCGAAATCAACACAGTTACCAGTCCGACCACAATCAGTCTCCTATGCAAACCACGTACCCACAGAATCAAAATCCTCGTTATGGTAACTTCCCAAATGGTCCAAACTGTTATGCTCAACAAAGCCCAACTTTCTATCTATCGCAGTAAAACTCCAATTATTATCAGAATACTCAAAGTTCTGGTTCTGGACATAACTCGTCTTTGCAGCAAAATTACACTGATCATCACTACGCTTCTCCTAGTAGCCAGCAAAGGTTAGTCTCGCATAAAACTTCTCCAAATATATTAAGAAATTTAAACAGTGTCTTTGGAGACAATAGCGACATGATTGAGGAAACAGAAGTTGACGTAACTGAAATTCCTGATATGTATGCGAACACACTAGTGAGAAGACCAAACAAAATAGTGAAATGGTTTGCAGAAGAATAAGCAGAACTAGCTTTTTGTTGGGTCGAATGATCTAGAGATAATGTTAAAGGTACTAATCAGACGGAAAACTCATTTTGGAGTTCTGTTCTGAGATTATTCAACGGCCGCAGTCTACAAAACCCACCGAGAACCGTAGACTCTTTGAAACAGTCGTGGAAGAGAATCAACGCTAACTGTCAGAGTTGGAAGGAGATTATGGCAGGACTAGAAAGTAGACGGCAAAGCGGTGCCAACGATTTTGACTTGGTAATTATCACTTACATGGTTACTTATACAATTTTTTTACTACATAATTGTAGTAACTTACACTACTTAAATCCACAAAGCTAAGCAAAGCGAATGAACTGTACATGGCAGAGCACAAAAACATACCATTCAACTTGCACAACTGTTACGCCATTCTGTCTAGGGAAGAAAAATGGAGCAACATACGCCAAGAACACTCAGCATCGCGATTTATGCCGAGGAGGACGATGGAGGAATCTAGCCCGAGAAGTCCAGATCCTCAAGAAAACACCCCTTTTTCTACTAGTACTGGTGGTAGGCCTCCTGGTAAATTCAAAGGAAAAAAAAGCAGATACAGATTATAGTTCGTATTACAAACAACTAAATAGTCAAATGTTAGCTTCTGATGAATGTAATCGCCTTTTGGCGGAAGCCATGGAATCTAAGAGAACTGAGAGAGCTAAGGAAAAACAACGAAGACATGAAGAAGTACAAACATCAAGAGAGCGTGATTTGGATATTAGGGAGCCTGAATTGGCTCGACTCGAACGTTTAGATGACAAGGCATTTATGACTGTCAACCTTGATACATTAAACCCAATGCAACGCTTATTACTGGAGCAGGAACTAGAAGCTTGCTGCAAAAGACGCATGAGATAGGACGGATTGAAGTTTTCATCGTTTAATTGTAGTTGTTTGTTTTTATGTTGTTTATGCATTTTCTAATTATTAAGTACCGGCGATGTAGTAGCCATGGATGAAGTGTAAGTGTCCTTAGTGTTGTACCAGTTCCTTAATTAAATTTGGCTTTTACGTTGTTACAAGAGAACAATAACGGAATATTTCATAAAACTAGCATTCAACGATATATAAAAGCATAAATGCATAAATATTACGAAGCGAACTTAAGTTATTAACTTGAATATGTAGATACGTTAATCCACTTCCTACTGGTTTCCCGCATGCTCCCAGTAATGTTCCACCAATTCGTCCCTTAATTCTAGATGTGCTTGGGGATCTCTAACTTCCCGGATACATTGCAAGTATTCTGCAAAAGTATTCGGGTCCTTATACGGCTTTCTCGTAAACGCCACTGCTATATCCGGATAGTTCTGAAGTTGCAGTTCAAATCCTCCCCTTTCTTCTTCAACTATCATATTATGTAGTATAATACAACAATACATAATATCTGATATAACTGCCTGTTCATGATAGCGCACTTCTTGTCGTAAAATTTGAAATTGTCCCTGTAGAACTCCAAATGCTCTTTCTATGTCTTTTCGCAAACTTTCTTGCTGATTTTTAAACTTGGCCTCTTTGGCATTGTTCGGCTTTTTGAATGCCTGCACAAGTGTTTTCCATTTAGGGTAAATTCCGTCTACTAAATAATAACCAACAGAATGGTCGTTATCGCCAATTTTGTAGTTGCACGGCGGTGGTAGATCGTTGTACAAATCATTAAACAAGTATGATTGTCGTAAGACATTAATATCGTTGAGTGATCCAGGAACGCCAAAAAAGGCATGCCATATGTACAAATCGAATGAAGCTACGACTTCTAACACCAACGTAGCTTTTTTAGTGTGTCCTTTGTATTGGCCTTGTAGTGCTACTGGACAGTTTTTCCACGTCCAATGCATACAATCTAAGCTTCCCAACATACCCGGGAAACCACGTTGATCTACCATTGCTAACAATCATTCAATGTCATGTTCGGTGGGTGATCGGAGGTACTCTTCACCGAAGACACGAACAATTATTTTGCAAAATTCTTTCAAACACAAAACTGCCGTTGATCCACCAATCCGTAATTTGTCATCTAATGAATAAGCTGAACTTCCATACGAAATCATACGAAGTGCCGCAGTTACTTTTTGTAGTGGTGAAACTCCAAGTTCGTTGATTCCATTTTTCCTGTGGGTAAAAAATATATTGGATTCAGAAACCTTGTTTAGAACTCGATCGAACACTGTTCTTGACATACGAAATCTATGACGGAAGTATACATTGTCATATACTGGGTTTGGCACAAAGTAATCCTTCATCAACTGATTGTGGCCCCCCGCATAGTCACGTCCGTAGCGTATATCTCTTCTTCCCATCTACTACCTCCTTGGTTTGATTGTGAACTCTCTGCGATATCACGTTGCATCGCATTTAAAGTTTCTCATTGGTACATAAGTTGCTTGTTGTGATGGTTTTGACCTTTGTCGGAAGAAGACGAAGACGATGATGAACTTGAGAAGCACCATAATCGCTTCAAAGCATTCATGGTGTATATTATTCTTTTCTGTGGAACAAAATTGAATGTGTTTGGTTCACACGACATAGTGTACTTATATATCTTTTATGAGTATATGTGTTTGCTTGTGAATGAAACTATTAGTTATATTAATTTTGTAGGCCACACCACCTTTGTAGGTGAGTTATTAATGCAAGCATCCAATGTTGGTTCACGGGTATACATAAAGACATAAAAAGGATAATGAGTTTTGTTCACGGGTATACAAAAAGACATAAAATGAAAGGGGTCCACGAGATTGTCCACAAGATAATGAGTTTAGTTCACGGGTATACAAAAAGACATAGAATGAAAGGATAATGATTTTAGTTCACGGGTCCACAAGATTGTCTTGGTTATGTTAATGATGTTGTTTTAGTTCCTGTATGTGTTGGTTGGAATGTATAAACGTTTGAAATTGATGTTGAACAAGATAGCTCTCTTCTCGTTTAGAAAGACAAAGTTCTTAAATAGCACGCCGACATAACAAGGTTTACAGATAACTCCATATTCTACGCATAAACATCAAATTAAATAGACATTAAAACAACAATAAAATCATAATACTATAAGCCTACTCAGTTCCATAGCGGGTCAACCAACTGTAGTGGAGTTTATACGGTTCGTAGCCAACAAATTCCTCACCATACTCGAAAAGGTAACGAGAATCATATGTTGCTTGATTTGTTTTAAATATGTTTTCGTCTTCAACAGCTTCGATAATCTTTGTGTACCGATCACAAGCGTCTACAAAATGACGATTAGCCATTTGGATTTCAATTGATGTTCGTCCACTCGGTCGGGAACGAAGGTTGTTGTATAGCCTCGTGATCATTGCCCATCTTTCTTCATATGTTAAACCCCCTCCACTTTGCATTAGTAACTCATATCTTTTTTCCACCTCAATTTTGGCTTTTACAAGGGCCAGCAAATCCTTGGAAGAAAATTCTCGAGTTGGAGAATTCGTTGTTTGCACACTATTACTAGGTCATTGATTTACTGGAAAAGGACGCGGAGCTGTAACCGCTCGATGTTGAATCGCTGCAGCCACTGCTCCTGTTTGTTTATCACGAACTAATTCAACTTCGTTGTCATTGCCTAGGCTCCATTCGTACTCATCAAAAATCCTTCCCATTTGTTCAACACTTATTTCAGAATCGTCCATGAAACCTATGCATCAGTAGAATAAGTTGAGTTACTAGAAGTAGAATAAGCAAGCAAGGAAATTAATTTTCTCACTTGAGTCTGGAATGGTGCTGCTTGAAGATATAAAAGTTATGGGATTGATTATCAAATATGCAGTACTTATAAGGATAATGTACTACCAAAAGCTACCATTCAACATAGTAGAATACTGATTACTGAGGTCACGTGATATTATGTTAGATTCCCTACAGTGACCGTTCACATCATTGCAGTACGAAAAATGTTGGCATCGAAAAATGTTAGATTCCCTACAGTGATATTATGTTACTATTAATCTTGTGATATTATGTTATATTCCCTACAGTGACCGTTCACATCAGAAGAAATGTTGACTATTCATTTGGCCATAACTTTTGATTCCCGCTATGAAATTTGGATTTTTTGGATTCGTTAGAAAGATATTTCTAAAGAGATTTGAATGTTTTTGGTTTCGCCAAAATCCGTTATATTTTGCATCCTTCACATTCAGTCAAAATTCAACGTCCGTGCTATGTTTATTTTTAATTCTGCATTGACTATTCATTTGGCCATAACTTTTGATTACTGCTATGAAATTTGGATTTTTCGGGTTCATTAGAAAGATATTTCTAAAGAGATTTGAATGTTTTTGGTTTCGCCAAAATCCGTTATATTTTGCATCCTGCACATTCAGTCAAAGTTCAACGTCCGCGCTATGTTTATTTTGAATTCTGCATTGACTATTCATTTGACCATAACTTTTGATTCCCGCTATGAAATTTGGATTTTTTGGGTTCGTTAGAAAGATATTTCTAAATAGATTTGAATGTTTATAGTTTTACCAAAATCCGTTATATTTTGCATCCTACACATTCAGTCAAAGTTTATACATCTTCAAAGTCAATTATATATTGGTGCTATGGTGGATTACCACCCTGTAGTGAGTGGAGTCATGTCACTCTTTTCGAGAGTATTCGGATTATAGTGCAGCCCTTACTCCTTTGTCCTGTTTGGGTCGTCCTCGATATACGTTATCAATCAAAAGCAGATTCCCTACAGTATTCCCTACAGTAGTATCAGTGACCGGTTACATCAATATTTGTTTTATTGCCGACACATGCTTTGAAAGTCACGAAACGTAAATCATAATGTAGCTACTGTCCACTCACACATTACCAATCTTGCAGCTATATGTACATATGTTAAGTTACACACCACTTACCTCACTCAAACAACTAAAACAACTTTGTACCCATTCTTAGAGCACCTCCTACTATTAGCACTCACTGAAAATGTCTTCGTGGTCATCATCTACAGATTCCGAGGAACGGGCGCACGAAGAGATGAGGCTACAGAAGCTTCAATACGAATTCCAGTTTCTAAACCAAATGAGACCTCGATCTGGACCGCCGCACGAACAGGTGAACGTTCAACTTACACATGAAACGCAAGTACCACCTGTTCAAGTATCATCTGAACAGTCGGTCGATCAATCGACGCAAGAAGTAGAGTTCTATTGAGTTCCTCCGCAAGAATATGTGGTTGATTCCTATCCAGTTCGTTGCTACTACGGGTATGCGGTTGAAGTTGTGGTTCGAGCAGAGGGAAACAATATAGGTCGGCGCATGCAGATATGTCCATCCTATCCAAATGGTTGCAATTACACGAATGGATAGACCAACCTTTGTGTCCTCAGGGAATTACATATGCTAACGAACTCGAATGAGAGATTAGACGTGTTCAAAGGGATGTTAAACAATTGCGATTGAACATAAGTCGCCTCCCTTAAGACACGTAACATGTAGTTTATTTAAGTTACTATTTTCGACTTCATGGTTTGATGTTTTAGTTCGCATGTACTATTGTAAGTTGTTGTATCTTCATAAACTGTTGTATCTTTATGCTTATCGTTGGATCTATTTGTGCTATTGTTGTATCCTAATGCTTATAAACTGTTATATCTTTATGTGCATCATTAGTTGTTACACACATCCATTACAAATAATATGTACTAGTCCAAAATCAACTGTAAGAGTATTAAAAATAATCAGATAAGTTACAAGGTACAAAAGACAGATACAGAAAGATAACAACTACAATAAGATCTTATAAGCATACAACTTACATATCAGATTACAGTCTAACAAATAAGATAACAATAAGATCGTACATACTACCTAAAATTACTAGTACAACACACTAATAGGATAACGTACATATATATCCAGCTACACTAAATACCACATAAAATGAATCTAACGCATATCACTAATGAACCACGAATCATCCGCAAGATCAACTGCTGGTCCACTATCAACATGGTCATCATCATCATCATCTACTCGTCGTGTCAGATGAGATCGCTCGTCATCCTCAACAGTTAGCTCGTTAACACGAGCCGTCAACAGATCAACTGCGCGCTTATGCTCTCTATACATAGTATCGCGAAGTCCAATATGCATACGATATAGTTCCTCGTAAGGAAGAATAACGGGATTTGGAAACTGTGTAACAATAGGCCATGAAATATCTATGTACGTATCCGGACCGGATGTGCCAAAAATGCCCACAGTCCAACCGCAACAGGTCGGTTGAGGAGGCTGAGGACGAGGAGGCTGAGGAGGCTGCCGAGGAGGCTGAGTAGGCTGATAACGAGGAGGCTTCTGCAAAGTAAGCGTACCCAGAGACAGGTCACGTAATACAGCTGGATCACCAAACGGAGTGTAGGCAGATGGACAAACTAAATCAACTGCGTCGGCATGAACAAACGTTGCCGTATTAGACGGCGTATAAAACGACCCCCAAAAAGAAATGTAATATCTACCGGTAATGATAAATCTTTCAGCTGGCCACCACTCACCGGCATACTGCTGCAAATCAACACTAGAGTAAACCCATAGATGACCTGTATCAGGGTGGGGATCATCGGGAACAACATCAACATCGAATAACTGTCGCCAACAATGCTCCCCCAAGTACCAATAACATCCTAAAGCGGGTGGTGACGATACCAATGGAAATCGTCTACGTGACAGAAATTGAGCGTGCTGCTGGGCTGGGCCTGACAAGAAAGGGGAATTGGCAAACAGACGCCGCAAAAATGACTCTCGTGTGGTCCTCGTCTCTATCTGATTACGAGCCACTGCAAATACATGACGTCAATCACCTCCTGATACATACTGCCAGTTTTCGGGGGCCCAAGCTTTCACTCGAGGATAGAAATGTGATAGTGTAGGATCCAAGGTCGGAAAGGTCATGTTATGAAAGTACTCAAAATACCAATACTGCAGAACCTCCCAAAAATCTGTAATCGACGACCTACGAGCCCTAATAGTGCACTGCTGGTCCAAACCCTTGTACAAATGCACTAGAATCGGCGTACCCCAGTCATATGTAGTAGGAGTACTGTCGAACGACACGTTCGCAACAACAACTACATATCCACATGGCAATGTGTTCGATGAATTCGTAAAGAATAAATTACCCATCATATATAATAAGAATAATATGAGAATCTCTAAGTGGTGAACTGCAGGCCGAGGTTCCATTAATTTCATGATGGCTTGCCTAATGAAAGAGGTTCTAATTTGATGATTGTTTGATAAGCCTCCTCCCTGTAAGTCCAAATGTGGGAATATACTATCCAATAGGTCATACCGCTGATATCGCTCATCGTAAGGTAAAGTTGCACCCTTACCAATTGGTATGGAAGTAAGCATGGTAAAATCTAGTGGTGTAAAACCCATCTCTCCGAAACTAAAGTGAAATGTATGTGTTGTTTTCCACCAACACACGACTAATGCACCACATAACTGAACATCATTATTGTACAGGTTTTGAATACCTAAATTAAAAATAATTAAATCGAGTTAATACATTATGTTATATAACATATGTATTATGTAAGTGAGATCATCAAAATTATGTACTCAAGAAATCTCCAAGTCCCCATATTTCTAAGATATTCCGCAATAATGTCATCTGTGTCGTACGCACGAATGGTCTTAAACAAACGGACGATACTAACCCACGATCCTCGTGTACGATCAGTACGAGCCTATTAACATACAAAACAATTACTACTTTTTTACGACAAACTTATTTTTCAACTACGAATTAGTACAGCAATCAGTTTAAGAAGTTATACATCTAACGACGTTTTCAAGGAATCGGTAAGGTGTCTTTCACCTTCGGGAAGTTTCCGAAAATTAGCCAATGCTTTATCTCTATTCAAATTAACATCGATATGCGGATCCAGCTTAGCATAAACACCGGGTCTAGCAACCCACCTTCGCTTAACGTGTTTTGAACGAGGAGCTTCGCTTGGACCGGTGTCTTCAACCGCTTCATTCTCCTCTTCTGCATTGATATTGGCAGCACTACTACCCCTAGAACCAAAAATAGCTTTACCTAACCTTCTCATTCTTTTTTTTTTGTGGAAATAGGGTGCGGCGGGAAGGAGGAAGAAATGGAGTGGGTGGAGGCGGGAGGAGAGTGAAAATGGCAAGGAAAAGAGGGAGTTCGGGTCTTTTGACCCGTTTCGACCGGTTAAGGGTAAAACCCTTAACCGGTCATGGTGAATGGTGAATAATACACTGGTTTCACCATAACCGGGTATGGGTTTTGACCCATAGCCGGATGGGGGGGCTGCTCGTGTCAACCCCCCTGAGTTGACAGCGAGCAACCCCCCCCGGTTGGGACTGCTCTAAAGAGATAATCACGGAATGAAGTATACTTATTCACTACATCTTGATTGAGTACTTATGCTCCTATCGATATCCTTAGAATCAAATTTCGACCTTAAGACCTTATCGATAAATCGACAAGCTTTTATCTGCAATTATGGTAATCTTCTTTATCCCAATACAAAAGAAGTCTAACTACATATACAACCTCGATAAGCCCTCCTTGTTGTAACCTTATGATCCACACCACTCCATGCCTTTTAACCCTTTCGATAATGTAAATTCCCTTAAACCTTGTTGACATCCATTGCGAAACACATAAACTACTGAATCATATCAACTTTGTCGATAAGACCTTATCTGCATTGATGACACACTCACTTAAAACCTTCTGAATACCTTTAAAAAACCTAACTACCCAGATCTACTATACCCTTGCTGACCGCTAGTCTGCTTCTATAAGGCCACTGCTCTACCCTGAAGATCTTTCAATCAGACATGATATCCTCTTGTTGACCTGGGTGACAAGATTGCTTCTTCTTTGAGGTGTTAACAAGTTCAAAGCCTAGAATAGTACTCTGAAGTAGTCCAACAGTTTAAGAGAAGCCTTATTAGAGTGTTTCAAAATATTTCCGAGTTAATATGAATCAGTTCAATGTGCTTTAACGGATCGAAGCAATACAGTATGCACAAAGGAATGTCAGTCCAATAGTCATATTGCTCGACTATGCATAAGGTAAGGATTGTTCAGGTATCATAATTGTTCCTTGATATTCAAGGGTAAGGTCGGTATAGAGTATCACAAACACGTATAATATGTTATTCCAATTCATACTTCATACAAATATTCAAGTACAAGTGCATAATAAATTTTGGTAAAGTATTCCTAATTTGATTTGGGATTTTCGAATGAAAGAATATAGAGAGTCGAGTGAATAAACTGTTCCGCCCCTTTCTTAATGACACCTTATCTTTACTTATTTTTTGAACTTTGACATTGCTTCAAATAGGTAAATGGTACATCAAATAGACGAGTGCTGCTTCAAATCACTTTATTTTTTAAGGTTCTGTCGAAGGCTTTGGGATCGAAGGACTATTTCAGATGAATCTTTACATACTTGGAACATATTTCTTCGAATATATTAGTGTCGAAGACTTGAGCCTCAACATACTATCTTGGATGAAACCATGATTTGCTTCTAAGCTAAAAATGATTGCCTCGAATATGATAAGATCGAAGCAGGAAGTTCATGTCCAAGTGAATCAAAACAACCCTTGTCAAACAATTGACGTTGCAATGAAAATCCGTCCTTGATGAAAAACCATTCTTGATGCGAATAAATTTGGGATTTGAAGCATCTGTAATACAAAGGTATTTATGATGCAAAGTGGCTTGCTTCAAACCTCATTGTCTTGTTTTGATTCAAAGACCGATTCTTTCTTCAATCCATGCAAAACAAACACGACTTCCATTAATTCAAAGAAAATATATCTTCTTGTTTCATAGGAGTGAATCCACCATAACCGTTTCAAGTACTTCTTGAATGTGAAACCAATGTGATGCGGATGCTTCGAAACTCGAAGCGTGGTTCTTTAAACGTTCGAAGAAGGGTGCTTCAAAGCAGAGTTCTACGATCTTTCTTCAAACTTCTTGATGCGAAGCGGGTTTGTAATTAGAACAAAGCTACTCTTCTAAGTTGTAAAGTCTTTTTCTGTTGAAGCCACCTTTTGAAGCAAGGCTGATTATGGTGTAACACTTTAATTTAGGTTTAACAAATTTTTGGGGAGCTACTTTTCAATTACAACAAAGGTTTGACTTTGGCTAAAGACCATTTATCCATTTATACCAATTCCAAATTATACCTCAATATGGTGCATAACTCGATTATTATCATCTTAGATAAGATAGCATTAATAGGATTTAACTATAAATAACTTACAACTTGTTCTCGATCACATAGGTTCCAAGATCTGACTCAATTCCTTATCTAAGAATCAACATATGTTAGCTTGTTGCCTCCTTGGTCTAATTACAAGTGCCCGCTTCGCTTTGTTTTTTGATTTGATTTGAATCATATTCTTACGAGTAATGAGAATTTTTTGGTATAGTATGCTATAAATTTTCTCTTGAATTTTTTTTAGTTCATAACATAATATAATATATCAACACCCATCAAATTCATCAAATCTTCATTTCATGACACCATAATCATGGATCAAACCAAAACCCAACAATGACAATAATTAAAGCATACAAAATAACTCAAGCAACAGCAGGAACCTCGTTCTCAACACTTTCCACACCCATCTCATCCGCTTATTTTTTCACATCCGCCCCTTTCCTACTATTCTGTAACGTCCCGTATTTTTGGTAGTCAAATATTTATATTTAATTTATCATTTTAAATATTATATTTGGAATATTAATGGGTTTAATATTTAATTCGTGATTAAAACGAATTAGAACGTCAATTTATTTATAATTATAAAACGAGCTCGAAATCGCGCGGTTGTTCGTAATATGGAGTTTTGAACTTTAACTAAGTATACAGAATCCATTTTAAGTCGGATTTCAGTGAAACGAGAAATGTTAGAACTGTACTGATTACAATTTTCATATGAATGAGAAAAATTCAGATTTCGTGTTATAGTTTATTAGTTATGGCCAAATCAAATTTTGAAATAGTCGCTATGGAAATTGTTATTAAAACATACACGTTAAAATAGCCGTTTTGCAAAAGGACTCGGATTTCGATGAAACCAATTTCATTGGAACCGTAACGTTAAATTATTGCACGATGTTAAATGGCGTGGAAAACCGATGTCGTATGTGACCACGACAGCCACAACCGCCCGTTCAATTTCTATAGCGCGTAATTAATTTAATAAAGGGTTATTTGGGTATAACTTGAACAGACAATCGAATTAGGCCGCGAAACCAATTCCGTTGAGTTCGTATGGTCAATTATTGTCAGAATAGATATATAGTTTGTTATTTTTAGAGACCGGTAAATTTGGTGTCCAAAATGGCATTTGCGGTGCGCGTAAAAATTGCCTACCGGGGAAACAGTCTCAGAATGCAACGAAACTAGTGCCGTTGGGTTCGTATTGAAGAATTATTATAGGATTTTAAAGTTTCAAGTTCATTGGATTTATTCGGTGATCGTGAAAAAATTTAAACGTGTGTTTATTTCTGGTTTTATAATGGAATTTTTTTTCAAACGATGTCGGAATTCGACGAAACTTGTCCCATTGGGTCCGGAAAACCTTTTTATACTAAGATTAGTTTTTTTTATCAGTAAACAGAAGTTGTTTGTGGTGGTTTCGGTGTGTTACTTCGCGATGAAGTTTCGATAATAATATAATATTAATCCACTCCCACTATAAATATCATCAACTTGGTCAAATACCCTAACTATCTCGTTTTGTGGTCAACAGACCCATCTTTCCGCCTACACAACAAATACAATCTGGTTCGCCTTGCCGAGGTAGAGGATCGGAATGGCTGTGATGGGTCAAGGCGCGGCAAGATGACTGGAATCAACCATAGAAGGCGCGGCGTTCAAACGGGTTTTGGGGATGAAAGTCGATGCCGAGTCAACTGTGGTTTACGTCGAGGCCAGAGGAGGTTGTAGCGCTCCATTCCCCTCTCTCTAATGATCATTCGAAGGCAGTATGGCGGCGCTGGGGTGACAGCCTCGAACTGGAAGAACGAAGGGTAGAAGAAAAGGGATCAGGCCTGAGAGGATAAAGGAAATCGGAAATCGGTCTGTATAGTTTTTCACATAATTGGTTTTAAGGATTATTGGGTTAATTAAGTCCTAATTAAAACTATTTAATTTCATCAAATGATGAACAGATCGTTGGTTATAAATAGGAGATAACGAGGACGTGAAACATTTCAGGACAACAGGATGGGGTTTGTGTTGGAACCGATTTCTGGGAACAACGAAGAGGATACCATCAGCCAAAGTGTAAACGTAATCAATCTTACACCAATTAATAATTTAAATAAAGTAATTAAGTATCCTAATTTGTGATTAGTAACAAGTCGTTTAATTTAATTAATTTAAATCAAACGCAGGTAAGATCAAAGCAGTGGAGACTGAAGTCAGCAATCAGAGATAACAGGAACCAAAGTCGGCATGTTTGTATTTTGCTAACCAAACGTAATTATATTATTAAAAACTTGATTAAGAAATTAACTAATTATATAATTAGAATCATATATATTGAATCGTTAATAACTCAGTTATTATTGTCATAATTGGAAAAAGTTGGTACCGTTGGAACCACAGTGACATGCACTACACTTTGGAACAGAAATGGACAGAACTGGAATCAACCAGAATTTTAATTAAATTAAAAGATCGTTTAATTTAATTAAAACTGAACTGTTGACAACCGCGAATCAAATCAAGGTGAGTTAAACTCACTCAGTTTTTTTCCCATTTATATTTTATATAAACTGGTTTTTTATTTTGTGTGCTCTGTTTGCTAATGGTTGACTGTTTGCAAGTATTATAATTATTTGTTGATATAACTGATGAAATTAAACCGTTGTTTAATTTCAGCGAAATACCAAATCGTTAATTTAACGAATTTGGCCCAATGAAGGTAACTTACCTCGTTGGTCACGTTTATAAAATAAACGTGTTTTTGTTTGAATTGTTTGAATTGTTTGAACTGATGGAAATGTTTGGTTGGTTGGTTGATATAAAATAGTTGCTATTTACTATCATATATCAGTTATATGGAATTAACTGATCAGTTTGTGATAACCGTTTTGAGTACAGGGAAGAACATGTTGGAGGGATCCAACTGGATTCCTCAAAGATATTATTTATTTTCATATTATCATATGAATTGTCATGCTTGGGTGATTTATTTGAGTATTGATCATTGATTTGAAAGTCAACCTGTGTGGTGTTTTAACTAGTGGGCAGTATCGGTTGAGTAATCGGCAGTAAATGGCCTAAAAGATATTTTTTTATTTATATCAATTTACCATCAGGTAAATCGATAGAACTGAAGTTATAAAAAAATTTATAACTAAAAATAGATTTTTGAAATATATATTTTGAATAAAAACTTATTTAAACGAAAATAAATATTTATGTGTGTAATTAAGTGTAAATTGATTTTATAAAGTCAAATCTGATGTTAATCAGATTTGTAAATGTGAGGATAAGGAAATTAACCTAACGATTAAATTTGGATAGTTGTGTTGTTGAGAAACAATTTAATGAAATTATTTAAATTAGTTAATTATATTATTAATTAATTTAAAGGGAAAAACGAATTGGAATCGATTAATAATATAATCGTGTTTTGAGTGAATAAATCGACTCGTTAATTGAATTGATTACTAAATTAGTATGTTTTGAATAGAAATATTTTAATGAATATTGTTTAGATTATAATAAGATTTTAAAAAGGGAATTACTGTTTATGTTAATTAATAAAGAAATTAACTACTAATGTAGTTAGTGGTTGAAATAAATTATTATCGTAATTAATAATAATTTAGAAAATTACTTTTTAATGGGAAAGCATTTAAAAGGTAATATAAGTTAAAATGGAATTCAATTGAATGACGAAAGGAGAGTGTGGACAGGTTTTGTTTAACACTTGAGTTTTATAACGAAGTTGTGAAAGGAATGATTAAGCAAATGTTATAGTGTAAATAAATGTTACTTAATTATTCGAATTAAGTAAAAGGAATGTAAGATAAAGAGTTTGAGGATAAACCAGAGTTATATAAAAAAGGGTGAAGTGGTAAATCGTTAATTTTATATTAACGTTACTTAATAATGTGATTAAGTAGAATTGGGAATTGAAATGAGATTTCCAAAGCGGGATATGGTTGAATGGATTTGAAAGGAACTAGTAAAGGTGAATTTGGTGAACGAAGTGGGTCGTAGGATTTGATAACCAAATCCGAATTATAAATGAGTTTGGTTAAAAAGGTCGGATTAAAAGTGATGTTTTATAAAGAATTTACTTAATTATTGAATTAAGAAAGAATGTGCACCTCCGAGAAAAGAGATTTCCAAAGCGTAAGAAGATTTTATGAAACCATATTTTGAATAATTAGTGAAATGGGATTTGTATTGATACTGAAATGAAGTATCGGGTTTGGATTACAACTGGTATTTATATTAAGTTATGAGCGTTGTTGATCAAGGTCTGAGAGGTCATTAAAATACCCCAACTTGAACGACTTCAGGATTATCTGAGGATGATATTAGTTGGTAATGGTGAAAGGGGTTAGTAATAATTTATTTTTTTCCATTAAAGGAATAATAATGCAACGTTTAATGAAAATTGGATTTATATATATAATGAAGATTCCAAAGTAAAAGGGAAATAAAAGACGTTGCGTGAAATTATAACGATATTTTCAAGTTAGAAAGGTAACGTAAAGTTGAGTTTTATTCTATCAGAATAATTATTTATATTGTTTTAAGTAATGAAATAGATGATATTTCGTAACGTCGTTTTACGAGTAATAAGTTGAAATGATTTCCCAATATTGGATAATAGTGTGACTAATATTTTGAATGTGAAAATAGACAACTGAATATGATATAGGATTTCCTAATTATTAAAAGGAGAATTTGTTAAAGAATAATCTTATGTTAAATAAGAAGCAAGAAATCTATATTTATTATATCGAAATATTTAAGAGTTTTGAATTTACACTTGTTTTAATTAAAAGGCCAAGTGAGACCGAATACTGAACCAGTGAACTCACTGGATTGTCATGATTGAAACACTGTCTATTTTGATAGTTAAATCACCGACTATCAAATCTGTCCAATACGATTGTTGGTACGGAATGGCTGGGATCGATTTTATATTCGAAAACCATTCTGACCAACAAATATGTGAAGAGATCAGAAGATGATCGAGATGAAGCATTGAAGACCGTAGATATTCATAAACGGAAGAACCGCTTCTAATCTCTGGTTTAGCGACCAGAGATAAACTGTGATTCTATCGTGATTGGAATCTACGGGTTGCAAGGACTTCTCGCTACTGATCCGTGAGGTGATTCCTATATTGGATGCAGTAGGAGAGTACCTTCGGTTCATCCTGTTCCTGGATGACTTGTATGGATGGATGTCTGACAGAGTATTTCCAAAGGAATTACATACGTTGATTTCTTCAAACGTACCATAGTTGGTGGCGGAGAACGACGGTTCTCTTAGCTTAACCAGTAGAGTATTTTTTTGTGGACGTCAATTAGTGATATCTGGAGGATCTGACGATGTGGCATTCAAAGTGAATGGTAGCCAAGTGTTGTAAAGGATATTCAAACCTCAACCCTCATCAACCGAGAAATGACAAAAATCGGGCAGGCAGCATGGCTATGTGGGTTGCTCCCATTAGGGTGTATAATCACATATCTAGAGAAAATCTATTTCGATGATGTCTCTTTTCGGGAAACGGTGGGTAGCTCCCAACCGTTGGTGATATACATTTGATACACTCAAGCGAAATGAGTGGTCGGTCATGTGTGGGCCGGGTTGCAAGACGTTATTGTTGAACCCAGTGTATTCGCCTCTAGAGATACACTATCGGTAGGTGGTCCCATACCTTATCATAGTCGGAATCTAATTTCCAATAAGCGGCCGCGGTTTTGTTTGTATACTATATATGTGGAGCGTGAGATGCAAGCGTTCCACTAGATTGATATTGACTTGTATTTAGACATTATGATAATATCAGAAAAGATATTGATTTCAAAAATGTTTTAGGTTATCGTAAGGTAAAAACCGTCCATGTTTATGTGTGGATTTGGTCTTACGATTATCCTTTTTCTTTGAAAGATTTTAACTTCAAAATCAAGTTGTGTGATACCCTTAATACTGTGCGAGTTTATCTCACTCTTGTTCACTAGACTGACCCGGTGTTTTGTAAATGCTCGGGTTAGCCCGGGTGTACAGGTTCAGGTTTTCGAATGTTGTGAAGAGACGAGCTGGAGGAGTTCAGACGTATGATATTATATAGCTATTATTCTGTTGTATGATTGTATATGAGGACAGATTATTATAACTGTCCAGTGGTGTTGATGTACTCTGATATTGTAAGTTTTTATTTAAAGCTCTCAATAAAGATTTATTTATGTATTATATTTTGGTCCGCTGCGATGTGAGACTTTGTGTTGTGTTGGTTCTTCTTCTTCTATTCTAATATTTCTTTCTTTCTTACCTCATCCTCTAATTTCTTTCGAATAACGTCCAGTGTTTTCGGTGTTTGGAAGGTCGGCATGAGTTACAGTAAAGGTATTTATGTCGATTTTTAGGGCCGAAAATCCGGGTCGTTACAGTGGTATCAGAGCTATTGGTTTAGTGATAACCTTGGCTCTGTGGCGTAACTCGATAGAGATGGGGTTAGTAATACCCTAGATTGGGTTTGAGTATATATACGAGAGCGCGTATTTGTAATTTGATATAAAATTATTTTTGAAATTATTTTTGCCCAATTTATTTTATAATAAAGGTAATGATTTTCTCAATTTATTATGATATAGGCAAAATCAACTGGATTTGTTAATGTTGATTTGAATGATATGTTTGGATTGTGTTGTTGATTGCTTGAATATAAATCTGAAAATGATAGACTTGGTTTAAAACCAATACGAAATAAATAAGTTGGATAAATCAATCCAGATTAATAAACCTAAATGGATAATTAAAGAAATAAATGAAGTGATTATAAATAATTATAATCTCATGTGGATTAGATTGTGTGTAGAACTGGTTGGATCGTATGATATGAATATTTGAAACTAACTGATGTTGTTTTGGGGACTAATGAAATTTAGTTGAGTTAAGAACAGGTGCAGAAGTGCCAATTCAGCTTTAAAATCCATCCAAGAGAAAATTCTGGAGTTAATTGAATCCAGTTTGAACAGAGCTGCGTAATAACTAAGCAAGCTCGAATATAAAATATTGCTTACCGCATAATAATGCTCGCAAAAAGGTACGCCTATGTAGAATATGAAATTTTGTGGTTTATTTGGGTTTTGAGTTTGGTTTTTGAATTTTTCCGACCCTGTTGGTCGAGGTATATATATTTCTTGAACCTCCGATATTGCAGATGTCCTCCGTACAGGGGAGACTCTGCCAAATTTTTTCCAAAATCTAAGGTGCTAGAATTTTTTTTAAAAGATTTTTGGAAAATCTTTTATTTGGAATAAATTGGTTTTAAAACCAATAAGATTAGTTTTGGAAATAAAAATCGAGTTTTAAATTTATTTTTGTAAAGATAATGGGTTTATAACTTTCTTTCTTACCTTCGCAATTTCGAGGTTGAAATTATTTTAAGGGGGGATGAATGTAAAGTCCCGTATTTTTGGCAGTCAAATATTTATATTTAATTTATTATTTTAAATATTATATTTGGAATATTAATGGGTTTAATATTTAATTCGTGATTAAAACGAATTAGAATGTCAATTTATTTATAATTATAAAACGAGCTCGAAATCGCGCAGCGGTTCGTAATATGGAGTTTTGAACTTTAACTGAGTATACAGAATCCATTTTAAGTCGGATTTCTGTGAAACGAGAAACGTTAGAACCATACTGATTACAATTTTCATATGAAACAGAAAAATTCAGATTTCGTGTTATAGTTTATTAGTTATGGCCAAATCAAATTTTGAAATAGTCGCTATGGAAATTGTTATTAAAATATACATGTTAAAATAGCCGTTTTGCAAACGGACTCAGATTTCGACGAAACTAGTTTCATTGGAACCGTAACGTTAAATTATTGCACGGTGTTAAATAGCATGGCAAACCGATGTCGTATGTGACCACGGCAGCCACAAACGCCCGTTCAATTTATATAGCGCGTAATTAATTTAATAAAGGGTTATTTGGATATAACTTGAACAGATGATCGAATTAGGCTGCGAAACCAATTCCGTTGAGTTCGTATCGTCGATTATAGTCAGGATAGGTATATAGTTTGTTATTTTTAAAGACCGGTAAATTTGGTGTCCAAAATGGCATTTGCGGTACGCGTAAAAATAGCCTACCGGGGAAACAGTCTCAGAATGCAACGAAACTGGTGCCATTGGGTTCGTATTGAAGAATTATTATAGGATTTCAAAGTTTCAAGTTCATTGGATTTATTCGGTGATCGTGAAAAAATTTAAATGCGTGTTTATTTCTGGTTTTATAAAGGAATTTTTTTCAGACGATGTTGGAATTCGACGAAACTTGTCCCATTGGGTCCGGAATACCTTTTTTTTTACTAAGATTAGTTTTTTTTATCAGTAAACAGAAGTTGTTTGTGGTGGTTTCGGCGAGTTACTTCGCGATGAAGTTTCGATAATAATATAATATTAATCCACTCCCACTATAAATATCATCAACTTGGTCAAATACCCTAACTGTCTCGTTTCGTGGTCAACAGACCCATTTTTCCGCCTCCACAACAAATCAACAAACCAGAACTTCTATTTTTTTTTCCAGTCTTAATCACACAACCCGTTCATTAATTATGATAATCACCAAATACAATCTGGTTCGCCTTGCCGAGGTAGAGGATCGGAATGGCTGTGATGGCTCAAGGCGCGGCAAGATGACTGGAATCAACCATAGAAGGCGTGGCGTTCAAACGGGTTTTGGGGAAGAAAGTCGATGCCGAGTCAACTATGGTTTATGTCAAGGTCGTAGGAGGTCGTAGCGCTACATTCACCGCTGTCTGATGATGATTCGAAGGCAGTATGGCGACGCTGGGGTGATAGCCTCGAACTGGAAGAACGAAGGGTAGAAGAAAAGGGATCGGGCCTGAGAGGATAAAGGAAATCGGAAATCGGTCTGTATAGTTTTTCACATAATTGGTTTTAAGGATTATTGGGTTAATTAAGTCCTAATTAAAACTATTTAATTTCATCAAATGATGAACAAATCGTTGGTTAAAAACAGGAGATAACGAGGACGTGAAACATTTCAGGACAACAGGATGGGGTCTGTGTTGGAATCGATTTCTGGGAACAACGAAGAGGATACCATCAGCCAAAGTCTAAACGTAATCAATCTTACACCAATTAATAATTTAAATAAAGTGATTAAGTATCCTAATTTGTGATTAGTAACAAACCGTTTAATTTAATTAATTTAAATCAAACGCAGGTAAGATCAAAGCAGTGGAGACTGAAGTCAGTAATCGGAGATAACAAGAACCAAAGTCGGCCTGTTTGTATTTTGTTAACCAAACGTAATTATATTATTAAGAAATTGATTAAGAAATTAGTTAATTATATAATTAGAATCATATATATTGAATCGTTAATAACTCAGTTATTATTGTCATAATTGGAAAAAGTTGGTACCGTTGTAACCACAGTGACATGCACTACACTTTGGAACAGAAATGGACAGAACTGGAATCAACCAGAATTTTTAATTAAATTAAACGATCGTTTAATTTAATTAAAAACGAACTGTTGACAACCACGAATCAAATCAAGGTGAGTTAAACTCACTCAGTTTTTTTTTTCATCTATATTTTATATAAATTGGGTTTTTATTTTGTGTGCTCTGTTTGCTAATGGTGACTGTTTGCTAGTATTATAATTATTTGTTGATATAACTGATGAAATTAAACCGTTGTTTAATTTCAGTGAAATACCAAATCGTTAATTTAACGAATTTGGCCCAATGAAGGTAACTTACCTCGTTGGTCACGTTTATAAAATAAACGTGTTTTTGTTTGAATTGTGTGAACAAATGGAAATGTTTAGTTGGTTGGTTGATATAAAATAGTTGCTATTTACTATCATATATCAGTTAAATGGAATTAACTAATTGGTTTGTGATAACCGTTTTGAGTACAGGGAAGAACAGGCTGGAGGGATCCAACCGGATTCCTCAAAGATATTATTTATTTTCATATTATCATATGAACTGTCATGTTTGGGTGATTTATTTGAGTATTGATCATTGATTTGAAAGTCAACCTGTGTGGTGTTTTAACCAGTGGGCATTATTGGTTGAGTAATCGGCAGTAAATGGCCTAAAAGAAATTATTTTATTTATATCGATTTACCGTCAGTTAAATTGATAGAACTGAAGTTATAAAATTTATTTTATTACTAAAAAAATATTTTTGAAATATATATTTTGAATATAAACTTACTTAAAAGGAAATAAATATTTATATTTATAATTAAGTGTAAATTGATTTTATAAAGTCAAATCTGATGTTAATCAGATTTGTAAATGTGAGGACAAGGAAATTAACCTAACGATTAAATTTGGATAATTGTGTTGCTGAGAAACAATTTAATGAAATTAATTAATTATATTATTAATTAATTTAAAGGGAAGAACGAATTGGAATCGGTTAATAAGATAATCGTGTTTTGAGTGAATAAATCGACTCGTTGATTGGATTGATTACTAAATTAGTATGTTTTGAATAGAAATAGTTAAATGAATATTGTTTGGATTATAATAAGATTTTAAAAAGGGATTTACTGTTTATTTTAATTAATAAAGAAATTAACTACTAATGTAGTTAGTGGTTGAAATAAATTATTATCGTAATTAATAATAATTTAGAAAATTACTTTTAATGGGAAAGCATTTAAAAGTAATCTAAGTTAAAATGGAATTTAATTGAATGACGAAAGGAGAGTGTGAACAGGTTTTGTTTAACACTTGAGTTTTATAACGAAGTTGTGAAAGGAATGGTTAAGCAAATGCGATAGTGTAAATAAATGTTACTTAACTATTCGAATTAAGTAATAGGAAAGTAAGATAAAGAGTTTGAGGATAAACCAGAGTTATATAAAAAAAAGGATGAAGTGGTAAATCGTTAATTTTATATTAACGTTACTTAATAATGAGATTAAGTAGAATTGGGAATTGAAATGAGATTGCCAAAGCGAGATATGGTTGAATGGATTTGAAAGGAACTAGTAAAGGTGAATTTGGTGAACGAAGTGGGTCATAGGATTTGATAACCAAATCCGAATTATAAATGAGTTTGGTTAAAAAGGTCATATTAAAAGTGATGTTTTATAAAGAAGTTACGTAATTATCGAATTAAGAAAGAATGGGCACATCCGAGAAAAGAGATTTCCAAAGCGTAAGAAGGTTTGATGAAACCATATCTTGAATAATTAGTGAAATGGGATTTGTATTGATACTGAAATGAAGTATCGGGTTTGGATTACAACTGGTATTTATCTTAAGATATGAACGTTGTTGATCAAGGTCTGAGAGGTAATTAAAATACCCCAACTTGAACGACTTCAGAATTATCTGAGGATGATATTAGTTGGTAATGGTGAAAGGGGTTAGTAATAATTTATTATTTCCATTAAAGGAATAATAATGCAATGTTTAATGAAAATTGGATATATATATATATATATATGTACAAAATGAAGATTCCAAAGTAAAAGGGGAATAAAAGACGTTGCATGAAATTATAACAATATTTTCAAGTTAGAAAGGTAACGTAAAGTTGAGTTTTATTCTATAAGAATAATTATTTATATTGTTTTAAGTAATGAAATAGATGATATTTCGTAACTCGTTTTACGAGTAGTAAGTTGAAATGATTTCCCAATATTGGATAATAGTGTGACTAATATTTTGAATGTGAAAATAGACAACTGAATATGATATAGGATTTCCTAAGTATTAAAAAGAGAATTTGTTAAAGAATAATCTTACGTTAAATAAGAAGCGAGAAATCTAAATTTATAATATCACACTATTTAAGAGTTTTGAATTTACACTTGTTTTAATTAAAAGGCCAAGTGAGACCGAATACTGAACCGGTGAACTCACTGGATTGTCATGATTGAAACACTGTCTATTTTGATAGTTAAATCACTGACTATCAAGTCTGTCCAATACGATTATTGGTACGGAAAAGACCGGGATCGAATTTATATTCGAAAACCATTCCGACCAACAAATACGTGAAGAGATCGGAAGATGATCGAGATGAAGCATTGAAGACCGTAGATATTCATAAACGGAAGAACCACTACTAATCTCTGGTTTAGCGACCAGAGATAAACTGTGATTCTATCGTGATTGGAATCTACGGGTTGTAAGGACTTCTCACTACTGATCCATGGGGTGATTCCTATTTTGGATGTAGTAGGAGAGTACCTTCCGTTCATCCTGTTCCTGGATGACTTATATGGATGGATGTCTGACAGAGTATTTCCAAAGGAATTACATACGTTGATTTCTTCAAACGTACCATAGTTGGTGGCGGAGAACGACGGTTCTCTTAGCTTAACCAGTAGAGTATTTTTTTTGTGGACGTCAATTAATGATATCTGGCGGATCTGACGATGTGGCATTCAAAGTGATTGGTAGCCAAGTGTTGTAAAGGATATTCAAACCTCAAGCCTCATCAACTGGGAAATGACAAAAATCGGGCAGGCAACATGGCTATGTGGGTCGCTCCCATTAGGGTGTATAATCACCTATCTAGAGAAAATCTATTTGCTTCTTAAATCTATTTCAATGCTGTCCCTTTTCGGGAAACGGTGGGTAGCTCCCAACCGTTGGTGATATACATTCGATACACTCAAGCGAAATGAGTGGTCGGTCATGTGTGGGCCGGGTTGCAAGACGTTCTTGTTGAACCCAGTGTATTCGCCTCTAGAGATACACTATCGGTAGGTGGTCCCATACCTTGTCATAGCCGGAATCCAATTTCCAATAAGCGGTCGCGATTTTGTTTGTATACTAAATATGTGGAGCGTGAGATGCAAGCGTTCCACTAGATTGATATTGACTTGTATTTAGACATTATGATAATATCAGAAAAGATATTGATTTCAAAAATGTTTTGGGTTATCGTAAGGTAAAAACCGTCCGTGTTTATGTGTGGATTTGGTATTACGATTATCCTTTTTCTTTGAAAGATTTTAACTTCAAAATCAAGTTGTGTGATACCCTAAATACTGTGCGAGTTTATCTCACTCTGGTTCACCAGACTGACCCAGTGTTTTGTAAATGCTCGGGTTAGCCCGGGTGTACAGGTTCAGGTTTTCGAATGCTGTGAAGAGACGAGCTGGAGGAGTTCAGACGTATGATATTATATAGCTACTATTCTGATGTGTGATTGTACATGAGAACAGATTATTATAGTTGTCCAGTGGTGTTGATGTACTCTGATATTGTAAGTTTTTATTTAAAGTTCTCAATAAAGATTTATTTATGTATAATATTTTGGTCCGCTGCGATGTGAGACTCTGTGCTGTGTTGGTTCTTCTTCTTCTATTCTAATATTTCTTTCTTTCTTACCTCATCCTTTAATTTCTTTCTAATAACGTCCAGTGTTTTCGGTGTTTGGAAGGTCGACATGAGTTATAGTAAAGGTATTTATGTCGATTTTCAGGGCCGAAAATCCAGGTCGTTACATATTCTTCATAAAATCCATTGTTCTTCGACTGATCTCCTTCGAATATAGCTCTATAACCTTGATCCCATCCTCAATGTCCTCAGATCTGGAACTTTCATCGAAGTCGGCTGTAGCATAGGCCTCCTGCTCGATGGTGGTGGTAACAGCGGCGAGCCGAATTTATCGGCACACCTTGAATTTCTCAACGCGCGCCGATAAATTCGGGTCGTAAGCTCATGAGCCGATTAAATCGTCTCGTGGAGAAAAAACTTTTATTTTAAGGTTGATTTACAACCTTTTAATGCATGGTTGAACTAATATTTCGCATAACGATAAAACTAATATTTTGCATAACGATAGAACTACCAATAAGCATACAAATACAACCGATCATTAAAGATACAACAACTACTGATAGTAGATGCCAACAAAAACATCAAAGCAAACGTAGAAATAAGTTACTTAATCCAACTACATGTTATAAGTTCAATCTTAAGGGAGTCTCATTATGTTCAGTCGCAACTGTTCAATGTCATTTTGAAGACGCCTAATCTCTTTTTCGAGTTCGTTTGCATATGCTATTTGCCTTGGACGGAACGGTTCGTCTATTCACTCCGTGTAATTGTATCCATTTGGATAGAATGGACATTTCTGCATTCGCCGACCTATATTGTGGCCCTTTGCTCGAACCACAACTTCAATCGCATGACCGCGGTAGCAACAAACCGGATAAGAATGAACTTCCTGTTCAAGCCGTGGAACCCGATACACCTCTACTTCTTATTATGGCTGAGTGACCGCCTGTTCATACGATAGTTGAACATTCGGTACCTGAGCTTCATGCGGAAGATGCATGTTCTCCTGTTCAAGTAGTGGTTCATCCTGAGGTCGTATTTGGTTTAGAAACTGGAATTCGGCCTCGAGCTCTTGTAGTCTCATTTGTTCGTATGCCTGTTCATCGGAGTTTGTAGCTGATGGCTAAGAAGGCATTTTGAATTAGTGATAAAAGGAGTAGTACAGGAACGGGAACAAAGTTGTTTGAGTGAGGTAAATGTGAGTAATTTGATAGAAATATATAACTGCATAGGTACAAATCAATAAAATAAATATTGATGTTACCAGTCACTATTACGAATATCAGCTTTTCTTGCTGCTCGACACTGTTTCGCCTGATGTTATACTGTAGGGAATCTGCTTTTCGTACCGTCATGATGTGAATGGTCACTGGGTACACTTTGGTTCACGTGATGCGACTTCCAAAAGAATTTGCTAACAATAATGCTCAAGTGGATGAGTATGACCCTATTTTCTAACTCCTTCGTGTACTGAAATGTTTAACTTAAACAGGGACGACCCGAGTTTTTAACTCATTTACATTCGCAAATAAAAATAATACCTTCAGACTTGCATACACACTTCGTTCAATATAGCAAAATACAAGATACATGGTACAGTGAATGTTCGACCCAACATACTAATAAGATAAAGTAAGACATAACGTGGAACAAAATACAGGAAAATAAGACATAGTACGATATAACTAAGACCTTATTTTCTGGTTGCACAGTTGAACCTAAACAACATTTCAGCCTTTGCTGCCACATTCACCCTTTCCAGACGACTTACCTCTGCTTGCATCTATAGAGCGTAGTGACGCCCCTCTTCGTCAGTGGTGGATCAATCCATGAGAAAAAATTACAATGTTCCATCTCTTGTTGGTTAAGTGCAGTAACGTATGCTTTACAACCATAAAAGCGACGACCTGCGTTGCTTTTTGCTAACCGCCCTTTTGGTACGGTCACCAAAAGTACTCAAGACACGCTCGACCCAACATACTACGTGATATTACAACCCGGAGGTGTCGCCAATATCATCCGGGGGCCAGTATCAGAAGACTCGAGTCTGGCCACTAGCAGGATGTCGCATCCCACGGACGCAACCCCCATCAGTATCCGTCCGCATCCGAGCCGAAGGCGAGCCGTCAAGCGGGTCCGGGCGCAGCGCCCGTGGGGGTCCGGGGCCCCGCAGTCCCGGCGGCGATCGACTAAATGATAAATTCCTTCACTTTGGACTATGGGCACCGCCCGATTCATCCGATTTTCTCTATGCCGGAAGCTCAGATTCCTTCACTTCGGACCAGCTAAATGATAAATTCCTTCACTTCGTGCCGAGGAGCTTCGAAGCCCCAAAAGAACCAACATACCGCGCCAACGAACCTCAGCCACGTCTCCTCCAAACAAACTTCGCACCCTGCCAAGGTGCGAAATTTCGTACCTCCACCCAGGTACGAATTTTTCGTGGCCGACAGCTGGAGGCACGAATTTCCTGAAGATGGTATCCATTTCTACCTACTCCTACCTAACCTATACCTAACCACTTCCTATAAATACCCCACTACCTCACACTTCAAAAGAGAGAGATTCTTGGGCTTTGAGACCTCCATAAAGCTTCATTAATGGCATCTCCTCTTTGAGGAAGAAGAAGGGAAAACTTGTCCATTTTACTATTTCTTGCAAATATGACTATTGTAGCTTCATATATCATAGTCAATGAATGTAATGAGAGGATCTCAACCTTATAATCTTTCAAGTGGTCAATAAAATTCCTACAACTCTTCAAAGTGGACGTAGGCCCTCCCTGAGGCCGAACCACTATAAATCTCTTGTGTTATTTACTGTTTATGTTCTATAATATGTTCTTGTCTATGCGACCATATTTATAATTCCTAGTAATTAGGAATCTTTGGTGTTTACGACATTTTTTTCCATCAACACTTTTGCTTTTAGAAACAACCATATTACATTCCACTCCGTAGTAACAAAGTACTGAACGACCCGTCATGCTGGAGCTTGACCTATCTGGGTTCTCCCGAGCAATTACTTCCATTAACCGAGCATGGTGGGTTTTTTGAAGAGGTCCAATACATGGGATGACAACGATCGATTGCTTGGCACTGAAGAGCTCAGACTCCACTTCCGCAGCTTCAACTTGATCTTCCAATTGCGTTTCCGGCACAATTTCTACTACTTGATTATTTCTTTCATATTGCTCGTACATTTCAACCATGGATTCATCATCGTATTCCCAAGAAGACATGTTGAACTACTTGAAAAGCGATAACCAGATAAAATGAATAATTTGACAAGCCGAAAAATTCGAAAGTGCTAAGTATAAAGATAGAGGGATGAGTGGTTTAATTTGACAAGTCCCATGACTTCTTGTTTTGCTTTATTAAAGCAGTGGACATGTCATCTTTATTCAGTACTCCTTGTCAAGTCATGTTGTTTATATTCGTTGGACAACCTATATCACTTTACCCAACTTTTCTATGGTTATGCCAGAGCAACTCAACTGTTGAGGACATAGTGCAGTCATGTCATATGTCTGTATTCTACAATTCAAGTAATGATGACAGAGCTTTATCAATAAGCATCCCCACTTGTTTAAATGGTTCATACTTCGTCCCCCAACCAATACTATTATCTAAGCGTTCTGCATCAACCACGACATTAATGTGAGAAACCATTACTCTTTTTGCTTCTATGTGTTCAAGTACTTCTTTGTATAAACCATATGTTTTATGTTTCTGTGTAGCTTAAATGAACGATGGGGTAATCAGTGATGAACTAATGAATAAAATGTATGATGATTACGAACGAAACAAAGAGGAGGAGAAAGAGGGTGGATTCGTTCCAGATACACAGGTAGAAGAGGAAAACGAACCAGTTCAACATGAAATTATTCATGGTAATCAACGGTTAGTTGAAGTTCATAGACCGAAAGCACATCCACGGAAAAACACTACAAGGCAAATAATTAACCATAATCGTCACAACCGAAGTAATGCTAGCTCCAGTGCTACTACAACAGAATTCTCTCCTAAGGACTTACTTATACTCATGAAATCCTATATTGAAGTTGATAAAAGGGATTTGCTGCTGATGCAAAATGGAGGAGGTCTAACCCATGAAGAATTTTGGTCCATGATAACAAGGTTACGTAACAACCATCATACCTGCACTACTATACGAACGTCTGTTGAAATTCATATGGCTCATCGGCAGTTCGTTGAAGCTTGTGAACGATATCAGAAGATTATACAGACAGTTGAAGACGAGGACATATTTAAAACGACTAAAGCAACTTTTGATTCTCATTACCTTGCAGAGTACGACACTGACTTTATTGGCCACGAAGCATATAAACTACGTTATAGTTGGCTAACCGGATATGGTGTTGAATAGGCTAATGGTTTTGTTTACTAAATGTTGTATCTTTCGTTTATTTAATGATCCTACGTAAAATATGGAGTTCATCTACTTTGATTCTTTAGTAAACAGTATAAAACTATCGGCTAAGGGAAACAATAGCCATTTAAAAAGGCACACATTCCATTTTGAAGAAAATCCATATTACAACAGGAATTATAAAGGTTACTACAACAACATAATACAAGCAACTAGTAATACAGAAAGTGGTGAACAATCAACTTATAACTGAGGAAATCGTGATGTTAGGATACGATGTTACATTCCCATCCAAAATTCCTGCTTCAAGGGAGGCATTCCAGTCAGATCTTTGTTCATAATAGCATTCTCTTCTTATTCTTTCTTAAACGCCACTCGCTCTTTCTTCAACACTAACTCCTCCGCTTAAAGTTTTAGCTTCTCCTCTTCCAGGTCGGCAAACTTTTCATAACTTCTGTTCTTTCCTTGGCTTTAATACGTCTGTATTCAGCTCTACGACTATGTTCTTCATGGCGTGCGTTCACTTTTCGTTCAAGCTCAACAGATGTTTTGCCCCTTCTTTTCGTAGCATTGGCTCCCTCGGGTCTAAAATCTTCGTCAATCATGGTATCGAACTCATCAAGCAGGTTTTCACCTTCACATTGAGAATTTTTGGCAGTTGACTCGCTTGGACTGGAAGAATACCCAGATCTAGAAGCTTTTTTCTTGCTCTTGCTAGCAGATTGAACATCATGCAGGCTCTTAGCAAGTCCTAAGTTCCATTTAGGTTGCCTGGTAAGCAGATCATAACAATGCATAAACTGATAATATTGTGGCCTTTTCGTGTCATTTTCTCTAGGAAAATGCTTCTTGAACTCCTCGTTTGCCATTCGTTTCTAAAAAAAGGGGAATATGAATCATAAAAACATTCTACCAACCACTAATGTAAGTAGTAAGAAAGTATACCAGATTTTCCTCTCCTCCCATGCCGCTTGGATTCACCATTTTTATTTTGTACACTAGTGATTCAAAAAACGTTGTTTGACGGTTTTTTTTGCCAAGACGGCCTTGAATCACCGAGAACGTCCGTACGCATTCTGGATGCTTCTCAACGAATGCATTCTTAATTTTTTTCCAAAACGTAGTGGCGGATTGGTCGTTCCCCATTACCGAATCTTGCGAGAAATGACAATAGATGTTGCATAGATCGATGTCCTCTTGAATGGTTTCTTGCCTGCATGAAGGAGTTCCCAAAAAAATTGCTCGTGTTGCCTTGCGAAAACTGACTTTTGTCCATCGTCGGATGTGAAAAATCTCCAAATGGTAACGACATTATAGAGTAAGAGTTTGTTTAGATTGAAGAGAATGAAATGATTTTTGAATATGTTGTGATGTAGAACGATAGAATGGAACCAATTTATAACTAAAAATATAGCCATTTGAAAAGTTTTGACCGATTTATAGCCGTTGGAGAAATACGACCGTTTTTTTGTTCTTTACTCAAAAAAGCAACAGGGGTAGCCGTTGGGAACTAGGAAGTATGGCGAGCCGAATTTATCAGCTCGTCAAGTGGCGAGCCGATTTATTTGGTGCGCGCCGAATAAATCGGCTCGCCACTTGACGAGCCGATAAATTCGGCGCCCGAGCTCAATTCAGAATCCTGAATTGAGCTCGTAACATTACCCATTATATTACAAGGTGTAATGTTTGTTGGGAAGCATTTTTTTCCCATAATTCAGAATTAAAGACATGAATGCTTGGCTGTTGGAGATGCTCTTAGAGATACGTTAGGTGTTTATCAATGAGGGTCTAAGATTGACACCGAACATTAGATTAACCATAAAAAATCTTTGCTTTCTCCATAGACATACATAAGTAGTTTGGCACTGAAGAAAAATATCTTGTATCATCATAATTGTTTAATCATAGCACTAGGTCTATAATATAATGTGTCACCCAGTTGGTGGATCGATTAGAAATACCTTTAAGAGCATCTCCAACAACACCATATTCATGTCTTGAATTCGTAATATGGAGTGAATTTTGGTCCCAACAATATTATATCATGTAATATTAAGGAAAATATTACGGGGCCGATTCTGACTCAAGAATTGGCCCGACGATCCGATTTTTTCGGCGTCTAACGTGGCGAGCCGATTTTTTCGGCGCGCCGAAAAAATCGGGTCACCACGTTAGACGCCGAAAAAATCGGCTCCTCATCTCCAACGCCTACAACAGAGTAAAGAAAAAGAAAACGGTCTTATTTCACCAACGGCTATAAAACGGTCATAAATTTTCAAATGGCTATATTTTCAATCATAAATTGGTTTCATTCAACCATTTTATATCCCAACCTATTCACAATTCTCTTATATCTCTTTAATCTAAACAAAATCTGACTCTGTAATGGCATCACCATTTGGAGATTTTTCACATCCGATGATGGGAGGAAGCCTGTTTTCCCAAGGCAACACGAGCAATTTTTTTGGAACTCAGTGAAGCAAACAAGGAATCATGCCATGGATTGATCAAGAGGACATCGATCTATGCACCATCGATTGTCATTTCTCACAAGATCCGACAACGGGAAACGACCAATCAGCCACTACCTTTTGGAAAAAATTTAAAACCGCATTCATTGAGAAGCATCCAGAATGCGGACGGACGTTATAGGCGATTCAAGGCCGTTTTGGCAAAATAAGCCTTCAAACCCAGTTTTATGAGTCATAAGTATACAAAATAAAGATGGCGAATCCAAGCGGCATCGGAGGAGAAGATAATCTGGTATATTTTCTTCCTACTCATGTTAGTGGTTGGTAGATTGTTTTTATGATTCATATTCCTTTTTTTAAATAGAAACGAATGGCAAATGAAGAGTTCAAGAAGCTTTTTCCTAGCTAAAATGGCATGAGAAAGCCACAGTATTACCAGTTTATGCATTGTTATGGTCTGCTCACTAGTCAACCAAAATGGAACTCAGGACTTGCTAAGAGCCTCCGCGATGTTCAAACCGCTAGCAAGAGCAAGAAAAAATCTTCTAAATCTGGGTATTCTTCTAGTCCATGTGGGTCAACTGCCAAAACTACTCAATGTGAAGGGGAAAACCTACTTGATGAGTTCAATGCCACGATTGACGATGACTGTAGACCCAAGGGAGTCAAAGCTACAAAAAGAAGGGGCAAAACAGCGGTTGGGCTAGAACGAAAAGTGAATGCACGCCATGAAGAACATAGTCATAGAGCTGAAGAAAGACGTGCAGAAGCCGGGGAAAGAATAGAAGTTATGAAAAGGTTGTCTGATGCGGAAGAGAAGAAGCTACAAATTCTAGCGAAGGACTTAGCGTATAAGAAAGAGCAAGATGCGTACAAGAAAGAATGCAAAGAGAATGCTATCATGGGCAAAGATCTGACTGGAATACCTCCCTTGGAGCAGGAATTTTGGATGGGAATGAAACATCGTATTCTAATGTCACGGTTTCCTCATTTATAAGTTGATTGTTCACCACTATATGTATTACTAGTTGTTTGTGTTAATATTTTGTAGTAACCTAATATTTCCTGCTGTAGTAACGATTTTCTTATAAATGGGAAGTGTGCTTTTTTTATATTGCTATTGTTTCCGTAAGCTGATAGTTCATGTTGTGTACTAAAGTTGGCGAACTCCATATTTTACGTAGGATCATCAAATACATGAAATATTGAATAACTAGTAAACAAAACAAAGCCAATTTAGCACCATATTGGGTTATCCAACTATAACGCAGTTTGTAGGCTTCGTGCCCAACAAAATCAGTGTCGTACTCTGCAAGGTAACTGTAACGTCTCGTATTTTCCGTAGTCAGATATTTAATTTGTTTTATTTTATTAAATATTGATTTGGAATTTTAAATAGATTTAAAATGGATTTAAAATATATATTTCATTTATATAACGAAGTTAGAACATTTAATTTATTTATAATTATAAATCGAGCTCGAAATGGCGCGGTAGTTCATAATAAGTCGGATTTCTGTGAAAAAAGAAACGTTGGAATCTGTTTGATTATAATTTTCATATGGAAGAGAAAAATCGGGATTTCATGTTATCAACTGTTAGATATGTCCAATTCAAATTTTAGAAAAGTCGCTATGGAATATATTAATAATTTAATTCGATTTAAAAGGATTTTGATCATATTAGAGCTAACGATCGAATTAAGCTACGAAACGAATTCCGTTGTATTCGTATTGACATTTAGAGTCATAAAACATATATTATTTGTTATTTTTGAAGACCGAGAAATTTGGTGTCCAAATTAGCACTTGATGTGCGTATAAAATAGTGTATCGGGAAAACAGTCTCGGAATGCGTGTTTTCGCTTGTGATTAGATTTTGAAGTTTCAAGTTGATTAGATTTAGCTTGTGATCGTGAAAATTTAAATGCATGTTTTCGCTTGTGATTTATAAAGAGAATTTTCACAAATGATGTCGGAATTCGATGAAACCTGTCTCATTGAGTCCGGAATATTTTTCTATGCTAAGATTATATTTTTTGTGAAAACGGAGATCGTATATGGTGGTTTTATTTCGTTACTTCATCGCAAAGTATTGGTTAATAATATAATAATCAACCCCATACCCTATAAATTCCCAATCTTTATTTTAACCCTAAATATTATCATTCGTGAGGTCACGGGACTTTTCCCAACTCCGGTGTTTCCATGTGCCGGATCAATCTTATCCATTGATTTGCACAAAATCTAATGGTTTTGAGTGGATTGTAGAATCCGTTCATTGGATTATTAATAATATGTGTGTTTGATGTGTGGTGGTGGTTTGTCGAACACACGGGAACACTGGAGTTGGATATAGAAGAATTGATCTCCGTCAACAGACAAAAACATTTCCGCCTCCACCAAAATGAAAACCAACGCACCTAATCTCCCAACCTTCTCCTCCCTTAAACTTCCAAAACCGTGAATCGATTAACAAAACTCATAACTACAAATAAGTAGAGCCCTATGAGGTCTTTAATGTGGACCGTCGCGATCAGAGAAGAGGTGGCATAGACGCCGGAATCAGATGGTGTTGGAAATATTGTGAATTATTTAAAACATGAAATAAGTATATGATGGCTCCTATTTGTGAATAGTCCCACATCATGGGAGTATATGGAAGAGGCAAGCTTATATACTTGTTTCTAAGAAGCTTTGATGGGGCCTTGGGCTCCCAATGCATGCTTTGTTGTGAGGAGGGAGCCCATGCATCATGACCACCACACACGCGCGCGCCCGACCGACCGACTCGACTCGACCCGGCCCGGCTCGGTTCGGTTCGGTTCGGTTCGGGCTCGGGCTTTGGGCTTTGGCTATGTGGTGTAGACACTTATATTTTTGGTCCAGAAAACACTGCTATTTTCGAACCAGTTTTTAAATCAGGAAAATAATTTCTGAACCGATTTTTATATGACGCGGTAAAACTTTGACCAAGTATTTCGCAGATCCGATTTTCCTCCACTAACCAGATTTTTCGAATACCCTGATCCCCGTCTATATATTATCATTAGAATAAACGAGATATATACAGAAAAATTCTGCATTCTGTTTCTCCGCCATTAAAAATACTCTTAAGAAATTTTCGAGCAGTAAAATCAGAAAGTGCAAATCTGCACTGGTTTGTTTGTGCAAAGCAGATCAGTTATTAATCAGAGAGAGGTTGTTTTATCCTAGAGGCGGCGGCGGAAGTACGAACTGGTTTTGCACCACCGACCAGATCGCCGAATCGTCTTCAAGAAAGCGACCTGGTCCGCGACTCAGCCATTGTTTTCTAACAATTTGAAGACGAAAAGAAACAATGGCTTCGTTGCAGTCCTAGATGGACGCGGTTGCTACCCTACAGACAATTAATCAATGGGAGAACACTAAAATGATCTGGATGGAACAGTCGAGATCATCATTGGCGCGTCATCAGCCATTGTAACAAATCTCGCTGCTGCTGGATGCCGCATCATCGCCGTGGCCAGGCATATCGAACGACTGAAATCACTTTGCAACGATTGAACGCGATGAAATCTGAACTGTGGACCATGGATCTACATGCTCAGGTTCTGTTTTCGCCTTTCTTTTCAGCTGATTATTTCAGATCTATTTTGAGCTAAGTCATATGATTTAATGAGTTTTAATTTTGAAAGTGTCATTAGAGGAGGCACTATTTGAATGCAAATAGTGAAAATGTTTTTGTTATAAATTGACATTATTTAAGTGCATAATTATGTTGAAAATATCATTAAAATTTTGGCATTACTGGAATACATATGATTATATGAAAATGTCATTAAAATTAACATTAATAGAACACATATATTATTTGGAAATGTCACTAAAATTTTTGACATTAATAGAATGTGTATGTTATTTGATAATGTCCTTAAGAATCGACATTAATTGGATGAATAGGTTTTTTGCATCAAATAAATTGACATAGTTTATATGCATACAAGTGAAAAGATAGAATATAGAACATCTTTGTTGCATACATATGTATTCAATATTTCTACATGAGTTAGACTGCATTGTAGCCTAATATGGAGGACAGCATGTAAATTGTGACTCCTTGAGCCAAACCAAAAGAACATGCTGAATTTTTCGAAAATGCAGAAAATAATATTTTATAAGATTCACTTACGTTAGTCTCTGAGTTTACGTATATTTTTCTATACAATAAAATATGAATTCTCAAACATATGAACATCTTTAACATTAATAAGCTTCCACGACCAGTCAGTATAGAATAGAATGGGAATCCGCAAGGAAACCATAAAGGATAACAGCAACCAACCCAAAAGAGTGATTCTGGACAATTGTTTCTATGTTACAACTGTGAAAAACCAGATCATATGACACGAAAGTGTAGGAACAGGTAAGGCCCTGCACCGCAGGCAAACCTGAATAAGAAGACTCTAACGGCTATGATTACTGAGATTCACCTTTTGGTGGATTAGATGGTTGGTGGGTAGACATTGGTGTTTCTCGCCGTGTCTGCTATGATTGTGATATATTCACAATATACATGGTTGTTGATGATCAGAAAGTGTGTTGTGAGATCCTCGCACCACTAAAGCTATAGAGATTGGTAATGTGGAAATAAAGCTTATAATTAGAAAGACAACGATTCTTAAAAGATGAGATGCATTTGACATGTTTAAAACATTCAAAACTGAAATTTGAGAATCAAGTTAATAAGAAGATTAAGAGACTACGTAGTGATAGAGGAACAGAATATGAATCTAATTCTATTCTGGATTTTTATGAGATATATTGTACATAATAGAACTGCACCATATTCACATGAAATGAACGGTAAAGCTGAAAAAATAGGACCTTTACCGAATTAGTAATTGTCATTTTTATTAAATTTTGGTGTAGCATAACATTAGTGGGGGGATATTTTATAGACTGTATGCTATGTTCTGAATAGAATCCCCAAATCCAAGAATAAAATTTTGCATTATGAAATTTTAAAGAAATACAAATACAATATATCATACTTTAGAACTTGGGGTTGTTTAACATATATTCGCATTCCAGACCCTAAGAGAATAAAATTGGCAAAGAAAATCATACGAATGTGTATTTATAAGCTATGCTGTTAATAGCAAAGCATACCGAATTTATGACCTAAATACACATAATATAATTTGAATCAAATGATGCCAATTTTTATGAAACGAAATTTCCTTTTAATTTAAGGAATAGTGGGGGCACAACAAGTATGCCTATTAGAACAGAACTTAATAAAAGTTCTGAAGTTGAACCTAGAAGAAGTAAAAGAGCGAGAACCGTAAAAGATTTGGTTCATATTTTTGTGCTTTTACTATAGAGGAGGATCACTTGAACCTCCAAGAGGCCTTATTTTATTTAAGACGCCGATTTTTTGAGAGGCTATAAATGATGAGATGGATTCTCTAGAATCCAATAAGACTTGGCATTTGACAGATTTACCCTCTGGTTGTAAATTTATAGGCTGTAAATAAGTATTTAAAGGAAAATTAAAACCTGATGGCACTGTTAATAAATATAAGGCACGATCAGTAGCTAAAGGTTTTAAACAAAAAAAGAAAATATAGATTTCTTCGTCAATTTCTCACCTATGACTAGAATAACATCCATTCGGGTATTAATTTCACTTCCATGCATTTATAATTTACCAAGACACCAAATGGATGTTAAAACCGTTTTTTTAAAACGGTGAATTAGACGAAGAAATTTATATGGACCAGCCTGAAGGATTTGTAATACATGGTCAAGAACATAAAGTATGCAAATTAGATAAATCATTATATGGTTTAAAACAAGAACTTTAACAATGGCATGAAAAATTTGAGAACTTTAATCATTTCACATGGTTTTAAAGTTAATGAAAGTGACAAATGCATTTATTACAAATCTGAGAATGACATTTGCACTATTATATGCCTTATGTAGATGACCTACTCATCTTTGGGTCAAACATTCATGCCATAAATTTAGTCAAATCTTTATTAAGTGCCAATTTTGATATGAAAGATCTAGGTAAGGCGAGTGTAATCCTTGGTATTAAGATTACTGGGTCAAAAAGGGGATTTCCTTTGGATCAATCTCATTAAATTGAGAATACTCTAAAGAAATACAATTATTTTGACTGTAAACCTGCATGTACACCATATGGTTTCAGTGTAAATTTATTTAAGAACATTGATGAAGGTGTAAGACAGTTTGATTTTGCGAGCATCATTGGCAGCCTACGGTATGCCACTGAATGTACTAGACCCGACATTGCCTATGTCGTGGGATTATTATGCAGGTTTACCAGTAGACCTAGTATAAAGCATTGACATGATATTGAAAGGGTCATGAGATACCTTAAACGAACCATGAACCTTGGATTACATTATGAAAAGTTTCAAGCTGTACTTGAAAGATATTCCGATGCTGACTGGAATATTTTATCTGATGATTCTATTGCGACCAGTGGCTATATATTTAGCATTGCTGGAAGAACTGTTTCTTGGAAATCTAAGAAACAGAATATCTTGACTCAGTATACTATAGTGACTGAGATAATAGCACTAGCTACAGCTAGTTAAGAAGCAGAGAACTAAAGAAATTTGCTATTTGTGATCCCTATAAAGGAAAAATAGACACCAGTGGTGTAATCGATTGTGATAGTTCCGCGGCTATTACAAAAAGTATAGAACCGTTATAACAACGGCAGAAAACGACGTCGTAAGCACAATACTGAAAAAGAACATCACATATATAGTGATGAAAATTTTGACGACTATTGAAAGAAAAACAGAACCGATATTACAACGGTAAGAAATGAAAGTCGTATACACAGTATTGTTAGAGGACATCACATATAAAGTGATGATAATTTGGCAGATCCTTTGACGAAAGGACTGACCAGAAAGAAAGTCCTTAATAATTCTAAAAGAATGGGACTACTGCCTGAGATAGTGGAATCACGCACAATGGTAACCCGACCTAAATGACTGGAGATCCCAAGAAATAGGTTCAATGGGTAATAACAAGTTGTGTAGTGATAGAAGTTGAACATGCTATATAATAAACTAAGAAGCATGTATTCCTGAAGTGATAGAGGATGAGTTAATAGAAACTCTTAATGAGATCTATACTCTATTTGGAGTGGAGTACCTACCTTCAGGAGTACTCTTGATAGACTCACCTATGTGAATGTGGAAATGAGGCCGTTTCCTATGGAGTTTTGGGCAGAATTTCTTGAGCGTTCACTAAACTGGGATAGACGTTGTTAGAAACTATATTGTTGGATTTTGATGACAACAACTATACAATTATATCAAAGAACTTCTGAGCTAACTTGCAGGTACGTGGGTATCAAAAAGAGAAAAGAAAATAAGTTCAACATGAAGATACACAGTACAAAAGAGGATAAAAGCGTATGCATGAAGGATGCTAATCAATTATGTAGTGTTCAAGCATTTAAATATCTATTATGGTGATTGAAAATCTATTTGGACTCTAATGATGGAAGAAGACAAGAAGAAACAGACTCAAGAGCTTCAGAAGAATATCATAAGTTGAGTGTACATAAAGTCATTATAGTCTAGAATTGTTAAAGCCCCACAAATTAACTTCAAATCACATAAAATTTCTACATAACATCTAATATATCATAAAAGCATTTTTCATAATTTTTTGGAATTTTTTATTGCAAGAAAAACGATAAAAAAAGTCAAAAAATGATGAAAATAGAAGGCTGTTTTTGCAGAAGTTTTCGCAGCAGAAAATGGTAGCATTTTGTCCAAAAACGCTATTAAAGGTTATAACGGCTATATTCCGAAACGCTATGAAAGGGTATAACGGCTATATTTTGAATAGACATATGATAGCGTTTTTCGGCCAAACGCTACTGTTCAGTGCTGTCTTAAGTGCTGTAAATAACGACTATATTTTATGAAAAGACACTTCGTTTTTCATCAAATCTTTTCAGTTTTTTGATCTTTCAGAAGGGTTGTGACTATTCTAATGACATCCCTTCATCATTATATAAGCCCCAAACATCTCCATTGATTTTACAACAACTACTTTGATCAAATCTATTGATTTTGCTCTAAAATTGCTCTACAACTATCATTCTCTCAAATTCTGTTAAAAAGATCGATTATTTTTCATTCACATCTTTTATAATCGATCTAAATTAATCCTAGCCTTTGTACATCCACTAAAATACCATTTGTGAGGGCTATAGGAGTGTTGTACTATATTGTGACTACTCAGTGTTGTTTGGAACACATTCAAAAGTCAAAAACCTTTGTAATTGTGAAGTCCTCTTCAGTGGTTGAGGCAAGAAATCCCGTTCAGTGGTTCGGGTAATTGTGAACCTATTCCTCCGGGTGAAGTGAGGGTTTTAGTGTTAGTGAAATTCCAGAAGTGAGTCTGGGACTGGACGTAGGACAGTGGTCCGAACCAGTATAAATCGACTGTGTGATTTACTGCTTACTATTCTATTATATACTCTACATCATATTCTCCATACTACACGATCAAATACCGCTGCATAGCCTTTTTCAATTGGTATCAGAGCTTGGTATTCTAGAGATCGTAACAACATCCTAGAATAAATGGCAATAAAGAAATCTAGTAAAGGCATTAGAAAGTGGAAGAACAACAAAGCAGAAGCGACGGAGCAAGAGAGCAAATGTTTAATGGCTAAAGTGAGATCACAATCGGTATGTGAGGATTCATTATATAAAGATCTTTTATTAGACCATGAAAAATTATTAAAAGATTTTAAAAGTTTGGGTAAACTTAATGCAATTATTTTAGCCAAGTCTAAAGATTTTGAGCAAGAAAATTCCAAATTAAAAGAAGAAAACAATTTTTTAGTCAAACAAACCAAATGTTTTGAAAATACCTTAAAAGAGCTTGTTTTTCAAAAAGATTTCCTTCAAAAAGAAAATGAGCGACTAGAAGATAAAAACAATGTTCTTTTAAAGGAAATCGGTCTCTTTAAAAATAGAAATGAATCATTAGAAGATTCTTTAAATAATTCTAATTCTTTAGTTTCGTCTCTTGAAAAAGAGAATGGAGCTTTAACTGAAAAGAATTTAGAATTATCTAAAGAATATGAGTTTTTAAAGGTTAATAATAATACTTTGCAAAATGAAATGTCTGATTCGAATGAAAATTTTGAAAAATTACACTCTTCTTTAGTTAATTCAGGATCTCAAATTTGTCGTCTCGAAAATGAGAATAGTACTTTAAAAAGGGAGAATTCTGAATTAAATATGAAAATTGGTTTAAAAGATTGCAAGACTTCTTTTGAAAATTTCAACCGCGACTTTGGAATCAAATTTGAAAAATGTACAAATAAGTTCGCAAAATTTAATAAAGGTCGAAATGATTTAAATGATATTTCATCTTGCTCTAGACCTTTATACAATAAAAGTGGCTTTGGGTATAATAAAACTAATCATAGAACTAGTACTAGATATGCTTTCATGTATTACAAAAATTTAACTGCTAGTACTAAAGCACGTATAACTCGAAGATCAAATTTCTATAGAAATTCAAATGCTTCTATGACTGGAAACATTTATAATAGAAGTACAAAAGGAAATATTAATAGAAATTATCTAAGTATTTGGGTTCCTGTAAATTGGAAAAACAGAGAAAAATATATTGATGATTATTTTGATTCAGTAGTTAAAAATAAAAACTTTATTTTCAAAGGTACCATTAAACCCTTGTGGGTATGGTTACCTTCTCTCTAACCCCTGGACTCTAACAGAGAACGTGGGTACCAAAGTATATATATAATATTTGTTGCAGGTACACCACAACTAAAAGGAGGGTATTTCGGTATCTCTAATATCTTTGAAAACTGAGCTCAAAGCTAAATCAGGGAATTTGGGAAAATAATAGTCACATACTTAGGGGGAGAAATATTCATATATCACACATTCAGGGGAAGAAAATAAAGAGAAGACGACGATATTTATTACATTCCATCATTCTTTTTGATAATGACAAAGGGGGAGAAATTCATGTGTATATTGATAGAGGGAGATATTATACTAAGAGGAAGATATTATAGAAAGAATATATTTTTAAATTGTATAGTTGTCATCATCAAAAAGGGGGAGAATGTTAGAAACTATATTGTTGGATTTTGATGACAACAACTATACAATTATATCAAAGAACTTCTGAGCTAACTTGCAGGTACGTGGGTATCAAAAAGAGAAAAGAAAATAAGTTCAACATGAAGATACACAGTACAAAAGAGGATAAAAGCGTATGCATGAAGGATGCTAATCAATTATGTAGTGTTCAAGCATTTAAATATCTATTATGGTGATTGAAAATCTATTTGGACTCTAATGATGGAAGAAGACAAGAAGAAACAGACTCAAGAGCTTCAGAAGAATATCATAAGTTGAGTGTACATAAAGTCATTATAGTCTAGAATTGTTAAAGCCCCACAAATTAACTTCAAATCACATAAAATTTCTACATAACATCTAATATATCATAAAAGCATTTTTCATAATTTTTTGGAATTTTTTATTGCAAGAAAAACGATAAAAAAAGTCAAAAAATGATGAAAATAGAAGGCTGTTTTTGCAGAAGTTTTCGCAGCAGAAAACGGTAGCATTTTGTCCAAAAACGCTATTAAAGGTTATAACGGCTATATTCCGAAACGCTATGAAAGGGTATAACGGCTATATTTTGAATAGACATATGATAGCGTTTTTCGGCCAAACGCTACTGTTCAGTGCTGTCTTAAGTGCTGTAAATAACGACTATATTTTATGAAAAGACACTTCGTTTTTCACCAAATCTTTTCAGTTTTTTTATCTTTCAGAAGGGTTGTGACTATTCTAATGACATCCCTTCATCATTATATAAGCCCCAAACATCTCCATTGATTTTACAACAACTACTTTGATCAAATCTATTGATTTTGCTCTAAAATTGCTCTACAACTATCATTCTCTCAAATTCTGTTAAAAAGATCGATTATTTTTCATTCACATCTTTTATAATCGATCTAAATTAATCCTAGCCTTTGTACATCCACTAAAATACCATTTGTGAGGGCTATAGGAGTGTTGTACTATATTGTGACTACTCAGTGTTGTTTGGAACACATTCAAAAGTCAAAAACCTTTGTAATTGTGAAGTCCTCTTCAGTGGTTGAGGCAAGAAATCCCGTTCAGTGGTTCGGGTAATTGTGAACCTATTCCTCCGGGTGAAGTGAGGGTTTTAGTGTTAGTGAAATTCCAGAAGTGAGTCTGGGACTGGACGTAGGACAGTGGTCCGAACCAGTATAAATCGACTGTGTGATTTACTGCTTACTATTCTATTATATACTCTACATCATATTCTCCATACTACACGATCAAATACCGCTGCATAGCCTTTTTCAGACGTGTATGGCCATAAATGCACGGGCTTATTTGATTGCACTATGGAAAAGATTGTGTGTGGTTTGATGTCAGGAATAGAGTTCAAGACTACGTGTCACTCTAGTAAAAACTGAATCTTATTCACTACGCAAAGGTTCAAGTCAGATGACACCTTTGTTTATGCACAGTCTTATGTTTTTTAGAAACTGCTCGATAATATTTTAAAAAATTCAAGTGGGGGATTGTTGGAAATATTGTGAATTATTTAAAACATGAAATAAGTATATGATGGCTCCTATTTGTGAATAGTCCCACATCATGGGAGTATATGGAAGAGGCAAGCTTATATACTTGTTTCTAAGAAGCTTTGATGGGGCCTTGGGCTCCCAATGCATGCTATGTTGTGAGGATGGAGCCCATGCATCATGACCACCACACACGCGCGCGCCCGACCGACCGACTCGACTCGACCCGACCCGACCCGGCTCGGTTCGGTTCGGGCTCGGGCTTTGGGCTTTGGCTATGTGGTGTAGACACTTATATTTTTGGTCCAGAAAACACTGCTATTTTCGAACCAGTTTTTAAATCAGGAAAATAATTTCTGAACCGATTTTTATATGACGCGGTAAAACTTTGACCAAGTATTTCGTAGAGATTTTTCGAATACCCTGATCCCCGTCTATATATTATCATTAGATTAAACGAGATATATACAGAAAAATTCTGCATTCTGTTTCTCCGCCATTAAAAATACTCTTAAGAAATTTTCGAGCAGTAAAATCAGAAAGTGCAAATCTGCACTGGTTTGTTTGTGCAAAGCAGATCAGTTATTAATCAGAGAGAGGCTGTTTTATCCTAGAGGCGGCGGCGGAAGTACGAACTGGTTTTGCACCACCGACCAGATCGTCGAATCGTCTTCAAGAAAGCGACCTGGTCCGCGACTCAGCCATTGTTTTCTAACAGATGGCGAAGTGGTTGCGGTTATAGGCTTTGTGGTGGCAAATGGAGGAACTGGGCTAGTCATGGTTACTGGAAAGGGACGAGGAGGTTATGGCGAAGCGGTCGACGGTTCCTGTTGGACTTCCAGTGGTTGAGATGTGAAGCAGCAGTCGATGGAAGGTGGGTTGGTGGGTGCGTGGAATGATGAATGGTGATGGAGTAAAAGCAAAAGAAAGGGGAGAGATGAAGTCGAGAGAAGCAGGATTGTCGTTGAGAAAGCATGTGTGTGATTGAGGGGGTGCTGCGTGTCTTTTAGAACGATGCAGCAGTGAGGTTTTTGTACGGGTACGGGGTGGTGAACAGTTGAACACTGTTTAACGTGGAGATGGGCATATACGGAGATGAAGTTTTGCGGTGGGTTTTATTTTTCCTGAGTGGAGTATTCACGGTGGGTAGCTGTTGACAAACGAAAACAGGACGTGGTTCATTGCGCAGGATAGTAGTTGTAAATTGGACCATATTATGAATAAGGCAAATTCTATTTAAACCCACCAAATTGCTGAGTTGTCCCTCAAAATTCGAAAAAACGTAAAAACCCCCTATTTTTCTGAGTAGCCCCTCGTCTATTTTTTTAAAAGACAAAAATGCCCTTCTCGTAGTGCGACTGCGAGGTTATCTCATGTACCACGCAGGGGCACTGCGTGGTACATATAGAAACCTTGCAGTGCCACTGCGAGGTTACTTCATGTACCACGCAGTGCCCCTGCGTGGTACATAAGATAACCTCGCAGTCGCACTGCGAGGTAACCTGCCGCTTTGAAGAAAAATAAACATACGAAAATGTACTTTCGTCATAAGAAGTTTTGAAGTAAAGGGGGGCAACTCAGCAATTCCATGAATCTAAATAGAATTTGCCTATGAATGAAGCAGCGGAGGAAGTTAAGGTTAAGAACGAAACGGAAGTGATCAGGTTACGTATAAGAAGTAAATAATATTTGGACTACTGTTCATTTTGGGGTAAGCTCTGCTTTATGGTATCGGATAATTAACAGAAGGAGCTGGCAAAAGAAAAGGATGTAAGGCTTTTCTCGTATGTTATAAACAAAAGTGACTAAGGGGAAACAAACCAGGGGAGAAGCAGCTGAGGAGTTCTAAAAGGTAGGAGTAGTAATTGAAGAAGGATTTGTGGTATCATTTTGTTTTGAAGCATAAGTCTTTGGATCAGCTAACTTTTGTACGTGAAGTATCAGTAGGGAAAGCAGTTGAAAGCACCGTGGGTATAAAAGAAGAAGTGTTGTAATTTGAAATTTAGGGACGTGTATGGGAATGGCGAATGAAGCAGTAGTAAATGTTTTGAAAAGAGTAGAAAAACAAAGTAAAAACATATGGAGATGAGGTCGATGAACATTGACTGTACAACGTGGAAGACAAGAGAAAGTTGGACAAAATTTTTGCGAAGCTAGAATCATGCATCGTGGCAGCGAAAGGAGGTTGGGCAAAATGAAGAAGAAGCAAAACGGTTAGATAACGTTATTGGCATTTTCAAACGAAAATGATGGGCGCAAATGGACAAAGCAGAGGGGACACGTGGAATTTTGTTGGACAAAAGGTTGTGTTGGGCTATTGAAGTTAGAACATTGTGGAGAAGTACTTAAACATCGAGCACATTTCAGTAGGAGCAAAGTCGATCAAAAGCAGAGGGTACGTTGGAACAAATTCTCATCAAACGAGTAAGTAATTAATGTAATTTTGTAATTAGAGTTAAATAGTGAAATTAGTATCATAATATTTAAACTCGAATACTTGTTTATAATATACCAGTGTCCAACAAAATAAGGTGCGACGGAACTTGGGTAACGAACGGAACGGTATAAAACTGATCTAGACAGTGCGGGGACATCTAAAATTATAGTTAAATTAAATGTTGTTTAATTTAATTGTGACCGAACCGCTACAGCGCTCAAATGGAAATCAAAGTGAGTTTAACTCACTCAGTTTACCCACTTATATTTATATAAGTCTGGTTTTAGTTGTGTGTTATGGTTGATAAATTGTTTGCTGTGTACTGTTATTGATTGTTTATTTAATATTATATATGTTTATTTAAACTGGATAATATTATTTGTGGTAACATAATTGATGCAGGGAGAAACAGGTTGGAGTGATCCAATGAGATTCCTCAAATTTTATTTTTATTTTCATATCACAATTATATGAACTGTTTCACCAATACAGATTGGACAATTGATTTGGTTGTTAACTGTTAAACTGAAATTCAACGGTTGTTTGTTTTTAACCAATGGGCATTATTGGTTGAGTAATTGGCATCAAATGGCTTGAAAATTAATTATTTTATAAATAAGGTTTTACTGTCATATAAATCGACCAGAATGAAGTTATAAAATTTATTTTTATAACTGAAGATAGATTTTTGATTCTTTTATTTAAATAGAAGTTAAATAAAAGAAAGAAATAAGTATTATTTAATATTTAATATTTTAAATAAATTATAGAATTATTTTATAAAGCAAATTCTTAAATAAGGGGATTTATAAGCAAGCAAGTAGAAATTAACCAGACAGTTAAAGATGAGATTAATTGTTTCAAAGAAACAATTAAATGAAGATTATTTAAGTTAATTATATTATTAATTAATTTAAAGGAAGAATTAATTAGAATTGGTTAACGAGATAGCCATGTTTTGGATTGACGAAGTCAACCTCTTTTATTGGAATTGATTATTAAATTATATTAGTTTATTATCAAATAAATCTGTTGAAATAGTTTATCGAACATTTGTTTTAATTTAATAAGACAGAGAGAGAAATTTATTATTTATTTTAGTTAACCAAGGATCTAACTACTTTTATAGTAGTTAGTGATGAAGTGAATTATTAATTTAATCAATAATAATGTAAGAGATTTCATTTTAAATGAAATTCATTTAAATAAGAAACCAGAATTTGAAATGAAATCGAGTAGAATTGTGAGAGGAGATCTGAACGGGTTTTATGTTAAAACTGAGTTTTATAACTAAGTTATAAAGAGATTTAAGCAGGAACGATAACTTCTGTTAATTTATGTTGGACAAAAGGTTGTGTTGGGCAATTGAAGTTAGAACGTTGTAGAGAAGTATTTAAACATTGAGCACATTTCAGTAGGAGCAAAGTCGATCAAAAGCAGAGGGGACGTTGGAACAAATTCTCATCAAAAGAACAAGTAATTAATGTAATTTTATAATTAGAGTTAAATAGTGAAATTAATATCGTAATATTTAAACTCGAATAACTGTTTATAATATACCAGTGTCCAACAAAATAAGGTGCGACGGAATCAGGGTAACGAACGGAACAGTATGGAACTAATCTGGACAGTGCAGAGGACATCTAGAATTACAATTAAATTAAATGTTGTTTAATTTAAAGGTGACCGGACCGCTACAGCGCTAAAATGGAAATCAAAGTGAGTTTAACTCACTCGATTTACCCACTTATATTTATATAAGTCGGGTTTTTAGTTGTGTGCTATGGTTGATAAATTGTTTGTTGTGTACTGTTACTAATTTTTTATTTAATATTATATCTATTTATTTAAATTGGATAATATTATTTGGGGTAACATAATTGCTGCAGGGAGAAACAGGTTGGAGGGATCCAATGGGATTCCTCAAATTTTATTGTTATTTTCATATCACAATTATATGAACTGTTTCACCAATATGGATTGGACAATTGATTTGATTGTTAATCGTTGAACTGAAATTCAACAGTTGTTTGTTTTTAACCAACGGGCACTATTGGTTGAGTAATTGACATCAGATGGCTTGAAAATCAATTGTTTTATAAATAAGGATTTACCGTCATGTAAATCGACCGGAGTGAAGTTATAAAATTTATTTTTATAACTGAAGATAGATTTTTGAATCTTTTATTTAAATAGAAGTTAAATAAAATAAATAAGTATTATTTATTTTTTAAGATTTTAAATAAATTATAGAATTATTTTGTAAAGCAAATTCTTAAATAAGAGGATTTATAAGCAAGCAAGTAGAAATTAACCAGACGGTTAAAGATGAGATCAATTGTTTCAAAGAAACAATTAAATGAAGATTATTTAAATTAGTTATATTATTAATCAATTTAAAGGAGGAATTAATTAGAATTGGTTAACGAGATAACCATGTTTTGGATTGACGAAGTCAACCTCTTTTATTGGAATTGATTATTAAATTATATTAGTTTATTATCAAATAAATCTATTGAAATAGTTTAATGAACATTTGTTTTGATTTAATAAGACAGAGAGAGAAATTTATTATTTATTTTAGTTAACCAAGGATCTAACTACTTTTATAGTAGTCAGTGATGAAGTGAATTGTTAATTTAATCAATAATAATGTAAGAGATTTCTTTTTAATTGAAATTCATTTAAATAAGAAACCGAAGTTTGAAATGAAATCGAGTAGAATTGTGAGAGGAGATCTGAACGAGTTTTATGTTAAAACCGAGTTTTATAACTAAGTTATAAAGAGATTTAAGCGGGAACGATAGCTTAGATGAAGTGTTAATTAACAGTTGGATTAAGTAAAATGAATCGAGATATAAAAGGGATTTATATAAAAACCCGTGTTTATAAATAAGATTTATAAAAGAGATGTGGAGTAAAACGTCGACTTTAAATGGGCGAAACTTAATAATGAAATTAAGTGAAAGAATTGGAATTGAAACGATATTTACAAAGTGAGAAAATGAGAATTAGAATGGTTTTATTCTAAAAGGAAAGTGTGGGCTATGATTTTCAAGTATTGAAACAAAAAGATATTTTCGTAAATGATTATTTTACGAATAAGTAGATAAACTGATTACCCAGTTTAGAAATGAATAATGTTGTGAAAAATGATAATTAAGTGGAATATTGGAGAGTGTTATAATATATTTTTTTCGAAGTATTAGAGTGAAAGGGTTTTGCGGATATTAGTAAGAAGTGTAAAGTTATTTCCAAATATTGGAATATTTAAATTAACTGTTATTTAATTATTTTTAACTAAATAAGCTAAATGATGCTGAGTACTAAACCAGTAGATATATTTTTATTTTATGATTGAATGGTTGTTTATTTGATAGTTAAATAACCGACTATCAAATCTGGCCAATACGATTGTTGGTACGGAAAGACCGGGATCAAATTTATATTCGAATACCATTCCGACCAGCAAATACAAAAATGTTGAAGATATTAGATGCTGATCGAGACGGAGAAATCGAAGACTATAGATCTTCATAAAACGGAATAACCACTTAAAATATCTGATTCGACCCGGAGATATACCGAGGTTCTATCGTGGGTGAAATCTACAGAATTTGCAAGGACTACTTGCTACTAATCTCTAGGGTGATACTTAGGATGTGGTAGGAGGGTACCTTCGGTTCATCCTGTTCCTGGATGATTTGTATGGACGGGTGTCTGATAGAATATTTTTTAAGAATCACATACATTGATTTTTACAAACTTATTTCTGTTAGTGTCGAAGAAATGCATTTCTCTTAGCTTAACGACCAGGGTATGGTTGTGGACGTCAATTAGTGATTTGGCGGATCTGACGATGTGATATTCAAAGTGAATGGTGATATGTGTGCTAAAGGTAGTGTTAAACTTCAAGCTTCTTCAACTGGGAAATGACAAAAATCGGGCAGGTAGCATGGCTAAGTGGGTCGCACCCAAGTAGGGTGTATAATCACCTATCTAGAGATAATTCATTTTCTTCTTTAATCTATTTTGATGCTGTCCCTTTTCGGGAAATGGTAGGGTAGCTCCTAACCGTTGGTGATATACATTCGATACACTCAAGCAAAATGAGTGGTCGGTCATGTGTGGCCGGGATGCAAGATGTTCTTGTTGAACCCAATGTATTCGCCTCTAGAGATGCACTATCGAAAGGTGGTTCCATACCTTGTCATAGTTGGAAATCCAATCTCCAATAAGAGCCCACGGTTTTGATGGTATACTATATATGTGGAATGTTAGATGCAAGCGTTCCGCTAGATTGATATTTACTTGTGTCTAGACACTATTATAATATCAGAAAAAAGATATGATTTCTAAAAGAAATGCTTTGACTTTAAAAATCAAGTTGTTTGATGTTTTAAACCTAGCAAGTTTCCCTCCACTACACCAAATTCATCAATTTGCAACGGTTTTAAGCCGTTGCAAACTCGTTTCGCCACGGCTTTAAGATGTTGCAACGACCTGGGTTGCAAATATTTAGCAACGGCTCGAAGTCGTTGCTAAATTTGTTTTTAGCAACGGCTTAGAGCCGTTGGGAATTTAAATTCTGCAACGGTTAATAGCCGTTGCAGAATCTTGTTTAGCAACGGCTTCGGTCCGTTGCAACATGTTACAATACAATCAATAATTTTTGTTTAGCAACGACTCTTGCCCGTTGCCAAATTTATTTAGCAACGGTTTTGGGCCGTTGCTGTGTCAAATTTGTTGCAAATTTTTTTTTTTGTAAATTTATTTCCCTGCATTTCATATTCAGTAAAAATCTATTAATATTTGATATAAATACCACAACTGGTCGTAATATTACGATAATTTCAATACATGTTGCTTCATCAAGTACAAATACCAAAATACTATTCCGATCTTACATTATGAGTTCACCAAAACAATATTACACCACACATACCATCATAAAGTACTAATACTACACATATAGCATCACAAAGTACTAATACTACACACATACCATCATAAAGTACTAAGACTACAAGCATAAACCATAATTGACAGTTTCAAACATTCGTCATAATTAAAATATCATACTACAAGCCATAAGCGCTGCCTAAGAAAGTTAGACTGCATCTCCCTTCATACCATGAACCTGCCAAGAAAAGCAGCTACATTAAGTACATACTGATAAAAGCATGTTATGATTGAGGCGGAACGTGATCTGCTTATTTAACAGTTCAGAATTATCAGTGTGCGTTTGATTACCTAGACTACAAAAACTCATCCTCTAGTTGCTTATAACTTTACATTACTAAGTTCATACTGATAAAAGCATGTTATGATAACAGATTATGTTAACAATCAGGTTGGTGTCCCAAGTAATTGGCGCGACAATCTAAGTAAATTGTGCGTTCTTTTGCGTTCCTTTCAATATTATCTTGAAGGAGAATGCATTTAGCAGGAAAAGGAGCTTCAGGAACAGACTAAGAAAAGATGCTATCTCAATATTAAATAATTCCATAAAATAAAGAAACTTGGATACTGTATTACTATCAATTTACTGTTAATATGGGTAAAAATAAAATAAAATGCAGGTGAGGGAACACCAAAAATTCAAACAGTCCAAGTGCCTTAGCTTGAAATTAATTTTGAAGGGTACATCATGTGCTATAACCAGAACAGCGAGGACTATAAAACGCAAAGTGTCAAAACAGATTTTAGTGTTTTGTTTATCATAGTTTGTTATTGCGACACTTCAGAAAGCCGAATGTCATGCATGTACCATAACAAAGCTTATAACAAAGGTCCATATATGGTTTTAGTAATAAACTAGATGGAGAAATATAGCAAACAATTGAATTATGCAGACATCTTTTAGATAAAAGATTGGCCCTATTATACTACGAACGTTTAAAATGCACATGTATGACAGTGATATTTCATACAACCCAAAAAGCTGATGAATAAATGTGTTATCCTGTTGGCATGGTGATAATTCATCCTATTTTATTATTCTAATGAACTTCCAGCTAGAATATAATGTATAACCAAATAATATGACTTAAATTCCCAGATCTCAGAATCTTGAATGTAATTGTGTAAATGGGTTATGGTCATTCAAAACCAAACAACTAAGTACCGCTAAATGCCAGCCGTGTTTCAGATTCAGAAAGTAGGCCAAATACAAATGAGCAAACTATAGAGTGCAAAGCCACCACTTACACAGCAATGACATAGGCCACGACAATCAAACAAAAAGGAATCAACTAATTTATTTCGGGTTATAGGAGGTTAAAAGCCGAGTCGGAGGAGGCAAACAACCGCACAACGGCACCGGCGGTCAGCTGCGTCGGGTTATAGGAGGTTAAAGCATCATCTTTATTGGCTTTATTTTTCTAAGCACATGTTTATTTTTAGTTAATAAGCGATGATATTTTCGCATGCAACTCCGGAGGCATGAACCACAAAACCAAGAAACTATAAATATTGTGTACTTAATTTTCAATGCTTGATCCTATGATTAATCTGCCAATGAATAACAAGTTCAAATTTTAATTCTATTCAATATACACTGCATTTTTTGTAACAAGTTCAATCATATTTTTACTCATTTTACATTCTTCAAAAATATTGGACACTATATCTTGGTTGTCGATTTACAGTTGCAGTCTTTTTTGCTTCGCTATGCCATCCATTCTATGTTTAAGTGCAGATCAATGAAGCGTCAAAGGTTGTAATTTGGGTTGATTCAATGTTCGTGGTCTTACTAAATAAAAAAAGAAATTTAAAAAACAAACATAAAGATATTGATGTACCAATAGCAAAATCCACAATTCAACCCTACCAAAATTAGGTAAAACCAAAGGAAAATAACAATTTTAATATATAATCTAGAAATGAAGTTTGTAAATGAAAAAAAAAACGTTCAAATGTGATTTTTTACATATTTGAGTCAGGTCAATATAAGCCATTAAGCTATATGATTTATGAGTTCTATAAATGTACAAGTAGGAATAACAAAAAAAATTGATTAATCAACTCCATACAAAAAATGGGACTGGGAATTGAACCAGGCAGTGAATGCCCTACTCCGGAATAATGCATAAATGTTAAGTAGCAGCTGGTTGGAAACATACCCGAGACAAGTAGACATGATAAATTGAAGCATTGCTTTGCATGGTCAGTCCTAAATTCAGGTTTGGTATTCTGTAATAGGAAGAATTACAATGAAACTGCAAAATGAATAGTCGTTTAGTTTTAACAATTACCTTAGAAGGCAAAGATGTCAGCCATGCAATCAATATCTGTTTATATGGAAAATAATTAGTGTTTGAGATCATAATTTAATATTTTCAATTTTTCCAAAAATAAATGACATGGAAACATTTGAAGTTACTGAAATCAATTCTGAATGCAAACGATTTTGGTGTTCTGTGGAGGGGGGAAATTTCACATCTGAATAGATATAGAGTATTCTAAAACGATGACAGAATGGACATTCCTACTAAGCAATTTTGAGTTTCTCTTTTTATTTCTAATAGTAGATTCATGGCTACAAACAAGTTAATCTTGAAAGTAGGAGGGAGGATGTATCCGTGAAAAGTTTCATTTCGGAAGCTAAACTACCTTTCTATTCACTACAAAGGTGTGTTCTTTGTAGCTTTAATTTTGGAAAGGTTAACTTATTTACTTCGATTCCCTTACCAAACTAAAGACATAGATTACTATCTGTCCAATATGTTCACTCAACTAAGCAAATTTCTCTTTATTTTCCACTTCCTACATACTTTTCTTTAGTTTGCATGAAATGTATATCATATTCAGCATGTCTTTATCTACTATTTAGTCTATATAACTCCTTGATTACCGATGGAAAGTTTAACATGATTGCCGACCATTGTGGTTGCAAATTTAGTGGAATCGTTTAACCTGGTTGTTTATGAATAATATGGTGACACTAACATAAAAATATGATGTTCAGGATTTAGCAAGCTAATATTTATGAAACCGCTGACAGTTTCAGCTAACCTAGCCCGCTACCAGTCATTCTTTATTCTGTTAGCTACGAGGTAATATTACCTTCTTCAATTTTAAAACAAAAACATGTCATGTATATATGTCATCTTCACACGAGCGTTACAGCACGCGCTTCGCGTGTGAGCTATTTTTTACAAATCTTATATGTTTAATCCATATAAAATAAAATTATGTGCATGTATATTTTAATGGTAAAATCATGTTTTTCTTTTATGCTGCAGTATCTTATGATTTTTAAGGTGTGAGTCACCATTATTCGTTAATGAAAAATTAATTTGTATATAAAGATTATTTGTTAGATACTAATTTTGAGCCATATCATTGCCATAGCGGTGCTTGATCCCATACTAGTTCAAGGATACTTAAGCAACTGGGAAGATATCCGATACCGAAATATTTTAGTTGGTAATTTTTTTCACAACTTCACTGTTTTTATGTTTACACTGTTGATTAATTTATTCAAAATATTGTTTACTGATTTAATGTACTCATTGACAAACTGATGCTTCTGTAATTTTAATTTTTGGTTATTGATCTTTGCAATGGATCAGACCGCTCTTTCATTAATGAGGTATGCTACTTTCATTTACTTTTCTATTTCTCTCATTGCTACCTGAATTCATACGTATTGCCTCATTAGATGCAATTTAATTGCAAGTCTGTGTAGTCTCTTCAGTCAATATCTTAAAGAGATAAAGAACATCTTTGTGATGGCTATCATTATGCGATGCACATTTATTTAATTTTACCTTTTTCAATCATATTTACTTGATTTTTAATTTATTTTTTGTTGTGTTACTGATGTTTTCTTTTTTTGCTTAGACATATCAAGTCACATGTTACTCAATGTTTTATGCATTTTATATGTAGTTAAATATTTTTTTCTCACATGTTAAGCTTACTAATTCTTAACTGCAAATAATTATGATTCGACCACTAACTCTAGTTTTACTTAAACAACTTTCAACATGGTTTTTGTGTCATAAACCATACTGCTTATACTCGAAGTCCTAATAACAATAATTAATCTGGTTGTTATTTCCGGCATGTATTTTGTTCTCTATTACATAAATGAATAGAATGTGTATCTCTCTTACTATCTTTTATTATTCAGCAAACTTGTTCCATAGTCTCATGTTTTATGAAATTGCTTCCCTATTTCTTTTCTCTTTTTGTTGTTTGGATAGGGGAGGGGGGAGAGGGCCGGGTGTACTGGGGGACCATAATTCATTAGTTTATGAACCAAATGATCACACAAAATAAAAATAGTTACTAAATGATCACCACACAAAAATAGGAAACTGAGAATAAGCACCTGAACCGGTGTCTATAGGTATCGAATAAGATTCTTCGGATGGCACACAAAACCGCCAACTCCAACTTCTTCAAAGGTCGTAGCAAGAGGATGGTTTTGCTGGGCTGTGCTTTCATCTGGCAGCAGTATGCTATCCACAATCAACTTCTCATACATTGGCGGTACGACTTTTCCATGAATAATTGAACCCATCGAACCTCTGCATACTGTACATGTCCCAATGACCTCCAGATTAAAGTTTAAGATTTCACACTTCAAACTTACCGAATCGGAAGAATTATGTGGATTGCCGTTGTCTTTGTCCGACTGTCTTTCATTCGAAGCATCGTGACATGCATTACTTCCTCCTTCATTCGAAGCATTGTCTGGTGTTTGCTTCTCATATTTTCCTTTAATCAAGTCCACTAAAGACAACAATGCACCCTCTACATTGGTCATCCGATCTTCCATGTTTTGAGTAGTTTTAATTTGTTTGCGTGCAATATTGGAGGCCTTAACTTGGGTCCTTGATATCTTGGTTCCAATACTACGAGTCTAGCCTCTTTTATCCTTTCCAAAAACTTGTGAAAGTATGTCTTGTTCCAGTGGCAACTCCTCTTCCGCACCGTCTTTGATTGCTTCCTTTGCCTTCGCAATTTTATCCTAATCATGAAGCTTAAATATATAAATTGAAATAGTGAATAATTCGAATAAGCAATTATTTGGCTAACTAACAAAGTATGGAGAAGTGGAATCAGATATGCTTCCATCCTTTTTTGTATGAGTTTTCTCCCATACTTCACAACGTGTTATAAAACATGAAACAAAATCATAGCAATGATATGCGTCAACATATCAGTAATTTACCTATATGTATGCACATGAATTCTGAAATCAAGAGCATTTTGTGTTATCCAAACATACATGCAACAACAAAACGATACCTATGTTCTCAAAACATGATAAAGCAGAATGAAGCATATACACATGGTTTGCCTGTGTTACTTTTAATTTCTTTCATCAATAACTAAATAGCATTTACGTACAAAGATATTTACTTGGTAATTTGTTTCATCCAAATGATGCCATCAAAAGGAAAGAGAAAAAAGGCATGATCAGGGTATCCAAATGTTGAATATATGAATGGTACAATTAGTATTTTGGTTAGTTTGAATTATGCGTTGATGGGTCGAACTTATGTTGACTTCCATACCATTGCGCTAGAATGTTGTTGACAAAAAAATCATGAAATAACGCCCTTTCATGTTTTTATTGTATATGACTTAATGACTTATGTGCCATACCATTACACTAGAACTTATGTGCTTTCTGGCTTACTTGATGACTTAGACTAGAGAAATGTATGTGAATATTTAAAAGGAATGGTAAATTGCCGTAGGACACGCCTTTTTGAAGTTGTTAATCTGTATCAGCTATATTTAACAATGACTCGTCTGGAAGTGAGGATAACTATGATGGTGGCTTACTTTTCAGCTCGGCTGTGCATCAGATAGAGAATCATTCAACTACACTTCGGATTATGCTTCTCAAGATTGCTAATGGTGGATCTCTTTCAAATATACTTAATCAGTGCATGGTAAGATTATAATGTGTTATTTTCCCCTTCAATCATTTGATGAAAATGATGACAGAAATATAAAATGCCCTGACCCTATTTGTATATGATGGCTGATATGAAGATAAGTTTTGTTGTGCACTATAATTGGATTGAATTTATGTATTTGGTTATTAAACTGTATATTCCTAAATGTCACCTGATGTGTATATTTACTTGTTAAGCATATTAGTTAATATACTGTGATCAGATGCATATCACCTTAGTTAATTCACTGTGATCAGAGTCAAAATATATGTAGCTTAATTTGCCTAGTAAGGAACGACTATCAAGCTTGGTTTAGATAGTACATAATGAATTACAATTTCTTTTCTTTTCTTTTCCAAGATATTGAGGCGTAAATGCTGTAGTGTGAACCCGGCTTGTACGAGTGGGAGTTCTTCCAAAGTATTCTCGGATTGCTTAAATATATTTGCAATTAACTTAGATTAATGTGGAAAAAATTATAAAGGTTCAACTGTATGATATGTTAAGGAGAAGGTTTGCTTCTACAGTATTGGAAACCAGCGGTAGTCGTTAAGGCATATGGCTTGTTAAGGATATGTTGATCATAGTGAACTGAACAAGATGACAAAAAAAGCAAATATCCACTCCTGCCTATCAGACTATCAGTGACTTTTTTGAGCAACTTCATGGTGCGAAGGTGTTCTTAGTTTAATATAGAGATGGAGTTTCACCAACTAATAATGGCGATGGATAGTGTGCCGATTACAACGGTTCTTATGCCGTTTTAATTTTTTTAGTTTCACCCTGAATTTCAATGTTCTCTAATCCAATTTACGAAGATAGATACAAAATAAGGCTTAATTTAATAAGTTCAAAAGAAATATCTATAGCCTTCAAATTAACGACTAATTTCAAACTTGGTATAATCTGATTGTTTAAATTTTGGTAAAACAAAATATAAACACATTCAAGAATTTGTTCCCTTTGACAGATCCTAATGATTAAAGTGACACTTAACTAATAAATATCAAGTTCGTATTATATATTTGTGCAAGAAAATTAATGATACCAAGCGGAGACAATGATTAAAATCCTCTAGTCAAACATACGTAGACAGACATACTCATGCATACGCTATATAATGTAAACCAATTACAACACAAGAACATACCTAATATGCACATTACATTTCTTGGTATATGAATATTATTGAGTGTGTTATACTTCATATTACACATAATTACTTGTTAATATCATGTATGGTGGTGTCGTTATTGCAATAAGAAAAATTGGAAGTCAAAATATGTTAGGAATTCAAAATGTTTACCTGACATGGATATATCATTAGCAGCATGAGATATTGAGATTAAATACTAGCAACAAAATGGATACCGCAAGTTCTTTTTAAATACTATCATCATGAGATGTTTCCTTTTTTTTTAAATTGCTGCTATTTAGTGTGCCGACTGCAAAATAAATGGATACTGCAAATTCTTTTTAAAAACAAAGCCCATTATAAAAGATCAAAATAATAGCCCTACGACTTCTTCCTCAAAAACATGAAACCGCTCTCAGTTGTAAAACTATGTCCTAAATGGACGAAATCAGAATCAATTGCAAAATTATATCCAAAATTCTTTTTTTTTTTGAAGCTAAAATCTTTAAGCATAAAGTATGAACTCAGGCATCCACAATTAACAAATGGATCATGCTTCAAAATACCAAAAAAAAATATAGACCATCATAAAGAAAACAAGGCAGCCAAAAGGAAAAGGTACAAAAATATAAATAAAAATAAAACATGCAATGAAACAGTGGCTGTAGCATCATAGCGAGGTACGAGCTAATTGAAAGATAGCCCAAGCTTACAGAGATGTCAGTTAATCATTTTGTTACAAAATCATTTCTTCTTAATATTTTCATTTAACCATAACGCTTACCCCGAGTAATAGCCTGAATTTATGCGTTTTTTATCTGTAAAGTTTAATATCCAATTCTAGTCGATCGGTGTAGTACGTTCATATATACTTCCATCCAATAACACTGCAACAGCATGGTAAAATTAAATTGGTAAACCATCAATTTTCTACATCAATTATCCAAATACGACGATGGTACTGGAAAATATCGAAAGAAGATATTGAAGAAATGTGATCTTCTGTTTCGAAAAGGAAAAAGAACTTGGATCCGCCTTTTACGTGATTGAAGTTTTCAATGATTTGAAATAGTCTGAAGGAGGAACGGATTTGAATTAAAAAAATTAAGGTTGCGTATATAGTGAAACAACGTCCGTTGTTTTCAACGTTATTTGAACTAGCTTAAATCTCAAACCACCCAGATATGTTGGTTCAATATGGCCAAGGATTCAACATATTTGATTTTCAGTTCATTTACGTTGGCTGATTATCGCGGACAAACCCAGTTATTCGTGAATAAAATTTTCAAATCAATTTCCGAATACATAAAATAATGTACCATTGTTTCAGTTTATCGATACAAATAAAATGCCACATTGAAACATACATTTTATTATTCAATTATGAAGGTCAATGCTTCCACTAAGGTTAATTCAAGAAACTTATCAATTACTAATGCCCCTATTACGCATAAGTGAAAAATAGCAAATGAAAATTAACAATTGAAGTGAAAAATAACAAGTAGAATTCAACATTTTTTTACACACAATTTCTAGTCACTTCATACATCAAAGAAATGCTTCCACTCAATTCCCGTAACAAATTTATTTAATATCAACAAACACATTTTGTAAGGTCTTCTAACTTCGCATTATCTTCAAAAGCTGATTGCTAAATAGTAGGAAACTCAATGTCATCCACATTACTAGTCAACCGTTTTGGTGTGTGTAAAACCACAAACCATCCGTCATGTTTTAAATCTTTCGAGTAGAACACTTGAGTCGCTTCCGATGCAAGAATAAACAGCTCATCGTTCGCTCTGTATTTACTCTTCAATTTTCCTAAGTTAACCGTGATCAAGTTTGAAATGGGATCAATCTTGCAACCATTGACCTTGTCTTCAACCTTTACCCAATCACAATAGAAAATTGTTTGTTTAAAGTTAATGTAATCCAACTCAATTATTTGTTGAATAACTCTGTAATACTTGGTTTCTGCTTCCTTTTAATTTTTGTCCTTCCCGCTCGCTCTAAATTTGGTAATTGCTCTCATACATACACCACTGTCTTGTGTTAGCAACCGCTCTTCGTAACTTTTCGGGGAAAATCTGAATCCGTTTACTTGGTACTTCACATGTCTGTGTGCCTTGAACATCGGCCCATTCACCAGCCGCCAAAGAGTTGGATCAACATCGTCGATCCTCGCCAAATAAAAAATAAAAATATGTGGGAAGTATGGTCATGAAGGAGTAAGATCAGTTAAATGCACGTGAAATATTTAATACGATGTTATATTTACCTCGTCACGTAACCCTAGAGTAAAAATTTGACAAGTTTCTGTAGGAATAACTCCACCACGAGATTGTGATTTAGTATTTTTCACATAGATTTCATACCTCCTACAACACATAAATTTTAAAACGTATAAGTAAATTGATTTATGCTAATGGAAATTCAAGACAAATTCTTAAACTTACTTCTCCCATTCTTCCAACTCATCGTGCTTATTAAGGAACCATCTACGAACTTGTTCATACTGAACTTGGGTTAAAATTATATCTTTACCATTATCTACAGGCATCTCACTAGCAAACTCGTCATCATCATCTAAAAACAACTCAGAGGTATGTTTATGAGTGTCGTCGCCTCCTTTCGTCATATACTCCATGCAATAAAGACTAGATTCTTGAACAATATATCCTTCCGCAATACACCCTTCAATATATCTTTTGTTGCGAACATATCCTTTATATATTTTCATCAACCTATGAAAAATATAAATTATAAATAATCAATAGTTGTTTAAATCGAACGATGATGAATAAAAGTGAAATTAGTAATTTACCGTTCAAAAGGATACATGGACAACAACAGTAGCGGGTACCTAGAGATGCATATGGACTGAAACCATCCGTTGAGATTCCCAGCGTAACATTTCGTGGTTCAACGTCAAATGTTTTATCAAAAGAATATGTAGTTCGCCACTGCAAAGTGTCGCATGGGTGACGCATTACAAATGGATCTGATTTGGCATGACTATGCCAAGTCATAGCTTCTGCTATCCATGGTATTGTATAAAGTCTCCTCAATCTGGGAATTAAAGGGAAATGTCTCAAAATCTTTTGTGCTACCGTGGTGGCCCTTTTTTCTTCGCTAAATGTTGTCTTATATCTTGGTTCGCTGCAAATTCTACAAGAAACTCTGTTTGCATCATCTTTCCAATATAGCATGCAGTCATTAATGCAAGCATCATAAGATTTATAATCCGTCCCAACCAGTTTAATTATCTTCTTCATGTCCGAATATTTTGCTGGTAGTTTGTTACCTTCAGGAATTAACTCGTTTATAAATTCGAGGAGTGCGGTCACACCATTGTCGGAAAAACTGTATTGCGTTTTCAAACCATTCAGCTTCACAATGGCGTATAATTTTGTTATCCCTTTTGGACAAGAAGGGTACAATGGCTCTTTTGCACTATATAAAGTGATTTATGCTTCTTACTTTGATTGGTCTGCCAGTCAACATCAATGATAGGCGGTTCGTCAACATTATCGTGGAATTGACTTGTCGATTGAAAATTATGAAATTTATCGACATCCTTGATTAGATCTTCCATTCTGGGATATTCGCCATCATCGACATGCATGGCTTGACTATTGGGTTGTTTTTCCTTTCCCGTCAATTATCCTCCATGAAAATGCCAAATGGTATACGTTTGATCAATTCCCCATCTAAGCAAATGAAAAGGAATATCCTCTAATTTTATCTTTTTCGTCATATTCTAACATTTAGCGCAAGGACAAGAATAGATTTCCTTATTACCACCATTTACTTCAACGAAATTAATAAACTCCTTCACTCCTTCCAAATATCGTGGAGTTCTACGATTGGATTCTTTCATCCGCTGTTTGTCAACACTAGAAGACATATCGATCTGTGTATCAAATATAATAGGCCATGAATTATTTTTCTTCGACCAAGCAATTAAATAGAACTGGTTTGCTACTTTATGTTAGCCTTCCTTACGTTGATCAAATCTTTGAAGCTAATAGTTAATAAATTAAAAAATCTAATTTGTGGTTACTATGTTCATGTCTTTTCAGTAATATGCCATGGCTTTCCGCTATATTTTAGAGCTTTGGATATATTCAAACTTTTACACCAACACTACAAGAGGAACAGTGGATTCCAAAGATTCTGCTGGTATATGGATCATTTGCACTTTGTTGGTGGGTCATCCTACCTCCCATTACTAATACAATAACGTAGTTAAATCACGTAAATCTTTTCGATTTAAACGATTCAACAAAATTTCGGCAGCACTTCGCTTTAGTTCCCTAGACAGTACACAACTGCGTGTACACAGGGAACATAAAGGAAGTGCTTTCGAAATTTTGAGAACCGTTTAAAATGAAATGATTTACGAGATTTAGTTTCGTTATTGTGTTCGTAACTTGTCCAATACAAAGGACAAATCCAACAAATATTGTATATGATGAATATAAATGTCCGTTCTGTTAATAAAACGAACATTCACATAATGATCATATATAATACTTATCAGACGGGGCCAAAAAAACTCTCTAAGGCTTTATAAATATAAATATAAAATATTACGTTTGGTGCTCTTCAATCCCTAATTGTACGTATATGAATTTAAACACATATACGTACATTTTCAACATTCAATCCCTAATTGTACGTATACGATTTAGATTCCTTATGACACTTCTTAAAGGATCCTCAATTAGTGCAGCACTAATCTGCACTGTGAATTATTAGCTATGCCAAAATTTTGAAAATGATAGTTGGGATAATTGGGTCATTTGGTGTGTGGGGTGTTCGCTTGTGGACTACTCGGATGACTTTGAAATGTATTCTAGTGAAGGGCGGAGAATAGTTCTTATGCAATCTGTTGTGATCATTTCTTGAGCAAACATTAATGATTATCTAAGATGATTTTCATTATCAAGGTTTAGAGTTGTATGAATGATGGGATGTGTCTAGTTTAGTTCATTGGTCCTGGGTACAACTCTCTCAAAACTAATGTGCATTTTTTTGGTCCAAAGTCCGATAGAGATAGAGTTATATACAAAATAACAAAAATTTAACTTTGTATTAACAAATTTATTTTTTATAATAAAAAAACGATATGATATAAGGACATAAATCATAATAAACAAACAATATGTTACAAGTGTAATATTCCTTATCTGTGTAAATCGACAAATTTGTCCAAAGTTAACATAAAGTATCTAATTTGTACTAAACAAACAATACATTGTATATCTAGTTGTGCGGTACACCAATGTCATATGCTACAGTGCGAGCTCAGTTTTTCTTTTAAACTGAGCGAGCTCCTTTTTTTACTGAGTGATGAACCTCAAGTATTAACAAAGAGGCGAAGCTCAATAAACTGAGTGCTTTACTCAGTAAACCGAGTACTTTGCTTAGTGAAAACTGAGCGGTAAGCTTAGTTAAAATCTGAGCAGTAAACTCAATTAAAAATTATGCTCTCAGTTTTAACCGAGGCAAGACACTTTGTTTCAATCATCAAATTTCAAAGCAAAACAATTGGTAACCAACCGTAATAGATTTATATCTTTGAAACAATAAAAATTACAAGATATCACGCACTTTTCTAACAGTTTTTTTATAGAAAAAAAAGTTAAAATTTATTGATAATGGTGAAAAAAATTCAGTTATTAACTAAAATTATACTTAGAATATTACTCTGAATTTTCAAAAACTAAATATAATAAATGAAACACCACCTTAGATTCTTTGAATTTTTAAAAACTTAGCAAACCTTAAAATGTATTTTCTATCAAAACCCGCAAATTAATTTGCATTTTCTAATGAAAGAAAAATTATGAATTTTATCTATTTTTACATGGACTTTTCTTATAACAACTTCAGAAGTAGGAATCTGTGTGCAAAACCACCAGAATTGAATTTCGACCAATATTAGTAACGAAAATGAAAAAAATGTGGTCGTTAAGCATTACTATACTACCAAGATGATCACAAAAAAACTCTATAGTTCTTACAAGGCCTAAGCTTGTAATCATCTTTTAGATTGGAAAAAAATATATAATTGATCTGAGGTATGATTACAGCAAAGTTCTATTAGTGGCCATGACTACAATTTCTACTGATTAACATTGAGAGGTAAAAAGAAAATGAAATGCCACCTTTTTACACTTACCTTTTTTGATTCGAGAGGTTTAAATTTCTTAAAGAATTATTGTAATTTGCTATATACTCTTATTCTATGCATAAAAAAGGAATTACTATGTCCATCTTCCAACCAGTGTGACCCTCTAATTTACCCATAAACAGTCATGGTTTTTTTTTTTTTTTTACACTAACCAGGGTCACCTTCTTTCGATCACTCAATTCCAAGATCCTTCTTCACTAATATAAAAATATCAGTTTATGTAAACAAGCTTTAACTTGTGTATATGGAGATACACAAGACCTCTTTTTCTTTTTATTACCAGAGTTTAAGTTAAATAGTAAAAGACCATTTGATTAATTATATGCAATTAATCCCAACATAGCAGGGGCAAGAACTGAATTAACTTGCCTTCATTTTTAGTTCTCCTGAACTCATACTCTGTTTTTCCCGACCATTTATTCACAATACCAAAGAAAATAAATATCTATTATTTACCATAATTTTTCATCTTTTCCTTTTACTAAATCTTTCTCAAAATGTATGGATGTATATACCTTAGTATTTCTGGTTTCCTGGTGACAATCATATTCTTGGCATCACAAATTAATTACGCCAACAAACATTATCTTTATAAGTCTCAAGCCATTCTACTTAGACTTTACCAGGGGTTAGTATTTATCTCTAACCCTATACTTTATACGTTATTTTCATGTGCAGGTGCCTAAAATCTACCCTTTTCAAAATAATATTTTACCAAAGATCACATGCACTTATAATTTAGCAACTATAACAGGCATTACAACAATGGACATCTAACCTATTTTTGACCATTCATGGTTATACTCAAGTCATGTAAACTATCCAGAATATTAGAGTTTTTATATCTCTTTAACCAAACCGTGCCCGGCAATTTTACTACCAATACTGAAATAATTGGTTACCCAGTTACATACGAAATTCCCATTACCTCAATGCAGATATAAATCCACTTATTCCTAATCTACCCCATGTAAAAAGTATATAATACTAACAAATTTCTACACCCATTTGTCTAGGCTTACTTGCCTCTTTGTATTCATTTGTTAGAAAGAATGGGTTTATTTCATTTAGAAAAAGGCTTCTTTCTTATTTCCATATTTACCAGCTGAACCAATTTTTTTTACTGAAATTATAATTAAAAGGAAAAATTTGAAGAAATCTATTCTTCAATGATTAAGCATTTAATATTCTTAAAGTACGGTAACACCAATTGCAATAAGCCATCTAACATCAGAATTACTGAACTCTTTAAAACATAATTATATAAGCAAAAGCTAAAACAAAAAATACCTTTGAACTTAGAGGTAAGGAATAAACATTAGCAAAATTTCCAAAGTGAGGAATAAACACTATACATACATTTGTATATATATGTAATAAGTGCAAAAAAATGTAATGCACTTTTTTGGTTTTATTGAACTGAAAGCCAATTTAAATAAATTTGCAGATGCGTCCATAAAAACTTGCATCCTTCATCTTTAAAATAGATTTATTTCATAAAAAAATCCTTCATCCTAATTCAAAACTGCATGTATCTTCTGTGCCAATCATTTACTAGAACAGTTGACTTGAACAGAAACATGGACGTGGAGGAGGTGTATTATAACGTGTGATGTGCTGTTAAGGTTCTAGATTCAGAAGTAGACTTGAGTTTCCAGGCTTAATGTGAACACTATATTCTTCCTAGCTACTGATAAAGCTATAGTTATATTTGCCATAACAATCCAATCGTTCTTACCACTGGATTAAACAAAACAATTATCCTGCCACGTTCACACTATTAAACAAAACAATTTATCTTTGTTTCAGACTCAAGTCAAACCTTAAACGCGTAATGCTGCTAAGTAGCACCGTAACAAAACTAAAAAAACACTATCCATGTATTTGGTAAATGAAACAGACATGCCCTGCAGTGCTGTGTGTGCAAGCGGAGCGATGACGAATTGAAACTTTATAAATAACCCTGTAGAGCTTCACTTTTAGCTCATTATTTTCTGAGGAGCACGGAAGTTCTGTCATTCTTTCTTCTCCTCTGAAACTTCTAAAAATATATTTTCGGCCTAGGATTCTTAGATTCGTATTAAACTAGAGGAGAATTAAATATAAAGAATTAGAAGTTTTGGTCTGTTTAAATAAAAGGGTTTCAACCAAAAAGGTAAACTCTTGGGTCTGATATTATTGATTAGTTTAAAATCCAAATATCTTTTCATTTGATGCAAATTTAATTTAATACATACATATATACATACACACACATATACATATATATATGTATGTATGTATATGTATATGTATCAATTGTAATTCCAAATGGGTATTTACAAAAGAAAGTGTATTGTTATTAGGAGTAGATCCAAATATTTGGGATGCTTTTGAGGTGAAAAGATAAATTGTATATCTTTTATTATGGTGATACATTATGTCGTTAAATTCCCATTTCGTTTTACATGTTAAGAACTACGATATTTTTATGTTAATTATAAGATAGACTTATTTGTAAATGTGAGACTTAACTACAAGCTCCAAATTCATGTATTTAAATGTAAAATATGGATACAGTAATAGATGAAGTAATGTGTAAATTTGAATCTAGATGAAAGACAAAGAAAATATTAAAGCTTAATATAGATTACTACAAGTGGTTACAAGAGTTTATTCTGAAACTTACAAAAGAAATCAACCTAAATTTTCCTTCGTAGCAACTAAGCGATATTTTAATCTCGAAGAAAAAATAAAGAATTCTCATATTTTTAAATTTATCTCTTGAAAAGCTACGGGTTTATATACAAGAGCAAAAAAAATAGGTAAAAGAAAATAATGATTTGTAATCACAAATATCGTGTAAACACCCAACTTTTATTAGAAATATGAAAAGGAACGAGTTATACAAACCAAATAACCAACTTGCCAAAAAATGTGATTGGTTTCAAGAAGGAAAGGTATCAAGAAAAACTGATAGTTTTGATAAGAAATCCGAAATGCCTCACTTGACTCTATGTGCATGCATAAGTTACCAGACTAAAATACATGAACTCGGACAACTGACAACAACTAGACCATCACATAAAAAATAGCCACAAGCTTCAATTCAGCATACCTCGTATTTGAAACGTGTGCATACAAAACATAACTCAAAAAAGGCCACCAAACAACAAACAAAAGCAATAAATACTCGCCATAAACACAACCGCACAGATGAATCAAAGCAAAAGTGCATTAAATTTCTCCTATCAACCACCAACAAAGTTCAAGTCAAATACAACTCAACAGGATTCTTTGGTCTTACAGTTGGATCCAGATTAAAGTCAAACCTTAAACGTAATGTTTTGGAGAAAAATCAACGGATCTTCAGATTCCCTTTTAGATCGGTAGAAAATAAATCGAAATCCTGAGTCAATCGAGATTGTTAGAAAATAAAACAGATTGACGACAAATGATTAAAACGAAGAACAGTTCCATACCTTGAGTCAATTAAGATTATGGTCTTCTTTTGAAATCGCAATCTTCACTTTGGAATCATACAGTAAATCGACAACAAATGATTTGGGATTGACAGTGATTTTAGGGTTTTGTTCTCGTTTGTTTTTTTATTTTGTTTGGGAAAGTGAGCGTACTGATTTGGATACGGTGTATTTTGGAGAAAAGGAAGCGTACTGGTTTGACCCGGGGGGGGGGGGGGGTAGGAAGTACCTTTCCCATTTAGAACGGCCTAAAGCCGTTGCAAAATATGAAAAGATGGGGACCAATCCTCTGAAGAGCTTTGCAACGGCCTGAAGCCGTTGCTAATTTGCAATTGCTCAAAGCCGTTGCAAAGCTGCCGCATTAAGGGGTTGCGAAATTCCCATTATGGTGTAGTGCTCACTCTGGTTCACCAGACTGATCCAGCGTTTTGTAAATGCTCGGGTTAGACCAGGTTGTGCAGGTTCAGGTTGTCGGATGTTGTGAAGTCCAGAGACGAGCTGAAGGTGTTCAGACGTATGATATCTAGATTTATTCCGTTGTGTGTTGTATATGAGGACAGATTATTATATAACTGTCCAGATGTATCGCTGTACTCTGATGATTGTAAGTTTTTATTTTAAAGCTCTCAATAAAGTTTTATTTCTATTATATTTTATTCCGCTGCGATGTGAGACTCTGATGTTGTTGTGTTCTTCTTCTTCTATTCTAAATTTTCTTTCTTTCTTATCTCACCCTCTATATTCTTTCATAAACTATTTGGTGTTTCCGATAGTTGAGTTCTGGCAAGTGATACAGGTTATGTATTATTGTTGGAATTCGAGAGTCGAATCCCCCGGGTCATTACAGTAACGAGAATCAAAAGTTACTTTATTCGTTTTAAATATGTTTTCGTCTTCAACTGTTTTAATAATCTTCTGGTATCCTTCACAAGCTTTAACGAACCTCCGATGAGCCATATGAATTTCAACATACATTCGTGCAGTGGTGCTGGTACGATGGTTGTTATGTAATCTCGTCACCATTGACCAAAGTTCTTCATGGGTTAGACCTCCTTCATTTTTCATCAGTAGAAAAACTCTTTTATCAACTTCAATATATCATTTCACGAGTACAAGTAAGTCCTTAGGAGAGAATTCTGTTGTAGCAGCACTGGACTAGCAATACTTCGGTTGGGACGACTATTATTAACCATTTGCCCTATTGTCTTTTTTCGTGGACTTGCTTTTGGTTTCTGAACTTCATTTTTAATTGGTTTGTCCGCCTCTTCTACTTGTGTCTCCGGAACGAATCCACCCTCTTTATCCTCCTCCTTGTTCCGTTCATACTCATCAAAAAAATTATCAATTTGTTCGTCACTAATTAAAGCTGTTACTACACTCTGCAGCACTTGGGTAAAGCAAAGTGACTTGACAAAGTACAAAACCACAAGCCAAAGCCCTGTACATGACTCGACAAGTCGTACTGATTAAAGCTGACATGTCCACTGCTTTAATAAAGCAAAGCACTAATTATGTCTTATTTCCCTATAAAGGATGATTGTTGCAGCAAAGGCTCAAATGTTGTATGGGTTTAACAGTTTAGCCTGAAATTGGGTTCAACAATTCGCATAACGTAAAGCAAAGTGGAACCAGTGACCGTTCACATCATGGCAGTACGAAAAGCAGATTCCCTACAATATTACATCAGGCGAAACAGTGTCGGACAACACGTAAAGCACAGTCGTAACAGTGACCCGTAACATCATTAATTATTTTATTGATTTGTACAATTCACATCTATATATTGCTGTCAAATTACTCACAACTTACCTCATGCAAGAAACTTTGTTCTCATTCTTGTACTACCTCCTACTTTTATCACTCATTCAAAATGCCTTCTTAGCCATCAACTACAGACTCCGATGAACATGCGTATGAACAAATTGGACTACAGGAGCTCGAGGACGAATTCCGGTTTCTAAACCAAATAACACCTCAGGATGAACCATCGCATAAACAGGGGAACACACATCTTCCACATGAAGCTCAAGTACCACATGTTCAACTATCGTACGAACAGGCAGTCGCTCAACCACAACAAGAAGTAGAGTTCTATCGAGTACCACTGTATGAACATGAAGTTGATTTTTATCTAGTATGTTGCTACTGACGTCATGCAGTGGAAGTTGTGGTTCGAGTGAAGGGCAACAGTATAGGTTGGCACATGCAGCAATGTCCATCCTATCCAAACAGATGCAATTACACGGAATGGATAGACGAACCTTTGTGCCCAAGAGGAATAACATATGCAAACGAACTTGAACGAGAGAATGGACGTCTCCAAAGTGATATTGAACAATTGCGATTGAACATAATGAGACTCCCTTGAGCTTGAACGTAATATGTAGGTGGCTTAAGTAATTATTTACTACGTTAGCTTTGATGTTTTAGTTACCAACTACTATCATTTGTTGTTTGTGTATGACCTGTTGTATCTGTATGCCAATTGTTAGTTTTATCATTATGTGAAATATTAGTTGTATCATGTGGATCGATGACCACTTGTTTCATTATGAGTATAACCACTTGTTTCATTAAGTAAGGCCACCCGTGCCATACTTATAGGCGCGGGAGTCGAGCGTGCCGATTTTATCGGCTCGCAAGCGGCGCGCGACTGTTGGGAGATATCAAAGATATCTCCCTGAATGTTATGGGTCGTAATGTTACGACATGTAACCTTATTGGAGATGCTCTAAGTGTGAGCGAGTGACATTGTTAATTAGAAAAGTTTTTATATTTCATTTGTTTTATTTTCAAACTTACAAACGTTCATAATATCTTCATAGCTAAGGATTTAAATCGCTCAGTGGTTCTATATAATGGCGAAGATGTAAAAGTTTATAATGGAATGTAGTAGTGTAAAAGGTTCGTTGGATATAAATCCGAATATTTAAAATTAATTTATTCTCATTTTCACATCATTCGAATAGGAAAATGATAAATCGTTTACTCTTTTATACCAATATACATAATATCATGATTTATGCCGGCGGATTTGGTGACTATAATAAATTTCTGACTTATATTTAGTGGTATACCATAATATTGGGTCCATGTCCAAACATTTTTGTTTTATTTGAAAGAGAACTAGTTAAATATAATTTTATATATAATATTGCTAAAGTAGGGATAAAATCGCCTTGGTTTAGCATGTGTACAAGAAATGGCTGCAGTTAACGTAGATTAATTTTTCGATAGTGCTAATAGTATTAAACATTATAAAAAGCATTTTGTGAGCTACAATGAGGATTCAATCACAGAACTTCATACTAACTCTGATTTCAAAGTGCTACATACAAAAACTATCCATAAAATCACTGTAAAAGCAATAGTGCAAGTTCTATTGCCAAATTTAGAATTTTCTAAAAAAAATAGTGGTTGTTATAATTCATTCAATTTTCTTATGAAATTTTCCACCATTACGAGGTCTTATAAAACCCTAGGGTACTCGGCTTGGATTGGATAGGCTGAGAACATGGTATCTTACGTTCAGATGAACAATTTTTTTGGAGCCAAGAGGCACGCTATCCTTCAAGAGTATTATTTTTTTTGTGCAATGTTAACTGCTTTTTCTTATTGTTGAATGTATGTAATGACGTGTATTGTCATCGTATATGTAGTTAAGATGTTCAAAATGGACATCTTCATATCTCGCTTAGGAAATGTGACATCCCACGTTCCTTAATGTCACCCATATGAGGATGCATTATGTTCGGTGAAACGCAATAATACTACAGAGATTAATTTTAACAAGATAGAATATAAAATGCAACGGAAAAAAATTTCAACTTTTTATTTCATATCAATTATAACATTACATTTTTCCAAATAAACCATCAATGTAATAACCATAAACATTTGTCTCATAAAACAATAGAGTACAATACCAAAAAATAATATCCTTCGTATGCCATCACAATAAACATCGAAAAGGAGACTGAAAGAGTACATATAAAGAGGAGTAATCCAAGTCCAAGCTGCATAGAATCATGGTCGCAGCTACTTCCCACCACCACTCTGAGAACCTGAAGGGGGGAAGAAGAGAGGGAAGGAAAAACAAAATAGGTCAGACATAAAGTCTGGTGAGTTCTAGTGATTTTTAGCATAAGCATAAGATAGAAAGTATTAAGACAGATCAATAACATGGATGAAAAAGTGCAATAAAATATACAAGTACAAAGTAAACGAGATAATAAGATAACAAGGTAAAGATCATATATGCTTCTCATTCATATCCCACGAACAAGTTTCTGCACCAACCACCAGAATACCAGGATTAGGTTTACCCTAATTACTACCCATGCAATCGGCTCCCTGTAGACACGAATAACCTGTGCCAGCTACGGCAGTAACGGATATTTATCCCTAACCAGTCAACTATAAAGACACAGCTTTATTCGCCGATGTTACAACGTCTTAATTTCCCCTAATCGGACCCATGCACGCTCATGACTCCGCCGGAACATGCCTATCCCACCTCCAAGATTTTGAACCTCTTACAACTTAGATCAATAAAGTGTTCCTTGACCCCTACCTAGTGCGAGACCCCAAATATGACAGAATAAGGATACTGACTGATACGGGTTCCAAATAACAATAAGATTGACACAAGCCACCATTAGGTTTATGCCCCAAAGTAAACTAGGATTTTAAGAGTCCTAAAATTGGATATAAACAGCAGATGTGGAACTTCTTATCTTATTAATTAACTGATTTAACATAGAAGGTTTAAGTTCATTAATAAGCATGGTTGTAAATGACATTACCTATTAAATGTTATTATGTGTACATACCATTATCAGAGTACATCACATATATATCACAACGGAAATAAACTCTCTCTCTATATATATCTAATGTTGAAGCCTCCTACTCCAAGCTCTTCTAGGTATATATGTAAAATCTCAACTACGTGACTACTGGTACAAATTTGGGCACCTAAGAGTTTAGGGTAAACAAACTAAAATAAGCTCTGGGTCAGTCATAGAACTAGTGTAAGTAAACTCCAACCACTTGGTTTAACTTTCATAAAAATCCTTTTGAAAAGAAAGGATAATCATAAGGCCTCCATACATAAATACAGATGGTTTTTGCCTTACGGTAACCAAAACATTCTTTTAAAATCAATACTTATATGATATTATAATAATGTCTACATCAGGTAAATAGCAATCTAGCAGAACGCTTGCAGCTCACGCTATACATACATAGTATACAATCAAAAACCGTGGGATCTTATTGGAGAATAGATTTCCAACTATGACAAGGTGTGGAACCACCTTCCAATCAGTGTACTCTAGAGGGGATACACTGGAGTTCAATAAGAACATCTTGCAACTTGGCCACACATGACCGACCATTCATTTTGCTTGAATGTTCCAAATATTTTGTCACCTTACGGTTGATATACCAAGATAACCGTTCCCAGGAGATACAAAAGAGAAAGAAGAACAAAATTGAATATTCTTTAGATGGTGATAATATACCCTAATTGAAAGCGACCCACTTAGCCATGCTGCCTTCTCGATTTTTGTCATTTCTCGGTTGATGAGGCTTTAGGTCATAATTTATCTTTTGATAGGTCACATCTTCATTTACTTTGAATGTCACATCGTCATACCTTCTAAATCACACATTGATTTCCCTAAAAATACCATGGGTATAAAGCTAAGAAAAATGAATTACTCCGCCACTAGACGTGAATACGTTTAAAGAGATCAACTTACATGATCTATTAGATATACTTTGTCAGACATTCGTCCATACAAGTTGTCCTCGGACTAGATAAACTGAAGGCACTATCTTTTAAATCCATCTTAGGCAATTTCTACCTAGGACCGCTAGAATAGCCCTTGCATAAACTTTGTCTTTAAATGTCTTCAACATATTTGATTCGCAATGCTAATGCCCATACGGAGTGGTTTTTAGATAATAAACCATATTCCGGTCTCTCCGTAATGAAAACGGAAAATGGGTCAAAAACTTTGATAATCGGCAATTTAACTATCAAAGGAAAACATCCATAAAAACAACGATCTTATTTCCAAATGGAAATTATATCGATCAACCATCAATCAACACTGAGACCCTTTAAATTAATTTATCAATAATTTATTCATTTCCTATTTTCCTTTCAATATCTCTAACCAGATATTCCTCAAAACCCGTTTAGCCCCTCACAATTATTGGAAGTCGTTTCCATCTATTATAAACTATTTACTTTCTATGTTCCAGAAAATATTTCTTATTAACATCGGATAAAATTTCCATATGTATTAACATTTTTCTTATTTTCTATATTTAGAAAATATACGTTATCATAGGAAAACGTTTCCATTTCTTATATTCATGTGTCACTATCCTTCCATGTTCATCAGCCCCTAACTGTAAACTAGTAATCGAACAACTACCTAAGTATTAACCCTGAAGGCCGAAACCAACATCAAATCGACACCCAGAAAGCCATTCGTCTTGACTAATCTACAGTTAGTTCTAATTTCCTTAACTCCATTTCTTAAGTTTATTAACTAAATCATGGCTTACACAACTCTCAGATTCAGTTTACGAATCCACTTCTTTTACGTAATATATTGATTATAACGATAACATTATAATCTTCATTTCCAAAATATTAAATTTTAAAGTATAACTTTGGTTTGTTACTTTAAATAAATAATATTTAATTAATAAATTGAATAAATAATCTTGATTTAAAAACGGAAAGTAAATAGTACTTTCGTAAATTCAACATCCAACTCTTTTTAGAATAATTTCTATTTGATTAACGTTCTGAACTTCAGAATAATTACCATTTCAGGTCAACTTAGTTTCTAAATTCATTTTTGAATTTATCACTTCCAAAACATCACTAGTTTCCTTTATAACCATTCCAATTTGCAAAATGTTTGCTTTTAAACCCTTATTCATTTTAAAATATGAATATTATTCCTCTATAGAAATTTGGACCCGTTTTATTAAATCAAATCTTGATTTCAATAGTAAATACGTTATAGTTAAAATTCCATCTATCTATTTATTTTATAAATTCATATTTTATTTCATAAACTCAGTTTATAAGTTATAGCTTAATCTTGATCACCTATTCGGTTATAAATTATTGATTTCAAATCAAATATTACTTATCTTTTCAAATTTTGAGTTACGTAATATATAATTCCTAAAAATAAATTATTTTATAACATTCGGCACGGTCGAATTTAAATTACAAATCCTTACGGATTTATTTCAAATCTATTTACATTTCGAACATCGAAATAAATTTCATCATTTTCTTTTTAAATGATTTCCCATTTTCCCTTCCTACTATTTCATTCTTGAATTTACATTCTAAGTTATTTAAAAATAATCATCATCTTGTTTATAAACATTGTTTATAAATCAAACTAATTATTTTTATATAATTAAAATCAAGCAACTATATTCTAACCCAGTAGAAATTCAATTTCTATTTAAAATATAGATTCTTTCTTTTTAAAACTCGATTTCTTTTCCAATTATTCGAATAGATTTTTACATAATTTAAATACCAGTTATTTCAGGGTCAACATTATTCAAACATCCCGAACATATAATAATCAACCATAGATTATTTGTCACATCATATAATACAATATATGAAAAACAATAATATAATTGTTGAGGAATCCAGTTGGATCCCTCCAACCTGTTTCTCTTCATACACAGATGTTAATCAATATAAATAACACCAATTTCATATTATAATAAATAGAATTTATATTCAACTAACGACGCATATACAAATATATTTATCACTCAACCAATTCATCCAAACAACCATCACAAAATATTCAATCATCATTTATCAAGATTAAATAACGTTCATAAAATTATAAGATTGGATAGAGTTAGCGAGTTTACTCACCTTGATCGTTAATCGTTAAACAACGATTAACGTCGGTTGATTCAATCAAGCATTTTATTTTGCCTAAAATTCAAATGAGCTCCAAATTGCTCTAAAATGGTTCCAGTACGTAGCCTACGATCCCAATGGATCTAACCATTCACAATTTTAATAATAGATGTACAAGATATTAAAGTTACTAGTTTGTTCATTAATTAAATCAAACCAAATCTTAATTCTAATTAATTTGGGCGTTACCTCTCATTAACTACGGCCCATACCCTATGCGCACCCGACCCAATTAAAACAGTTCCTTCTATCAAAAAAACTACCCGTTGCCTTCTAAAAACTACCCAACGCCATTGCCCATCCTTTCTCCATCCCCAACGCCTTGTTTAACCACCGTTTTAAATACTGAAACCACCGTTGATGTCCTCTTCCACTCCTCCGCATACCAGTACCATCTCTACAACACTCAATCTACTCCTCGCCTATGCATTCTCCAGGTCGCCTCCTCACGGCTATAGGAAAACACGTCAGTCAAACCGCCTAGAAACTTTTCAAACTTCACTACATTCCTTCTCTTCGATCCCGGAACTCAAATAGAACACTCGTTTTGCAATTTGATGCCTACATCTCATGAAACTCCAAGCCCTAGCATTCACTGTCTTCATTCACGCGAAAAGGATTCATGTCAAACTCATAAATATGTATATATAAATGAAGAGAAGGTTTCCAGGATCACGTGTACAAATTTTGTGATTTTAGAATGAGTGTGTGATTTTAAAAAAATCAGTGAAGATTTAAAATTAAATGGAGAGTTCGGTTTTCTGCAACGAAGAAGAACAATGAAGGGCGAAGGCAGCGTTATTATATCATTCATTTCCTTGGAACACAAGTAGTAGGTAATGTAGGATACAGTAGGTTTACTGTAGGATTCTTGGTCACCATGGATTTATTTTCTTCCTTGGACATGAAGCAGTCGAAATCCATATGCTTGCAGAAGTTTGCTTGGAAATCACATATGTAGGGTAGGTCCTTCTTTAGTTTCTTGTTTTTCTTTAATCTGAGTTCGAATGCTGTATAGATCCATGCGTATAGGGTATGTGACAGGCTACACTTTTTCTTTGGTATGAAGTTATAGGATTTATCTTTGGTCTGTGATAGAAAATATCAGGATAGGTAGCTGAAACATGTCTACGAGATGAAAGATTAGGCTATGTAGGCTTGGAGTTTTCATTTTCAAAGTCTGTTTTGATTTTGAAGGTATGGATTAGCTGTGATATTAGGTTAGGCAGCACGTATAACAGTTCAGGCTATATTGTTATGATGATTAAAGCTGCTAGTATCACTTCTTCGTTCTCTTGTATTTCAAGTTCTGTATGATTCAATCATCTGTGTGCATCGAGTTTTAACGTTTATATGCTTCAAAGCTTTTAACCCTGGATAACACGTCATTGAATTATCATCGGGTACCCTTTTGAGTATTTGTGTATAGGAATATACGAAAGTATTATATACGTAAACTAAAGACACTGGAGCCAGGAAACAAATATATAGATTTCAAGTTATATTTTTAGTTTTTTACAAATGTAGGCAGAACATGTGACCAAATTATGATTTGCTTGTGAGCAAATATACGTTGCGTGGGCAACATAAGCATGTAAAGAAGTCAGGTGATTGAGTGAGTATATTGTTGCATGGCAACATAAGCATGCATTATTATTTTTATATTTTTTATATATGTCTTGTTTATTTTTTTATTTTTTTAGCGTACCCATTACGTAAAACCGCATTTGTTTATGGACTGTTATCGACAAAAATAAAAATACCGTTTTGACGAGCAATTTGCCACGATCCAAAAAGTATAAAAAAATAGACAAGTTCACTTATTTTGTTAAATCCCAAAACACTGATATAGGGTGTGAATCACATTAAACCAAAAATTGTTTATTTTTCTAAATTAAAAATCATGGAAAATTCTATAAATTAAAATAAAAATATGTCTAAAAAATCTTGTCTAGATTTGAAATCAATGTTTTATTATATTAAATAATCGTTATGGTATATAACCGATTCCATAGCAACTTTCCGAAAATCGTATTTGAACATAACTTACAATCTGCTTGACGAAATATCGAATTTTCACTTGCATTAGAAAAATATATTTCAATAGATTCGGATGTTTCTTGTTTCAAAGAAATCCGACTTATATTGAATCCTGTATATCCAGCTAAAGTTCAAAACGTTAAACTATGAACTACCGCGATATTACGAGCTCTATTATAATTATATTATAATTTATATGTTCAAACATCATTTTTTTTAAATTGGCACATTCAAACGTCGTTTAACTAATAAAGTTTTATAGTAATTCTATTCTAAACTGAACTAAATATCTTAAATTATCCAATTCACATAATATTGCCAATTTAACTATTTCCGACTATTTCAGAAATTAATTTATTATCCCATTATTCATATTAATTAACTAATCAAAATAATTTAAATTCAAACCATTTAAATAACCAAATCGCTTATCCAAATAATTAAACAAAATAATTATTCAATCATTAACTAAATCCGAGTCGTTACAGATAATTAGTTTGTGCTTATTATCTTCAGTATGTACAAACTTAATACCACATGTTATTGGATGTAAAACTGCCAATGAAATATGGACAACAATTGAAAAGAATTTCAATTCACAATCTATAGCAAAGGGTATGTATCATAAAAAGAAGTGGCATAATTCAATTAAAGATAATAACACAATGATAGGCCATCTATCAAAAGTCAAAACAAATCATTATCAGCTAGTAGCTGCACGACACAAAATATCTGATTTTGAACAAATTCTAACAATACTAAATGGACTGAATGATGAATACCAAAGGGGGTAATTTTTATTTCATCTAGAAAATGATGCCATCTGTTGAAGATTTACAGTCAATCTTCCTTTCACATGAAGCTAGAGTAGAAAGCAAAAGATCACATAAATCAATTTTTTTAACTAATTATGCCAACAGTTACAAGAACAAAGGAGTGGATTAGCAAATAGGTCAAGAGGCAGAGGAAGAGCAAGCAACAGTAATAGCACACCAAAATCCCAAATCTATAGAAAAGTGGGTCATATAGCATTCAAGTGCTACTTTAGATTTAAAGTAATAAAAATACAAACAATCAATGAAACATGAATCCTAATGCTAATATTGCTCAAGTGCAACATGATTATAATATGCAAAGTGATAAAACAAAGGTCACATCGGAATGAAGTGAAAAAGGGAGATTATATTCAAGATATATCCAAACTCGAGGTCTGCAAATCATCTAACTAACAATCTTAAAAACTTAAATCTTAGGAGTAAAGAGTACAGAGGAAATAATCATTATGCATACGGAATGGTAAGTTAATTAATATTACTCATATTGGTAATGGTTACATTACCATGAAAAAAAGTTATTCTTAAATAACTTATTAATAGTATCTAAAATTAAGAAAAAAATTGTGAGTGTATCTCTGTTAGCTCAAGATAATCAAGTTTGTTTAGTACGTCACTAGAAATATTCTGTTGCAGGGCGAAGAAATAAAGAGATTATGCAATTTTAATCATATCGACTGTTGAACACTAGTAAAAGGAAAAAGTATTGTAAGCTCACTGAGGATGAAAATGAGAAAGAATGGAGTACATTTGATATGTGGCATATTAATTTGGTCATCCAAATATAAATGTTGTAAAACAAGTACTCATAGAAAACAATATTGCTATTGACAATATTTCTTTACTATTTATGTGTGTATAATGTCAAATGAGCAAGAGCCACAAGTTGGGATTTTCTGATTCAAATATTGAATACACTAAGCCAATGTAGATGTTTGCTACATAACTATGGGGTCCAACTCAAATTTACTCTGATTATGGATATAAGTATTATATATCTTTTTTATATTCATATACAAGATACACACGGATATATTTCTTAGAATCAAAGAAAGAGACCCACAATACTATGATACATTTTATAACACAAGTTGAAAAGCAAATTAACTCAAAAGTTAAATTTACTCAAGTTTAATGGTGGAGCAGAGTATAAACAACTAAGTGGGCACTTTCAGAAGGAAGGAATAAAACACAAAACTAATTACGCATATACTTTTAAAAAAAATGGGCTTGTAGACAGAAAACACATACTTATAGCTAATTATGGTTTAAAATTATTAGCATAAGCCTCGATGCAATTAAAATTTTGGCTTGATTCCTTTAAAACTATTGTCTTTCTAATTAACAAACTACCAAATAGTACTAAAAGAATCAACCAATATTAAAAATTATTTAGTGCTAAACTAGACTATAACTTCTTTATTTTTTTGGATGTTTATGTTATCTATGTCAACCTACCTCGAGATCCATACTAAAGAGTATTAACGAGTAATAGTGTCTTTTAATATGGAAAATAGGGTTAGTTAGGAGCGACTATTCATAATGGTATCGAACAAGTCTTAAGTACATTGATGAATACTCCCTTTTTCTTATGTAGTTTGACATAATTAATACTCATATAGTACAACACTACAATGACTATAGGATTAATTCCGAACAAAACATAATCCATTAAAAGCTTCATAGTTCATAGATCAACATCACAAACATACACAGACACACATACATTAGTTACAACACAAATAGTATAAGTTAGTGCATATACAATCTGCAATATACATATGTCCATCCCCATGAAAGAATATATAAAACCAATAGAGTTCACCAAAAAAATACTAAGTACTAATCTAAACTCACAAAAACAAACAAAAAGTGTTAGATCGTCCATAAGCAAAGGCTAAGCAAAAGGGTATCAACATCATGCCCTACCTACAATATATCGGTTTGACCCGAGCAATAAATACGCGGGCCAGTTTAGCTCGAGAAAAAAAAAACCATATTATAGGATAAATAGATAAGAAGTATTTTAGGATTTCTTCCCTCTAAAGAGATGTTACGACATGAATACTCCATGTCGTGGGAATTGATGATTAACAAATGATATAACAACATAGGTCATAGGGTTTTGTGCACTATAATTTGCTAAGTACTTAAGCTAAGCTTAAAGGTAAAGATTTTAATGTCACACCACACGAAAGAAAATCATCATTACAAAATAATGAGAACTTGTTAGAGAGTTCAAAATAATACGAATGAATCACCTAAATAATTTCACACTGATAGCCCACTATTTATATACATAAGAAACCACACCAGTAATGTAAAAACATTCAAAATCATCAAAATTCTTGAAATCAACACAAAGAAATCTAGAAAGCAGTAATATATAATCATGGACCCACCATTCCAAGTCGCCCACTAGCTGTAGGATTAGGGCCTACTAGTCTAATATGTAGCCCATCACTCTGCCAGTACTATACATAAGACACCCACTAGTCTCATATAGGACCAACCAGTCCAGATTCGCCCACCACTATATTTGTATATAGGACTCAAAAGTCCAAGTACCAGCAATAATAACCTAAAAGAACGTGTCACAAAAACCCAAACGGTAATTCAAGCAATGAAAATAATACGTCCCATGCTGTATATTTTCACTAATCGATTTACTATAAGATAGCCACTCCACATTTAGGAAAGCAATATATAACTCCAATTGGAGAGTCGTAGATAATCGATATATTTAATCTACATGTCACATACCATGAGATTTATTATATCGTTTAAATTATGTTCTCGCTTTCTCGAAGGTGCAAAATGTGTAGTTTATATGTTGAAAATACTTGATTTGAGAAAATGGGTTTAAAAAATGAGTTTCAAAACATTTGGATTATTTCTTTGAAAATCTGTATATATCAGAAAATATTGCTTATATTATTGCCTTGAGACGATTTTGCTTATATAAGACAAATCCTAGGAAAACATTTGTCTCAAAGCTATATATATATATATATATATATATATGAAAATCATAGTAGAAATCATTTTTTTAAATGTGCATAGTGTATAAAACCCATCACAGAAAGTACAATGATAAGCATAAAATACACATGAAAATTCATCCAACACATCATGTAGACACAACAAGATTTTGGCTGTTGAATAAGCCTTGAAATAACATAAATATTAGTTGCAAAAATTGCATATGACTTAGGCAAACAATAAAGCAAACTGGGTTTCTAACAACATTGGAAAAGCGACATAAGTGGCTCGGCCCTCCCTGGTTTCACGTCCAGGGGTCGACCCTTTTAATGCATTGGTCGACCGGGTGGTCGATTTGGCTATTGGGGTGGTCGACCCATACCTCTATTTGCATTTTCAGGCCATGTTTTGGGTGATTTATGCTTGATGTATTGTGATGAAAATTTGCACAAAAGAGTCTAGAACTCAAGCAACACAATGAAACAAAAATTACACTAATCATGCAAGAATCGAGAGAGTTATTCACTCTCAAAGTAGGACAGTCAATGATTCTCAAAACTTTGAATTTCACGGAAGAAAATATTAAGTTTACTGTAACAAAACTCAATTCATACAACGAGATATTTTGCATGCAAAGTATATTTCAACTAGAATGGGTGAGCTTACTCACCATGTCAGGGAATGAGATGATTTGCAATAAGGTGCTGAGGAAGTTGGTAGCTTTACTCTTCAAGAAGCTTTGTTTTTGCCCATAGGAAAACTTACTTTATCTAGCAAAAGAGAAATTTCAATATATAGTAACAATTCTTCAAAATAGAGATTTCGATGGAATTGAATCTAGTTTTTGAGAAGATTTCCTATTGTAGAATGTGGTTAGCAACCTATATTCACTATTTTGAGGAATATGGAGACTCTGATTTAGCTTGGAGGTGGATTTTAGCAAACTTACTTTTATTGTACTCGAAAATAGGATGAGGAGTCCGAAGAAGAAAAGAATGTACTAGTTTTTTTATATTTCCATAATTTTCTTCTCCATAACCTAATGATTAATGGGCTAATTAGCCTAATTAATCCCCTTAATGAGAAATTAGGCCTTATGTATGTGAGTATGGCTCATTTACATAGTTAAACCATGCTTTAACCTATATTAACAATAATACACATTATTTCTGTTTTACTTAGTATAACTTAACACCGCACAACACTAATAAAAACACAAACAATGTATTTAAAACATTTTAAAGCTATTAAACTTTATTCTAGAAAGATAACAACTGAATGTTAAAACTTTACAAAGGTTTACATTTTTCATTTATTTTGCGTAATTCTTACAAATTTAAGGGTTAAAACGATCCAAATAACTCTATTTTGCGACAAATTTTTTTACAAACATATAAAAATTATTTTTTAACACATATATTCATATTTTGAACACAAAATTGGCATTTTACACCGTACTTCAACTCAATATTTGAAAGACACCTTTTATTCGAAAAAAATCTATTTGACTATATTTTGCAACTTGCTTCAATAAATTCACCTAGAAATCTCATTAAGTATGACATTTTTCTCTAATGGTCAAATTAATGGCCTTCTGCTTCTAACATTCTTTGCGCTCTCTGAAAATTTGTTCTCTCTTATTGCTCGTGCTGACTTTAATTATCTGTTGCCTCTCTTTCGTCTCGTGTCAAGCTTCGTTCTCGAGGCTTTTCGATTGTGATGAATCTCCCCTTTATTGGGAGATTAGGGTTTCGCGGTGTAACGACCCGGATTTTCAGAATCAATTTAAATTTTTTATTTTAACTATTTTAATAAATTTTGAATATTTAAAATGATTTATTTTAAATAATAACGACAAAATATTTATTTAAAATGAAGTTAGAACGTATAAATTTATTTTAATTATATAACGAGCCAGAAATGGCGCGGTAGTTCGAAAATTCGATTTAAAATTTCAAATGAACGTGCAAAATTCAAAATAAATCGGATTTCAGTAAAATAAAATATATTTGAATCTTTTTAATAATATCTTTCTAACGAATGTGAAAAATTGAGATTTCATAAAATAAATTAAAAGTTATGTCCAGTTTAAAATTTAAAATAGTCGTTATGGAATTTATATATATTTAATATAATTTATAGCCCTTAAAAATAGACATTTTGCAAACGACCTCCGTTTTGACGAAATCACTTTTGTTAGATCCGGAATGTCAAATTATTGTTAGACTCCAATTTTCATAATTTTTGGAATTAATATGTGAGCATGGCAGAAGAAAACGTGTTTTGTCAATTTTAGTTGAATTGGATCGACCAGAAAAGCCATTTATCAAACGGTCTCCAAATCCGACGAAAGTAGTTTTGTTAGGACCGTATCGTCGAAACATAGCTAGATTTATTTTTCTGGAATTTTTATAGTCAGTATGTGGCTCCGGTAAATTAAAATGTATGTTTAAATTCAGTATATATTGATTTATATTTTAATTTTGACAGAAACTATTCGAACCGGTCGAATTGGATTACGAAACATATCCCATTGTGTCCGGAATGGGGGTATTTAGCTAGGGGCAACAGTCGTTGGGTTTGACTGGGAGTCCATTGTGATAAACAAGAAAAATCGGAATTAAATATTATTATTTAAAGCTATAAATAAGCAGTCAGAATGGTCAAACCCTAGCCCAAATCAGAAGCCGCCATTCCCATTCGATGAAGGGCCGATTTTGCTCCAAACTAGATCCCCAAAATTCAGGCAATCCACTACAAATTACAAGATTATTTTACGAGAATTGGAGTACTTGATGAGTGCTTTCCATCAGTACCAGCATGATCAAAATCCATTGAGTAAATCGATGGGATTTTTTGCTCAAAGACCGCCGGTTCGCGGTGGATTTCAGGGCGATGGGGATCTCCGACTTCGGCATGGTGGTGGCTGTAGGGAGCTCTGACGATGGCGAAGGACGTGGTGTGTGGCGATTGGACTCCGACCCTCTCTGGTGGTGGCACAGTGGAAGGGTTTGCAACGAGAATGGGTTGAAACGACGGGCTACAGTTTTACAAAAGAAAGAGGGTAAAGGGGAATTAAATAAATAAATTAGTATTTAATTATTATTTCCATTTTGTAGTGAAATGAAAAACTATCATATCTTCTTCATACGAGGTCCAAACGCAGAGATTCAAGTTGCGTTGCGATCGTGGAGCCGAGGACTTCGCAACAAAACTGACCGGGTCCAATTTGGAGCCTGTTAGAATTTAGGGAAAATTCAAATCCGAACAGTTCAGAAATTCAGAAATTAAAATTGGCGGAGTGGAAACAAATGTGAGAACTCCTTCTCACTCTAATTATTTTATAGTTAAATATATACTAGGATGTAGACGGGGCTTAGTAGCTCCTGATACTATTTTATTGTACAAACCATGGATGTTTGTTTGGATTGAATTGTGGCATAATTGACTGTATTGTGTGTTGATTGTGATACTGAAATATTAAAAATAATTTAATATTATTTTGTGGTAGTTGAAATTAAATTATAAATATTTATTTATAATTTAAACAGTGAAAATTGGCTAATTAGAAAAATAATTCAAACTGAATGTGAATTGGTTAAATTCATTATCCAATGATTTATTTAAATAGACTGTTGTTGTTTGAAAACCCCATACGGGTCCGGGGACGATAATTTGTCAACATCTCCCCTGAATTTAATTATATATCAATCGATGGGTTGACAGGTTGTGATGAGCGTTATTTATTTATTTTTAACGCTTATACAGTTGTAAAATGCACTCTGGATGACGGTTGATTGTGTATCATTATTGTTGTGTTCATGTGTTGTATGGAATCCATATAAATAATATTATATGGTAATTGATTGGGTCTCATTCCAATTTGGAAAATAAATAATATTTTAAAATAACGAATATTTTAAAATAATATTTTATAAAGGATTAAAATATGATTTTGATGTACGATTTTGGACGGACACGAAAATATAGAAATATGTGAAGTCGTATTGATTAGATTTGCGCCATTTTAACGCAAACAATATTTATATCGATTTTATTTTATTTTTATAATGAATATCGAAAAGGAAATTATTTCAAAATTTGATATTTTGAAAATATTATCATTTAAATATTATATTGATAAGGAGTATTCAATTTTGATTTAGAATTAAAATGCAAGTGGGAACCGTTTTTAAAATGATTTATAAAATACATTTTAAATGGAAATCGAAGAAATATATATAATATATATATTATATAAATTTAATGACCTGAATAGAACGCGCCGCGCAGCGACCGTTCGCGAATTTCAACCATTGACTTCGAATTGACATTACGAGAGATCCGGCCGTCGGGTTCTTGTAATAACCCGGAAAATACGGGCCAATTTAAAAAATTTAAATTGGTGATTTCAAAGGAATTTGAACAATTGAAATAGAATATTTCAATAAAATAGTGAATTAGAAATAGTGAGTCAGTTTGAAAATTTGAATTCAAACTTTGACTGACTGTGCAGGGTGGAAAATATAACGGATTTTAGCAAAACCAAAAATATTTAAATCTGCTTATCAATACCTTTCTAACGAATCTGAAAAATCGAAATTTCATAACGGGAATCAAAAGTTATGGCCGAATGAATTTTCAGAAAGGTCGCTATATAGAATATATAGCCCTGGAAAATTGATATTTCGCAAACGACCTCAGAATTCGACGAAACCACTTTTGTTGGGTCCGGGATGTCAAACTATTGCCAGGTTTCAAATTTCACAATTTTTGAACCTAGTATGTGAGCGTGGCAAAAGAAAATGCGTTTGGTCAATTTCTGTTAAATTGGATCGACCAGAAAATGGCCATTTTTCAAATGATCTCAGAATTCGACGAAACTAGTTTTGTTGGGACCGTAGCGTCAAAACATAGCTAGATTTATTTTTCTGGAATTTTTCGAATCAGTTTGTGGCCCTGGCAAATTGAAATGTACGTTCAAATTGAAAATTAAATGTTTTATACTTTAATTTGAAAAATAACTGACTGTAACAGTCGAATTGGCCAACGAAACATATTCCATTGTTTCCGGGATGGGGGTACTTAGCTAGGGGCGACAGTCGTTGGACTTGAAAAGGAGTTCGTTGGAGAAAACACTATTTAAAAATATAATATATATATCGGCCAATCAGAAATTTTCTTTCATAAATTAAAAAAAAAAAACCGTAACCCTCCACTTCAACGGCGAAAACCCAATCCACCCTTTCCACCTCGATCGCCGCCGATTCCGCCACTTCCAAGCGCCGCCACCACCACCCCTCGACGCAACTCCGCCTACTCTTCAAATCCGACCCCAACACCCCCTCCCTCGACGCCTCCTCCGCCTGAATCGAGCCGAGGAAGTCCGACGCTTCCCATCGCCGCCGCCGACGCCGCCGACCACCGAGCTGAACCAAACCACCACCGATAGGAAGCCCGCTCGAAGCTCTTCCACGTCCAACTCCCTGATCGTCGTCTAGGTCAGCGGATTTCGCGATAATTGCAAACCTAGTTTCGAACCAAATAGAAAGGTGAGTCCTTTTTGATGTCTGCACTTTGAAAAATCGTATCTTTTTGGTGTGTTGACGAAATTCGATGAAACAGGAAACATCGGGACCGCAAGGAAGCTCTCTACCACATAGAAGAAGCCGCGGATTTTTCTGAGTCATCTACGATTTTTATCACTCCGCAAACCAATGTGAGAAATCTAAATTAAAAGAATTTGAATGGAAAATGTCATGTATAAATTATATAAGCGAAATATAAATTACACACGTGTTGTATACCTCATGTACATGCGTGGTGTAAGCTATATAAGCGAAGTATGAATTATACATGCATAGAATAATTGATATATGTGTTGAAATGCAAGTGAAATATAGCAATAAAAATAATATATATATATATATATATATATATATATATATATATATACTCCCCTCGTCCGCAAACCATGGACGATATTTATTGTTGTGAATTGATGTGAAATATTGGATGAAAAATACGAATGGTTGAATAATTGTTTGTGGTTGATATTGTTTGGTTGTGGTTGAAAAATACCCATTGGTGATTGAAATGAATTGGAAATATTTGTGGAAATAAAAATAAAACATGCCGCCTGCGTGCGAATTAGATGCATGAATCCCCATTGTCAAAAACCGCGAGGTTTTAAGGTAGAGCGAGGAGTCGTACTAGGGACGGTGCCAGTTTTAACTACCCTGCCGTTATGCTGCCGAAATTTTGAATAATCTTTATGTGTTAGAATAATTTTCATATGTTGAAATAATTTTCATGCGTTGAAATTATAGTCATATGTTGAAACTATATCCATGTGTAGAAATGTTCATGTGTTGAAAAGTGATGTGTGAAAATTAAATTCATTTGTGAATGAATGAAGTGTCTAAACAATAAAAATCACATTTTTATAATATATATGAAGTATGTAAAATATTCGCCTTATATATAAATAGTTTCAACAATAAAAATTCTATCTTTCTTATATGAACAACATAAATAAAATATCCATGTGTGGAAATGCTCATGTGTTGAGAAGTGTGTGTAGTGGAAAAGATCATGTGTTGAATAAAAAGATCGAACAATAAAAATTACATTTTTATTGAAACTATGAAGTGTTGAAAACATTCATTTGTCGAATAAATATTTTAAGTGATAAAAATATCATTTTTATCATATATGTGATATGCTAAAGATATGCGGACGTTGAAATAAATATTTGTGAAGAAATATTATTTTTAACATGCATAGGAACTAAATAAAATAGTCATGTGTTGAAATGTATTTTAGTTCGCCAAAATTATCATCTTTGAAATGTGAAGCGTTAAAAATAGCCACTTGTTCAAATAAATGTGCATGAGTTGAAATATACATTAATTAGCTAATGATATGATTTTAGCCTATGCATGCAACATTAGAATGAATGGTGTTTTTAAACCAAAGTAAATCGAATATGAAGTTGAATGGAAAATGATAAGTGATAAAAAATGTATATATGTACATGCATATTTATTGAACATGTTATAGCAAAGGGGCTAGAGAAGAGGAATAAAATTTTGTGCCCGACAAATAGGTAAACATTTACTGTTTTGTTTGGGTGATGATTTTATGAGCCTGTTGGCTAGCCGCTTGGCTTTTTCTTTTTCTTTTTGACATGAGACGCCCGTGTGGCTATTTGGGAATTTTTCCAGCCCCTCCCGTACAAAGGAGGTTATGGCGAAATTTTCCAAAATTTAAAGGCGTTAGTGAAATAATTGAAGTGAAAACGATATAGGAATTTTTGAATGAACTATATTTATATAAATATATAAATATAAATAAAATTAAAACGAAACGTGGCCGTGCAGTTCGTATTTTGAAACCGTGATTTCAAACGACTAGTGCGGGAAATCCGACCATTGGATTTTCCCGAAACCGCAACCGTTGGGTTCGCCTTGGAAATATCTTTCCAACGGCACCAACTTGGTGAAGATCCGACGGTCGGATTGTCTGGAATGTTTAATTCAAATCTGAAGAAAAACAGTGCCAGAAACGATTATATATATATATATAATTAAATAAAATCGAATAACAACGCTGCAGTTCATAAATTGAAATCGTAACTTCAAATGGCTAGTGTGGAAGATCCGGCCGTCAGACTTTCCCAAAACTGAAACCGTTGGATTCGTTTTGAAATGACCTTCCTAATGATATAAAATTTGTGAAGATCCAACGGTTAGATTTTCAGATATGTGTAAAACAAAATTAGTGAAAAACAGCGCCAGTGCATCGACACGACTTGAAACGTCGTTTAATTAAATATGGCCGTTTTAAATTAAATAAAAATGGCGATATATCGTTATAAAATACTATAGACGATATAGAGTGGAAATAAACCAATTTTTTTTGTGTTTGCTTGATATGTGATGGTTGAATGTATTTAACATGAGAATTATAACTAAAGAACTGAAATGTGAATGTTGAATAGTCCAACCATGTGATAAATTGATTTGAAAATCTAAATATACGTGGGTTATTTGAAAAGGCCGAGTTCATCTCATTTCAAATAATCGATCGACGTTGAGAAGTCGAAGAGTCGAAGATGGTTGAAGACCGATGATCTTCACATTGGATGGATGGGCGCTACTGATGCTCGTGATTGGAGTAGCTACCATGAAGGAGCTGAAGTAGTAGCCGTCCAAACATACTGTTGATTGTACGGATATGCGAGGAATTGGTGCCTCCGGTTTCGTTCAAACCCAGAACGGACTTGTAAATGGACTGTGTGTCTGACATTGAATTTTATTCTGTGCTGATTGATCTCTGTTAAATATATATCTGTTTGGCGGCGGAGAATTTATTCTCTTGCTTAACGCCCTTCTCTGAGACGTACGAGCTCAGAGGTTATGTATTGACAGAAATCAGTCGCATGGAGTGGATTGCCTGTGTGGCACGCCTGAGTGGCATATGATCAAGGCTTCTGTTGCAAAAGCAAAGTCTTGTAGTTGATGATCAAAGCATGGTCTGTGTGACGTAGCTTTGTGTATAACGTGAATTCGCGAGCCTCACACCCCGGTATGAGTCAAAAAGGGAGACGGACCGCTGGGAAAGCACGACGTTTCTTTCTAGCTATGGTGGTGTCAGTGACCTACCAGCCCTGACATTATATATACTTTTCACCTGTGTGGTTGATGGAATGCAAGGCGCCTCGATTATAGGTCTGTAAGGACCGGGAAACGTGTGTTCAGGAATAACTAATCCTCAAAAGTAAGAGAGGACCGGCCCAGCCGATTCCAAGGATCAGAGTGGGGTCCTGGGACATTTGCTAGAGTGTCTCGAATCGGAGAGGAGCTTTCCCCTTGCCTCGACTCATGAAGGAATCCAATTTCCAATACAAAATATGCGGACGTGATTGTATTACTAGTACGGCGACATAGTGGTATGGGTCATTTATGCCGCCTATGATTGATATTTATGATTGAAATCGCTTTTGAAACATATATGCACTAGTAATAATATCAAACACTTTTGTTTAATTCGTATGAAGCATTTTTGGCCATTATAAGGTAAAAAATCTATCCTCCGGCTTGCGTTGCATTGTATGATAGGACCTGAGTCATATAATGGCTTCATTTTATAAAAAGCATTGTGATGATTTAATCATTTACTTTATTTCATGCACTAGCACTCATTGGAGTAAACCCGTTCCGCGAAAGTGGCGTGGTCCTTTGATTTGCCTTATTGTTGTTAATAAGTTATGTAGATTTCTCATACCAGTCCCATGACTGACTCGCAGTTTGTTTCACCTTGCAAACTCGGGTGCCCTCATTTTCACACGGGCAGCCTAGTTATAGGTTTCTGAGGCACCTTTTGGCTCATGGCGAGTGTAACACCCCACCTCCGCTAGGATCACTCACAAAGGGAATGCACTAGGTTTGGTGAAGCATTATCGAGGTAAACATGCACAGAAATATTACAAGACAGAACATATATAAAACAGTGGAAGTAAAACAAATTTCATTACCTTATAAAATAAGGTCTAAAGCCTTTTTACATCAGAATACATTAAAACCTGTCTTGCAATAGTAAAGAAGCATAAAACCTTTTCATAAATTATTCCCCAAAATAAAGCGGTGAAGCAGCCATAGCCACGAGAAGACCAAGCTATACATGACGACCTTCAAGCATAAGAGTTCCGAACTAAACAACATCATTTCCTCCCTGAAAACCTAGGGGGGGGAACGGAAGACAAAGAGGCGAAACAAAACGGGGTCAGTCATAAAGACTGGTAAGTCCTATCTACTTCCAGTATAAAAACAGGTAAAGGTAACATGACATGCATAAACTGAAAGTAAACATAAGGATGACGACAAGATAGATAAGCTAAACCAAGATAACTGGATGAACTACTGTAGCAAGATAAACTAAGGTGTCATGATAAACTACGGTGTCAAGATAAATCAAGGTATCACATCGTCAGGTTTCTATCAAGTATACTACCCCAAGGTATCTATCATGTCTAACATCCCACAGTATTTATCATGTATATTTGCTCTGCACCTCTCGTACTAGTATCCCAACCCGCGTCATGTGTTAACTATGAATGTCCCTTGCCCATTGTCATGTAATGGTCCATGTCAACCTAATATATAGCATATGTAGGTTTTCCCAACTCGTATGTTTCTTTCCATGTATAAGTTCAGTCCTTTGCCGTAGGCCGTACGGGCTTTCCCATGTAAATCTATACCACCTCCACGTAGTACCATTTTGTCCTTGAAGTTGTTTTGGACTGCTACCCTTGATCTGATTATGTTTTCTTACCATGAACTATCGCGTGTCCACTTAGGATTTATGCCACCTAGGACCACTAGGGATTATGCTACCTAATGAACGTTTCCGTGTCTCGGTTTGGGTTCAAGCCACCTAAGGCCACTAGGGATTATGCCAACCGTCAACCACGCCCTTTATCCTACGTATATATCGTGAATCGTTTTCCATGTCTAGACGCACATGTATCTCAACGTGCCATCCGAGTTCCGTGCCAGGGCAAATCGAGAAATACAGAACTCGGTCGGGAGCTTTAAGTCGTCTGCTGATGCAGATATCAAGGTTTGTTTTTGTATCCGTGGCTATGGTCCCACGTGACCCCTCCCTCAACTACTGAAAGGCAATCCAAGAAAAATCATGTATGAGAACTACATCCCGGCCCCACTATAGCCCCACTTTCCTATGGGCCAACCTCACCCATGACTCGATAGCAAGAACATGGTCTGTTGGGAGTTCTCTGCCTTTCCGTACGTACACGATTGACTAAAGATGGTAGGTAGTCGGCGACGTGCTATCCAGGGCAAAAACAAGTATCGTCGACTCCACGCTAATCCATCCCAGTCTTTAGGTCGCTCGCATAGCAACCAAGGCATACTCTTGGCTCTTCTACCGCAGACCTTAACCTCTGTAAGGCCAGGTTTCATGGACCATCTGCCACCTCACAGAGGGATACCAAGAGTACCCTCACGTCCCCCGAAGCTACCGCTTCGTCACCCAGTTCGTTGGAGCCTTTATCTAAGTCAGATAATTTGCTCCTCCTCGTGTGTTTAAGCGATGACCTACCGTATCGGGTTACTCATCTATTGTGAACTGGTCCAAATCTATGACTAAGAATTATTACTTAGTTTCCTAAACTAAGGTTTACCACTTAATCTCCTTTTCCGTTATCCTTGTTAATCCCGGTTTTCCACCTAGTCCCCTGAACTAGGGTTTTGTCTAATGGGTTAAGTATTGTCATTTAAGTTCATGACTTAACCTGCCTACGAATCATGTCAAGATTTGGCTAAGTATTCAAGTCCAAGACCTAGCCCTACAAGTTGGTTAAGTATACCAAGAAGCTCATGACTTAACCCTATTCAATCATCAAGTCAAATTGGTTAAGTATTTGTTTATCTTAACCCTATCAGATTATCATGTTAAATTGGTTAAGCATAGATTACCTTAACCTCATCGGATTATCGAGTTGGATTGGTTAAGTATATATTAACTTAACCTCATCCACTAATCGTATTGCAATGGTTAAGTATATTTAAAAGGTCTTGTGACTTAACCCTATCAGGTCCGCATATTAGATTGGTTAAATATAGGTTACTTAACCTCATCAAATCATCATGTATAATTGGATAAGTATAAGTTACTTAACCTCATTGAATTACCAAGTTTAGATTGGTTAAGGGTTTAACTTAACCCCATCGAATTACCGTGTCTAGATTGGTTAAGTGTAGGTTACTTAACCCCATCTAATTACCGTGTTTAGATTAGTTAAGTCTAAGTTACTTAACCCCATCTAATTACCAAGTCTAGATTAGTTAAGTGTAGGTTACTTAACCCCATCCCCTAATTGTCTTGTTTGGTTAAGTGTCATTAAGAAATCAAGTCCGGTTCCACTTAACCTACCTATTCGTGTCATATCGGTTAAGTGTCATTAGTCAAAATTACTTAACCTTTTCATGTGGCATTAATTAAATTAATGCACCCCAACCTCTCACATTAGACTTTGTTGTGGTTACTAGTTAAGCTGGGCGGGTCCGGGTAGATTTAAACCACAACCTAGTCTAACCTCGGGTTTTAAGCGCTATATGACCAACTACTCACATTGGGTCCTATTGTTTGTAGCCACTAGTTAAGCCGGGCGGGTCCGGGTAGATTTATGCTACAAACTCAACCCAACCTCGAGTTGGCCACTTTCATGTTTGGTCTAGTGTCATATTACACTTACAACCCATACGTGTCTAGTTTCAAGTCCTATGTTTACCCCATATGTCATGTCCACATTTAGGTGTATCATGAGTGCCATATTTTCATGAAATCCCATGTCAAATTATCATGTCATAATCACGCTCGTCTATCCTACCCCAAATCGTGTTTCCAACCCAAGTAAAAGCGAGTCAATATAGTAAGGATACTATGCTACATATTGTCCTCAAAACATGCACGATGCCAAAAAGGGATTGGCCACAAACATGCATAGTATCATAAGGGAATTTGGCCACAAACATGCATAGTATCATAAGGGAATGTGGCCACAAACATGCATAGTATCATAAGGGAATTTGGCCACAAACATGCATAGTATCATAAGTGAATTTGGCCACAAACATGCATGATAACATAAGAGGTTTGGGTTCATTTACATGCATAAGCCCCAAAGTCAAGTCTTTGCCAGTGTTTCACAAGTCAAATGGTTCCCAAAGGTTCATGCTAACATTCCATAGATAAAGATTCAAACTTGCAAGATAAACTAGGTTAAACATAACATGAGTGGCATGATTAAGTCGCTAAAACTTAGCCCAAGGTCATAGATCATAGAAAAGGGGCAAAATTAGGTTCACATAGGCTAGCATACTTATGTTTCATCGCATTTTATTCCATGTCACATTAGAACCACCATTAGAATCTACAAGTAGCTAGAACTTTCATAGCGAGGCTTAGGGAAAGATCATGAATCGTCTTGACCAAGAAAGGTGGCTCCTTTGTTGAAGAATCGTCATGAAATTTGCGTAGCAACGTTGATCTCTCCCTTGATTTGATGTAGCAAGCTAGCACCTTTGATTCGGATCCGATTTGAATGCATGAGCTCTTGGAGTTGGAGATGGAGGCCATGATCAAGATAGATTTTGGCAGCACTTAGTTGTAGGATTGATTTTTAGTGATTTAGGTTAGGTCCTAGGGTGTTTTTATAGAGATTAGGAGTAGTTTAGGCCCTTAGATTAACCCTAGGATAGATCTGAACCCCCAAAACCCGTCACAGGCCAATAGACCAGACTCAAAAGCATGTCTTGAGGAACAAGTCAGGCACACCCAGGCCAACTGGCCGACCACCCAAGTCGACAGGGGTGTCGACTGGGCAGTCGACACCACCTGGGGTGTGTCGACTCCCAAGTCGACTCCCCAGTCGACTTGGGGGTGGCGGGAATTTTTCCCGCCTCTTCTGCTTGGCTGAATTTGAAATTTGAATTCAAATTTGAACTTGTTTTTGAACTTAAAATTTTCTGAAAACTTTGACGGGCCATAACTTGGTCATACGGACTCCGATTTTCGAAAACTCGGACTCTATTTCGCGTATTTTTTCGAGACGAACGCAACGGCACAGCCCGTTTCCCTTGATTCAGATTTTATAATTAAATTCTGCCTTGATTCTCGTCTTAGCATGTTGTAAAAATCCGGGTTGTTACATTCTCCCCAACTTAAAGGATTTCGTCCCCGAAATTTCCAAGTTAGGAGGAACGTATCCTACCATCCATCATCCATCTACTTAAAACATCATCCACATGCAACCATGGTCCTTAAAAGACTCCAACTGCTTTATGAACACATGCAGAAAGTGTGTGTATATGTTCCTTAGCTAATGCTAATGATCAGGCCTGAATGATCTTTCTAATGCAAAATATGTTTAGTGCCATGAGTCCAACATGTATGCAAATAATCCTAGTCATATAAACACTATATGTGTGCTCAAACATTCATTCATATGAAACATCTGCATGACAACACATTAACTTTCAAACAAGTATAAATACTCGTGCATATGCAATGCAAAATGTGAGTGCGTCGATCTAGTATCTAACGTGTATTCGCGCATCCACGAGCAACCACTTGCAACCATTTGCAACCATATCAATCATAACATGTTTCAAATATATGTTTACATCCATAGAGTTCTACCTAAGGTTCCCAAGATAGGATCGAGGAGATAAACAAGACAAACTCCTTACGGGGTTTGTAACAGAAACAGGACCGAGAGGATATCCACCAAGCGATAGCATGCAAGTAAGCTCTACAGGTGAACCAAGGATCAAAGATATACTCTTAAAAAGAGACATGATGCGCGTGTCTAAGCCGCATTTCCATGAGCTTAATTCCATTATGCCTTGACCGCCTTTGACTTCATGATTCCGTAGCTCCTTGATTCCTATTTCCAAGGTATGAGTCGGAACCCATTTCACTGTCGCCTCTCGTTTCACTTCCACTTATTCTTTCCCTAGTATGTTCGGCCCAAACATATCTGCGTACTCATGCAAGCTCTCCAAAATTCACTAGTGAATTCTGGATCTCGTTTACCGATGCCAATCCATGTTACCACGTGCACTTACTAGGGTGATTCCTATAACCCATGCTCAAGCGGAATGAACCATCCGTCTTATTGGCGAACATTACTCGATCGGATCAGAGATTCTCGATAAATGCATCAAGAGATTCTAGGTAACTAACCATGACAGAACCGAAAAGGTTACACGAGACTTCGAGGGTATTACCAAGGCAAGTTAAGAGTTTAACTACCCTTCTTTCAAAACCGAGAATGGCATCCCTTACTGGATAACCACTTCATCCCTAGAATCCATCCATAGCTCAACAATAGAAGCATTGCTTCTAATCTCAACACCTGGCATTTACACTCTCAATTCCAAACAAGTCATGAACAAATGGACCGATCTCCAACCAGATTTTGGGACAAAAGTGGGATCTTCTACCATGCTAGTACTAAGGTGCAGAGACTTAACTATCGAAGCAGACTTAAATGATGCGATGATCAAAACAAAGTCGGGACGATAGAAAAGAAAGGCTAAACCTTTAACAGAAACGGTACCATCCCTCTTAGGTACGCTAGGGGTGAGAGCATACAATTGCCATCTCGTTGATCTTGTCCTTGCCTTCCTTCGTGGATTAATCCATACCAACAAGTTGCTTATCCTTACGTCCGTGTCCTTTATCCTTGCTCTTATTACCCTTCCTTGTAACATGGTAACAGGCCTCTCGAGAACCACCTCCATCTCACGGAAAACACTTCGTAGCTAGACAAGGATTAGTCGGAGTTAAAACTACTGTGACTACAGATGGAGGAAAGAAAGGAAAAGAGATTCGATCAAGGAAACAAAGGATAGTGCTAATGGCTTTTGGGGAATAGCCTTTAAAAACTTTTCTTGAAAAATGCTTCTTTGTAAACGGTTTCTCAAATAGTTTTCAGAAGGTTTTTAAAAAGTTTTGCCCAGTCTGGTAACCTTCTGCTCTGATACCAAATGTAACACCCCACCTCCGCTAGGATCACTCACAAAGGGAATGCACTAGGTTTGGTGAAGCATTATCGAGGTAAACATGCACAGAAATATTACAAGACAGAACATATATAAAACAACGGAAGTAAAACAAATTTCATTACCTTATAAAATAAGGTCTAAAGCCTTTTTACATCAGAATACATTAAAACCTGTCTTGCAATAGTAAAGAAGCATAAAACCTTTTCATAAATTATTCCCCAAAATAAAGCGGTGAAGCAGCCATAGCCACGAGAAGACCAAGCTATACATGACGACCTTCAAGCATAAGAGGTCTGAACTAAACAACATCATTTCCTCCCTGAAAACCTGGGGGGAAACGGAAGACAAAGAGGCGAAACAAAACGGGGTCAGTCATAAAGACTGGTAAGTCCTATCTACTTCCAGTATAAAAACAGGTAAAGGTAACATGACATGCATAAACTGAAAGTAAACATAAGGATGACGACAAGATAGATAAGCTAAACCAAGATAACTGGATGAACTACTGTAGCAAGATAAACTAAGGTGTCATGATAAACTACGGTGTCAAGATAAATCAAGGTATCACATCGTCAGGTTTCTATCAAGTATACTACCCCAATGTATCTATCATGTCTAACATCCCACAGTATTTATCATGTATATTTGCTCTGCACCTCTCGTACTAGTATCCCAACCCGCGTCATGTGTTAACTATGAATGTCCCTTGCCCACTGTCATGTAATGGTCCATGTCAACCTAATATATAGCATATGTAGGTTTTCCCAACTCGTATGTTTCTTTCCATGTATAAGTTCAGTCCTTTGCCGTAGGCCGTACGGGCTTTCCCATGTAAATCTATACCACCTCCACGTAGTACCATTTTGTCCTTGAAGTTGTTTTGGACTGCTACCCTTGATCTGATTATGTTTTCTTACCATGAACTATCACGTGTCCACTTAGGATTTATGCCACCTAGGACCACTAGGGATTATGCTACCTAATGAACGTTTCCGTGTCTCGGTTTGGGTTCAAGCCACCTAGGGCCACTAGGGATTATGCCACCCATCAACCACGCCCTTTATCCCACGTATATATCGTGAATCGTTTTCCATGTCTAGACGCACATGTATCTCAATGTGCCATCCGTGTTCCGTGCCAGGGAAAATCGAGAAATACAGAACTCGGTCGGGAGCTTTAAGTCGTCTGCTGATGCAGATATCAAGGTCTGTTTTTGTATCCGTGGTTATGGTCCCACGTGACCCCTCCCTCAACTACTGAAAGGCAATCCAAGAAAAATCATGTATGAGAACTACATCCCGGCCCCACTATAACCCCACTTTCCTATGGGCCAACCTCACCCATGACTCGATAGCAAGAACATGGTCTGTTGGGAGTTCTCTGCCTTTCCGTACGTACATGATTGACTAAAGATGGTAGGTATTCGGCGACGTGCTATCTAGGGCAAAAACAAGTATCGTCGACTCCACGCTAATCCATCCCAGTCTTTAGGTCGCTCGCATAGCAACCAAGACATACTCTTGGCTCTTCTACCGCAGACCTTAACCTCTGTGAGGCCAGGTTTCATGGACCATCTGCCACCTCACAGAGGGATACCAAGAGTACCCTCACGTCCCCCGAAGCTACCGCTTCGTCACCCAGTTCGTTGGAGCCTTTATCTAAGTCAGATAATTTGCTCCTCCTCGTGTGTTTAAGCGATGACCTACCGTATCGGGTTACTCATCTATCTGTGAACTGGTCCAAATCTCTTGACTAAGAATTATTACTTAGTTTCCTAAACTAAGGTTTATCACTTAGTCTCCTTTTCCGTTATCCTTGTTAATCCCGGTTTTCCACCTAGTCCCCTGAACTAGGGTTTTGTCTAATGGGTTAAGTATTGTCATTTAAGTTCATGACTTAACCTGCCTACGAATCATGTCAAGATTTGGCTAAGCATTCAAGTCCAAGACCTAGCCCTACAAGTTGGTTAAGTATACCAAGAAGCTCATGACTTAACCCTATTCAATCATCAAGTCAAATTGGTTAAGTATTTGTTTATCTTAACCCTATCAGATTATCGTGTTAAATTGGTTAAGCATAGATTACCTTAACCTCATCGGATTATCGAGTTGGATTGGTTAAGTATAGATTAACTTAACCTCATCCACTAATCGTATTGCAATGGTTAAGTATATTTAAAAGGTCTTGTGACTTAACCCTATCAGGTCCGCATATTAGATTGGTTAAGTATAGGTTACTTAACCTCATCAAATCATCATGTATAATTGGTTAAGTATAAGTTACTTAACCTCATTGAATTACCAAGTTTAGATTGGTTAAGGGTTTAACTTAACCCCATCGAATTACCGTGTCTAGATTGGTTAAGTGTAGGTTACTTAACCCCATCTAATTACCGTGTTTAGATTAGTTAAGTCTAAGTTACATAACCCCGTTTAATTACCAAGTCTAGATTAGTTAAGTGTAGGTTACTTAACCACATCCCCTAATTGTCTTGTTTGGTTAAGTGTCATTAAGAAATCAAGTCCGGTTCCACTTAACCTACCTATTCGTGTCATATCGGTTAAGTGTCATTAGTCAAAATTACTTAACCTTTTCATGTGGCATTAATTAAATTAATGCACCCCAACCTCTCACATTAGACTTTGTTGTGGTTACTAGTTAAGCCGGGCGGGTCCGGGTAGATTTACACCACAACCTAGTCTAACCTCGGGTTTTAAGTGCTATATGACCAACAACTCACATTGGGTCCTATTGTTTGTAGCCACTAGTTAAGCCGGGCGGGTCCGGGTAGATTTATGCTACAAACTCAACCCAACCTCGAGTTGGCAACTTTCATGTTTGGTCTAGTGTCATATTACGCTTACAACCCATACGTGTTTAGTTTCAAGTCCTATGTTTACCCCATATGTCATGTCCACATTTAGGTGTATCATGAGTGCCATATTTTCATGAAATCCCATGTCAAATTATCATGTAATAATCACGCTCGTCTATCCTACCCCAAATCGTGTTTCCAACCCAAGTAAAATCGAGTCAACATAGTAAGGATACTATGCTTCATATTGGCCTCAAAACATGCACGATGCCAAAAAGGGATTGGCCACAAACATGCATAGTATCATAAGGGAATTTGTCCACAAACATGCATAGTATCATAAGGGAATTTGGCCACAAACATGCATAGTATCATAAGGGAATTTGGCCACAAACATGCATGATAACATAAGAGGTTTGGGTTCATTTACATGCATAAGCCCCAAAGTCAAGTCTTTGCCAGTGTTTCACAAGTCAAATGGTTCATGCTAACATTCCATAGATAAAGATTCAAACTTGCAAGATAAACTAGGTTAAACATAACATGAGTGGCATGATTAAGTCGCTAAAACTTAGCCCAAGGTCATAGATCATAGAAAATGGGCAAAATTAGGTTCACATAGGCTAGCATACTTATGTTTCATCGCATTTTATTCCATGTCACATTAGAACCACCGTTAGAATCTACAAGTAGCTAGAACTTACATAGCGAGGCTTAGGGAAAGATCATGAATCGTCTTGACCAAGAAAGGTGGCTCCTTTGTTGAAGAATCGTCATGAAATTTGCGTAGCAACGTTGATCTCTCCCTTGATTTGATGTAGCAAGCTAGCACCTTTGATTCGGATCTGATTTGAATGCATGAGCTCTTGGAGTTGGAGATGGAGGCCATGATCAAGATAGATTTTGGCAGCACTTAGTTGTAGGATTGATTTTTAGTGATTTAGGTTAGGTCCTAGGGTGTTTTTATAGAGATCAGGAGTAGTTTAGGCCCTTAGATTAACACTAGGATAGATCTGAACCCCCAAAACCCGTCACAGGCCAATAGACCAGACCCAAAAGCATGTCTTGAGGAACAAGTCAGGCACACCCAGGCCAACTGGCCGACCACCCAAGTCGACAGGGGTGTCGAATGGGCAGTCGAAACCACCTGGGGTGTGTCGACTCCCAAGTCGACTCCCCAGTCGACTTGGGGGTGGCGGGAATTTTTCCCGCCTCTTCTGCTTGGCTGAATTTGAAATCTGAATTCAAATTTGAACTTGTTTTTGAACTTGAAATTTTCTGAAAACTTTGACGGGCCATAACTTGGTCATACGGACTCCGATTTTCGAAAACTCGGACTCTATTTCACGTATTTTTCCGAGGCGAACGCAATGGCACAGCCTGTTTCCCTTGATTCAGATTTTATAATTAAATTCTGCCTTGATTCTCGTCTTAGCATGTTGTAAAAATCCGGGTTGTTACAGCCAGGCTTGACTACACCGTGCTGACTTGGATTTTCTCCGCCATTATTGTATCTATATTATGATTCCGCCATTGGCGATGTAGACTGATATTTATTTTGTGTACTCTTTATGTATGATTCCGCCTCAGGCGATGGTGACTGATTATGTATCATTATGCACTAAGTTGTATCCTGTACTGTGCTCTCTGATGTGATGATATCTATATGATTCCGCTGTCATATGTGTGTAAATTATTCTATTTTCTGTTTATGCTATTATCTGTGATCTGCTAATGATGATTAATGTGTTATATTCCAATGATTATCCTTAACACCGTGTCACGGGGTTTTGGGATCGTCACAGCTGGTATCAGAGCTTTGGTTAACCTTAGTTCTGGAGAATAACACATTAAACACTTCGTCAAAATAGAATCAGTAGTATTCTAAGGCGAGTCGCTCATTAGAGATAGGACTAGTAAAGTCCTAGAATGAGCCGAGCAGAATAGCAAAAACAATTTGATCAGTCCATCGTTACCTTTCCGTAAATTTTCTGCTTAACTATGCAGTAAACTATCATTTCTGTTAGCTGACTCTTTCCTTGCTTATACAGAATTTGACAAATGGCTACCAGAGTAGCCGCCGCTAGAGGAGGCCGTGTCGGCCGAGGCAGAGGACGGGGAGAAGCCCCAGTTCAAGAAGGACCTTTGATACAACCTCCGGCCGCTCAATACTTCGAGCTAGACCGTGTAGCTAAGAGATACAAAAACTTAGGAGGCAAGACCTTCTCAGGAACTGGCACAGTAATAGAGGCCCTTGCATGGCTCAAAACATGCGAGAAAATTCTTGAAGGCCTAAGGCTTGGAGACCAAGATAAAGCTATTATGGGCGCCTGGCTTATGCAGGAACAAGCTGAACTATGGTGGGAATCTCTCACCGCCGGGAATAGAGAAGCTGGAAGAACATGGGATGGATTCAAAGAACTCTTCAAGGAGAAATATGTCCCAGAACAAGCACTAGAACGAATGCACGATGTCTTCGCCAACCTCCAGCAGGGGGATCTTTCCGTGCAGGATTATCTGAATAAATTTACACTGTTGTCGCCCTATGCTCCGGAGCTCGTCGCCACTACAAAGTCCAAAAATAAGAGGTTTATCCTTGGGCTAAGGCGACAGTATCATGATAGAGCCATGACCCATGTCAAGATGAAATTTAATGAACTAGTGGAAATGACATGCAACTACGAAGATATGAGAATTGAAATCTAGCGGTTGGATTTTGAATTGTGTCCAAATCAAATTTGGAAAAGGTCGTTATGGATGCAATTCGGTGGCCATTATTGGAAACCGACTGTACTGCGTTGATAAAATTATTAAAAATATTAATAATTTGTGTAAAATCATAATAAATGATTTGGAAAGAATTTGGATGAAAAATTCCACGTTTGTAAAGATAAAAATATATTTTTATTAAAATGAACTAGTTATTAACTAGAAAGATAATCCAACATTTTTAAATAAATAAATTGGATTTGTGAACAGTTTTAATCTAACCAGAATTTTCCAAAGTATGAATTGGAATGGATTTGAATAGAAATATTCTCCGGAATATTTCGGTATTGGATTCCATGATTATACAGATATTGTTGAGGAATTTGGAAGATATATATATATATATCGTTATTCCCAATATGATATTTGTTGATTTCAGAATTTGATATTGAGTATAAGCCGATATAATTTCTATTCAGAGCCTTGTATTTAATATCAAATTGGATTTTGGGTTTTTCATGAGTGGTGTCTTTATTAACACTGTCCTTAAACCCCGATGAGAAAAGAATGAATTTTTTAAATAAGATTTAGTGAAATGTACCAATTAATTAATATTTAATTGGAATTGAAATGAAAATGGATTTTGGGTTTATCGTGAGGGGTGTCTTTATTAACACTGTTCTAAAACCCCGATGAGAAAAGAATGAATCTTTTAAATAAGATTTATTGAAATGTACCAATTAATTAATATTTAATTTGAATTGAAATGAAATTGGATTTTTGGGTTTATCGTGAACGGTGTTTTAAATAACACTTGTTCTTTAACCTAATTAAATGTGAAGAGATGATTTGGAATTTATAAATCTTTTTATGAAGATTTAATAAAAAAATTCCAAAGTAAAGTTTTCCAATTTAATATATTAAATTGGAATTGAATGAAATTCGATTTGGTAATAATCGAGATGAGCTTCTGTAAGGAAGACCGTTACTATATATGGAATTTAAAAGACTTTGTCGTTATTCCATTTATATTATTAGTCTGATACGGGAATTTAAATCGATTATATACCGTTATGATTTCCGTGTAGATTCCATTTTGATGGAAGATGATTTTGGGTTTACCGTGAACTGTGTTTTAAACGACACTCGTTCTTTAACCCAGTAAAGACAGGATTTATTTCCAAAATTTGAATAATCATTAAATAATGAATTTTGGAGATCAAAACTAAATGGAGTTTTAATGAATCTATAATTAGATTGAAATGGGAATGAGATAATTAAAATTATCGAATTCATGAAATGATCGAGAATGGAGTACCGCCAGTTTTACTCCAGGCAATAGTTAAATCTTTATTTAGATTTGAACATGAAATGGTAATTAAATTTACCGATAACACTGTGGGTGTTAGATATGGAGTACTACCAGTTTTGCTCCATGGAATGAATAGATTGGGATTGGGAAATTAAACAAATGATTACTTCGATAAGGTTCGCTAATCCCGATTTGTTTGGAAAACCTTAATTTGGTTTAAATTATGAAAAGAGTATTTGAATAAAAGAATATTCTAGATTGGAAGGAGGCGTATGTTGTGTTTTTATAGCATTTGTTTATAAGATACGTGGATTATTCGGAAAGGCCGGGTTCATACCCATTCTAAAAAATTGATTCGTCGATAATTCGACGATAAAGAAGGTGGTTGAAGATCGGAGATCTTCATATCGTTTGGATGATTACGGATGTCTTGATTGGGCTGTACACCCAAGAAAAGGTAATAAGAGGTGATCGTCCAGACGTGCTTGGAGGTCGACCGGATATACGAGGACCACTCTCTGGTATTGGACATATGGGACGAGGAATAAGGTGCCACCAGTTTCGTTCAGACCCAGAACGGACTTGCAAATGGATAGTATATCTGACATTGTATTCCTTTATACTGTATTCATTGATCTCTGCTAAATATATATCTGTTTGGTAGCAGAGAATTTATTCTCTTGCTTAACACCATTCTCTAAGACGTATGAGCACATAGGTTATACATTGGCAGAAATCAGTGGTACGGTATGTAGTGACAGTGTGACATGCTGAGTGACATGATCAAGGCTTTTATTGAAAAGCACGACCTTGTGGTTGATGATCAAAGCACAACTTTAAATAGCATAGCTTTGTGTATAACATTAATTCGCTAGCCTCACACCCCGGTGTGAACCAGAAACGGGAGAGGACCTCAAGGAGGACATGCGTTTCTTTCTAGCTAGGAGCAGTGTCATGATATGGAGCCTAGACATTTTACTCATTTGGATGTTGCATATTATTTGATGGATAGAGAGGCACCTCGGATATATCAGTCACTACGGGGCTGATGGATGATATGGTCGACATACTGACTAGACTTACACCCCATAGGGCGGGGAAACGCATGGTTCAGGGATTATTAATCCACTAACATAAGTGTGTACCAGCCCTGATGCTCCAAGGGTAGATGCGTTCTGATCCTGAGACATGGGTTAGAGCGTCTCGAATTCGGTAAGGACGTTCCCTTACCTTGGTTCATAGATGGAATCCAATTTCCAATATGTGACATTTCAGTTTTAATTGTAGAACTAGTATAGCGACATGATATATGGTACCCATGCTATCTATGATTGATACATTTATATTTGAAGTTGTTTCTAACACTATGCACTTATAGTAATATCAAAAATAATTTGTTTTAAACGTACCAAGCATGTTTGGCTATTCTAAGGGAAAACTCTATCCTTCGGCTTGCGTTGCCTTGTGTGATGGGACTTGAGTCTTATAATAGCTTCATTTTTTCAAAAAGCATTGGGCTGTTTGTTTTATGCACTGGTATTTTTGGGAGAAAACACGTTCCATGTTATATGGCGTGGTCCCTTGATTTACTTTATTTTTAAAAATAAAGTTTTAAATAACAGTTTTATTTCTCACACCAGTCCCATGACTGACCTTGTAACACCCCGTGAATTCTATAACGTTAAGCTTCACGAATTAAAGTATAATTAATTATAAATGATGAAATCAAGGGAAATGGGTTAAGCCATTGCGTTCGTCTCGAAATTCTGTTTGAGATAGAGTTCAAGTTTGCGTAAAACGGATATCGTATGAAGAAGATATGGACGAACGAAGTTGGGCAGAAAAACCGGAAAACGGGTCAGAATGCACTGGCGCACTTGTGAAGTGCGCCAGAACAAAGTTGAACTGGCGCACTTGGGAAGTGCGCCAGTACAATTTTGGCCTGGCGCACCTGCCAAGTGCGCCCAGGTCAGAAAGACCTGCTGGTCAGGCCCTGGCTGGCCTGGTCAGGGTCTGGTCGAATTCTGATGCTTGGCTGAGTCACTAGGGCTTACATGTCTCTTTCTTATTTGCCTCTCTTGAGATGGATGGTCTGGATTCACCCTAGCTTCATCGACGGCTCAAAACAATTTAAAATTCTATAAATACAACTCAAGTCTAACCCTAAATTCACACAAATAATAGAATACAAAAGCCGTCATGCTGTTGGAGAGGAACTAGGAATAGCCGTCAATTAGAAAGCCTAGAGACAAGCCAACAAGCCTAAGAGACGAATCAAATTAAAAGAAGATCAAAGCTTAATCAAATCATTCAACGCAACTTTGCTACCCAAAGGAGAGCATCTCCAAATCAAAATAACATAAATTAGAAATTAAGAATTCATCACACGTTGTAAGTATAGTGACCTTTCAGAATATGAATAAAAACTGTGATGTGATTCGATGTGAATGAAAATAGAATCGTGTTGTTATAATTTTTGTGTATTGTAATGGTTCTACCATGACTTGTGTATTGATGTTTGTGGCATAAATTGATTGATGCAAGCCTATTGAACAATTGTATATGAAAACAATGGCACTTGCAAGTTTGTGGCAAAAACTAGAAATTGATCCCCTTTTGTATATGTCAATGGCATGGACTATGTATATTCCCTTAGTCTAAATTAGAATTTATGTAAACATGTTATATACATTCTATGCCTACATGACCCAAAACCTATGATATCATTCTTATGTTTATTGGCAAGTATAATTAGATCTATGTTTGCAAGTATAATTGGATCTATGTTTCATAAACTACGAAAGTTAATGTTTATTTGCAAAATATAATTGGTTCTATGTCAAACATCGTTTGGGTTTCATAAACTATGCAAGTTCATGTTGAAATAGGCTATATGATTAGATGTAAAAATTGTACATTTTGATGAATATATAACATGCTAGTTTTGTGGTCGATATTATGCCAAGTTAACATGTTTAAACACAAGTTTGTATTTGCCTAAACTATGCCATTTCATATGTCACCTACTTAGTCATACTTTGATTCGAATGCAAGTTCACATGACCCATGTTATATGTTAGTTGAATCGCCAAATTGCAAGTTCATGCGCCACACACCTTTATGTATTACATGTTCTTGATTTCCTCTTTTCCTCACGTTTATAAAGTTGGGCTGAATTGTGACAAGCCCAACACATGTTATAACGTTGCGAACAAACGGGGGTAATAACGTTGGGTGTAAAATATGAAAATATATGTTGGCATGTTTGGCACATGCCAATGATTATGACACATAAGCGGTATGAATTGAAATACCCAAAAATAAAAGATATGACATTTACATATAGTTGAAAAGTAATAAAATATGTAAAGTTAGAAAACACGATATGCTTAACCCGAGGTTGGATTGATTTGTGATGTAAACCTGCCCGGACCCGCCCGGCTGTCCAGTATTCACAACAATACCTATCCAATGTGGGTGGTTAAGCATTAAGCCCAATAAGGACCCAAGGTTAGACTGAGCTACGGTGTAAACCTGCCCGGAACCGACCGGCACATCCAGTAACCGTAGCAATACCTGTCTAATGTGAGTGGTCTGGTGCTCCTAAGAGGCTAAGGACAGATGGTAGGGTTAAGTCAACTATAACACTTAACCAAATTCAACATGTTAACAAGAATTGATGGGTGGGGTTCGGTAAATATAGATACTTAACCACTTAACATGTTTGACTAGAAAATCCTGGTAACGAGGGACCCGTTTCAGCAGTAACCCAAAGTTAGGTATCAACGGTACATTGAAACTAGGCAGGGTGGGGCACGATTACTGGGCTGATTGTAAGCGGTCAAACGACGGCGGTGGGTGCACAGTGCAGGTCTAACGGGGTGCGGGCGTGCACACACTCCGGAGCAGACAACCAGGGTACTGGGGACACCAGTAGTATAACCTATGTCTTCTAGTTTTGTGTCGGGGCCGCCACCATGGGTTTTGATACACCCCATGGTGGGACCACCATAGGTATCTACAATTCTTGGGGGCCGTTTGACACATGTTAACGCGAGTAGGAGTCGATCTTTAATAAGAATGGGGATCTCTTCACCCTCACCATGGGGTGCCAGTTAGAACGAATTCAAATAGGTGCAGAGATATAGTGTGGGTGTGATAGTACGTTCGACACTTCCTTAGCTTGTGACACTTTCCTATTTTTAGTTTACATCCATCATACCCTTTTCTTATTCACATATTGAAGAGTTACTAGATTTACTCAGGCTTTATGTATGACCCTATTTTCTTTTCGTCTTCTTTTCTTTCGTTTCCCCCCCAGGTCCACAGGGAGGAAACAGCTCAACTCAGTCAGGCTCTTTACAAGCACCAAGAACGTAGATGTATGATTTGGATCTTTCTTGCTCGGATAATGGCTTTGGATATCACTATGGGGATTTTTGTCACTTTATTTATGTTTTCATGCTTCTTTAATAATCAAGGCAGTTATGAGGTTGTAATGTTGAAAGTATTTTGAGACAATTATGGAAATCTTTGTTTGATACACGTATTGATGAAATAAAAGATTGTTTGGTTTCTACTGTTTAAAATATGTGTATTTATATCTGTCTTGAGTTCATTTGTGGCTTTTACTTATAAACCTCCACCAAAGTTAAGGCATTCCCTTTGTGAGTGACCTTAATGGAGGTGGGGTGTTTCACTTGGTATCAGAGCATAGGTTTACCAGACAAGATAAAAGTTTTTGAAATTGTTTTCAAAAAGAAAGTTTAAAGAAGCATTTTTCAAGAAAAAATATTATATTTTAAAAGACATAATCCCCCAAAGCCATATGCAACTATCTCTCTCTATCCTTCGTTTTGAATCTTTCCTTTCTGTTTTAGCATGTCTGGGGACCTTACTCCCCTGCTACAGATGCTTTTACTCCTCCTGCTCCTCTACGTGAACCAGCAAACGGAAGAATCGTCAAACAAGAAGACGGATAATAGTCAAGGAGGAAAGGACCACAACAATAATAACAAGACACGTGAGAAAAGGAAATGTTATTTCTGTGGCATTGTTGGACATGTGGTGAACGATTGCAGAAAGAAGAAGGGGAAGATGAGTGCTACTTGCTTCCATTGCGGTGAGGCTGGACAAAAGGCTAGGAACTGCCCTAAGAAGCAAGGGAAAGGCCCGCAAGCAGGACCTTCTGGGGGTACCTCTTTAACTTCTTCTCCTAGATGCTTTGTTTTATCCTGCTTATCTTCTCAATCCTATCTTGAGAACTTTATGTAGTAATATTTCTGTAGAAAGTGCAGTTTATCTTTATGATCAACCAGTTCGTACACTTTTTGACTCTGGTGCATCACACTCTTTTATTTCATCTTCCTTAGTAGAATCTCTGCATCTAGACACTAGTATGGTAAAGGATCCCTTAGTAGTTTCAAATCCAATTGGGGGCTCCGCTTACTTGTCAATGGTTTGTTTGGGTTTGAAAATATCTATTCTCAGCGTTGAGTTTAGTTGTAATGCCTTTGTTTTGGGCTTCTCGGGATATGGTTTGATCTTAGGCATGGACTGGTTATCCAGTAATAGTGCCATTATTGACTGTGAGAAAGGAGTAGTTAGACTCTTGACTCGGCTTGGTAATACTCTAGAAATTTCTTGTAAACCTTTGAATGCTGCTATGCTTAGTTATCTAGAGTCGCTTGATGCTTCTGATGAGAATTTGCAATCAGTTAGAGTAGTCCAGGAATATCCGGATGTCTTTGAGGAAGTGAAAGGCTTACCTCCGAGGCAAGAAATAGACTTCCGCATATATCTTGTGGATAACGCAAAGCCTGTAGCTTTACCTGTCAAACACATGGCTCCAAGGGAGAGAAAGGAGCTCAGTAAGCAGGTTAAAGAACTTCTCGAAAAGGAGTTCATTAGATGGAGCATTTCAGAATGGGGTGCTCCAGTGGTGTTCGCAACCAAAGCAGACGGTTCGCTTCGCCTTTGCGTCGACTATAGGGAGTTAAACAAATTGACCAAGAAAAATAGGCACTCTCTTCCCCGAATCGACGATTTGTTTGATCAGCTTGTAGGTGCGACGGTCTTCTCCCAACTTGATCTGGCAACTGGGTTCCATCAGCTAAGAGTAGCTGAAGACAGCATTGATAAGACAACGTTCAGAACCCTAGACGGTTTCATCGAGTGGCTTGTCATGCCTTTCGGCTTGATAAACGCACCCGCTTATTTCGTAGACCTAATGAGCAGGGTGTTCAGAGAATTCCTCAACAAATTTGTGGTTGTCTTCGTAGATGATATCTTAATCTTCTCAAAGAGTGAGGAAGAACATGCTCAGCATCTGAAAGAAATCATGGATACTCTTCGTGCACATCAACTAAAAGCCAAATTCTCCAAGTGTCACTTCTGGAGAAATGAAGTAAGGTTTCTTGGGCATATAGTGTCCAAAGAAGGGTTGGCTGTGGATCCCGCGAAAGTGGTGGCAGTACAAGATTGGAAGACACCAAGAAATGCAACCGAAGTTCGAAGCTTTCTTGGGCTAGCTGGTTTTTATCGAAAGTTTATTAGGGATTTCACGAAAATCTCAGCCCTACTCACAAGGCTAACAAAGAAGAATCTGGCGTTCACTTGGGATTTGGACTGCGAGTTTGCTTTCCAACGATTAAAAAGGGCTCTCACAATAGCCCCAATTCTAACTCTGCCTGACGGAAGCAAAATGTTCACAGTATACACGGATGCATGTGGAATGGGACTAGGCGCTGTTCTAATGCAAGAAGGAAGGGTAGTAGCTTATGGCGGAAGACAATTGAAGGTTCATGAAAAGAACTACCCAACCCACGATCTTGAGTTAGCCGCCATTGTCTTTGCACTTAAGTCTTGGCGTCATTATCTCCTAGGTGAGAAGTTTGAATTATACACTGACCATAAATCGTTGAAATATATCTTCTCCCAGAAGGATCTTAACTTGAGGCAGCAAAGATGGATGGAGTTTCTTGCCTCGTATGATTTTGAAATTTCCTATACTCCCGGAAAAGGCAACGTGGCAGCAGACGCGTTGAGCCGAAAGAAACTACCCCTAAGCCCTCTCTTTGTGGAAAGGCAAAACTTGGAGTATATAGCCAGTTTTAACTTTAGGCCCTCCTCGGATTTTGTACCGGGTTTGTTAGCATCTCTCGAAGTACGCCCTACTCTCTTAGACTCAATAGGGGCTGCCCAACGTGAAGACCCTCAGCTTGTGGATGTGATTGATAAACTTATTAGGGGTGAGACTTCTAGTCACCTCAGTAGATACGCCATCGATGATAAGGGTTGGATGAGACGAGATGGAAGATTATGCGTCCCACAAGCAAGGGAGTTGACAAAGAAGGTTCTCGAGGAAGCGCATCATTCCAAGATGACTATACACCCTGGCGGTGATAAGATGTACAAGGATATAAAAAGGACTTTCTTTTGGAGCGGCATGAAGCAAGATGTGGCAGATTTCGTTTCTAAGTGCATGACCTGCCAACGGGTCAAGGCGGAACAAAAGAAGCCTGGAGGACTACTTCACCCTCTAGAGGTCCCACAGTGGAAGTGGGATAGCATTTTAATGGACTTCATTGATGGACTGCATAGGTCGAAAAGAGGCAACACTAGCATTTGGGTAATAGTGGATAGGCTTACTAAAAGTGCCCACTTTATACCTATCAAGAGTAGAAGGACTGCCTCATCTTTAGCATCTCTTTATCTCAAGGAAATAGTTCGACTCCATGGGATACCCTCCAGCATTGTTAGTGACCGAGACCCTATTTTCACAAGTGAGTTTTGGCGGAGTCTGCAAGAAGCTGTAGGCACACAGCTATGTTTGAGCACGGCCTATCACCCCCAAACAGATGGCCAGACGGAAAGGGTGAATAGAGTTTTAGAGGATCTTTTAAGACTTTGCGTTCTTGACTTTGGAGGGACGTGGGAGGATCATCTTCCTTTAGTGGAATTTGCCTACAACAACAGCTACCAAGCTACCATCGGCATGGCACCCTTCGAAGCCTTGTATGGAAGACCGTGCAAATCACCAACTTGTTGGTGGGAGTCTACAGATAAGCTTATACTTGGGCCAGACATGATTCGAGAAACTTCAGAGAAAGTGGACTTGATACGTAGGAGAATGAAGACAGCCCAAGACAGACAGAAATCCTACGCCGACAAAATAAGGACCGACCTTGAGTTTGAGGTTGGGGACAAGGTTTTCCTTAAAGGTATCCCCTTTAAGGAACGTCGTTCTCTTTGGATCCGCAAGAAAGCTAGCACCAAGATTTGTAGGACCGTTCCCTATCATCGAGGAGATTGGGAAAATGGCTTATAGAGTAGATCTGCCTGAAAGATTGGCTGGAATTCACAACGTCTTTCACGTTTCTCATCTCCGGAAATGTCTACATGAATCAGCGGAAGTGGTGGAGCCAAGCATTCTAAAAGAAGCCGAAGTGGAACGCGAAGCAACTGTGAGGAGAGTTCCAAACCGCATCATAGGAACTGAAGTGAAAAAGCTACGCAACCGCGAAGTCAAACTCGTTAAAGTTCAGTGGAGCGACGCCGAGGAAGACGCGACTTGCGAAACTGAGGACAGAATACGCGCTGCCTACCCTCTTCTTTTTGAGGGTACATCTTTGACCTCTCTTTTTCTTAAGTTGTGCTTGTATCTATCTTTTTAGGTATATCTCCTCGATATTATCCTTTATCCTTAGGTAGAAACCCCTTTGGATGTAAACATGTATTTGAAACATGTTATGGTTGATGGCTGCAAGTGGTTGCAAGTGGTTGCTAGTGGATGCATATACACACACAACCTAGGTCTTAGATCGACTCAATCACTTCATACTGCATATTCATATATGTATTCTTATTTGTATATGGTTGTAAACTTGATATGCTGTCATATGGTCGTCGCATTTGTATGAATAGTTGTGCACTCATGTAGAATTATGAGTAGGAAAAATTTGCATACATAATGGATTCATGACACTTACATGATTCGCATTAAGGAGGTCAACTGAATCAGTAGACCGCCTGATTTCTGCATTAGATAAGGACATGTACACACACTATGCATATGATCATGAAGCATTAGAAGTCTTTTAAGGACAGTGGATGCCTGTGTTTTTTGGTTGAGTAGATGGACTGTTGGATGGTAGGATATGCATTCTTCCTAACTTGAAGATTTCGGGGACGAAATCCTTTTAAGTGGGGGAGAATGTAACACCCCGTGAATTCTATAACGTTAAGCTTCACGAATTAAAGTATAATTAATTATAAATGATGAAATCAAGGGAAATGGGTTACGCCATTGCGTTCGTCTCGAAATTCTGCTTGAGATAGAGTTCAAGTTTGCGTAAAACGGATATCGTATGAAGAAGATATGGACGAACGAAGTTGGGCAGAAAAAACAGAAAATGGGTCAGAATGCACTGGCGCACTTGTGAAGTGCGCCAGAACAAAGTTGAACTGGCGCACTTGGGAAGTGCGCCAGTACAATTTTGGTCTGGCGCACCTGCCCAGTGCGCCCAGGTCAGAAAGACCTGCTGGTCAGGCCCTGGCTGGCCTGGTCAGGGTCTGGTCGAATTCTGATGCTTGGCTGAGTCACTAGGGCTTACATGTCTCTTTCTTATTGGCCTCTCTTGAGATGGATGGTCTGGATTCACCCTAGCTTCATCGACGACTCAAAAAAATTTAAAATTCTATAAATACAACTCAAGTCTAACCCTAAATTCACACAAATAATAGAATACAAAAGCCGTCATGCTGCTGGAGAGGAACTAGGAATGGCCGTCAATTAGAAAGCCTAGAGACAAGCCAACAAGCCTAAGAGACGAATCAAATTAAAAGAAGATCAAAGCTTAATCAAATCATTCAACACAACTTTGCTACCCAAAGGAGAGCATCTCCAAATCAGAATAACAGAAATCAGAAAACAAGAATTCATCACACGTTGTAAGTATAGTGACCTTTCAGAATATGAATAAAAACTGTGATGTGATTCGATGTGAATGAAAATAGAATCGTGTTGTTATAATTTTTGTGTATTGTAATGGTTCTACCATGACTTGTGTAACACCCCGTATGTTGAATAACTTGTTATAATATAAATCAGGGCAGAATTAAATTTTAAGATCTGAATCAGGGGAAACGGGCTATGCCATTGCGTTCGTCTCGGAAAAATACGCGAAATAGAGTCTGAGTTTTTGTAAATCGGAGTCCGTATGACCCAGTTATGGCCCATGTAAGTTTTTAGAAAATTCTAAGTTCAAAACAGATTTAAATTTCAGGTTCAAAATTCGAAAATTAGGCCAGGCGGGCTGGGCGGGAAAATTCCCGCCAGCCACCCCAAGTCGACTGGGGAGTCGACTTGGGAGTTGACACAGCAGGACCCAAGTCGACTGCCCAGTCGACTTGGGAGTCGACACAGGTGGCCGGGCAGGTTTGGCCTGGGTGCACTGTTTTGGCTGTTGGGCTGTGTTTGGGGGCTTGTGACGAAATCTGATGGCTCTAAACTAATCTAGGGTTAATCTAAGGGCCTAAACTACATTCTAAATCTATAAATACACCCTAAGACTACCCTAATCCATACTAAAAATAGATACAACGTCATCATGCCGTCAAAATGCAACTTAGAAGGAGCCTCCACAAATTAGAGAGGAAGATAGCTTCTCAAATCAACTTCTAATCAACTCTAGCAACTAAATCTTCTTCATAGGAGTGCTAATCAACAAGTTGTGAGTTTCTATGCCTTTAGCAAGCAATTGCTAAACTAATTATGATAGGATGTAATGAGTTTATGGTTATGAATGTGGATCAATGCAAGTTATGTTATCATATGCTATGTGCCCATGATGTTAGTTATGCAAGTTTTATGCTATATGTCCATGATGCTAGTTATGCAAGTTTTATGCTATATGTTCATGATGCTAGTTATGCAAATCACTATGATAAACATTGATCCATTATGACACCATGTTATGCAAGTTTGGTGTTTGATTATATGCAAGTTCATATATGACATGTTATGCAAGTTTGGTGTTTGATTATATGCAAGTTCATATATGTCATGTTATGCAAGTTTGGTGTTTGATTATATGCAAGTAACATGTGCAAGTTTACACCTTTGTATGATATGCATACATATGCAAGTTTACCCCTTTGTATGTCATGCATATATATGCATGTTTACCCCTTTTTATGATATGAGTAACATATGCAAGTTCATCCATTTTTAGACCTATGACATGTATGCAAGTTTATCCCTTTATGATAGGTCTATGACATAAACATCTATGCAAGTTACCCTCTTTATGACATATGTGATTCATGCAAGTTTGGGTTGATTATTTATGCTAGTTGGGTTTGATGCTATGGTCATATATGCAAGTTGACACCTTTAAAACCCATGTTGATGCTAATGTTATGCTAAGTTGAACCCATTGTATTTGTGATGAATCTTCCCTTTTAAGTATATCATGTTAGCGTATTACGTGGGGAACGATGGGGTTAATATTCATGTTAACAAAATTGTGGTGCAGTGTAGTAATTATCCTTGGGTGGGTAGATGCGTCTTTACCGTTATCTTCGTTCTTCCTATGTCTAGTTGGCTGCTTAGTGTAGTCATTTATCCCCAGTTGTTACCGTACCAAGTTTATATCATACCCTAATTACTTTAATGATTGTATTGTTAAAGTTATAGGACTCGCTCTAACTTATGTCTGACCCCGTTGTTTTTTTATCTTTTTCCCAACCCTCAGGTTCTCAGAGTGGGCCTAGCACTAGTGGGCTTTGATCAGATTGCTTTATCTATCTTTTGGAGCTTGGACCGTTGATGTAAAGCTCAGCTTATCTTTTCTATTATGGCTATTAGTTATGTAGTGGGATTATGTACTTATGTTTTTATCAGGATGGATATTTAGTACTTGACTCTTGTTTTATGGTTTTGTTATTGTGACCAAACATGTTTACCTTCTGCTGCAATGAAATGATGTTTTAGTTAACAAGTATTATTTATATCTGTCTTGTTGTAATTTTTCTGTTCTATATTCACTTAAAATACTCCACCGAAGTTAAGGCATTCCCTCAGTGAGTGACCTTAGCGGGTGTGGGGTGTTACACGTGGTATCAGAGCTAAAGGTTACTAGAACAGATAAAAAAATTTGGAAAAATTATTTTTCTAAAAACATTTTTGAAGGAGTATTTTCAAAAACATGTCTTTTAAGAGAAAAGTTTTTGAAAGAAAAGCATAATCCCTAATAGCCATATCTTTATCTTTCGAATTCTCCGTTTTGAATCTTTCCTTTTTCGTTTCAGCATGGCTGAAGATCTTAACTTTCCGGAGGGTGTAGCGATACCAGTATGGTATAGGAGATTGATGGAGGCTAGGGCCACCGCTGCGGGTCCAGCAAATGTTCCTCCACCACCGGTTGCACCCGATCTTCCTCCCCCTCCTCCTCCTCGCGCGGATACTTTTGCTAAGACTTGCAAGGAATTTAAGGCTATGGGAGGGAAACCTTTTCAAGGATCAGAAACTTTTGTGGAAGCTAGGGATTGACTTAAGGAAACGGAAGAGTTGATAGACATCTTTGAGATGGAAGAAGGAAAGAAAGTCAAGTTAGCTGCTTGGTTAATGAAGGGAGAGGCCTCGTTCTGGTGGGAGGTTACTAATGGAGAACGCCTAGTTGACTCTTGGGCGGATTTCAGGCAAAGGTTTGAGGCGAAGTTTCTTTCACGTGCGGAAGAAAATCTGTATATGGAAAGGTTCTTGACACTAAAGCAAGGAAACTTATCAGTGAAGGAATATGTCAACAAGTTTAATCAGCTAGCAAGGTTTGGCATGGACATGGTGAATACACCGGAGAAGAAGGCTCTGAGGTTCGTTAAAGGCTTGAATGAACCGATGCATGGATTGGCTATGACTCACATCCCTATGGGGGCCACCTTTGAGAAGCTAGTAGACATGGCACTCATGCATGAGGAAGAGAAGGGTCCCAATGCTAATAAGGCACCCGAGAAGAAAGGAGATCAGAAGAGACCTCAACAGCAACAGCAAAACAAGGGTGGGAAAGGCAACGGTGGCAAGGGAAAGAAGAAGCGCTTCAATTGCGGGACACCAGGCCACCTCAGCAAAGATTGTCGGAAGAAGAAGAAGACTGGCTGCTTCCACTGTGGCGAAGCAGGGTATCTAGTGAAGGACTACACTAAGAAGGGGCAGAGGACGAGATCTACCTCAGGAGGACAGGTGCAAGCTCTTATGGCACCAGGTCAGGCAAGGGGGCAAGTTCAGGCTCTCGCGGTTCCACCGATTCAGGAAAGAGGTAGAACTATTTCCGTTGAAAGTCTGGTTTTTCTGTTTGATCATCCTGTCCGTACTTTATTCGACTCTGGCGCATCGCATTCGTTTATCTCATCATTATTAGTTGAGTCACTGCACTTAGACACCAGTCTAGTAGATGATCCCTTGGTTGTTTCAAACCCAATTGGGGGCTCCACTTATTTGTCCATGATATGTTTGGGTTTGAAGATTTCCATACTTAGCGTTGAGTTTAGATGTGATGCTTTTGTTTTGGGCTTCACGGGCTATGGGTTGATTTTGGGCATGGACTGGTTATCCAGTAATGGTGTCGTTCTTGATTGCAAAAGGAGAGTTGTTAGGCTCATGACCCGCTTGGGGAACACTCTCGAGATCTCTTGTAATCCCATGAATTCTGTTATGCTAAGTTATCTTGAATCGCTTGACGCCTCGGTCGAGAGTTTGCGATCTGTTAAAGTGGTCCGGGAATACTCGGATGTGTTTGAGGAGGTGAAGGGCTTACCTCCGAAGCGGGAGATAGACTTCCGAATATATCTGGTGGACAATGCTAAGCCAGTATCTTTGCCAATGCGCCACATGGCTCCTCGTGAGAGGAGGGAACTCCATAAGCAAGTAGGGGAATTGCTTGAGAAGGGGTTCATAAGACGAAGTATATCGGAGTGGGGTGCTCCAGTAGTTTTTGCCACGAAGGCAGATGGGTCCCTCAGACTTTGTGTAGACTATAGAGAACTCAACAAACTTACAAAGAAGAATAGACACCCATTGCCGAGGATTGATGATCTCTTTGATCAGTTGGTTGGCGACTCAGTGTTTTCGCAGTTGGACTTAGCCACGGGGTTTCATCAGTTGAGAGCGGCTGAGGATAGCATAGACAAGACTGCCTTTAGGACTCCGGATGGTTTCTATGAGTGACTGGTGATGCCCTTTGGTTTGACGAACGCCCCCGCATACTTTGTTGATCTGATGAGTAGGGTGTTCAGGGAGTACCTTAATAAGTTCGTGGTGGTCTTTGTGGATGACATCTTAGTCTTTTCTAAGAGTGAAGAAGAGCATGCCCTACATCTTAGGGAAGTGTTGGAGACTCTTCGAGCGCATAGCCTTAAGGCTAAATTCTCTAAATGTCACTTTTGGAGGAAGGAGGTGCGGTTCTTAGGGCACGTGGTCTCCAAAGAAGGGATAGCTGTGGATCCCGCGAAGGTAGTGTCCATCCAAGATTGGAAGGTTCCGAAGAATGCTACCGAGGTGAGGAGTTTCTTGGGGTTGGCTGGCTACTATAGGAAGTTTATCAAGGACTTCGCGAAGATATCAGCCCCATTAACTCACTTGACGAAGAAGAATCTAGTCTTCACATGGGACGTAGATTGTGATGATGCGTTCCAACGGTTAAAGAGAGCTTTAACCACAGCTCTGGTCTTAGTGTTGCCAGATGGGAGTAAGCCATTTGTTGTTTATACCGATGCTTGTGGGACAGGACTAGGCGCAGTCTTAATGCAAGAGGGAAGGGTAATAGCCTATGGGGGAAGGCAGTTGAGAAAGCATGAGAAAAATTACCCTACGCATGATCTAGAGTTGGCCGCTATTGTTTTTGCGCTTAAAACTTGGTGCCATTATCTTCTTGGCGAGAGGTTCGAATTGTTCACCGACCATAAATCTTTGAAGTACTTGTTTTCTCAGAAGGAATTGAACTTAAGACAGCAAAGGTGGATGGAGTTCTTAGCATCCTATGATTTTGAGATAGCGTATACCCCTGGCAAGGGTAACGTGGTGGCAGACGCCTTAAGCAGAAAAAGGTTGTCCTTGAGTCCATTGTTCGTGGAACGACGAAGCTTGGAATTATCTCGATGTTTGACTTCAGACCTTCCGTTGACTTTATACCCGGTTTGCTATCATCCTTAGAGGTCAGACCTACTCTTTTGGGACGGATTGGTGAGGCACAGCGGGACGACCCACAGTTGGTTGAGTTAGTGGAGAAGCTCATAAGGGGGAGTCGTCCAGCCATTTGAGTAGGTACACCCTAGATGATAAGGGGTGGTTGCGTAGAGACGGTAGACTTTGTGTACCGCAAGACGAGGGTTTGAAGAAGGCTGTTCTTGATGATGCACATCGTTCGAAGATGACCATTCATCCCGGTGGGGACAAGATGTACCAAGATATGAAGCGAGTTTTCTTTTGGGCCGGTATGAAGAAGGATGTGGCCGAGTATGTCGCTATATGTTTGGTGTGCCAACAAGTGAAAGCGGAGCAAAAGAAACCTGGTGGGTTGCTTCACCCATTGGAAGTTCCGCAATGGAAGTGGGATAGCGTCTCGATGGATTTTATCGATGGATTACCGAGATCGAGGAAGGGTAATACGGGAATTTGGGTTGTGGTAGACAGACTTACTAAGAGCGCCCATTTCATACCCGTGAAGAGTAAGAGGACTGCTCCATGGCTAGCTTCAGTTTACCTTCGAAAGATAGTTCGGTTGCATGGTGTACCTTCTAGCATAGTGAGTGATCGAGATCCCATCTTCACTAGCGAGTTTTGGAAGAGTTTGCAAGAGGCGGTAGGGACTCAGTTGTGTTTGAGCACCGCATATCATCCTCAAACGGACGGCCAGACCGAGAGGGTGAACCGTATTCTAGAAGACCTTTTGAGGCTATGTATCTTAGATTTTGGAGGTACATGGGAAGAGCATCTTCCACTGGTGGAGTTCGCGTATAATAACAGCTTTCAGTCTAGTATTGGTATGGCTCCATTCGAAGCTCTTTATGGAAGGCCTTGTCAGTCACCTACATGCTGGTGGGAATCTACGGATAAGATCTTGCTTGGGCCCGATATGGTTAGAGAAACTTCGGAAAAGATTGATTTGATTCGAAGAAGGATGAAAGCGACGCAAGACAGACAGAAATCTTATGCGGATAAGAGGAGAACAGATCTTGAGTTTGATGTTGGGGACATGGTCTTTGTCAAAGTATCTCCATTACGGAATGTTGTTCGCTTTGGGTCCGTTGGAAAGTTAGCACCAAGGTTTGTAGGACCGTTTCCTATTAAGGAAAGGATTGGACAGATGGCATATAGAGTGGATTTGCCCGAGAGACTTAGTGGTGTACATGACGTATTCCATGTGTCACATTTGAGGAAGTGCCTACATGAGACCGCAGAGGTGGTAGAGCCGAGCTTGCTTAGAGAAGTGGAGGTAGAGCGTGATGCGACGATTCGACGAGCTCCTACTTGCATCCTTGGGTCAGAGATTAGGAAGTTGAGAAACAGAGAGGTTCAACTAGTCAAAGTGCAATGCGGAGATGATGAGAGCAACACTACTTGGGAGACAGAAGCGAAGATGCGTTCGCTGTACCCATTCCTTTTTGAGGGTATATCTTTTAATTTCTCCTTTATCGTTTGTCTAGTTCTTATCTTATCCTTAGTATGTCCTCTCTTTAGTACCTTTGACCTTTAGATAGTGTAAACCTATGGTTGAAACATGTGTTTGAGACATGTTATGATTGATGGATGCGTGTGGATGCAAGTGTTTGCTAGTGGTTGCTCGTGGATGCATATACACACACTTTAGACACTAGATCGGCTCAGTCACTTCATATTGCATATTGCATATAATTGTGCGTAGGTAGCTATATTAATGGATGTATAATGGTTGTGTTATCATATGGATGATGCATTTTGGTGTATGGTTATGCACACATGTAGAAATAGTATGTGTCGATAGGGTTCTTTCGCATACATATTGGATGCATGGCACTACCATGGTTTGCATTAAGGAGGTCAACTGAATCAATAGACCGCTTGATTTTGCATTAGCCAGGGAACATATACACACACTTTTTGCATATGTTCATACAGCATTAGAAACTTTAAGGACAATGGATGCCAGTGTTTGATGGTTTAGTAGATGGTTGTTTGGTTGGTAGGATACGTTCTTCTTGACTTAGAGATTTCGGGGACGAAATCCTTTAAGTAGGGGAGAATGTAACACCCCGTATGTTGAATAACTTGTTATAATATAAATCAGGGCAGAATTAAATTTTAAGATCTGAATCAGGGGAAACGGGCTATGTCATTGCGTTCGTCTCGGAAAATACGCGAAATAGAGTCCGAGTTTTTGTAAATCGGAGTCCGTATGACCCAGTTATGGCCCATGTAAGTTTTCAGAAAATTCTAAGTTCAAAACAGATTTAAATTTCAGGTTCAAAATTCGAAAATCAGGCCAGGCGGGCTGGGCGGGAAAATTCCCGCCAGCCACCCCAAGTCGACTTGGGAGTCGACACAGCAGGACCCAAGTCCCCAAGTCGACTGCCCAGTCGACTTGGGAGTCGACACAGGTGGCCGGGCAGATTTGGCCTGGGTGCACTGTTTTGGCTGTTTGGCTGTGTTTGGGGGCTTGTGACAAAATCTGATGGCTCTAAACTAATCTAGGGTTAATCTAAGGGCCTAAACTACATCCTAAATCTATAAATACACCCTAAGACTACCCTAATCCATACTAAAAATAGATACAACGTCATCATGCCGTCAAAATGCAACTTAGAAGGAGCCTCCACAAATTAGAGAGGAAGATAGCTTCTCAAATCAACTTCTAATCAACTCTAGCAACTAAATCTTCTTCATAGGAGTGCTAATCAACAAGTTGTGAGTTTCTATGCCTTTAGCGAGCAATTGCTAAACTAATTATGATAGGATGTAATGAGTTTATGGTTATGAATGTGGATCAATGCAAGTTATGTTATCATATGCTATGTGCTCATGATGTTAGTTATGCAAGTTTTATGCTATATGTCCATGATGCTATTTATGCAAGTTTTATGCTATATGTTCATGATACTAGTTATGCAAATCACTATGATAAACATTGATCCATTATGACACCATGTTATGCAAGTTTGGTGTTTGATTATATGCAAGTTCATATATGACATGTTATGCAAGTTTGGTGTTTGATTATATGCAAGTTCATATATGACATGTTATGCAAATTTGGTGTTTGATTATATGCAAGTAACATGTGCAAGTTTACACCTTTGTATGATATGCATACATATGCAAGTTTACCCCTTTGTATGTCATGCATATATATGCATGTTTACCCCTTTTTATGATATGAGTAACTTATGCAAGTTCATCCCTTTTTAGACCTATTACATGTATGCAAGTTTATCCCTTTATGATAGGTCTATGACATGAACATCTATGCAAGTTACCCTCTTTATGACATATGTGATTCATGCAAGTTTGGGTTGATTATTTATGCTAGTTGGGTTTGATGCTATGGTCATATATGCAAGTTGACACCTTTAAAACCCATGTTGATGCTAATGTTATGCTAAGTTGAACCCATTGTATTTGTGATGAATCTTCCCTTTTAAGTATGTCATGTTAGCGTATTACGTGGGGAACGATGGGGTTAATATTCATGTTAACAAAATTGTGGTGCAGTGTAGTAATTATCCTTGGGTGGGTAGATGCGTCTTTACCGTTATCTTCGTTCTTCCTATGTCTAGTTGGCTGCTTAGTGTAGTCATTTATCCCCAGTCGTTACCGTACCAAGTTTATATCATACCCTAATTACTTTAATGATTGTATTGTTAAAGTTATAGGACTCGCTCAGACTTATGTCTGACCCCGTTGTTTTTTTATCTTTTTCCCAACCTTCAGGTTCTCAGAGTGGGCCTAGCACTAGTGGGCTTTGATCAGATTGCTTTATCTATCTTTTGGAGCTTGGACCGTTGATGTAAAGCTCAGCTTATCTTTTCTATTATGGCTATTAGTTATGTAGTGGGATTATGTACTTATGTTTATATCAGGATGGATATTTAGTACTTGACTCTTGTTTTATGGTTTTGTTATTGTGACCAAACATGTTTACCCTCTGCTGCAATGAAATGATGTTTTAGTTAACAAGTATTATTTATATCTGTCTTGTTGTAATTTTTCTGTTCTATATTCACTTAAAATACTCCACCGAAGTTAAGGCATTCCCTCAGTGAGTGACCTTAGCGGGTGTGGGGTGTTACAACTTGTGTATTGATGTTTGTGGCATAAATTGATTGATGCAAGCCTATTGAACAATTGTATATGAAAACAATGGCACTTGCAAGTTTGTGGCAAAAACTAGAAATTGATCCCTTTTTGTATATGTCGATGGCACGGACTATGTATATTCCCTTAGTCTAAATTAGAATTTATGTAAACATGTTATAGACCTTCTATGCCTACATGACACAAAACCTATGATATCATTCTTATGTTTATTGGCAAGTATAATTAGATCTATGTTTGCAAGTATAATTGGATCTATGTTTCATAAACTATGCAAGTTCATGTTTATTTGCAAAATATAATTGGTTCTATGTCAAACATCGTTTGGGTTTCATAAACTATGCAAGTTCATGTTGAAATAGGCTATATGATTAGATGTAAAAATTGTACATTTTGATGAATATATAACATGCTAGTTTTGTGGTCGATATTATGCCAAGTTAACATGTTTAAACACAAGTTTGTATTTGCCTAAACTATGCCATTTCATATGTCACCTACTTAGTCATACTTTGATTCGAATGCAAGTTCACATGACCCATGTTATATGTTAGTTGAATCGCCAAATTGCAAGTTCATGCGCCACACACCTTTATGTATTACATGTTCTTGATTTCCTCTTTTCCTCACGTTTATAAAGTTGGGCTGAATTGTGACAAGCCCAACACATGTTATAACGTTGCGAACAAACGGGGGTAATAACGTTGGGTGTAAAATATGAAAATATATGTTGGCATGTTTGGCACATGCCAATGATTATGACACATAAGCGGTATGAATTGAAATACCCAAAAATAAAAGATATGACATTTACAAATAGTTGAAAAGTAATAAAATATTTAAAGTTAGAAAACACGATATGCTTAACCCGAGGTTGGATTGAGTTGTGATGTAAACCTGCCCGGACCCGCCCGGCTGTCCAGGTGTCACAACAATACCTATCCAATGTGGGTGGTTAAGCATTGAGCCCAATAAGGACCCGAGGTTAGACTGAGCTACGGTGTAAACCTGCCCGGAACCGACCGGCACATCCAGTAACCGTAGCAATACCTGTCTAATGTGAGTGGTCTGGTGCTCCTAAGAGGCTAAGGACAGATGGTAGGGTTAAGTCAACTATAACACTTAACCAAATTCAACATGTTAACAAGAATTGATGGGTGGGGTTAGGTAAATACATACACTTAACCACTTAACATGTTTGACTAGAAAATCTTGGTAACAAGGGACCCGTTTCAGCAGTAACCCAAAGTTAGGTATCAACGGTACCCTGAAACTAGGCAGGGTGGGGCACGATTACTGGGCTGATTGTAAGCGGTCAAACGACGGCGGTGGGTGCACAGTGCAGGTTTAACGGGGTGCGGGCGTGCACACACTCCGGAGTAGACAACCAGGGCACTGGGGACACCAGTAGTATAACCTATGTCTTCTAGTTTTGTGTCGGGGCCGCCACCATGGGTCTTGATACACCCCATGGTGGGACCAGCATAGGTATCTACAATTCTTGGGGGCCGTATGACACATGTTAACGCGAGTAGGAGCCGATCTTTAATAAGAATGGGGATCACTTCACCCTCACCATGGGGTGCCAGTTAGAACGAATTCAAATAGATGTAGAGATATAGTATGGGTGTGATAGTACATTCGACACTTCCTTAGCTTGTGACACTTTCCTATTTTTAGTTGACATCCATCATACCCTTTTCTTATTCACATATTGAAGAGTTACTAGATTTACTCAGGCTTTATGTCTGAACCTATTTTCTTTTCGTCTTCTTTTCTTTCGTCCCCCCCCCCCCCCAGGTCCACAGGGAGGAAACAACTCAACTCAGTCAGGCTCTTTACAAGCACCAAGAACGTAGATGTATGATTTGGATCTTTCTTGCTCGGATAATGGCTTTGGATATCACTATGGGGATTTTTGTCACTTTATTTATGTTTTCATGCTTCTTTAATAATCAAGGCAGTTATGAGGTTGTAATGTTGAAAGTATTTTGAGACAATTATGGAAATCTTTGTTTGATACACGTATTGATGAAATAAAAGTTTATTTGGTTTCCGTTGTTTAAAATATGTGTATTTATATCTGTCTTGAGTTCATCAGTGGCTTTTACTTATAAACCTCCACCAAAGTTAAGGCATTCCCTTTGTGAGTGACCTTAATGGAGGTGGGGTGTTTCAGACTTGGAGTTTATTGTTTTAAACTAAACTCTGGGTGCCCATATTTTGTACACGGGCTGCTAGTAGTTTTGGTTTTGCAGATTATTTCTTTTCCAGGATCCTAGATTTATAGTTGGAGCTATATTCGGAAAGCTTTGTATCCGTGTGTCTCTTTCAGTTGTGTTATGTATTATTTTTCCGCTGCTATGTAAATTTTTTTAACCTCTGATATTTTTTTATGTATATTATTTATTCATACTATGTTATATTCTTGTACTATGATGTAATTATTGTAATAGCAACGAAGTGTTCTTCTGTTTATGTTCCGATTAGTCTTGTTCTCAAAGCAGTCTTGCTTCTTGTTCGGTTAGGCCAGCCGGGAAGGTCGGGTCGCTACACGCGGTGCTCTAAGCCATGGTTGTTTTCGCAATATCTAGGTCTTTTCTTTGACCTAGACCAGATCTTGAAGCAATTACAGAAGTATTCTCGTCTTTGTGTTCTGATTTAATGAATATTGAGCAGGTGAGCTCCTCTTCGATAGTGGCTCGTGTGGTTTCGCTGGATTCTTTTGTGGGTCTGTTTCGCCAACGTTTCGTAATGGTTGCTGATATTTTCCTTGAACTGTCTCCACTTTACTCCGGTGCTCTTGCTACTCCTGATTTGGCCATCTTTCGAAGGGGTAGCTCTGCCTGTCTCCTCACCGAGGAGGCGCTTTGTACTCTGCCTGATGTGACTTCGGAGAATGGGAATCACCACCCTGTTCTTACCAAGTTTGGCTTTTGTAGGTATGGTGGCCATGGTTTTGTGGCACCTGTAATGGGTTTTATGGTTGGTTCGGCGTGTTGTGGAGTTGCTACTTTGGATGGCATTGTCAAAGAAGACTTTGGTTTGTTTGTTGGTGGCTGGGAAGTGATGCCCCCTCCTCAACATCAACCCAGCTCTGTGCCAGGTCGATCAATGGCTATGTCGCAAGTGCTTATGAAGAACTAAGGAGATTGACCCTGTACTTATTACTCTTATTGTTCATCGAACCTACAGCTGCTTTAGAGTGGGCGACCCCTGAAACGTCGTCGACGCCAATGGTATTCGAAGAAATTGAAATGAGTTGCTTCTCTTATGCTCTATGTGGATTGCAGAGAGCCATCGTTGATACTCCTTTTGTTGCCAGTTCTCTTCTAATACAACATGAGTGTTTTTCTGCTGGTTTTGCGGATCAGGACCATTCGGTCTGTTGCAGTCGAAGTTATTACTATTATTGGGGTGCCTAGTAATGAATCGTTGGCTCCTCCAGCTATCTTTTCTGATATATTGGTCCATTCCACTGTTTGCATGCGATATTTGGTTGGTTGTGTGGCTTCGAGCATAGCTTCAAGCAGCGTTTTTGTGTTTCAGATCCAATTGGTCAACGACTTAGGACTAACCTTCATCTTCAGCCAAACAGTTCCTCTTTAGGCGTGGCAGCAGAGATTAGCTTGATAGATGTCGATGGGTCGGTGCTTCTTGGTAACATACGTTTTGGTTTGGTGGATGTACCTGCTCGACAGCCTTATTGTGTGGGTACTGCAGTGTCCTCATTGGTTGGTTTCTCTCATTTGCTGGAGCTCGTTGTTATTGGTGACTGCTGTTCCTTATTTGATGCAACTCTCCCTACAGATTTGGCTTTCTATTTCTCTTTACTTTGTTGTTGATGGTAGTTTACAAGAGGTTATGCCTTCATTATATTGAACTGGAAGTTTGTTGCTTAATACTTCATTGATTATCACCCCCGTTTTCTCTTTTATTGTTTCTTTTGGGGACGATGGTCAGTTTTTTCGGAGTGCTCTGGGAGTGTTGTTTACCTCTTCGTTCGTTGGTTTGGAGGTCATGGCTGGTTCTTTTGTTTATGGACATTTTTTTGTTTGGGTGGTTTTTACTTCTAGCAACTTGATTGTTGTAGTTGTTACTTGGGTTTGTCGACAAGCTTCTACTTGCGTCGACTTCTTTTTGTGTGGTTACTATCCTTGGGGCTTTTTTAGCCTCATCGTTTGTGTATTTGTTGGACTTTGGGTTGGTATAATGGATGAGTCACGGGGAGGCCTTCTTCGTGTCGTTTGTGACTCAAGTTTGTTAGGATTGGTTTTGGGTATGCATTGGTTTTGTCGGTGGTTACATCGAGTTTTGTCTATATGGGGTCGATGGTCTCCATGTTGTAGGCATATGGTGGATCCTGTTTTGGTCTACTATATGGTTTACCAGGGAGATTGCCTCCAATATTGTCTTTACCATGTGTCGCCTATCGGATTATGTGGGACAGTCAATCTGATGATAGCTTGGCATTGGTAAAGTTCACATAAGGATTTGTGTTGTGTCATTTGAGAAACCATACATTTTTGTGGTCGATTTCGGTTTCTGTTGACCTGTTGTGTCCTACACTACCCAATGATCGTCATGTGCCTTTTATTTCTTCTTCTTCCCCCTTCTTAATAAGGCCAAGATAGCGATTATTATTGATCATCTATCTCGACTTACTAAGAATTCGTGTCCTTCTCAGTCTGGAGTTTCATTATCTTATCCGTCAGATCAGGTTTTTGGGGTATCCTTCGGGCTCTCCGAGACCTGTGAGGCATCGGTCTCTTCTGTTATCCTCCATTTTCGTTCCTCGCATCAAAGACCGAAAACGACTCCTCGCACTCCCCACACCATTTGCACACTCTCTATAGCGACGCCTGAGCATATCGTTAGATCCCCTCGACATATGCTTTACCTTATCCGTGCGGTGTTAGGGTGTCCCCTTCCATGGGAGCTTCTGCTTTTTTTATTATCTCATTTTTTCTTCTGCTTTCACTGGATGGCGAATTTCTTGTTCTATAATGTCCATGGTACTGGTAACAATGCGTCAATGGCTAGGTTGAAGCACATCGTTTGAGAGCAATTTGTGTGTCCAGTGGCACTTATCAAGCCGTTTATTGGGCCATAAGAGGTCACCGGGTCAGTTTTGTCCCTTGGCTTTGGGGGTGCCTTAGCCAATGTTTCCGAGAAGATTTGGATCATTTGGTCCAAAGACATTGTGGTCCACCCTATGTTTGACTCCGTTCAGCTTCTCTCGGTAGCTTTCTCAGATCCTCCCTTCTCGTCTTCCTTTCTTTTTTCGATGGTGTACACTAAGTGTGACCAGATAGAGAGGTTAACCCTTTGGTTCAACATTCTCTCTCTCTCTCTCTCTCTCTCTCTTTGACTTGGGTTTTGTGGTTTTGGTTTTAGGAGGCGACTGCAATGTAGTTGCTTGTCAAGCTGAGAAGCGGGGTGGTAGCGTTATAAATCGTGCGATGGTTGCATACTTTAGCGCCTTCATTGTGAGCTCGGGTCTTTCTGAGGTTTCTTTCGTCGAATCGGCTTTCACTTGGTGTAATAACTAGGAAGGGCCTAACCGGATTTTTTGTAGACTTAACAAAGTCTTCGAATCAGATGGTTTGTTCAACATTCCCTTCTCTTTCTACATTTCGCACTTACGTTGTACCTTTTTGGGATCATACTCCTATGGTTCTTAGCCGCTCGCCCTACGTTCTTTCTGGTCCTTCCTCGCTTAGGTTCCAAAGTATGTGGAGATTCCATCAAAGTTCATTAGATTGGTGAAAGATTCATGGAACTCTCCAGCTTCTGTCTCCCCTTTTGTATTTTTGGCTTAAACTGAAGCGCTTTCCTTAAGACTTGGAATGTGGAAGTTTTGAAGAATATCTTCGACCATGTCCGGGCGGCTGAAGAGACCCTTATATTAGCAAAATCATCTTTTGATGAGGATCATTCTGCTGCTAACTAGGAGGTGTGGGCGATTGCCCAACTGGCCTTCTCCTCAGTACTTTGTATTGAGAACGACTATCTTCGCCAAGGCGAGGATCGAGCGGGTAGTCAAAGGAAATATGAACTCTAAGTTCTTTTATCCGTAAGACGAATAATCTTATTACTATTCGTGAGATCTAGTGCCCTGATCTCTATGTGGATTCCTCGCTAGAGAATGTCAAAGAGACTATTCTGTCTCACTTCCAATCCTTTCTTGGATCTCCCTCTGTATTTGTCTCTGATCCGGCACTCCTAGCCTTCATTCCCTGACTGTTTCTTCCTTCGGAGAGTGCTGATATTGTCATACATCCTTCCTCGAAAGAAATACATGCTTGTGTTTTTTCTCATAGTAAGGATAGTGCGAGTGGGCCCGACGGCTTCAACAGGGTCTTTTTCCAGAGTGTCTAGTCGATTATAAAGGCAAATTTTTGTGTAGCTTTCAATTTTTCTTCTCTAGTAGAGTGCTCCCTTAAGTATGGACTTCCACCAATTTGGTTCTTATCCCCAAATGTGTAAACACTCGATCGTGCGCAAATTTTCGTCCGATCAGCTTGTGTAATTTCTCTAACAAGGTTATCTTTAAGGTACTAGCTTCTCGTCTAGCACCTTTTCTGGAGCGTATTATTTCTTCTTCTCAGACAGGGTTTGTAAATGGATGGTTGATCACGGATAACATCCTTTTATCCTAGGAACTTGTTTCCTAGATTGATCAGAAGGTCAGAGGTTCTAATACGGTCGTTAAGCTAGACATGGCTAAGGCTTATGATCGCATGTCTTGGTTTTTCGCCATTAAGGTTCTTAGAGCTTTCGGCCTTCCGGAACCCCTTATCGATACTATCTGGAGGCTCATTTCCAATGATTGGTTTTCCATTCTTATTAACGGATCGACCGGCAGATTTTTTTTCTAGGCGGGAATGGGCCTTCATCAGGGAGATCCTCTTTCCCCTTCTTTGTTCATTATTGCTGATGAGGCTTTCATGCGTAGGTTGCACTCACTTATGATAGCGAATTAGATACATAGGTTTGGCATCCCTTCGAGCTGTCCTCTTATCTCTACTTTAACTTTTGCTGATGACAATATCGTTTTTGCTAATGGTGGTCGTTGCACTCTCCGTCGTTTTCTTAGCCTCATTCAATAGTGCGAGAGGTCTTCGAGACAACTCATTAATTCTACTAAAAGTTTTTTATCCTCGCTAAAGACTTGTCTTTGGTTAGATCCTCTTTGATTGAAACCTTTAACGGTTTCAAGGCAGGATCCCTTCCCTTGCCTTACCTCGGAATTGTTCTATACAGCAGTTGGAAGCTCAATGCCATTTTCGATCCCCTGACTGACAAAGACAACGGAACGTTCATTCACTAGAATGTGTCTCTTCTTTCTAAGGAAGGTGGATTAGTTCTCGTAAAGTCTGTTCTAACTCTATTGGACCGCACTTCTTTGCTACTAAGACTCCTACTTCTTCCTCCTTTCGCTCTTATCAGTCGTTGGTATCGTCCTTTTTCTGGGGGAAAAAGGACAACACCCATCGTCACCACTGGATTTCATGGGACATCATCTGTCATCCCAAAAGTGAGGGAATCTTAGGCCTTTGAAATCCAAAGGATATATATACTGCCTATGCTTCCAAGTTGTGGGTTAGGTTTGGAGCAAACGATTCCCTGTCGGAAATTTTCCTCCATGCCAAGTACCACAGACTTGTCGACATAAATTACACTAGCGCCCTGTCCTATTCTAGTGAGATGTGGAAAATGATGCACGATGAAGACCTTTTATGATGCACATGGTGGTGGGTCTGGATGGGATAGCAGTCCTTTATTGCTTAAAGCAACATGGGAGTCAGCGAGATCCCCGACTCCACGTCTCCATTTTTTCTCTCTCATCTGAGATGTCTGATTGCCTCTAAAGGTTTCCCTTATTATGTGGACAACCCTACATGATGGGTTACCAATAGATGAGAACCTCCATAGGATTGGCATCCCTTTCGTGTACCGTTGAAGATGTTGTGGAGCTAGGGATTTGGAAACTATTGCTCATCTATTTTTCCATGGTTATTCTACTAGAGATGCTTGGAATTACTTCAGGAACTTGGTTGGTCTCCGAGGTAATGCCACCTCTCTTGCTGATTTACTGAGATACTGGTGGGACAGCTTCTCAGGTAAATCTGTTCGCTCGATCCTTTTCCGCCTGATTCCTTGTTTATTCTCTGACATATCTGGTGCTCGCGGAACAGGGCAATTTATGAGGAATTGCCTATGGACCCTCCTATCATCATCCATCGGGTAAGGAATGGTGTTTTCCTTGCATTTCATGGTAAATCGTTCAAGGGAATCTTTGGCTCCTGCTCTAGGAGGTTGGTTGCTACCTTTGGTCTTACATCAGTATTGCTAGACCCTAGGCGGGGATTGGATGATCTCTTTTATTTGTTGGTTTTGTGCGGGCTTCTTCCCGCAATCTCATGCTTCCACACTTTCCCCCTTTTTGGTCTGATGTTGTTTTCTAGCACTGTAGGTCTTGGATTTTTAGGTACTTATTGTATATAGAAGCTATGGGATCTTTTGTTGCTGGTAGAGTAAAGTCGGAGTTGGAGCTTTCAGAAGGAGTAGTTTGTAATGGACTGTTGCCTTATAGGACCGGCTCATTCTTTTTTAGGATCTCCATTCTCGATCTATGGAGAAGTGGAAGCTAAGGCGTCATTAGTGAGTGTGGTGATCGTCTTTTTAGAGTCTGGTTACTTTGACCACTATTCTGGATTCGGATGGTCTTCGAATGTATTTGTGTTTTATTAGTTTGTTTTATTTCTGCTTGTATGTGCACATATTTTATAGCCTTCTCTACAAATATGTTTTTATGAGTCGTTTTAAAATGGCTAGATTCTCCGTTTTTGTTATATATATATATATGATTATTTTATTAAAAAATCACCCATAAAACTTGGAACATTTATTTTTTCTTTACCATTCATATATATAAAGATATTTCCAACTTTTATTTCCAACAACATTTCTTATTTAATAATTTGAAATTATTAAATAACCTCTTTCTATGAAATTTCCTAATAAAATCCCAAAACTCTCCTAATAAAATATCATTTGAAATGATATCCTATAATTTGCAACGCTAAGAACCCTCGTGAGTATGTCCTTTTCCATCTCTTGGTGACTAATATTCGGCGTTGTCAAGTACTTGCCAGGAGGATTGGGTGGAGCAGGTGTATGTTGATGTGATTCTGGGTAGGTTACGTTTATTGGGTTAGCGAATTTCCTGGGAGTGTTTCGACTAGTTTGTTTGTGGATGTCTTGATTCCTACGCGTAGTTTCCACTGTGAAGCGAGTATAATTTCACTGTTGGTTGCTATGTGACTCGTGTTTCCACTATTTATGGTAAGCCATGTGTTTGTTTTCTTATCTGCTAAGTTAACTTGGGGAGGCTGTGCAATGCCTTTTGCTTAGTATGTTATGTTTAAAGATGCCTTGGTTTATTGGATTTGCTGTGGTAGGAATTTTCTATGCAATTATGATATGTTTCTGTTCATAAATCTGTAGTTGTCGTCCTATAGGTATTGAGTTTTGTTGGTTGTGCGTATGGTTTTGGGTAGAAGGGGTTTGTGCGATGGTGAGGCTGTATCATGTTTGGGTATTGGAGTTTGTGATGAGCCTCATTTCATGCTGCTATCAGTCTTGGTGGTGCCTTCATTGTGGTTTGCATGGAGTTGATCTTCTCTAATAGTATTAGAGCTGGTACACAACATGTTGCAGCTGTGTTAGGGCTGGGTAAACTGCAGATTATAATGTTTTGGGATGTAATTTCTTCTGTTATGATATTGTAGCATAGTAGTTGTGCTAGTGTATTAGTCTCTAGGCTATGATTTCGTTTCAAGTTAATTGTACTCCCCTATGTGGGTAAGAAATAGTAGCCTAGTTAATGTGATTAGTTCATGTCCTGTATGCTAGGTTAGTAGTAGTGGTTCTCCCACTTTAAGAACGTTTGTGGTGGATGGTCCACCTCAAAAACCATATATGTAGTAGAATGATGATCTGCCAATCTCTTGTAACCATTGTAATTATTATTTGTTATAATAATAAGTGTTTGTTATTACTTTAAATATCGGTCGACCTTGCCAAAAAAGTCTCAACTTAACCAACTAATTTCAATTACCAATTTAAATGGCATTTATACCTCTATTAATAAATTATAATTCATATTATAATTTATTAATTGATGTAGCAAGTAATCATCCAAAATTAGGGTTGTGCAGACTCCCCTTTAAAAGAAATTATGTTCCTAAAATTTCCTTATGATTATGTCATATTTAACCTAATTTGTTCCATCAGCACAAGAGATAAGCTTGAGTATAAAATTTATCATCCCCACGGTCGAAAGATAGAAAATCGGGAAATGCTCCCTCGATAAACTCTCGGGTTTTCCAAGTATAGTCGTTGGGATTATCTGAAAATTGGATCTTTACATGAGTCACGTTTTTATTTCGATGGCGCTTAGCCTCGGAAGCAAGAACATGCATAGGATGTTTCATATATAAAAGATCGGGTGAGACCTCAAACTGCTCTAATACTCGGGAATCGAGCATAAAATTAGAATCATGTAAACACTTTCTTAGCTAAGAAACATGAAACACATCATGACTCCAAAAAATCGACCAAGAAGTGCTACTCTTTAAGCAATAGTACCAATACGCTCCATTATAAGAAATGGCCCAATATATCAAGGAGCCAACTTCCAGTCTGGCTGAAGCATACCACCATCTTTAATGGAGATGCATGAAGAAAAACATAATCACCTCCCGAGAACTCGAGGCTTCCCATGGTTGCCCACATAGGATTTTTGGCGACTATGTGCCTCTTTCATTCTCGCACGAATAAGGATGATTTTCGCAGATACTTCACAAACAGAGTCAAGCCCTAGAATAATATTTACTTTGGACTTACCGCAACATGATGGAGAATGATATGGTTTACCATAAAGAGCTTCGAATGGATTCATGCTGACAGAAGATTGGTAACTATTATTATATGAGAACTTGAAGATGATCCTACCAACTACTGCCAAAATCAAGGATGCATGCTCGAAGCAAATCCTCCAATATTCGATTTACCCGCTTAGTCCACCAATCAGACTGTAGGTAGTAAGCAGTATTAAATTTTAGATTTGTACCCAAAGCTAGCTGAAGACTCTTCCAGAAATGGCTTGTAAAGAGTGGATCATGATCGCATACGATGGAACCAGGGATACCGTTCAATCGCACAACTTCCTTATTATAAAGCCTTGATAAGAATGATGTTGTCCTATTAGATTTAATAGGAATAAAATACACGGATTTGGTGGGATGATCAATAATAGCCTATATGATGGTATGGCCTGACCTCGAATGAGGTAAGCCATCGATAAAGTCCATAGGAATCTGGTCCCACTTCCACATTAAGACTTCTAATGGATGAAGGACACAACTAGGTCACTAATGCTCGGCTTTCACGAGATGAAAAGTCATGCAATTACCTATATAACTCATATCTATATAACTCACCACATCTTGCTTCATGGCACCCCAATTATATAAGCGATGTATATCGGCGTACATCTTACTACCGTCTGAATGGATGATATGCCTAGATCGATGACATTCAAATAGAATGTCTTGCCTAAGCTCAGGAATAGATGTCATGACTAATATGTTCTTCTTGCAAATGAATCCTCGGGCACCAATGTTGAAATCTCTCAATATCATCTTGAGGTCCAGATTCACATTTTTGAATGAGAGATAACATGTCAGAATCTTGCCTTTGGGCCTTGGCAATCCGATTTAATAATATAGGTCGAGCATCCACGGAGTATAATAAGATAGGGGAATCTGAAGTAAAGGCACGATCTCGGATATCGCATAAAAATAAAATATCCAAATTTTTCCATTTTGCCAGCATCATGGAAACAGCGGCTGCTTGCTTTTGACCCAATCCGTCGAACAGTTCAATTATCCTTCCTGGAGGTATACTGAATACCAAAATCATAAGATGCAAGGAAATCAAGCCAACGGTATTGTAGCATGTTGAGATACTTCTGAGTAAACAATTACTTAAGCGACTAGTGATCGGTGTAGAGGATGAAATGCTTTCCTAATAAATGATTATGCTAAATCTTCAATGCAAAGACAATGGCGGCAAGCACAAGATCATGGGTCGAATATTGAACTTCGTTCGGACGTAGTTGCCTTGAGGCATAAACGAACACCTGATCACGCTGCATAAGAATGGCGCCAAGCACACTGTCGCTCACATCAATATATACAATAGGATCTTGGTTCCCTGTAGGAACCATCAAGTTACATGCATAGGTAAGAAACTCCTTTAATTGCTTAAAATGGGCTTCATGCCGATTGGACCAAATAAAGTGAACCCTTTTGCCAGTAAGGTTGGTAAGAGGAAGCATAATGCGAGAGAAATCTTTGATGAGCCGAAGGTAATAGCCCGCCAATCCTAAAAAGCTATGAATCTCGAAAACAATCTCAGGCCTCTTCTAATTCTATATGACCTCGATTTTTGAAAGATTGACTATGATGCCATCCGATGATGCTATGTGGCCTAAGAACTAAACTTGCTTCTTCCATAAATGGCACTTCGATAATTTAGCTTTGAGTTAGTGATATCGAAGGGTACTCAAAACAACTCTCGAATGATTAACATGCTTAGCATCGAATTTAGCATAAACCAAAATGTCATCAGTAAACACAAGAATAAACTTATTGAGATATTCTTGGAATACTCGATTCATAAGGTTAACAAAGTAGGCAGGAGCATTTGTCAAATGGAATGGCATGACAAGTCACTCATAAGATCCGTAACGAGTGCAGAAAGAACCAAGAGGAACGTTGTCCTTTATAACTCGAAGCTGATGAAATATGTGATGAAGGAAAGTTGAGAAAATAGCTTCGCTTTACATAACTGATTGAACATGTCATCTATCTTGGGCAACAAATAGAGGTTTATTGATTGTTAACTCGTTAAGCTTACGATATTCAATGCATAGCTTAAGAGTCCTTCCCGATTTCTTCATGAATACCACAATGGCATCCCACGGCGAAGAAATAGAATGAATGAACTATTTGGACTCTAACTCTAGAAGTTTCTTCTTAAGTTCCTAATTTTCGGTAGTTTGGGTGGCAAACCCAAAACTAGCTCAAATAAATCAACGAAGTCACACATAACTGTAAGATTAAATGCATCATCGTCATAGTCTCGAGAATCTAAAAAGAATAAGAATGCATCAATATCATGAATGACGTCACGAGAATAAGCGATAACTGAGTAAAAGAGTAGGGATAGCGTAAGTATAATATTCTCCCGAAAAAATAACTTTGGCCTAGTATTGAACGAACTAGTCCATGCCTAATATCTTATTAAAATGAAGGGAAGAAATCACATGAAGATTTGAATGGAAAGGAAAGGAAAAATGAATATCTCTACATCTTCTCACAATAGACTGGGATTTGCGGATCCTCCGATAGGATTCACAATCCTTATTGAAGTCATCATACACGTTACATAAAAATAAAGATCATCGACAAGTTCTTTCTATACGAATGAACGCGATGCACCCATATCGAACAAAACTCATATGGAATGGTCATGGAATAACAAAGAGCCTTTAAGGATGGAAGGTGTACCTCGCGGTTGAGAAGAACCACCAGAACCCACTACTACATTAAGCTTCCAAAATTGCGTACCCTTAGAAGATTTAGGACACTTCGGTGGCCAAAGACCTACTTGATTACAACTGCGACACTTAAGTGGCTTAGGACATCGCAAGACACAATTATAGTAAAAAAAATTGGTATGAGGGGTGGTATCATCGGAATGAGAACCATGGACAGAATGCTTCTTCTTCTTCTTTAGAGAAAATGATTTGGATTTTTGAAAAGGAAATTTCTTTTTATTGGGATCTTTGTACGACTCAACTTTATTACTACCCCCTTTCAACTGCTTCAAGGTGAAGCGTCGCATCTACTAACTCTTCGATGGAAAGCTTCAATTGCAACATGAGAGATTTTTTTAAGTATTTCTTGAGTCCAGAAACAAATTTGATTTTTTCTTATAGAAAGGAAGTACAAATATGTTCAAGGCCATATTTTGATAAAGTCGTAAATAATGCAATATATTTCGAAACTGTCGACTTCCCTTGCTAAATATCAAGGAAACGTCGAGCCAAGATAGCTTTCTCAGACATAACCATAAATTTGTGCTCGAAACGCTCTTTAAATTGCTTCTATTTGTGGGTAGACTCATCAACCTCTGCAATAAATAACTTATACCAATCCAATGCACGATCTTGTGGCATACTCGACACCACAAGAATGCAGTAGTGGATATAGATCTCCAAGCGAGTGAAAATGTGCTCGCATGTACAAATTTATGCTTGAACCTCCAAAAATGGCACATTGTCTTTGAATAGCTTCCTACCGAGATGGGTATAATCGATGCACATGCGCGCAAACACATACTTTTGCGCTAGAGAGGAATGAGATGGAGCTGGAGGCTGGGTGCTCCTAATAAGCTCTAAGATCTGGTCGGTCGACATGTACACCTCCTTAGGGCGGGAGCCAATAGGCGACTCAATTCCCTCGTTGGGACCTCAGCCACTGGACATCCCAGCACCTGAAGTTTGACCTCTGCCTCTTCCAAACATCATCTTAAAGTTAAGATAGGGTTATTCACAGTGGTAAGATATTATTAATTAAAAGAATACTACGGAATTGATAATTACATTTCTTGATATATTCCCCTAGTTATTCAACCCAAAGGACACAAGCAGGTTAATGAATTAATTAAAGATGACTCTAAATGAGGATTATATAATATTTATATTGTACCTTGATGTATTCTACTGTGTATGATGTTCTATGTTTCATGACGTTTTGTTTTAAATTCAGCTCTGGTACCAAGTTGCGACGCCCTATCTCAAGACCTATATTAACTAAGAGCATCAACGAGTAATACTGTCTGTTAATGCGGAGAATATGGCTGGTTAGGAGCAACCATTCACAATCTTGTATTGAACAAGTCTTAAGTACATCGATAGAATGCTCCCTTTTTTCTTAAGTAGTTCGACATACTTAATACTTATGTAATACAACACTACGACGGCTATAGGATTGATTTAGAATAAAACATAATGTGAGAAAGGGCTCAGAATTCATAGAAAAACATCATATGTGCAGGTATATATATACATACATACATCAGGTACGACACAAAATAATGTACATCGGTGGATATACAATCCACAATATACGTATGTACATCCCCATGAAAGAACATATACAACCTTTAAATCTCGTTTGACCTGAGCAATAAATATGCGGGTCAGTCTGGCTGAAACAATAAGATTATAAGATAATAGGTAAGAAGTATTTTAGGGGTATGTTTCCTCTAAAGAGATGCTATGACACGAATAATCCATGTTATGGGAATTGATGATTAACAAATGATATAACAATATAGGTCATAGAATTTTGTGTACCATTGTTTGCTAAGCACTTAAGCTAAGCACAAGAGTAAAGATATTTATGTCACACTACACAAAAGAAAATGACCATCACAACAAAATGAGAGTTCGTTAAATAATATGAATGAAATCACCTAAACAATTTAACACTAATATCCCATTAGTTATATATAAAAGAAACTACGCCAATACGGTGAAAACATTCAAAATCATCAAAATTCTAGAAATCAACACAAAGTAATCTAGAAAGAAGTAATATAAAATCTTAAATCCACCAGTCTAAGTCTCCCACCAGCTATAAGATTATGTCCCAGCAGTCCAATATATGGCCCACCAGCCTATGAGGTATTATACAATAGAGACCCACCAATCTCATATAGGACTCACCAGTCCAGATTCACCCACCAGCTATATATATGTATATAGGACCCACCAGTCCAGATTCACCCACCAGCTATATATATGTATATAGGACCCACCAGTCCAAATACCGTCAATAATAACACCAAAAGAATGTGTCACAGACTCCCAAAAAGTAAATCAGATAATGAAACAATGCGGCCTATATCGTACATTTTCACTAATTGGTTTTCTATAAGATAGCCCACTCCACACTAGGAAAGCAACATATAACTTCAATCGATGAGTCTGAAATTAAACGATATAATTAATCTATATGTCCCATACCACAAGATTTTTTATATCATTTAAATCACGTTCTCATTTCCTCGAGGGAAAAAGTGTGTAGTTTATGTGTTGAAAATACTTGATTTGAGAAAATGGGTTTATAAAATGATTTTTAAAATGCTTGGATTATTTCTTCGAAAATCTATATATATTAGAAAATATTTTTTATACTCTTTCCTTAAGACGGTTTTGCTTATATAAAACAAAGGAACAGTTTGGCTAAATTCCCTATTAAGTTTCAAAATAGCCAAAACATTCTTATCAAAATAGGTATGTAAATTAGGTCACTAGAATTAAGTTAACTAATAATTTTATAAAATAATGCAATTATTCAATGAATAGTTGCAAGCAATTTTATCAAAAAAAATTCAAAATTTCTAAAAAAATTTGCCAATAAAATGTAGGAAATCATGCAATTTTCTTATATCACTGGGTAATCACAAAAAGTACAATGATATGCATAACATACGCATGAAAAATCATCTGAAACATCATGCGGATATGACAGGATTTTGGCTATTGAATAAGTCGTGAAATAGCATCAATATTATTTGCACAATTTGCACAAGACTTGAGCTGCCAGTGAAGCAAACTGGAATTCGAGCAATACTTGTAAAGCAACATAAGGCGCTCTGTCCTCCTTCCCTTGGATTCAAGTCCAAGGGTCGACCTGTTTCATTGCCTAGGTCGACTAGGCGGTCGACCTGGGCAGTGGGGCAGTCAACCCACCTGGATGCAAACCCCAAATTTAGTTCGCTGCCTCTGTTTGCATTTTCAAGCCATGTTTTTGGCGGATCTATACTTGATGTTTTGGGATGAAAAATTGTACAAAATCCAAAACTCAAAAGATACACTGAAATCAAAAATTACACCAATCGGGCAAGAATTGAGAAAGTTATTCACTCTCAAAGTGGGACAATCAATGATAATAGTATTGAAAATTTCACAAAAGCAAATATTGAGTTTTACTGTAAAACAATTCAATTCACACGACAAGATATTGGCACATAAAGTATATTTCAGCTAGAATTAGTGAACTTACTCACCTTGATTGCGAGTTGGGAGATTTGCAGCAAAGAATTAAGGAAGTTGGCAGCATTTTGGCTTCACGAAGCTTTGTTTTTGCTTATAGGGAAACTTATTGTAACATGCAATTGGGAAAGTTCAATATACAGTAACAACTCTTCAAAACAAAGATTTTGATGAAATTAAATCTAGCTTTTTAGATGATTACCTACTGCAGAATGTGGTTAGCAACTTATATATATATATATATTCACTTTTTAGGAATTCGAGACTTAGATTTAGCTTAAAGGTGGGTTTCAGCAAATTTATTTTTACTGCACTTGAAAATAGGATGAAGAGTTTGAGAAGAGTACTAGATATTTTTGATTTATAGATTTTTTTTCTTCTCCTAACCTAATAATTTGTGGACTAATTGGGCTCATTAAGCCCTTTAATGAGAAATTAGGCCTTAGGTAAGTGAATATGGCTCATTTACATAGTTAAACCATGTTTGAACCTATATTAAAACTAATACACACTATTTCACTTTACTTATTATAACTTAACACCATATAACGATTAATAAAAACAAAAATAGTATATTTAAAATACTTTTAAGTTAATGAACTTTATTCTATCAAGATTAGAACTACATTTTACTAACTTTATAAAGACTTACAATTTTCATTTATTTTGTTTAACTCTTACAAACTTAAGAGTTAAATTCAATCAAATAACTCTATTTTGACATACATATTTGTTTTTAACACATATGTTTATATTTTATAAGAAAATTATCATTTTATACTTACTTTAACTCAATATTTTTCTGACAAGTATTTTGGACCACCAACTGGGTATGTCAGTTGGATATACACTATTATCTACTATTTAACCGGCTGTGTAGCCTCGCGCTACATATCCGTTTGCTCAAAAAAAAAATATTTTTCTGACAAATACCTTTTGCTCCAAAAATTTATTGTTTGCCTATATTTTGCAACTTGCTTCAACCAATTAACTCAAAAAAACTTGAAACACTTATTTTTGCTTCAAAATTCATTCCAACTTTTATTTCAACCAAGCTTCTTACTTAATCATTTGAAATTATTAAAATACCTCTTTCTCCAAAATTTCCCGATAAAATTCCAAAACTCACGTTTAAATCTGAACTTAACCAATTAAGTCCAATTATCACTTTTAATGGAATTTATACCTAGATTAACAAATTATAATTTATTAGTCACTATGGCACCTAATCATTTACACTATCCATATTCGAGGCTTTATAACAAATACAAATTAGAATTTAGAACCAGGCTATTTGCTTTTATAGGATGTGAATCATATAAGAAGGGATGTAAATGTCTAGACAGTAATGGAACAGTATTAATAAGCTGAATTTTCATGTTTATTGAGAAGATATTCCTTTTTAATGGTGAAAGTGTAAAACATCCAAAAGGATGTATGATTCTAAAGTATCAACTCCACCATTACCTATGTACTCGGATTTTTTTAAGTGCATATGCAACTGAGAAGACCATTAAAGATTCAGCCTCACATCAAACTTTAAACCGGAATTGTGAGATAGATCATGAGAAAATACACTCATCAAGCCAATACAATCAACCACACATGAGAGAAGCATGTCGAATTCAAACCGGTATTGGAGAAAGTCAAGAAGTTGGAAAGAATAATCAGATCATGCAAGCGAAGAAGAAAAACCTTGCAGCTTCAAGCCAACCAAATCACCTAAGGATTACAAGGGCAAGTAGTGAAATTTTTTAGTCAAAAACATACCCAACATCTATAGTGGTTGAAGAACCAAGTACATTTGAGCAAGCAAAAAGTGATAACAAATGGAAGGTTGCCATGGACAATAAGTACCATGCACTCATACAAAATCAAACATGAGAATTTGTCAAACCACCAGAAGACCAGAACATAATTGGAGGTAAATGGCATATAAAATAAATAAAAATCTTGATGGATCCATTTCTAAATAGGAAGACTACTTGCCAAGGTATATACACAACAAGGCTTTAAGTACAAGGTAACCTTTTCTCCTGTTGTAAAACCATCTACTATAGATTTGTACTTGCCATAGCCTTAAGTGAAGGCTTGTCACCCCAATAGTCAGATGTGGATAATGACTTTTTAAATGGCATACTGGAAGAAGATATATAAATGAAGCAACCACGTGGGTTATTACAGATTACATGTGCAAGCTCAATAAAGCAAGCATCAAGAGTCTAATTTGATAGACTGAAAACTACATTGATTAGTTTTGGCTTTCAACCTACAAATCATATTAACTCACTGTTTACAAAAACTAAAAGTTGTTCAACAATATACAAATAATATATGTTGATGATCTCATTATTACATGTAGTAATGACTTAGAAATCAACTAACTCATTCCATGCTTGAACAAACAATTTTCAGTCAAAGATCGTGGAAGATTGAATTACTTTTTGAGTATTGAAGTGAATGTGAAATCATCTACATATATCAAACTGTCACAAAGAAAGTACATAATAGAGCTACTTTCAAAGCTAACATGAATGGATCAAAGGCACAACATACACCAATGATTTGCATCCAAAATTATTTTGAAAACATGGAAGAACCGATAATTGATTCTAAAGAATATAAAGCTATAAGTTGTTCTTTACAGTTTGCAACTATAACAAGGTACGACATAACATTCAGTGTTAAAAAAGTTCGTCAATTTATGCAAGTGCCATTGGCACTCATTGAAAAGCAGTAAAAAGAATGCTAAGATACTTGAAGGGAACTTTAAATTATGGCTATCAATTAGAGCAAGCGAGAACTTCAACATTGTTGGATTCACTGATGATGATTGGGCATCATATACAGATGATATAAAATCAACTACATTCTATGATGCTACTGTATATACATTGGTTGTAATTTAATGTAATGGTGCTTGAAGAAATAATCTACAATATCAAGATCAAGCACATAAGCAATATATCGAAGAGTGACAAACCTCAGATAGAAACAATGTGATTACAATCACTATTGTCAAAGTTAAACATCAAAACAAAGATCAAGCCGATATTATGGTGTGACAGTCAAAGTGTAGTGTACATATCTGTTATTCCTATACTTCACGCCAGAACCAAGCACATAGAAACATATCTATATTTTGTATGAGAACAAGTGCTCAAGTAACTAAGAGACTAGACGTGTACTTGCCTATTACCATCGCGTCGACATCCTTTCTAAGGTATTATCAGTTCAAATCTTCACAAAGTTTCAAAATGACCTTAAAGTAAGCAAATTGAAAAGGATGAACCTTCCACCAAAAACATCACAACCTACTAAGATACTTAATTGAGGTCGCAAAGAGATTTGAACTAATTCGAAGTAGCTTTGCTGTCTTTTCAAAAATCACTTAGAGAATCATCAAAAGGTGAAATTTAAGCTTAGAAAATCAGATTTGAACTAATACGATGTAAGGAATGAATTTTTTTTCTAGCTACTTGGAGTCATCAAGTTATTATCTTCTTGGAGATTGAGGAGTGCAGAATGAGGATGGAAGCTTGTTGCCCAGAGTGTGGTTACTGAAAACAGTGTAAAACAAATTGCAAATAACAGAGAATTAATTAAACTTGAGATTAATTTGAGAATTGAAGAAGGTAGTTTTAAGATATAACTTCTCTAAATAAAATTCTCAACATGAAAACATCTGCCTCGCACCCTAGATATATATACATATGTATATAGGTGCAATCATCATGGCGTGCTACTGAACTAATTTACAATAGGCCTTAACTCTAAAGATCAACAAACAATAGAATTTCCAGATTGTTAAAACAAAGATGAACAACTATGCACATGCGCACGTGCACATAATACACAGGTTATATCCTAGCCCCATAAGGCATTGCCGAGACTAGAAGATTGCCAGGATCTTCCTTGATCAGACAGTTGACTTCCAAGCCTGACATGGCTCCATTTTCCTAGGTGGACAAACCTTGCTGCAAAATATTTTTGCAAATGCCCTCTGTTCTTTTCTTTGTGCAAACACTTGGTAAATTGTTCGGAATGGTTTCTTCATGCTGCTGAATTGTATGAGCTTGATGTTGAGGCCTAACACTCCCATTCCCTTCAAAATTTGATCATGTCTCCAGGTCAAAGGTGGGAAATCGCTTCACCAATGTCCAGTAATCCTCCCAGGCCGCCTCTTTTGTACTTCTCCATTTCCATTTGACTCGCACTTGTGTAACAACTCTGTTATTCTTTGGAACCAATCTTCGATCAAGTACGTCTTCAGGTTCGTCTACTATTTTCTCTACAAAAGAAGGATTATTTTGCTAATTGATAGCCTTTTTCCCCAGTTTTTTCTTTAGTTGTGACATATGGAAATGGGATGTATCCATGATGATACAGGGAGTTCAAATTCATATGCCACTTCTCCAATCTTCCTGGTGACTCTATATAGTCTATGGTACCTTAGTGATAACTTAAAGGTCTTTATATTACTTACTGTAATTTGTCTTTAAGGCTATAATTGAGAGACACCCAATCACTAATTTGAAACCTCCATTCTGTTCTTCCAGCATCCGCATATTTCTTCATTCGTTCTTGCTGAGTTTCAAGTTATCTTTTAGTAGTTGTAATACAATGTCACGTGAGTACAATACTTTTCTACTTGGGGTACTCCAGTTGTTCCCGACATATATGTCAAGAGGGTTAGTGGTGAAGTATTATAAACAATGCAGAAGGGTGTCATGTTAATAGAATTTGCCAACTAGTATTGTACCAATATTCAGCCATTGTAAGCCACCTTGACTATTCATGTGGCTTGTGACATACGAAGCATCGCAAATATCCTTCTAGATACATCGGTTCTTGTAAAAAAACACTAGTGAAGATAGCATCACGGTCAAACATAATGATGCGTGGTAGGAAATGCAATTTGAACACACCATCGAAAAATATTTGGGCTATTTGAGGAGCTATATAAGGATTTTGCAAAGGGAAGAAGTGTGCAAACGATCTACTACAATAATTATGGCCATGTACTTATCAGTTTTTGGCAGGCCGATTACAAAATCCATGGAAACGTCTCTCCAGATTGCCTTGGGAATGGGTAGCTCTTGCAATAGCCTAGGTTGATATATTCTCATGTTTATTACTTTGACAAACTTTACGTTCTCCGAATGGGGTAGCGTGATGCTCCATCAATAATACAAGTACGATATCTTTGCAATCCTTGGTAAGTACTAGTTTATGTTTGTAATACAGTAGCTGATTTATCATGTTGTATTTGCTGTTTAATTTTCCATTATGAAGCCTGGTTTTCAACTCTTGATACGAATCAGACCTTTCCATTGCTTTTTTGAGTCCATTTAACCAAATTCCTTCAAGTGTGGTAATGGCTTGACACTGAGAAGCAGCTATTTTCCTCATCTCTTCTTCTAGTAGCCTTAAAAGGGAATCAAAAATAGCATTTTCTTTCCTTTTAATATTCTACCTTATAGTCAAAGCCATTCAGTTTGGCTGGCCATCTTCCCTGTGTACCCATGGTCAGTCTTTGTGACAATAAGTGTCCGAGGCTCTAGTGATCAATTTTTAGGGTGAATCCTCTTCCTAGTAAATATTGTGACCACTTTTCCTTAGCAACCAATACTGCAGTAACTCTTTTTCGTAAGTTGATAACATTAGATTTTTGCCCTTTAATGTTTGGCTAAGTAATGTAATGGGTATGTCTTCCTGGGTCAAAATTTCTCTAATGCCTATGCCACTTGCATCACATTCTACCACACACTCCTTGTCAAAATTAGGAATGGTTAACACAGGCGGGGACAACAGGTAATTCTTAAGTTAATGGAGCGCAACAGTGGCATGTTCATTCCAATTAAAGGAATTTTTCTTTAATAAGTTGTTGGGCAATCATTCCATAGCGTCGAATGAATTTCCTATATATCCAGTGAGTCCAAAGAATCCTCTTAAGCCCTTAATGTTTTTTGGTTGTGGACATTCTTTCACGGTTTTTATTTTATCTGGGACAACAACTTCCCATTTCTTGTTATAACATGTCCTAAGTAGTTAATTTGTGTCTGGCCGACTGAACACTTGGTTAATTTGATGAATAAATGATTGTCCCTTAAGACCTGTAAGGTTAGACACAAATGTTGCACATGCTCAGACCAAATCTGGTTATAGATTAGGATATAATCAAGAAATACTAGCAAAAACTTTCTCAAATAAGGTTTAAAAATGTTGGTTATTTGGAAAGTACAAGGTACATCTGAAGGACCAAAGGGCATAACTACAAATTCATAATTCCCCTTGTAAATTTTAAATGCAGTTTTATGTATATCTTGTTGATGCATTCTAATTTGGTGATAACCTGATCTAAGATCTAACTTTGTGAAATAAACAGACTCATGCAATTCGTCTAACAAATCATTAATTAAGGTATGGGATACTTGTCTTTGATAGTTTGTTTGTTGTGTGTCTAAAATCCACTTACATTCTTTAGGTACCGTCCTTCCTAACCATCACTACTAGTGAATAATATTCGCCGGTGCTAAGCCAAATCAATCCAGTCTCCAGCATCTCCTTTACCAAATTTTCGAGCTCATTTTTGATGTTGTACAAATGTCTATACGTTCTTAAGCATACTAGTTTAGAGGCAGGTAGCAAGTGTATTTTATGGTCACAATTCCTAGGGGTGGCAAGGTATTACTAGGATGTGTAACAGTTGGGAATTTGGACATAATCTGTTAAACTTCTGTGGTTAGGTTAACAAGGTCTTCTCGTTTATTACAATTTATTTCTATGGAGCATATCAATAAGGTAACTTGATACCGCGCACTTTCCTTGATTATGTGTTTGTTGTCAACCAACTTTGCTGTCGTTAAGGCCTAACCATATATACTCCTTCCCCTCCCACCGAAATTTGATTTGCAACTTAGCAAAGCTAAAGGTTATTTTACCCACCTCTTTCGTCCATTGTGCACCAAGAACGAGTTGGCACCCTTCTAAAGGTACTATTAGCAAATCAAGAGGCACTGTACAACCTTGACATTTAAAGATAACCCCCTTGCATATGCCTTGACTATGTATCTTTTCCCCATTGGCCACTTGAAAGGTTTACTTGGGTGTTTTTTGTATGGTTAAATTCAACTTGGTGTCCAATTTTGAATTAATAAAACTATGGGTAGATCCCGAGTCAGTAAGCACTTAAACTAATTGTTTGTTGATGTATCCCTAGACTCTGATCGTAGATAGTAAGGGTATGCTACACATGGCATTTAGGGTTATGGCATATGTTTGCTCTCCATCTTCCTTGTCACTTGAGGTCATATTTGATTCTTAGGTTTATTGAAGGTTTGTAGCCTGTGTCCCTTCATTCAGTTTTTCATCTGACATGACCCCTTCGATAGTGTATATCTGTTTATTTTTGCATTCATGGTCAGGATGCCGCATTTCATTACACCCAAAACACAAGTTCTTTCTCCTTTCAATAATTTCTTATGGAGTAAGACCCTTTTTTTATAGTAGATTCCTTACCGTTACCTTCTTTCTTAACTAACTTCGTTCCCTCAATGTTTTTGAATGTCTTACTGAATTTAATTTTCTTCTTGTTCATCTTCTTGCACTCAAATTTTTGGCTAGGCCTACTGCTTTTTGAAATCAATGGCCTGTAAGGCCAACACATCAAAATTAATTTCCTATTTAAGGCTATCTACAAATTTTTCTAGCTTAATCTGATTAGGTAAGGCATCACACATTCCTTGTAGGTGTTCGCATTGAGATAGATAAGCTACTACCATTGTGGTTTGTTTAAGGTTACGCTGTAGGGTTTTAAGAATTCCTCTAGGGCAAATCTTACCAACAACTCATCCTTAAAAACAACCCAACTATCGTAATCTTTAACTTTCTTTATCGACCATCAATACCACTTGCGAGCATCTTCTCGGAGATGAAAAGAACATGTAGGTACCCATTTGTGTTCATGAGTGTTGTGATATATTGGAAGAGATGCTTAACTATATTGAGTCATTCAACAACTTCGTTGTCGCCATTATAAGTAGAGAAGTCCTACTTGATCACTGTATTCTGGAGTAGCCTTGGGGGATTCTGTGAATTTACTGTCGTAGTTGTCGCATGCCTGGTTGGATTGGAAGTATTGACTTCATGATGGGCATTCGAAGTATTGGTGTGTTGAAACTGTCTTGATTGATTTCTAACGTGATTTGCAAAATTGTTTCGAGGACGGATTCGAATTGGTGATGCCGTTGTGGAAGTTTCTTGATTATCTTTGGTTAAATTTCACTAAGCATGAGGAATATAGAGTGTTCTCTAGTTTGCCTGTTGAATCCACACTTTCTTGAATTCCCTTGCAATTGAATTCAAGGTTTCTTGCATCTAATCTACCTTTGTATTGAGTTCTTGATGGGATTCCTACAATTCCCTGATGTTTACTAGGGTTTGCATGTTAATACTATCCTGTCTAAATCCTTCAATTGTGTATTCTTCATCAGTGTTACCTATTTCATCTCCTCTTTCTCCATCAGATTGATCATTCAACTCTAATCCATTTGGCTCTGATACCAAAGTGTTAGGCCTAAAGTTTTTCTTGCTACTTCGAGTTATTATGGTATTGTTTTCTTAGAGAGTGAGGAGTGCGGAATGAAGAAGGAAGCTTGTTGCGCAGAGTGTGGTTACTGAAAGCAATGTACAACAGATTGCAAATAACAGAGAATTAATTAAACTTGAGATTAATTTGAGAATTGAATAAGATATTTTTAAGCGATAACTTCTCCTAATAAAATTCCCAACATAAAACCATTTGCCTCGCACCCTTAATATATTTTTTTGAAAATCCATATATATATATATATATATATATATATATATATTGAAAATTGGTACGCCTTCATTAAACATTAGAAAAGTACATAATATGGTTAGCATACTAACCTAAATACAACGAAAACAAAATGATAAACTAAATACAACATAAAAAAATTATGGAAATAAGAAATTTGGAGCCATAATGAGGCCGCTTATTCCTACATGCAGTAGTGCGAACCATCCCTGCACCATTGTTCATCAAACGTGTTGTTTCTCATAAGCAATATTCAGTTCTTGTTGCTTCTTAATATTCAAACGCCAACAATAGCCCTTTTGAGATTATCATAGAATAAGTTGCAGCCACTCTAGTACAGGGCCGTCCCTAGACAATTCGTGGCCCTAAGCAAAAAAATATTGATGGGCCCTTTATATTTATTTACAGATATTCTTTAACTAAATTTTATATCACAAACCTTCATCCTTCTTCCGGGCATAGGACCGACAATGTATCATTGCTTCATGTTACTATAAACACATAGTAGAACGATACATAGGCGGATTTAAAAATGTTTTTTTTATATATATACTAAAATTATTATTATTATTTTCTAAATTAATTGTTAACGGTTTCTATTATATAAAAAAAGCTAATTAAATTTAATTTTTCTCGCTTTTTTGGATGCAAAATCATTGATTAAATCATTATAGTCAAAATTTTCTAAAATTTCATTTTTTATAGACAATATTGCTAAACCACTTAATCTTTCTTGTGACATCTAGTTAATCTTAAGTTTGACTTTATTAATTTTAACTTTGAAAAACTTCCTTCAGCGGAAGCAACAGTTACAGGTATTGTTAACAAAATTCTATAAGCTATATATGCATTTGGAAATGAATTAACATTTTTAATGTAGTTTAGCATCTTTAATCTTTCTGGTAATTGTTTCTTTAATTTGAAATGCTAAAAGTTGTATTAGTTCATTTTGGACATTGTGTCCAAGATAATGATTATGGATTTCACCATTTTTTATTCGACGAACATGCTCTTGCATAATTGGATCAAACTCAGCTATCATTTGAACTGTACTTAGAAAAATTCCATTATTATTTTCAAATAATTTTTCATTTGTTCCAAGAAAAGCAATATTATTTTTAGAAAGATTTTTTATGATAGCTATAATTTTGGGTAAGACACCTCTCCAATGCTCTCTTTCTTTGCTAGTGTCTTCTTGAATTTTATTGTCAATTGTTCTCTTTTTAAAATATGTTCATTCGACGTTTCATGACTTTTTAATTTTGAATTAATATTTCGACAATCATTGCTTCCTTATTGTTTAATTGAGTAGTATTGGAATTTGAATTAAATAATTTACAACAAAAACAAAACACTTTATTTGCTGATTTAGAATATATTAACCATCTTCGACCAAGTTTTTCTCCGTTTAAAAGAATTTGAGTATAAAGTTTATTAGAGAATCTTCTTTTATTTTCATCTAAAGGATATTCAGTTAAATTTTCTCTAATAAGACCCTTTTCTACTAATAAATTTCTTAGTTTGATGTCAATTTCTTTCCATGTTACATGATCATAAATTTCAAAAGATAAAGAAGATGTTTCTACTGTATTTTCATCATTTAAAATTCCAATATTTAATTCACCTATTGAATTATCACTATGATCGCTTGTTTTATGCTCATCGATAACATCATTACTTTTAGAATTTTCATTAATGTCATTTGTTGCACAAATTAGATTATTTGTATCAAGTTCTAAATCTAACGAATTATTTTCTACTTCAACCACCATATCTTCAATTTGTTTAAGTGAATTATTATCTGATCTTATTGGCTCATTATCACTAGTTTTTGTAAAGTATTTATTAATATCTCTTTGTGAAGCAATTAAATTTTCTATTTTCTTTTTACGTTTTTGATATGCAGAAAGATAATTTCTTGTTGACATAGTCACCACTCAATTAGAAGTTAAAATTTAAATTGTATTGTTTTCAAATTACAACCAACTCGAATCAACAAATCATAAAATTGACTGCCAACAAACAAACTAAATAACCAGGAAATTAGGCTCAAAAAAAAAAAAAAATTAGTAGACTTGAAAATTAAGAATTCTATAATATTGCCAATAGTTCAGCAATTGTTAACAATTCAGTAAATGACTAAACAGTACAAATATAAAACCAAAATATACCTCAACTCCTTAACAATATTGCAGAGATTTTGAGAACGCAGAGAGGGGAATCAGATCTTTTATTTGGATATAGGCTTAAGGACCAGGTCAGTAATTGAATAAGATCAATAACTCCAAGAGAATTGCAGCAATCGCCTCAGCAGAGCAGCAAAAAAATAAAAAATAAATAAATAAATAAATAAATAAATAAAGAAGACAAAAGAGAAGTAAAAAGAAGAGTGTGTGGACTGCCTACAAATTGCAGAGCAAAAGAAGAGCGCGTAGATCTATCTGCGGTAGACAGAGGAAATAAATTAAAAAAAAAATGATTTGTGGTAATAAATATGGGGTTAGAATTTGAGGAGGCTACAAATTAGGAAAAAAAAAAATGATTTGTTGGAACTATTGTGCGCTGTAAAGCAGGTTAAAATTTGTATTTCCTACGCATAAAAATTCATGCATGTCGAATTTGGGGGTGCCCTGAACATTTGCTTAATTTCCCTAATTGAAGAGACGACTCTGCTCTAGTAAACCATTCCCACGTTTATACATGAGCTTTGCAAGTCTCACGGTATCTTCATTGCCATTTAGGTGATGGAATAAGCCATATAATATGCAAAACAGTAAACCGTGCACATGAAAGAGATCTGGAGCTATAAGTTTTGTGAAGACAGTTTCGTTGTTTATACATCGAATCTCAACCTATGTAGTGGAACTGTCATATCCATCACCAAGAATAAAAGAAGAAAACTGAATCCAAAACACATTCAACCCACTTTTGCAGTTGAAAACAAGAAGTACGTAAATCACATATCTTTGAAACAGTGAATAACTTCATTTCAGGAAACACTGAGATCAAAATAAAACAGTTTCCCCACAAACTTTCCCATTTCACATGTAGTTTAGGGGTCGATTGTAGTCAGTATACCCTAACTTCGAAATATTTTATGAAATTTGTACACGCATCTTGCCAGTACCATTCATCTTCACATGTTGGACTAGATTAAACAATTATAAACGAATCTTTTGCCGTTGAATTTGACTTGGTTTCTACCACAGTTGATTTATAGAAGGAAGTCGATATCATTATCTAATCCACAAAGCAGTACGAAATTTCATAGTTTTCCATAAAATCAAAACAACCCAAATATAATTTATATGGAAATATCGAGCAAATAACACCCAAAATCAGATACTGTGAATCAAATTCTTACGCTGTTTTAATCGAATCAAAGGGACTTCTGTAAATCCGGTCGAGCAAGAACGGTTGATAAGCACACAGGAGATCTGGATAAGATATAACAGTTTGAAATCGCTAGTCGCCATGAAAACCCAGTTCTTGTATGGCTTGACCTTGCCGAGCAAATAGCGCTGTCAGATCCATTTTGAAACGGCGAATTTGATCTACAACAGACCTTAACTCTAAAGCCCGACAAACAAAAATATTTCCAGATTGTTAAAACAAAGGTGCACAGTCGTGCACGTGTGCACGTGCACATCATCCACAAGCTATATCCTGGGCCCAGAAGGCATGGCCGAGACTAGGAGATCTCCAGGGTCCTTGACCAGACAATTGACTTCCAGGTCTGACATGGCTCCATTTTTCGAGGTGGGAAAATCCTGCTGCAAACTATTTGTGGAAATGCCCCTCTATTCTTTTCTTTGTGCAAACACTTGGTAAATCCTTCTGAATGGTTTCTTCTTGCCCCTTAATTGTATGAGCTTGATGCTGAGGCCTAACATATGAGGTAGCTTCATCAACTTTTCGAATATCATTCATGGAATTATCCAAAGGTGGAATTTAAGCTCAAATAAATGCAGATATGAAGGATCCATGACAGTCTAGGTTGCATCAAGCTAGCGGAAAGGATCGTAAATGGAAAATATCTCATTTTCTCTTCAAGTTTTATTAGATTTAAAGGAAGAAAGATCAAATCGAAAATTTTAACTCTAACCGTAATACAGGTTTGAGGGGGGAAATAAAGTGTACGCTGCAATAGACGAGAAAATATATATTATCTCAACACAAAGCAGTGGACTGGAGCTGATATTCTAGTGCAAATGGGATTGTGAGTTGTAACCCAAACTGCTGATATTATAACCGTTACAACATTTGTACAATATAAATACATCAAGTTGTATTGTAATCAATCATTCTTTTTGTCTTATATCAAATCAGAAGCCTATCAGCAATAACAAAAATATTAATTTCAAATTCATATTGTATCAAAATCATCAAATTCTTATTAGCAGGCTAGTTAACAACCTGCTGGAGTACACTGGCAAAGACGCACCGGTCGTTTGAGCTACTCAACAACTAGCGCACAAATGATCTTAAGGTGAATGCTGAATCCATGTTCGCGGCTCCTCCTACTTTAACAGAACGACATTCAGTCTCCTCTAAAGTTAAATGGTCATTTGGAGCTAACATTAGGGGCATAAATACCTGTTTACGATTACATAATATACATGGTGAAATGGGGTACCAAACTTGCCCTACCATAAACATAACAAATTTCGTGCTGTTAGATAAATAAATGAAACATTCTTCATCTATGTAAGTAGAATACAATCAATCATAAGTCCAACATTGCCACCTTAAGGGATTAATGCCATTAAAGCTATTTAATTGTTGTTTCGCCTTCAAGACGAAATTATACATGATGCATCATTGATCAATATCAGCGAATATGATTACAGACAATGTAGACAACCTAGGACATTATAAAGAAAAAGAAGTTTCCAGACAACAGCAGAGCTGCGCATAACATGAACAAGAGCAATATTTCTCGATTTTTATGCAAATAGAAAATGACAGGGGAATAGAAGTGATAATAAATACATGAACACTAACAAAGCTGGTCATAGCTTTGGGTAAACAAGATAATCCAACGATTCAGTCCAACAGTGACCACACTTAGAAATATGAATTTATTTGTTATGCCATATATATATTTGTATCCAAAGTGACGTTCAACTACTTTACTCTTGGAAAAATGCCACACTTAGAAATATGAATTTATTTGTTATGCCATATATATATATATTTGTATCCAAAGTGACGTTCAACTACTTTACTCTTGGAAAAATGAAGTGATGGTCAAAGCACGTTATGAGATTCATGAATCAGCTTTAATGTAATTTATCTCTAGCCAATGTGCCTCTTTGTTATCTGTAGTAGCAATCTTATATATAGCTATTGTATTTCTATCATTTGAAGTATGAAAGAAAACAAGAAATCTATCTATTCAAGTTTCATCATATTCTCTAAATTACTTAAATCTTGTTTTTCTTATCATCAAAACCCAACATTAGTAACATAACATAAACACAAACTATATAATTGATAGCACCAAATATTTATAGAATCATGTATGGGGAGGAAGCAAACGAACATCGGGAAATGAAAATAACCAATTGCTTAGTTTATACATCCAAGTACAGGTAGTAAAAATAACACAACAGATCTGATCATAAATTTTATTTTTTTAGTTAGGTCCCCAGCAAGTCAAATACATGACGGTCCTTAATGACTCCTCCGATCTGTTATTATTTTTCGACTCTGACCTCATTTTATTCCTCAATCTATCTACTGAGTTGGCAACAGCTGCAGCAGGAGATATATTTATATGTCTAGACTGATTCAAAGAAGAACTCAGGCTGTTCTTGGCATGTTGATGCAAAGATTGAAGCAGGTAGTTCCATCTACACAATCCAGCCTGATCTTTGAGGGCTTCTACTGCTGCTACGCTTGCTGCGGCAACCCAAGCAGTTTTGGTCACTTTGCTTGCCATTTCTTTTTCAACGTATTTTTTGGTTTTTGTTTTTATGATTGTTCTTGTGTTTTGATCTATGAGGAATGAGGGTGCTTCTGATGTAAATTTATAAGCGTAAATGGTACTAACTAAGATACCAGGTCTTGGAGCTGCTTGTTTTTGGAAGTTAGGTTCAGGATACTGATGGCTACCTAGTTTGCATTTGTTTAACAAAACCATGGTTTATGTTTGTCTGTTTTGTATGAGATATAAATTTGTTTGAAAGGGATACAATTATCATCTTCTTTATTTGTTGTTGTTTAGTGAGACATGAGGTCCACAAGTTCAGGGGGCAAAGAATTTTCAATTAAATGAACACTGTAGCATTTGACAAGATCAACAGTCCAGATCGATAGAAATATTTGTTCACCGAATATACAAGTCCAGATCAACCGTAGCATTTTCAAATCTAATGGATTAGCCGTGGATATAACATGATTTGCCGTAGATATCCTACGACACGCTGGTCGCATACATATTATAAACAACAAAACTATTCAAACCGAAAGCTTCTATGTCAGTTTATGCGAATAGAAACAAAAGTTTTGGAGGGACCTACAGCCAGCCAAACCAAATTACAAGTATACCCCTGAATTATGTGAATCCTCTCCTGCCGCATTTCTGGACCGAATAAGCTTCGGTCTGTTTAGCAGAAACTCTATTATAAATGCACCTGACTAACAGTACAATTTGACAATATTCGTATCACACATTGTTGACATTTTGTGCGTAATTTACTAATTATTAGTGTTGGCAATGGCCTCGTAGAGTTCGAAGAGGAAGAAGAGAAAATGGAATTCAGAATGATTTGAAACAGTTTCAGGCATACATATTTATAGAGGTGAAGGGATACGTTCTATCATGAACTGATGCACTACAAGAGAAACAGTAGTTTCCAACGGTCAGAGGCCGTTGGCGACCGTTGGAAACGCCGTTGGAGGTCGTTGGTCAACCCGTTGGTATATGGATCAACGGTTTCCAACGACTTCCAATGCAAACAACGCCCATTTTCCACCGGCTTCCAAATGGAAGATATGACCACGTGTCCCATATTTCTGATCAAGTGGACGTTGGAAAAGGATGTAAACCGTTGCAAATACACCGTTTCTCGCCGTTGGAAACCGTTGGTTGTGGATGACCAATAAGCCGTTACTCGCCGTTGGAAATCTGGGTCTTTTTTTTTTTTTACAGATTTCAGATTTGCCACTACAATCCACACACAACACAATCAACCATTGAAACTGCTCCAATCCGAGCATATAACTAAAAATCTGAATCATATATACACCCAATCAAAGTAAAAAATAAAAATCAAACACAAAACACATTAACTAACCAATATTTGCATAACATACATCGCCAAAACATCATAACCCATGTCCAAACGTAGTCAAAACAACACAAGCATGTCCAAACATCATAACCAAGACACCACACCATAACCAAAGCACCATAACATGTCCAAACCATCAATATATACAATAACCATGTAGCAAACCTCACTAACTCTCAAAACACACACAATCATGTCCAAACGCTAACCTGATCAACTCTCTCCACCGGAAGATGAAGGTGGCGTACCGTGCTGGACGATGAACTTCGCTAGCTTCTGATTAAGCAACTCCATCTGCTGGTCACGCTGATCCTCACGCTCACGAAGCTCCACAATTTCTGCTTTTAGCTGTTCGATTACTTCCTTGTCCTGAGCCCTCTGATACGCCTCCTGAGATGATCTAACCTGTATCATTTACGAGTACATGTATAATTAGTCATATCATAATTTTTTATTAACAACATTGTTGTCTTTGTTTTACGTATACTAAGTGATCTTATTTAACGAGTACATCGAAATTGAAAGAAGCAAAACTATGAACATTTCGAAAATAAATAAATTATACAATTAAATTACATGATTATCCTCAAGGTATACTCTTAACCTCACCAATATTTTTTGTATTAGTGACGTAAAATGAGTTGATAGATAATTGTTCTGCATGTGTGATGTAAAATAATTTGAGTATTACCTCTAGATTTCCATAACCATATCATCTGTTCCGGGTGGGCTTATCCATGACAACATCAAATATCATGTCCTCCTCATCCTTAGTCAACTCAGTCTTACTAGTAGATTCCAGTAACTGCGCCTTATGTGCTTGAAATTTCTCCTGTTAAACATAAAACAAATGAAATTAGATAACATTATCTTAATTAAATTATACCTATAAATTAATTATTCTATACTTACATATCGCTCCCGCGCCTTATCATCATGGTCCCAACTATACGAAACTGAGCCTGTGTCGTCAGTCTGACTCAGTGCATGAGTATGCTCGAAAACATCCCAGTACGACACAGGAGCCATACGCGCTCTCTCCTGAAATAAGGATGCATATACGTATATGTGTGTGTTTGTAAACTAAAACTTAAAGTTAAATCAACTATAAAATTTAAACGATGCAATTATTAAATATACCAGATCCTCTCGATAGTGCTGAAACGACTTCGACCCACCTTGATGCATAACAGGATTCTTGCTCCTGTTAGCTGCATTTCTCTCAGACGATGCCTATACATTTAATTTGTTTTCAAAAATGTATTATTCCAAATCACATATTAAATGAATAGAATAACTTAAATTAAATATGCAGTAAATTTACCAGAAAATCCTCATTATTGTTCCAATAAGCAAGCAACTCATCCCACACTGATTCGCCTATCCAATTCGGTTTTTTCCCACCTGATTTCAAACTATTCATTGTCTCTGTAATTTTTTACCATTTTAGAATTCCAGTGGCGCTTGACGAGATCCAAATCTGTCTCCTGCAGATCCACTGAACCCTGCATTTTAACAAAAAAATAGCATACATAGATGATGTTATCAAATAAGAGCATGAGTACTTAACATAATAAATGTTATATCACACATACCAGAAAATCCTGCCATACAGTCTCCTTCACAATGTCGGGTACCGATGTCCATGTGGGCCAACATGCAGTCGTGCGAGCCTGATATGCACGTCTAGATATCTTCAAGACTGTGTTGGACGGCTCCAACTCAAACCCCCTGTGATAAACAAAAAAAAATGTCTGTTCGAACAAAATTTTATATAATTTATTGTATATGAATTAAATTTATACTAAAAACTTAGTATTTACCCTCTGCTGGCTTTTGGCTTAAGCCAGACCATAGGACGAGATAAGTCCGAAGAACTACCCTCATCACCACCTTGCGACATCACCTGTTACAGATAACAACATAACGTATATAGCATAAACATGAAATAGCTATGTAAAAACAAGGTATGAGATAACATGAATAGGAAATGTTATGATTCTATATGTTACTTGTTAATAGACATGTCTACTTAACATATGAGTTACTTGTACATAGATAACATAAGAAATACCTACAAAATATGAATTTGATTCGTACTAGGTAAAAAAAACATAAAATTAACTTTTTAAAATGAGGATTATTGGTTAGTCGTCCTCATCACTTTCAGATTCTGACTCCATTTCCTCCTCCATATTTGTTTCATTTGTAGTCTCAAATACGTCAATTAATGTGTTTGATTCATCATTTAGAGGTCCAAAATCTGTTTGATCATCGGTTGTTACTACTTCTGGATTTTTGTCGACATCTGCTTGATAAGCTTTATCGTCGATAATATTACATCCGTCAAAAGTAAACCTTGCCTTTGTTTTGAAAACAGCCCACCAATCTATTTTGTCTCTTCTCATAGATGGATAAGAAGCATAATAAACTTGAAGAGCTTGTTTGGCAAGTACAAAAGGATCGTACTTATAATAACGGGAAGTATGTCTCACTTCAATAAGATTATATATTGGGTGCACGTTTATTCCTGAACCCGAAACATTGCTGAACCAGTTGCACTTAAACAAAAATACTTCTTCCGCGGGTCGTGTGAAATATGTCAATTGCAGAATCATGTTTAGCACGCCATAAAAATCATGTATATGGTCGTTTGGATCATCACTACCTTTCACAAATACACCGCTATTGTCAGTTAATTTTTCAGAACCATATTCTTTAGTGTTAAATTTATATCCATTAACAAAGAAAATTGGATATGTCCTGACATTTCTTTTTGGTCCTATTGCCAAATGTTTCAAACCTTCGTCCACAACACAATTTGTTGGATCAAAAATATTATTAGTAAACCAACTAGCGAATTCTTTGCTGATATCGCCGTTTGGATACTGTGATTCATAAATGCTGCAATTGTAGGACAAATGTTACATTTATGAATAAGCATTTAGTACATGTATAAATAGATGTATAAGTTCACTACCTAACGAACGGTGCAACTTCAGTGCAATTGAGAAGAATATATGTGTGTGCTGCATTATAATCTGTATCATTCAGCCATTCTTCCACACATTTACCAGAAGGTCGTCCATGTTTTTTAAAAATTGATAAAGTCGCTGGACAATCATCTTGATCAATGCCTTCGTCATTACGCGCAGTACTTGCAAATGATATGTTCACATGATCACTAAAATAATGGGAGAAAAAAATGAAGCTTCCTCTTCGATGTATGATTTGCAAATAGAACCTTCAACTCGAGCTTTCTGCCTCACCTTTTTCTTTAGATGATTTAAATACCTATTTATAATTAATGCAAATTATTTTTATTACACGTTTCATTAACCAAAATTTAAATTAACTAAAAATTAATATACCTTTCAAATGGATACATCCATCCATATTGCATAGGCCCTTGAAGGCGTGCTTCTAACGGAAGATGAATAGGTAAATGCTCCATAACATTGAAAAATCCAGGAGGAAATATTTTTTTCAATTTGTAGAGTAATATAGGGATTTCTTCCTCTAGTTTACGTAGACGATCAAGTTTTAATGTAGTAGAACAAAGCTCTTTATAGAACAAACTAAGCTCCGTTACAATAGTCCAAACTTTTACAGGCAATAGTTCTTTGAAAGCGACGGGCAATAAATTTTCCATCATAACATGACAGTCGTGACTTTTCATCCCGCTAAGTTTGTTGTTTTTATAGTCGACGCATCTACGAAGATTGGAAGATATATCATCTGGGAATCTTAATCCTTCCATCCATTTTAAAAATATTTTAATTTGATTACTGTCCAATTCATAACACGCTTTCGGTTTTTTGGTGTCATTTGGCTTTATATGAAGCTCCGGAAGATTACATATTACTTCAATATTGCGTCTTGATTTCAAATCATCTTTTGTTTTCCCTTTAACATTCAAAATTGTATTGATTACATTATCAAAAACGTTTTTCTCATTATGCATCACGTCAATATTATGACGAATCAGAAGATCTTTCCAATAAGGCAACTCCCAAAATATGCTTTGTTTCCACCAATTATGAGTCATTGATTTACTTTGAATTTCTTCCTGTACTCCGGTTTCATGAATCTTGGGAAGATCTTTTACAAGTTCAAAAATTTGTTCAATTGTCCATACTTTAGGTGGTCGCAAAGTTTCATGCCTATTGACTGTAAAAAATTTCTTATCTCTTCTAAAAGGATGATTAATTTTAAGGAAACACCTGTGACAGTCAAACCATGAAATTTTCTTTCCGATAGGTAAAGAAAATGCTCTTGTTTCTTGCATGAAGTACGGACAAGCTAGACGACCAGCCGTACTCCAACCTGAAAGCATTGCATAAGTAGGAAAATCGCTAATTGTCCACAACAGAGAATCACACATACAAAAGTTTTTTTTTTGCGAAATATCATATGTTTCTACCCCTTCATACCACAATTTTTTTAATTTTTCAATCAACGGTTGTAAATACACATCGATTCCTTGCGTCAGATCATCAGGACCAGGGACGACAATTGTGAGAAACATATAAGGCGTTTTCATACACATCCACGGAGGTAAATTATAAGGTGTTACAATTATAGGCCAGGATGAATATTTAGAACCAAATTGAGAAAAAGGTGAAAACCCATCCGTACGTATACCAAGTCTAACATTACAACTCTCAGATGCAAAACTGGGATATTTTTGATCAAAATGCTTTCATGCTTCTCCATCGGATGGGTGTGTTAACGTCCCTTCTTCACGTGTTCTCACACTGTGCCATCTCATATGTTGCACGGTTACAGAAGATGCATATAACCTTTGAAGTCTAGGAATAATAGGTAAATAATGAATACGTTTATACGAGACTTCATTTCCCTTTTTCTTTCTAGGTTTGTATCTTTCCTGATTACATATTCTGCAATTCTCAAAGTTGATATCTTCCTTCCAAAATAGCATGCAACCCTTTACACATGTATCTATTTTTTGATACGGTAAACCAAAGGCCGACATCATTTTTTTAACTTCATAATGATTTTCACACATCCAATTATTAGGAGGCATATGCCGCTTCGCAGCTTGTACAACAGCTGTAAATGCAGATTCTGTGAGGTTGTATTTCGATTTCATCGCAATGTATTCAGCAGTTACTGATAATTGAGTTCCGCTTTCACAACCTTCCCAAATGGGTTTTTTCACTGCATCTAATAAATCATATATCATTTTGGTTTGAATATTTGGTCCTTCTTCAACATTACCATCGTTATCATTAAATTGTTGAACCGGAAACATTGAACGTGCAGCATCTTCAACCATTTGTTCTATGAGATTCGTCGTAGCAATTTCATTATTCACTACCTCCTCAAATTGTGTAGAAGTAGGTGCTAATGGTTCTCCATGACGATCTCAAACTGAATAGTTCGGCACAAAATCATACTGACACAAATGAACTCTAACCATTTGTGGTATCAAATGCTTCAATAACTTGCATCTACTACATGGACAACGGATTTCGACTTCGTTTCCATTATTGCTTAACGCGAAATCAATAAACACGCTGACACCGTTAATAAATTGTTTCTTTATTGTGCCATCAGTTTCTCTTCGATGATACATCCAGCTTCGATCATTAAAATAATCGCGATCCATTTTTCCTAAGTACATATAAAATTAGAAAAAATGTTAAAATTTACATTTTTTATTACTTTTATAACAATTTTTGTATCCGTCACTAAATTCTCAAAATTCCCTTATTATTGATATATGCATGTTATGTTGAAATATATTCACAATTTTATTACCGAATGCATGTTATGTTAATTGATCATTTACTGGTGTGTCATCCTACCTCCCATTACAAATAAAATAAGTAATTAAATCACGTAAATCTTTTCAACTTAAACGATTCAACAAAATTTCGGCAGCACTTCCCTTTAGTTCCCTGAAAAGTAAACAATTGTGTGTACACAAGGAACATAAAGGAAGTACTTTCGAAATTTTGAGAACTGTTTAAAATGAAATATTTTACGAGATTTAATTTCGTTATTGTATTCGTAACTTGTCCAATACAAAGGACAAATCCAACAAATATTGTATATGATGAATATAAAAGTCCGTTTTGTTAATAAAACGAACATTCACATAACGATTATATACAATACTTATCAGACGGGGCCAAAAAAACTCTCTAAGGCTTTATGAATGTAACATATTACGATTTGTTTTTTTTAGTGATTGAAGTGTATTTTTTCAACTTTGATTTCGAAATTTCAACCTAATTTTTTAAAAAAAATCATAGTTGCAGGTTTACGATCAGTGCAGAACTTAAAAAAAGGCCAAAGCTCAAGCCGTGCGCGTTTCCACGCCTTAGTGCCTTAATTAACTACTTTGAATTGTACGTATATGAATTTTATCATATATACGTATATTTTCAACATCGAATTGAACTATACATCACTATACATGTATATTTTCAACATTGAATTGTGCGCGTTTCCACCACATGTTTTCAACAAATTAAATATATTTTTCAATGCATACATCACTATACATGTATACATATATACATATTCAACTTGAACTAATTAAACCCTAGATTAGCAACATAATCAAATAAATCTATAAATACAAACATACTAACAACAACCAATTACACTAACTAAAACCCTAAATTAATTAACAACTAAGTAATTTATAAATGAAAACCCTAAATTAGCAACTTAAATGATTAAACCCTACATTAGCGACTAATTAATAGCATCATACATACAAACATAAACAAACATACACTAATTAACAAAATTAGGGTTAATACACACACAAACATACCTTCAAATTGGAGAGAATCTGAGATTAGAGAGGAGAAGAGAGTGCCTTGACCGACTTGGAGACATCCTTGGTGGATGGAGGCGCGGAATAGGTGATTTCAGAATTAAAGGGGTGGGATTTGGGGTTTTTGGGTTGAAATTCGTGGTGAAAGTAAAATGGGGAAGAAGGAGAAGCTTCGGGCTGTTTAGTTGCAGGCCCGTGTAATGGCTACCAACGGCCTCCATCGGTTTTATAACCGACGGCCGCCAACGGTTTCCAACGGTCAATATTTTTCTTCCGTAATAAAATACACATTTTTGGCTTCCGTTGGAAGCCGTTGGTCAATGGCCGTTGGAACCAACCGTTGCTATACTGTTCAATCCTTGTAGTGATGCGACCGTTTGTAATGGTTCTGTATGTCTCAAATTCAAACCAGTGACATTCCTACGTTTGCAAAAGCATTAAAATTAAAAACGTCGTGCCCTTTTCTAAGGTCCAGGAAACGTTTCACTGCAAAAAAAGTGAACTAAAGATCGAAATTTTCGGTTTCTAACGTAACCAATCGGTCTTTAGATTATATTCAGAAACTGAACAAGGACCGAAATTTCGGTCTTTAAATGTCAAGTCTTAAATAAAATTATGACCGAAAGGTTTGGTTTTAAAAATGTAAAGACCAATGTTTCGGTTTTAAAAGTTTTTGAAACCGAACTCTAAAGACGGAGGTGCAATATGTATTCAGTCTTAAATTTAAAGACCGATATATTTCAGTTTCAATCATATTTGAAACTGAATTTTACAGACTGAAATTTAGTTTTTAGTCGGTCTTAAGTTGTATCCTAACTATTGAATTGCAATTTTAAATCAGTCTGCACTCGGTCTTTAAATCATTAATAATATAAAAATATATTTATATTCCTAAACGCAGATGCAAATATTATGCACGTACGCATGCACGCACACACTATACACACACACACACACACACACACATATATATATATATATATATATGTGCATGTATGTATGTATGTATATGTATGTATGTGTGTTTATATATATACACACACACACACACACTCATGCTTGCACATCCATAACAATAAACAATGGAAAATTAATGGTAATCAAACAAATAAAGTTTATTCACCGTCACATGAACAACACAATGTAAACTACAGAACTTAAATGATAATATATTAAACTTCAAAATCTCTACAAACATATTTACATAGAAGGAAAATAACAACAGCAATGCATGTCTACTATATGCGTACATATATTATTCCAACAACAAAGAACATACAAAGCAAACAAGGAAAGCTAGAAAGCCAATCACTCCATACCTCCGTCACGCTGATTTTATTCTTGATTGTGCGGTGCTTGATAATTAGAAGGTTGTGAAAGTTGTTGCGTAAGCGGATACTGTTGTTGCATAAGATCAAAAAATTTCATATTTTGTTTTGCAGTCCCAAGAGTATTTGAAGGCATAGGTGAACGTTGTGATGGTCGTGGTCCAAGAGTATTTGAAGGCACATGTGAATGTTGTGCTCCAAATGGTACAAACATCTAACCTATTGATAAAGAAAATAAAATAAAATATAACTTGCTATTGAGATATAAGTTGCATCTATGTCTATTTAGCCCCAGTTAGACTTTCAGCAAGCTAGCTTCATTTACCCAGTCTAAATCCATTAAACTATACTTAATTAATCCATCATAGTTATAATCTTCAGATACAAGTGCACATATAATATTTGCATGTACAGATAAAACTCAACTGTATTACGCCAAATTTTTAGGTTGCCTGACACTATTATCATACACATGCGTTATATGCATGCACAGATAATACATGTGTAACGACACCAGGATTTTCGATCCCGAAAATTAACACAAAAACATCATGTCGACTATTCAAGCATCGAAAACACAAGAACTTAATAGAAGAAATTAGAGGGTGAGATAAGAAAGAAATATTAGAATATGAGAAACAAGAAGAAGAAAACACATCATGATCAGAGTCTCACATAGCGGAATAAAATATAATATAGAAATAAATCTTTATAGGGAGCTTTAAATAAAAACTTACAATCATCAGAATACATCAACGCATTTGGACAGTTATAATAATATGTCCTCATATACAACACATAGTAAAATAATAATATCATACGTCTGGACTCCTTCGACTCCATTTAAAATAGATTCCTTTATAAAATCTCTTCAAAACTTGTTACAATACCATATTTATTATAAATCATATATAACTGTCTTATATCTGTATAAATCTTACACTTATCTTTTACAATTCTTATATTGTTAACTTTTACGAATCCTTATATTCATTTTTATCAAAACAATTCATCTTATCATCTGTAACAAATGCTACAGATTCCATTGCAACACTTTTAATTTTCTATATATTATACCTTTTCAAATCATTGCGACAACTTATGCGTTGTCAAAAATTCCATAGCGATCTTCTCAGATATCTTTAGTTTGTATAAATCAAATATCTCAATTTATTATTTGTAACACTTGTTACAAATTCATTTTTCAAAACTCTCACTTCGTTTACAAATTCCATTTGTAAATTATTATCGACAACTGATGTTTCAATTACATCTCTAACTCTTAATCTTCCATTTACAAATTCATTTGTAAATCATTTACGACAACTCATATTCGTTGTCATTTCCAAAATCTTCACTTAGCTTATGCTCTCGTCTCGATTAACATTCTGAACTTCGGAACATCACATTCCGAACTTCGAAATGATTTCAACTCCACTTAATGTTCCGAACTTCGGAATATCACATTCCGAACCTCAGAATAACTCTCACTTAGCCATTTCATTAGATTAGTTCATAGCAAATTAATTTAATAACAATCCCAGTTAAAACGGTTGACTTGTCAACTTAATACACAATTAATTCGTTAACCAAATTCAATTGGTACTTCTTTTAAATTAATTAATAATATAATTAATTTAAATAGTTCCATTTTATTGTTTTTAACAAAAACAATTATCCAACTCTTAACCATTGGGTTAAGTTCTGCCCATTTGCTTATAAATCTGATTAATATCAGAATTTGCTTTATAATATCATTTAATAATTATTTATAAACTTAATTAATAAATAATAACTATTTATTTTCCTTTAATAAACTTTTATTCAAAATAATAGATTCAAAATTTATTTCGAGATAAAAAATAAATTTTATAGCTTCACTTTTATGGATTCACCTGTTGGTAAATCCATATTTGGAAAAACGTTTAATTTATAGGTCATATACTGCCAATTACTCAACCAATATCACTCATTCGTTTAAGCAAAACAAATGTTGAATTTCAAATCAAAAGTCAATAACCAAATAATTTATTCAATCAAATAGGTTTAAACAGTTCATATAATAATAATATGAAAATAAATAACATTTAATATATTTGAGGAATCCCGTTGGATCCCTCCAACCTGTACTTCCCTGCATCCACATTGGTTATCTCAATATAATGCCATTCAATTCAATTTAACTGATATTACAGTAAATAACGATTATGTAACAGCAACCAATTTACAAACAATTCAAATAATTTAACACGTCTATTTTATAAACATGACCAATAAGGTAAGTTACCTTCATTGGGTCCAATCGTTAAAATAACGATTTCGTTTTTCACTGAAATTAAACAACCATTTAGTTTCATCGGTTCAGTCAATATATATAAAAATATATATTATTAACAAACAAACAGACAATCAACCATTAGCAACCATAACACATAGTTATAAAACCCGACTTATATAAAAAATAAGTGGAAAAAACTGAGTGAGTTTAACTCATTTTGACCTGATATGTTGTTGAAACGGTTTGTTTCAGTTAAATTAAACAGATTTTTAATTTAATTGAAATTCCTGCTGATTCAAATCACATCTAGTTCTGTTCCATAGCATAGTACTTGTCAAGTTGGTTCTAATGACATCTGGTTCGTCCAGTTCTGATCATAGATTTAATAGTTATTACGTTTAAATATTAACAGTTATATTAAATAATCTAAACCCTTAATTAAAAATGAATATTAATTTATTTCCGTTTTATCACAACGGGCCGATCAGATTACTTCTCCTGTATCCATTCAAAATTGTGACTTCATTAAAATCCCGACAGCACACCTTCCAAACAAATTAAGTTCAGAAATAAACCGTCCGATATAAACCTAATACTCCTCCCCATATTGCGCTTCATACGCTGATAACCCAGGCTGCCTCATACTTCATCAATCCCGTTCATTCCATTCTGCATAATAATCATTAATTTAATTAGTTTATTATTAATCAAGTATTAGTTTAATTTTAATCACCTTATGATTTCATTATTAAAAAGTCGGCGGAATGTTTTATTCCCATTTCCGTTGACTGCTTCTCAGGAAACAGCAGCACCTGCGTTCAGCAATACAAACCACGGTCCCCTTTTAGTTCAAACAACATAACCGCTTAACACTTCAAATTCCACACGTATTATAGGACCCCTATCTCTTTGGCTTGTCGTCCAAAGCATGCTTCATTATCCACGCACCGTTCCTGATCAAGATTTACATTAGCAAGATTCCTAATAACCATATTAATTTTCATTAGTTATATATTAATTATTAATAAGAACTTTAATTACATAGGTTAACACAGATCTGGCCGAATTAATTTACTTCCTTCTTAAATCGTTTGCTACTTCTCTTTCAGAAACCCAACTCACGGACTAAAACATTTCCACCGCCCCTCGGTTTCAGATCATCGGAGTGCCATCGCTGATTGCCAGGTGCAGCGCCTCCCTGAGCCCCCCTGACGCCCCAAACCTTGAGAGCTCCAACCTTGCCTTGCGCTAGTAAATGGCTTCCGAATGTTGTGCCTATTCGAGTTGTTTCCATTCACCACAGATACAAGATTTTGATCATCACCGTTGAAATCAACGAGCTCATGGAACTGAACATTATTGCAGTTTAAATTTTAGTTCATAGATGAATGGAATTCGAGATCAAGTGGAGGAAATATTGGAGCTTTCTGCTCGTTTAAGTATGAGGAGGCGGCTAGAATGAATGTTGACTAAGCGGTTTAGGGTTTGACTCCAGAATGGGTTACGTTCATGCTTTATATAGAAGTTGGACTCATTTTATAATGACCCGAACTTCCCCGTGAAAGAAAGCACGGATTGTTTTGAGAACACGACAGATTAGAACACAAACAGAAGAACATTTCATTGCTTATTATAACAATTTCATCACAATATAAGAATATACAGAGTATGAACAAGTAATATACATTTGATAAATATCAGAGATTACATTACATAGCCGCGGAAAATAATACAAAACACAACTGAAAGAGATAAACAGATACAGAGCTTTCTGAATATCGTTCCAGCTGTAAACCAGGATCCTGTGAATATAAATCTGCAAAACCAAAACTACTAGCTGCCCGTATGGAAAATAGGGGCACCTAGAGTTTAGGTTAAAACAATAAACTCCAGGTCAGTCATGTGACTGGTGTGAGAACTAAAACAGTTATTATTTTGATTTTAAAGTTAGGTAAATCAAGGGACCGTGCTGTATAGCACGGAACGGATTTACTCCCAAGAATACCAGTGTATTAAACAAACAGCGCAATGCTAAATAAAGAACAATGAAGCTATTATAAAGCTCAGGTCCCATCACACAATGCAACGCAAGCCGGAGGATAGAGTTTTACCTTATAATAGCCAAATATGCTTGGTACGTGAAATTTCATCTTTTATTATTACTATAAGTGTATAGTGTCAAAACAATTTCAATTATATATGTATCAATCATAGACGGCATGAGTGCCCCATCCCACTATGTCGCCATACTAGGCTCTACAATCAAAACCGCAAAATGTCATATTGGAAGTTGGATTTCCATTTGTGAACCAAGGCAAGGGATCGTCCTTACCGCTTCGATACGCTCTAGCCTGCCTCTCAGGATCAGAGCTCGAGTGACCCTTGGATCGTCAGGGTCGGTCCACCCGAAGTGCAAAGGGTGAATTAAAATGCCTGAACATGCGTTTCCCCGCCCTATGGGGCGTAAGTCTGGTCTGTATAAAGACCATATCATCCATCGGCCCCGTAGTGCCGATATATCCGAGGCGCCTCGATATCCATCATCCACATAAGTAAAACGTCAGGGCATGCAAAACCCTAACACCACTCCTATCTAGAAGGAAACGAATGCCCTCCCTAATGTCCTCTCCCGTTTCTGGTTCACACCGAGGTGCGAGGCTCGCGAATTAACGCTACACAAAGCTATACTATATTAAAGCTGTGCTTTGATCATCAATCACTAGACTCTGCTTTTCAACAGAAGCCTTGATCGTTTGCATCTCTGCATGTCATACAGGCAATTCACGCTATGCAACCGATGTCTATCAATCACACAAAATGAAATCCGATGTCAGACACACATCCATTTACAAGTTCGTTCTGGGTTTAAACGAAACCGGAGGCACCTTGTTCCTCGTCCCATATGTCCAATACATGAGAGAGGCCCTCGCATATCCGGTCGATCTCCAAGTACATCTGGACGATCACCACTTATTACCTTATCTTTGGTGTACAGCCCAATCAAGACATCAGTAATCATCTAAACGATGTGAAGACCTCCGGTCTTCAACCACCGTCTTCATCGTCGACTTATCGCCGATTCAGTTATTCAGAATGGGATAAACTCGGTCTTTCTGAATGACTCGCGTATATAATAAACAAGTGCTATAAAAACACAACATACGCCTCATTCCAATTCTGAATATTCTTTTATTTAAATATTCATATTCTTTGGGAAAGGTTCCCATTAATTTTATCAAAGATAAATTCTTTAAATTTATTCTTTAATCTTCCTTTGGATATCAATTCAAACCAAATTATGGTTTATCCAAACTAGTCGGGATTAGCGAACCTTACCGAAGCAATCATTTGTTAAATTTCCCAATCCCAACCTATTCATCCCACGAAGCAAAAATGGTAATACTTCATATCTAATACCACGGTGTTATCGGTAAATTCAATTACCATTCCACGTTCAAATCTAATTAAAGATTTAACTATCGCCTGGAGTAAAACTAGTGGTACCCCATTCTCAATCATTTCTTGAATTTGATAATTTTAGTTATCAAATTCACCTTCCAATCTATTTAAAGATTCATTAGAACTCTGATTCAAATTTTAATTTCCAAAAATCATTACTTAATGATTATTAAAAGTTAAGAAATAAATCTTATCTTTAACTGGGTTAAAGAACTAATGTCATTTAAAACACAACTCACGATAAACCTAAAATCACATTCCATTAATTATGGAATTTTCATGGAAAAACAAACCAATATATAATCGATATCAATTTCCATATCCGACTAAAATTATAAATGGAATAACGGTAAAGCCTTTTAAATTCCATATATATTATCAGTCTTCCTCCACAGAAGTTCATTTCAATTATTATCAAATCGAATCCCATTCCATTCCAATTTATTTTATTAAACTGGAAAACTTTACTTTGGAAATTCCATTAAATCTTAGAATAAAGATTTATAAATTCCAAATCACATTTCACTACAAATTGGGTTAAAGAACGAATGTCGTTAAAACACAGTCTCTAACCGATTTACATTCCATTTCAATTCCAATTAAATGTTCATTAATTGGTAATTCTTCCTTAAATCTTAGTTAAAAGACTTATTCTTTTCACACGAGGTTTCAGAACAGCATTTCTGAAGACCCCATCCCATCAGTCTCTAACCGTAAATTAGTAAGAAAATAGTTCCCTAAGTATTAATCCCGAAGGCCGAAACCAACATCAGATCAATATCCAGGAAACCATTCAACTTAGTTAATCTTCAGTTAGTTTCTAAATTTCTTAACTCCATTAGGTTTAAGAACGGTGTTAGTTAAGACACTGTTCACAACAAAACCAAAATCCCATTTGATATTAAATACAAGGCTCCGAATCGAAAATATATCGGCTTATATTCAATATCAAATTCTGAACTCAACAAACATCGTATTGGAATAACGATATATATATATATATATATATATATATATATATATATATATATATATATATATATCTTCCAAATTTCCCAACAATGCCCGTAAAATCATGGAATCAAATATCGAAATATTCCAAAGATAATTTCGATTCAAATCTATTCCAATACATATACTGGATATTCTGGTTATTTTTAAAACCATTTCAAATCCAATTTATTTATTTAAAAGTAAATGGATTATAATTCTAGTTCATAACTAGTTCATTTCGATAAAAATCTACTTTTATCTTTTCAAATATGGAATTTTTCATACTAATTCTTTCCAAATCATTTCTTATGATTTTACACTAATTATTGATATTTTTAATAATTTTATCAAGGCCCGTACGGTTGATTTCCATAAAGGGCCATTGAACTGCACTTATCGCGACTTTTTCCAAATTTGATTTGGAAATAATTCCAAATCCAACCGTTAGATTTCAAATCTCTAATATTTGTTAGAAAGATCTTTTTGATATGAATCCAACGGTTCCGGTTTTAGGAGAATCCGACGGTCGTATCTCCCGTAATGTCCATTCGAAGTCAATGGTCGAAATTCGCGAACTGCCGCAGCGCGGCACGTTCTATTCCGGACATTATATTATATATATAACATATATTTCATCGATTTCCATTTAAAACGTAATTTATAAATCGTTTTAAATCCGTTTTCAAAACGATTTTGGCTTCATATTTAATTTCAAATCAAAATTGAATATTCCATATCATTGATATATAAATTATAATATTTTCAAAACATTAGATTTTGAAATCATTTCCTTTTCGATATTCATTACAAAAATCGTTCACGTCAAAATGGTGTTAATCTAATCAATACGGCTTTATATATTTAAATATATTCGTCTCCATCCCAAATCGGACATCAAAAATCAGATTTTGATCTTTTCTAAATATTATTTTAAAATATTCACTATTTTAAAATATTCTTTGTTTTAAAATATTCCTTCCTTCTGAACTGGAATCAGACACAGTCAATTACCATATAATGTTACTTATATGGATTTCATACACACGTGTACACAAAAAAATCATACACAGTCAGCAATCATTTAGATTGCATTTGACAACTGTATAAGCGTTAAAAATTAATAGTTAACGCTTATGTAACGACCCGGTTTTTCGCGATCCTGAGTAACCGACATAAACACAATGTCGACTGTTCAAGCATCGGAAATACCGGATAGTCCATGAAAGAAATTAGAGGGTGAGAATAGATAAGATAGAAACTTAGAATAGAAGAAGAAGAACATACAACATCAGAGTAAACACGAATCTCACAACGGAACGAATAAATATATTTCATAACATAACTTTGAAATAAAACAGTATCTGCATACAATACCATTATTAGAGTATAACACTTACAACACAGCGGAAATAACAATCTATATAATCCGGAAGCCTCCTGCTCCAGCTCTTCAAGTATCTGTAAAATCCCGACTACTCGACTGCCCGTACAAAATTGGGCACCCAAGAGTTTAGGGAAAATAGAACAAAATAAACTCTGGGTCAGTCATGTGACTGGTGTGAGTAAACTCAAATCATTTGTTTAACTTTTCAAAAATCCTTTTGAAACAAAGGATAGTCGTAAGACCGATCCACATATAAACACGGATGGTTTTTACCTTATGATAACCTAAAACATTTTTCTAAAACAATACTTTTCTGATATTATAATAATGTCCAGACCAAGTAAATAGAAATCTAGTAGAACACTTACATCTCATGTTCTACATATATAATATACAATCAAAACCGCGGGCTCTTATTGGGAAATGGATTTCCAACTCTGACAAGGTATGGAACCACCTTCCGATCAGTGTACTCTAGAAGCGATATACTGGAGTTCAACAAGAACATCTTATAACTTGGCCACACATGACCGACCATTCATTTTGCTTGAATGTTCCAAATATATTATCGCCTTATTGTTGGTATACCAACATAACCGTTCCCGAGAGATACAGAAGCGAAAGAAGTAACAAATATAAATATTCTCTAGATGGTGATAATATACCTTACTTGGGTGCGACCCACTTAGCCATGCTGCCTGCCCGATTTCTGTCATTTCCCAATTGATGAGGCTTGAGGTCATAACGTATCTTTTAACATATCACTCCTTGATTTACTTTGAATGCCACCTCGTCATACCCGTCAAATCACAAATTGATTCCCCCAAAAATACCACGGGTATAAGCTAAGAGAAACGAATTCCTCCGCCACCAACGTAAATATGTTTGAAACGATCAACTTACGCGATCTACTAGATATACTCTATCAGACATTCATCCATTCAAGTTGTCCTAGGACTGGACAATCCGAAGGAATTATTCTGTAAATCCATCTTAGGAAATTTCTACCTAGGATTTTCTGAACAGCCCTTGCATAACTCCGTCTTCAATTATCTTAATCATAATTGATTCGCAACGCTAATGCCACACGGAGTGGTTTTCAGATAATATATCTAATCCCAGTCTCTCCGTATTGACAACGGAAATGGTCAAAATCTTCAATAGTCGGTGATTTAACTATCAAAGGAAAACATGTGTGCAAACAACGATATTATTTCCAAATGGAAATTCTATCGATCAATCATCAATCAACATTTATTCATTGCCCCATTTCTCATTTCCATATATTCATCAAATCCTTATTTTCTAATTTTAGAAAATATACGTTATTAACTTTGGAAAACGTTTCCATTTCTGATTCACACATCAATATCTTCCTACCTTTATCAGTCTCTGATTGTAAACTAGTAAGAGAACAACCCCCTACGTATTAACCCCGAAGGCCGAAACCAACACCAGATCGATACCCAGAAAATCATTCAATTCAACTAATTTCCAGTTAGTTCTAATTTCAGTAATTCCATTTAAATTCCTAATTCAAACCCTTAATTCCTTTATAATATTTTATTTGCAACATATTTACTTTAAATCAATATCATGTTACACCCGTGTGCGAAGCACGGGTCTAAACCTTCCTAATGTAAAAATCTCTTTTTATAAAACTCTATTCATTTTCCAAATATTTACTTTTCAGTATCCTATTTATTTCATATAAATATTCCCCTTTTCAGTATCCTATATATGAACTATTTATTTCATATAAATGTTTCCCTTTTCAATATCCTATATATGAACTATTTATTTCATATAAATGGTTCCCTTTTCAATATCATATTTATTTCATAAATATTTCCTTTTATATAATTCTATTTATTCCATAAATAATTATTTCCTTTATAATTCCATTTATATATGTTTTACAAATATTTCCTTTTCTATTCAATATCCACTTTGAAATTCCTTTTTATAAAATCATTTAATTTTGTATAAATATATTTTATTTTCAACATACACATTCAGTATTATATATGGTATTTAAAATACCAATTAACAATGATTGATATCATTCAAACACACATAATCAACAATAGATTTTATATCACATCATATATTACAATATATAAAAATAGTAAAATCCGGCCTGTTTCCCTGCATCCACAGATGTTAAACAATATAATAACATCGATTTCATTTCGATATGAAATATTCTGACAAACAAAATCAACATTTGATTAACGATTTATATATATATATATATCGTTATCTATAATTTCAACCAATACATCAGCAATTCAACCAACCAATCAACACACAACAATCAATTACCATTTATCATTAGATTATATTTATAAAAATATAAATTGATTAGAGTTAGTGAGATTTACTCACATTGGACGATCATCGTTAAATAACAATAACCATCGGTTGATTCAGACCGACAATTTATTTCGCTATAAATTGTAATGAGCTTCAATTCACTCCCCCTCAGTTCCATTGTGTAGTGTCTGTCCATACGATCCCAACGGATCTTTGTTTGCTAAATTCAAACAACGTATGAAATAGATATTAATTTTCTAAGTTTGTGTACTATTTAATTTAAATAAACTTAAATTCCCTTTTACTAAATTTGGGCTTAACCTTGTTTTCAGCGGCCCACTAACAATAATACCAGCCCGCCCAAGGATCAGTCTTCTTCTTTGACAGTTCGATCTCCAGCAAACCACCCATGACCGCAGTTTTTTCTTCAATCCAAATACCTTCCTCTTTAATTCCTTAAAAATCAAACTAAAAACATAGTGATAACCCTCATCAAACAAAACTGTATCCCCTCATCCCCTTTTCAATCAACTCGAACTGGTCTTCGTGGTTGTGGCTCCCAGTATCCAACGCACGAGAGCAGTAACAATAACGAACTTAGGATGCGTTTGATTTTCGGAAGGGGCAAAAAATGTTCGCGTCCGCATCCGACGCGTCGGAAGCGTCCGACGCAAACACTAGGGACCCACCACTTTGCCCCTTCCAGCTGAACGCGAGATTTTGGCCGTTTCGTTTCCCCGTTCGATGTTTAACCCTTCCTTACCCTATTTTACACCCCTTTTCCCCTTTCGTGTGCCCCTTCCTGTTCAAAATCAAACACATACCCCTTTCCCCAATTTTCCCCTTCACCAACCCCTTCCCCATGCCCCTTCCAAATGCCCCCTTCCTGTTCAAAATCAAACGGACCCTTAGTTACCATAATATTCCACAAAACCCCATCAGTATCATGTGGCAACTTATCCCCTTCTGAGAACACGTGCGGCCTGTCCTTCCCACACCTAAATGCTCAACCACACTCCTTTCTTCCTACCGGATCATCACCACCCCAACGTTTCCAGCAGTCCACGCTCATCCATACTTGCGTGTTACATTTTTATATGTACGGGAATGCATGTCCCTTCTTTACAACTAAACACTCAACCCTGCACTACAAATACGTCAACAACACTTCCCATATAGCACTCAACAAGCTAAATGCCCCCTTCCTTTCCCTGACAGTTTGATGCGCCTCTCCCTCTTACCCAGAATTACCACGTGCTCCTGCTTCCCATAACATCACCTTTCCAACCACTGTATTCATGCGTGAGGTATATCCTGTGAAGAGGGGTTATTTTGAGAATGTAGATTTGGCATGTGGTGTGTGTTTGTGAAGAGAACGTGTATTGGTTTTATAAAGGCAGCCTTGTGGAAGAGGTAAACGAATGGTGTGTTTAGTATGAAATGTGAAAGTTGGGTTCACTTGAAGTGTTTAGGAAACAGAAAAGAAATGAGGACGTATTTCGTTCAACGAACAGAAGTGAATTGCCCCCAAAATTATTTTCTTATGTCTATCTATGTATATATACCAACTAAGTTTACTTAATCTCTAAGAAAACAAGTACAGGCTTTAAATGAACCTGGCGACTGTTTCCTGCACAGTTATTATTTCCTAGCTAAGGAACAGGGAGACAAAAGTTGATGTGAGTAGCGGATGTGATTCCCTTGGTGGTAATTGGTTGAAAAGTGTAATGCACTATTTGATGGTAAGGGTTGAGGTTATGTTTCATACAAGTAATAGTGATGCCCTACACTCGACAGGTTGCAAGTTGGATAGAGAGTAGAATGGCTTACGTTGGGCAGTTTGTACGTGTCTGCAGTTTGAGTTTAAATTAAAGGTCATGGATCCATACTACGCGTAATTTCGTTCGCTCACATAGGAAGAGTCATGGACAAAAATAAAAATACCGTTGTGACGAGTGAGGTGCCATGGTCCCAAAAATATAATAATATAGGTCCGTTAACTTATTCTGTGAAACTCCAAAATGTTGATATAGGGTGTAAAATACTCCAAAATAAAATGTGCTTATTTTCCAAAATAATAATTACAGAAAAAATCTAAAAATTATATTATAGCTACGTCTAAAAGGATTTGTCCAAATTCGAAGCCAAGATTTAATTATAATTAATTATATCGTTGTGGCTTATAAACGTTCCATAACGACTATTTTAAAATTTGAATTGATCATAAATCAAAATCTAACTGACGAAATCCCGATTTTTTTCTTCCATTAGAAAAATATCGTTCACCAGCTCCGAACGTTTCTTGTTTCACAGAAATCCGAGTTAAAACGGGTTCTGTATATTCGTTTAAAGTTCGAATTACCAAATTACGAACTGCCGTGCCATTTGGAGCTCAATTATAATTATATAATATAATTATACGTTCAAACGACATTTATAAATAAATTCGTTTTTATAATAAAATTCTAAACTGAATTAAATATCATAAATAATCCAATTCACACAATATTGTCATTTCAACTCTTTCTGATTATTTCAGAATTAAATATGTTATTTAATTATTATATTAATTAAATATTCAATATTATTTAATTAAACGACCATTTAAATCTCTAAATCAATATTTAAATAATTAAATAAATTGATTATTATACCGTAAAAATACGGGACATTATAGCTTATCACAGCTTGTCAACCCATCGATTGATATACAACTAAATAATTGGGATTAGTGTACGTCAAATATCATCCCAATACCCGTATGGGGTTTCAATCAACAAACACAGATTTTATTTTTGCAGTTGGGCGATGTGTAAAATATATCGTCCCAATCCATATCAGATAAATGGGTGTACATAAATAAATCGTCTGATTTGTTTATGAATATTTATTTCAGCAAATGACTATTTTATACAGTTCATATATACAATTAAAATGATATTTTTTTTGTTCAAATATTTTATTCCATACATGACTATTTTATATATTTTATATATACAATAAAAATGGTACTTTTATTATCCAAATATTTTATTCAACACAATACAATCAACAATCAAGATACAGTCCATTACCACAACACAATACAATCAAACAAGCCGTCCATGGTCTGTGGACGACGGTGTCAGGAGCTACTAAGCCCCGTATACAACCTATTATATATTTAACTGTAAAATAATTAGTGAGAATGAGTTCTCACCTTTGGTTTCCACTCCGCCAGTTTTATTTCTGAATTTCCGAACGGTTTGAATTCTTTTCACTTTCAGTCGGTTCCATCACAATCTGTTTCACGCGGATTAAATTAAAATCCAGATTTTTATTCTATGCAATTTTTAATTTTAATTTTTATAACTAATTTTCAAAACAATGATTTTTAAAATAAAATTGATTTTCTTTACAATGATTTTTAAAACACTAATTGATTTTCTTTACAATGATTTTTAAAACACTAAAACCTTTGCAACGTTTAAAAACTGTGGCAACCCTTTCTTCTTCACGGGTTCACAGCCGATTCACGCATAAGGAGCTCGCTTCCTAGGGTTGACTTGCGCCGCCTTCCAGAGCCATGAGAGGTTGATAGAGTGCCACCGCTTGAAGCACCTTGGGTAGTGCCACCTCCAGTTGGAAGGGGGCCGAACTCGAACGCCTCAGGAGGCGTAGAAACCCATTCGAAGAGCAGCCTTTGGGCTTGAAATTCACAATCAAAACTTCACGAAATACGATAAAACCCATACAAGATTGAAGCCCTCTAAAATCTCTTCAATTTTCGTATTGAAACCCTAATTTATTTCGATGTATTTTGAGGGAAAATGTAGCATCAAATTCAGAGCAAATCTTCCCTTCGTTGGAGCTAGGGGCGGCGTGCTGAATGATAGTAAAGAATAGGTATTTTTTTAATATATATATATATATAATTAAATTATTATTTTAATTTCAAAAATTGTAGTTTATCGACACGAACTCCAAATCAAACCCAACATTTGTCACCACTAGCTAAATACCCCTATTTCGGATACAACGGGATATATCCGGTAAGCCAATTCGACTGTTACAATAGGTTTTCATCAAAATTAAAATATAAATCAGTATATATTGAATTTGAACGTACATTTTAATTTACCGGGGCCACATACTGATTCTAAAAATTCCACAAAAATAAATCTGGCTATGTTTTGACAATACGGTCCTAACAAAACTAATTTCATTGAATTTGGAGACTGTTTGAAAAATGGCCATTTTCTGGTCAATCCAAATTGATTGAAACTGTTTAAACACGTTTTCTTTTGCCACGCTCACATATTGATTCCAATAATTATGAAAATCGGAATCCAGGAATAATTTGACATTCCGAATCCAACAAAAGTGGTATTGTCGAAAACGGAGGTCATTTGCAAAATTGCTAGTTTTAAGGGCTATATTTCCATAGCGACTATTCTATATTTTCAACTGGGCATAACTTTTTATTGTCGCTATGAAATTTGGATTTTTCAGATTCGGTGGAAAGATATTTTCAAATAGATTCTAATATTTTTGGTTTCACCAAAATCCGTTTTATTTTGATCCTGTACATTCATTTGAAATCGAATTTTCAAACTACCACGCCATTTTCAATTCCTTTTATAATTAAAATAAATATTTATATTCTAACGTCGATTCAAATAAATATATACGTTCTAATTCTATTCAAAATAAATTTCTCATCGTAATTATTTAAAATAAATCATTTTGAATATTCAAAATTCATTAAAATTGCCAAAATAAAAATTTTAAATTGGTTCTGATTTTCCGGGTTGTTACACATTTATTAATATTTTAATGTCCACAAACTTGAATGAAGCTTTTTGCAAAATTGACACCCTGTATGATTTCAAATTCAAGATAAAATACCTAATCCTAGCATAAAGAAATATTCCGGATCCAATAGGACAGGTTTCGTCGAATTCCGAGGTCGTTTGTGAAATGTCCTTTATAAATATCGATGAAAGATCAAGCGTTAAAAATTCCTATAATTCCAAAAAAAAATCAAAAAAATTTGAAACCTTGATGCTCCGCTAGATCTCTTCCTAATGAATCTAATGAATCTTGTTTAGTTAAATTTGGAGTTCGTTTGGCTAGTCGTTTATTCATTAAAAGTTTCCCCTATCTAAATAACATAAGCGATTAAACAAAAACAAAGACATTTTTGGCCACCAAAGTCACATACGATATCGGTTTGCCACAAAATTTTATCTTCTTATAATAATTTAACGATACGGTTCCAATGAAACTAATTTCATCGAAAACTGAGCCCGTTTGCAAAAATCGCTATTTATAACGCTTATATAATATCGAATAAAATATTATATAAATTCCAAATAAATTCAATTAAATAATAATAAATTATTTTTATCATATATATCAAACAAGAATATATATACAACTCCCAATATAAATTATACAACTCAATATTGTCAATTTCGAGTCAACCGCTATCCAATTTATATTAAAAATCCTTATTTATTAATTAACAAACGTTATATTTTAATAACGATTTCCATAGCGACTATTGTAAAAATTGAATTGGACATAACTAACAATTTATAACACGAAATCCGGATTTTTCTCTTTAATGTGAAAATTATAATCAACAAGATTCCAGGGTTTCTTGTTTCATAGAAATCTAACTTATATCGGATCATGTACATCCAGTTAAAGTTCAAAATTCAATATTACGAACTGCTGCGTCATTTCGAGCTCCATTTATATTATATATAAATCTAACATTAAACCTTTGTTTTAAATAAACGAAGACAATATTAAAATCCATTAATATACCAAATATAATATTTAAAACAATAAATTAAATTAAATATTAGACTACCAAAAATACGGGACATTGCAATCTTCACACCTTAAAAGAACTTCGTCCCCGAAATACTACGATAGCAAAAATGTTACAAATCCCATTTACTTTAAAATCCAATTAATTTTAAATCGAAAACCAATTTATTTTGGTAAAATAATTTTTTCAAAGATATTAAAAATATTCTAACACCTTAAATTCCCGTAAAAATTCGGCAGAGTCTCCCCTGTACAGAGTGACATATGCGATATCGCAGGAACAAATAATATATATACATGGACCCACACGGTCGGAAAACAAAATTCAAAACCCAAAATTTATATTTTCGCGTAGGTGTACCTTTCACGAGCGCTATTGAGCATACTTGCTCAATTTATCGCGATCTACTCAATCAAAATCAATCCTCTAGCCTTCTAGACTTGTACTCAACTCAATCCAACATATAAGTAATAGATATATGAAATTCTTAAATAATATTTCCTTAATCAATATGCATAACCATATCAATTTCCAAAATCAAGCATGTAGCATTCATTTGCAACACAAGACAAAATTATTCAACTTTAATTCATATGATTACACTCTAGTTTACTATACTAGAATTTAATTACAATTCATTCAACTCTATTATTAAATTGTTGAATTTATATTCAAGCAATCTAAGACCAAATCAATACCAATCAACAATCAATGCACAACCAATCTCAATCAAATTTATTGAATTTATATTCAATTGAATATTTACCTTGGTATAACATATTTAAACATCAATCGATTAATATTCGATTGATTTCTACTTAATTACAATTCATTAAATTTTCAAATTCCAAATCTATTTAGTTTAATTTCAAAATCATTTCTTAATTTAATTTCACTTAACCAGATTAAGTTCCAATTCGAATTTTTAATTCAATTTGAATTCCATACAACTCGATCAAATACATTAAACACACCAATATCTCAATGATAATTTATTAAAATTATTTCTTTTCTATACTATATAATTCAGTTAAAATTATTTCATTTACCCTCTTTACAAAACAATATTGAGTCAGTTGCTAGTTCATGTGCTTCTCAACACTTGAAATGATCAACAAACACAATACAAAACATTTGTATATGAAATTTACAAATACGCTCTCATATATATACACTCAACTCGATCTAAGGTATTACTAACCACATCTCTATCGAGTTATACCACAGAGAAAAGGTTATTACTAAACCATTGCTCTGATACCATTGTAATGCCCCAAGGATTTTCGACCCCGAAAATCAACACAAAAACATCATGTCAACTATTCAAGCATCGAAAACACAGGAATGTTAATAGAAGAAATTATAGGGTGAGATAAGAAAGAAAGAAATATTAGAATAGACGAAACAAGAAGAAGAAACCACATCATGATCATAGTCTCACATCGCAGCGGAACAAAATATAATATAGAAATAAATCTTTATAGGGAGCTTTAAATAAAAACTTACAATCATCAGAGTACATCAACACATCTGGACAGCTATAATAATATGTCCTCATATATAACACATAGCAGAATAATAATATCATATGTCTGGACTCCTTTAACTCGTCTCTTCATAGTATCCAATAACCTGAACCTATATGACCCGGTCTAACCCGAGCATTACAAACAACGGGTCAGTCTGGTGAACCCCGGATGTGAGAAAAACACAGTAATTTTAAAGGAATCACAAAATTTGATTTTAAAGTTAAAATCTTTTCTAAAGAAAAGGATAATCGTAAGACCAAATCCACACATAAATACGGACGGTTTTTACCTTACGATAACCCAAAACATTTTTGAAATCAATATCTTCTCTGATATTATAATAGCGTCTAAATACAAATAAATATCAATCTAATAGAACGCTTGCATCTCACGCTCTACATATACAGTATACAATCAAAACCGCGGGCGCTTATTGGAGAATGGATTTCCTGGCAAGGTATGGGACCACCTTCCCGACAACGTACCTCCGGAGATGAATACATTGGGGTTCAACAAGAACATCTTGCAACTTAGGCTAAACAGGACCGGCCCCTCACTACGCTTGAGAGTACCGTATATATCATCACCATGGTTGGGGGCCAACCAACTGAACCGATAGCATATAAATAAAATAAAGGGACAACCGAAGGCGTTTGATTTCTCCAGATCAGGTAATGAATATATCCTTTTGATGGGTGTGACCCACATAGCCATGCGACCTACCCGATTTTATACCATTTCCCGGTTGATGAGGCTTGAGGTTCTACCTACTTTTATAATATCTAGCTTCCATTCACTTTGAATGCCACATCGTCAGATCCGCTAGAAATCACAAATGGACTCCCACAAAAATACCCTCGGTGTTTAAGAGAAAGGCCTTATCTCCGCCACAACTGTGATACTTTTGAAGAAATCAACGTACGTAATCCCTTTGGAAATACTCCGTTAGACATTCATCCATACAAGTCATACAGGAACAGGATGAACCGAAGGCACCATCCTACCACATCCTATATAGGTATCACCCTAAGAATCAGTAGCAAGTAATCCTTGTAATCCGAAGATTTCACTCACGACAGAATCACTGTCGAAATATCCCCGCCCGCTAAACCAGAGAAATTCAACAAGTAGTCCTTCCGCTCATGAAGATCAACGGTCATCATTTGCTCTATCTTCGATCAGCATCTTCCATGTATTTGCTGGTCCAGAATGGTTTTCGATTATAGATTCGATCCCGGTCTTTCCGTACCAGCAATCGTATTGGTTAGATTTGATAGTCGGTTATTTAACTATCAAATAAATCATCATGTGAATGAAATGAGTTCACTGATTCAGTATCAGCATTACATGGCCTCTTTAATTAAACATCTCTCATTCATATTCTTTAAATCTTACACTATTTGGAGTTTATCTTTTACTTCTTATTATAAATAAGAATATTCTTAAAAATCATTTCATTCACTTATAAACTTTTCGAATATAGTTTCCAATATTCTTTACGGAAATCATAGCTTGTGTTTACCTCAATTTCTCTCGTCTATAAACTACTACCATTCTTGGATAATCTTGAAGTTGTTCAAGTTGGGGTATTTTATTTATCTCTCAGGCCTTAACCAACAACATTCATATCTTCAGAATAAATAGAAGTTTATTAACCACACATTTTCCTTTGGAAAACTTCTTTAAATCTCAACACTGTTTACTTAATAAATTATTAAGTAAACTATTATTATAATAATTTTCTGTTGACCTTTAATGATCCTTTATAATATTGTACTCGAGCTTCGACTCCATTTAAAATAAGATCCTTTATAAAATCTCTTCATAACTTGTTACAATACCATATTTATTATAAATCATATATACCTGCCTTTAACAAGTCTAATATAATTATCTTTTCAAATCTTATATACATATATTTATACATCTTACACTTAACTTTTACAATTCTTATGCTGTTAACTTTTATGAATCCTTATATTCGTTTTTATCAAAACAATTCATCTTATCATCTTTAACAAACGTTATAGATTCCATTGCAACACTTTTTATTTTCTTTATATTATACCTTTTCAAATCATTACGACAACTTATGCATTGCCGAAAATTCCATAGCGATCTTCTTAAATATATTTAACTTACACTACAACAAAAACATAAAATTGAGACAAAATCTAGAGACATATGGTATTTTTGTCTGTAAATCAGGTCTAATTTGATACAAAATAATTTTGTCACTATTCATTATTACAAAGACCAAATCACCGTATTAAACGGGTCTCAATTAAAACATGCCCATATGAAAATATTTTTTCCATCGTGCCCATTAATCAATCCTAATTTACTCCCACGTTTTCAGCTATAAACGTGGCATTGCTTCTCTCTGTTAACAAATATAAACATGAAATAACTTCTCCCCTCAAAATACGAAACCCTTCATCATCTTCCTACCCACGAAATAAACCTCTTCTCAAAAAAAAAAAAAAAAAAAAAAAAAAACAATAATAGGAAAAAAGAAGAAGAAGGTAAAGTTCGTGTTCCAAGTGGTTGGCAAATTTGATTAAAGAAAACAGTGGTTAGTTTTTTCTTACCCTACCTACTTATAAATCTAAATGCTTTCTAATGTATACTCGGTTTTTGTAGTTGTTTTGCACTAATTTGTCTACAAATGTTGAATAGTTTTACCGATTGTTAATGGTTTTTTCTATATCAGCACTCTAAAATCAATTAACGTACTAATTTTTTCTTAATTTTTTATCTTTTATTGCTGCTGGATGAACAGGGTTAGGAGGACGTTAGGGGGATGGGGAAAGACTCAAACATGCTAAGAAACGGGTGAGATGCATAACGACTAGGGAAATAAGGCAGATCTAGGTCACACTGGTCGATGCCTGAGAAAAGATTCCTAGTAGGGTCAATAAATCTGGCCATAGTGTCGAAGACCATCTATTTTTTTTTTTTTTTTATGGGAACGATCTAGCAGCCTTGGAATTTGGTTAAGGCAATTTTGGTTGCAGGGGCTTCAACTATGGACGTCTGCTAAGGCTTCTGCCAACCCCAACATATCAGATCATGTGGAAATTTCCATTCCAACTTCAAAAGAGATTTTACTAGGCATCATAACTTTCAAGGTAACTACTTATCCGACAATCGTCACAGAGATGTTCATTAATGCTGCATTCAGTGCTGATACTCCTTTTCTCACTCTTTTGGCTGGTCGAACTTACTCCTAAGCAGGGAAAAATAAGCAAGTTCCTTGGGTTGCAAAGTGCTGTAGCACGATTTCATTTTCTGTATTTTTTTACTTTTGATTAAGACATGGATTTATGGTTGTAAGACTCGAGATTTTTAGATATGTACTGTACTTAATTGTTATGGTTCAGCAAATGACAGTTTGATGTTTTTGTTTGTGCATTCTATTGTCATTAAAGAATTTGCATATCTAACATTTAAGAAATAACTGCATATCTAATATTTAAGAACGTTTATTGAATCTGTAATAATGGTTGCTGTTTTGTAGACATTTTTGAAACCGCATGCTAGATCATTATTATTAGCATTGATCCTAAATTACAAACTAATTTGAGACAATTGTTTTTGTTTGTAATATTTTTGAGACATATGATTCTGGTTACTAATTTTTTTGACACCAAAATTTAAAGACAATATTATTTGTTACTAGTTTGTCTCAACTAAAAATTAGAGACAAAATATTTTAATTTGATACAAAATAAAGTTGTCTCTACTAAGCTTTATTTTTGTAGTGTTATATAAATCAAATATCTCAATTTATTATTTATAACACTTGTAACAAATCCATTTTTCAAAACTCTCTCTTCATTTACAAATTCCATTTGTAAATTATTATCGACAACTGAAGTTTTAATTACATTTCTAACTCTTAATCTCCAATTTACAAATTCATTTGTAAATCATTTACAACAACTCATATTCGTTGTCATTTCCAAAATCTTTACTTAGCTTATGCTCTCGTCTCGATTAACATTCCGAACTTCGGAATATCACATTCCGAACTTCGAAATGATTTCAACTCTGCTTAACATTCTGAACTTCAGAATATCACATTCCGAACCTCGGAATAACTCTCACTAGCCATTTCATTAGATTAATTCAAAAGAAATTAATTTAATAACAATCCCAGTTAAAACGGTTGACTTGTCAACTTAATACACAATTAATTCGTTAACCAAATTAATTGGTACTTCTTTTAAATTAATTAATAATATAATTAATTTAAATAATTCCATTTTATTGTTTATAACAAAAACAATTTTCCAACTCTTAACCATTGGGTTAAGTTCTACCCAATTGCATATAAATCTGATTAATATCAGAATTTGCTTTATAATATCATTTAGTAATTATTTATAAACTTAATTAATAAATAATAACTATTTATTTTCCTTTAATAAATGTTTATTCAAAATAATAGATTCAAAATCTATTTCCAGCTATAAAATAAATTTTATAACTTCACTTTTATGGATTCACCTGTTGGTAAATCAATATTTGGAAAAACGATTGATTTATAGGCCATATACTACCAATTACTCAACCAATATCACTCATTGGTTTAAGCAAAATAAATGTGGAATTTCAGATCAACAATCAACAACTAAATCAATCATTCAATCAGATGGGTTTAAACAGTTTATATAATAATAATACGAAAATAAATAATATTTAATATATTTGAGGAATCCCGTTGGATCCCTCCAACCTGTAATTCTCTGCATCCACATTGGTTATCTCAATATAATGTCATTCAATTCAATTTAACTGATATTACAGTAAATAACGATTATGTAACAGCAATCAATTAACAATCAATTCAAATAATTTAACATGTTTATTTTATAAACGTGACCAACAAGGTAAGTTACGTTCATTGGGTCTAATCGTTAAAATAACGATTTCGTTTTTCACTGAAATTAAACAACCGTTTAATTTAATCGATTCAATCCGTATATATAAAAATATATTTTATTAACAAACAAACAAACAATCAACTATTAGCAACCATAATACATAGTTATAAAACCCGACTTATATAAAAAATAAGTGGGAAAATCTGAGTGAGTTTAACTCATTTTGACCTGATATGTTGTTGAAACGGTTTGTTTCAGTTAAATTAAACAGATTTTTAATTTAACTGAAATTCCTGCTGATTCCAATCACATCTAGTTCTGTTCCATAGCATGGTACTTGTCAAGTTGGTTCTAATGACATCTGGTTCGTCCAGTTCTGATCATAGATTTAATAGTTATTACGTTAAATATTAACAGTTATATTAAATAATCTAAACCCTTAATTAAAAATGAATATTAATTTATTTACATTTTATCACAATGGGCCGATCAGATTACTTCTCCTGCATCCATTCAAAATCGTGACTTTGTTAAAATCCCGACAGCACACCTTCTAAACAAATTAAGTTCAGAAATAAACCGTCTGATATAAACCCAATACTCCTCCCTGTATTGCTCTTCATACACTGATAACCCAGGCTGCCTCATATTTCATCAATCCCATTCATTCCATTCTGCATAATAATCATTAATTTAGTTAGTTTATTATTAATCAAGTATTAGTTTAATTTTAATCACCTTATGGTTTCATTATTAAAAAGTCGACGAAATGTTTTATTCCCATTTCCGTTGATTGCTTCTTAGGAAACAGCAGCTCCTTGGTTCAGCAATACAACATGACCGCTTAACACTTCAAATTCCACACGTATTTCAGGACCCCTTTCTCTTTGGCATCTCGTCCAAAGCATGCTTCATTGTCCATGCACTGTTCCCATTCAAGATTTGTATCAGCAAGATTCCTAATAACCGTATTAATTTTCATTAGCTATATATTAATTGTTAATAAGAACTTTAATTACATAGGTTAACGCAAATCTGGCCGAATTAATTTACTTCCTTCTTACATTGTATGCTACTTCTCTTTCAGAAACCCAACTCACGAACTAAAAAATTTCCACTACGCCTCGATTTCAGATCATCGGAGTGCCATCGCTGATCGCCAGGTGCAGCGCCTCCCCATGCCCCCATGACGCCCCAAACCTTGAGAGCTCCGACCTTGCCTTGCGCTAATTAATGGCTTCCGAACATTGTGCCTATTCGAGTTGTTTCCATTCACCACAGATAGAAGATTTTGATCATCACTGTTGAAATAAACGAGCTCATGGAACTGAACATTATTGCAGTTGAAATTTTAGTTCATATATGAATGGAATTCGACATCAAGCGGAGGAAATATTGGAGCTTTCTGGTCATTTAAGTATAAGGAGGCGGCTAGAACGAATGTTGACTGAGCGGTTTAGGGTTTGACTCCAGAATGGGTTACATTCATGATTTATATAGAAGTTGGACTCATTTATTAATATTTTAATGTCAACAAACTTGTACAAAGCTTTTTGCAAAATTGACACCTTATACGATTTCAAATTCGAGATAAAATACCTAATCCTAGCATAAAAAAATATTCTGCATCCAATGAAACAGATTTCGTCGAATTCCGATGTCGTTTATGAAAAGTCCCTTATAAACATCGATGAGAAATCAAGCATTAAAAATTCCTATAATTCCAAAATAAATCAAAAAAATTTGAAACCTTGACACTCCACTAAACCTCTTCCTAACGGATCCAATGAATCTTGTTTCGTTAAATTTGGAGTTCGTTTGGCCTGTCGTTTATTCGTTAAAAGTTACCTCAGTCTAAATAACATAAGCGATTAAACAAAAACAGAGACTTTTTTGCCATCAAAGTCACATACGATATCAGTTTGCCATGAAATTTGATTTTCTTACAATAATTTAACGATATGGTTCCAATGAAACTAATTTCATCGAAAACTGAGCCCGTTTGCAAAAATCGCTATTTTTAACTCTTATATAATATCGAATAAAATATTATATAAATTTCAAATAAATTCAATTAAATAGTAAAAAAATTATTTTTACCATATATATCCAACCAGAATATATATACAACTCCCAATATAAATTATACAACTCAATAGCGTCAATGTTAAGTTAACCGCTATCCAATTTATATTAAAAATCCTTATTTATTAATTAATAAACGTTATATTTTAATAACGATTTCCATAGCGACTATTTCAAAAATTGAATTGGACATAACTAACAATTTATAACATGAAATATGGATTTTTCTCTTTCATGTGAAAATTATAATCAACCAGATTCCAACATTTCTTGTTTCGCAGAAATCCGATTTATATCGGATCATGTACATCCAGTTAAAGTTCAAAATTCAGTATTATGAACGGCAGTGCCATTTCGAGCTCGATTTATATTATATATAAATCTAACATTAAACCTTCATTTTAAATAAATGAAGACAATATTAAAATCCATTAATATTCCAAATATAATATTTAAAACAATAAATTAAATTAAATATTAGACTACCAAAAATATGGGACATTACAACATGTTGCAGTAAGAATACAGAATCAAAAAATTATAAATGATATGATTATGGATAGGATAGCCCTCATTCATTAGGCTCACTAAAATCCATTTAGACGTACAACTTCTATCAAAATATTGAAGGACAAACCTTTTCATCCATATAATTAGATGAATTCATTGCACCTTTAGTTCCCTAACATACAAATCCGATGAGGGACAAATAATCAACCATGGTGAGCAACAAAAATATTAATTGATACAAGTAAGCAACGACCATCACTGAGCTTTTATTAGGATAGTATGGTCTAAATTGATAATGTCGTTTTATTTCTTAGCTGTTATATGTACATACATCTGATAATGACATACTTGTAGATATGGTCATCAAAGGTTGACCATTATCAAATTCTTTTACTGATAATCGGTCTTGTTATGCATCTGACAACGACATGCTTGTAGCCATCAAGGCTCCAATAATCCTTGAGCGTCATCAAATTCTTTTCCCGAAAGTCAATTAATTGTTTCTTAAATTAACATGTGGGTATTTATTAATGTATATACTTATTTGCTAAACATTAAATACTTATAGTAAAATTACCAAATAAGAAAAGAGCTTCTATTCCAAGCTATTGTGTCCCATGAGCCCAAAACAATACAATATATTAATTGTTTCCCTCAGTTGACAAATAAAACGTAGACAAAGATAAATAGACACAGATTTTGATACTGAGGATCACATTTGTCACAATTTATTCATTATATTTTATGATTTAATATGAGCCAACTCCTTTTCTTTTTCAATAAAATTATCTTAGAAGCTTAAGGTTGTTGTAAGAAGGTCCTAAGGGTCCGCCTGCAAATTTCGTAGAATCGATCATGGAAGGTTTGAAAACACCGAATTTGACCGTCAATGGTCGTAGCGGTGAATTTGGCATTATTATAATTAGCCCCAGTTAGACTTTCAGCAAGTCAGCTTCATTTACACAGTCTAAATCAATTAAAGTCTACTTAATTAATCCATCATAGTTATACTCTTCAGCAGTCATCCACACAGTGTGGATTTGTGTGATTATAACATTCAAACTATACAATATATTATACATAGAATATGAAAATACTTATGCTCCATTATTGGCCTAAGTAAAAAAGAACTTGTCTTGCTATGTATCTAAAAAAAATGGTCATTTTCAGTAGTATACGTTCTAGTTTGGTGTCTAAAACTTTCAAAAAATCAAGTAAAAGATACCGTGGACGCTGAAACTCGTATTATCAAATATTCAAACAGGTCACGACTGTTCATATTTGTTCATGGAAGAGATGACATTGTAACGGATCCTTCGGTTAGCAAATTACTGTATGAATATGCAGCTAGTAAAGACAAGACATTTAAGCTTTATCCTGGAATGTGACATGCCCTCACTTCAGGCGAGCCTGTCGAAAACATAAACCTTGTGTTTTCAGACATCATTTCATGGTTAAACGAGCGAGCTATGGAGACCGATTTAATAAAAGAAAATGAACGCAAGGCAGTCCATGACGAACACGCATTAGCTACAAAGAACAAGTGATCATACTAAGTTATTATTGTTATTATTATTTTAGCTCAGAACATTTAAGCAAAATTTATATATGTTGGGATAAAGTTTGCTGATCACAAATCTTCTCAACTCAGGAGATGTAATTGTATATGCCATTTGTGTGGGTACAAGTGAAGATATTATTTGCCTTCTTTGTTGGATAGGAAAGAAAATACTTATCATATTGTATTTGGATAGCATATCAGATAAAGACGAATCGTTTTGTGCAAGAAACAAATAGTGAAACTGGCTAGTGTAAAGGATAGCATATGTTGCTTTTGTATATGACTTACAAACAAATCAAATTACCTATTAAATATATGTATATGCTACTAGAAAACAAGGATGGTATGCTCAGTTCCATCAACCAAGAAAAATGGGTTTTGCTCAGTTCAGAACTGCCTACATTTCATTTACTGATAAAAAAAAACAGGTACGCATACTTGTATCTTTTAGAAACCAAATATAAAAGGTTTTAACATTTTCTTTGCCTCGTAAAATTGTTAACTAGCTTATTATCTTCTGGCAAAAATCTTTTGATCATAGAACTTGCGTGGTTAAAACCTACATGAGTCAACCTTGTTTGAGAATTCAAAACCATCATATTCACACATGCCGATAACACTGTTTCACTTTTGTACCCTTCATATAAAGGCTCGTCGAGGGCTTTTAAAATTTCTATGAATTTTTTAGCATTAGAATTTGGCGTTTCATCGATATCACTATCAAAATTTTCATCTAGATGGATATAGTTTCCCCCCATTGCATCTATAATCATTTCTCTAAATGTGTTATCATCATTCATGTTACTATTTGAACTTTGAGGCATATAAGTTTCTTCAATATTCATCTCTCCATGGTACACCCAACGTAAATAATGTTAGAGTATATGCCAAGAGATATGCTAGGGAATATGCTACAGAATATGCTAGGAATATTCTAGAGAATAGATGTAGCCTATAAATATATGATTTAGCATTGTATTCAGAATATCAATTATCTCTATTGTAATAGCAATAAAATAAATCTATAAAAATGTAGTCCTTTTATTGTTCATCGTTTCATCTCTCTTCTCTCTGCATCTGAATTCTAACATGGTATCAGAGCCAAATCTTCTTTGTTGGTGATTTATCTGACAGCCCTCTCTAATCTCTCTCTGGAATACTCTTTTCTGTCTTCCTAAAGCACCAGCCACCGAAGCCTCCACTCTTTTACGTTTTCCACCAGAATCACAGATCCAAAACCACCGTTCCGAAGCCACCCAAGTCTCAGATCCAAAACCGTCGTTCCAGCATCATCCTCTTCTACCACCGAAGCACCATCCTCTTCCAAACCCAAGTCGCGTGGCACAGCAACCATCTCGGCCTCTTCTGATTCTCAGACCCACGTCGATCTATTTCAACGACGATCCCAGACCACCGTTCCTCTGCCAGTACCACCGTTCCTCAGTACCGCATCTTGGATTGTCCCCAGATCCGAAAATTCAATTGTTTCCAGATCCGAAAATACTCAGTATCGCATCTCACCCCTATCCAGCCCAATCTCGTCGTTCCCACAAATCCGTCGTTCCCACAAATTCTCCTCAGTTCCGAATTCTCCTCAGATCCGAAGTACTCAGACCGAAGCCACCGAAGTACACAGACCCGAATTCTCCATCAGTCCACCTTCCCAGTCTCCTACTTCCTCCGATCAGCAACCCGCTCCACCAAAGTCTGATGCTTTAAAGGCTGCATGCTTTAAAGGCTGCTGTTGTGGCTTCTTCTTCTCTTTTGCTTTTGTGTGCTACTTTTCTAGTGGCTGTCGTCTGTTAGGTTCTGTTCTATTTAGGTTGAAATAATTGTTCCGGTACAGATTTTTGTTTGTCTCCATCTATTTGATTCTTGATTAAAAAAAAAGGAAGGGAATTGACGTCTATAAGGTGCTTTCAAGGGGAAATGGACGTAGATGAAGGTGATCGCTGTGACTGAAGTATACCTGCTATGGGTATATGTTGGAGTGATAAGGTAGTTTGTTATAGAAGTGGAATGGTGTATGTGTGTGGTTTGCAGATGGGTTGTTTTGTGCAGTGGAGTTTAAAGGAAATTATGTGGGTGCTTGCTGATTGTTGAAGTTGGGTAAGGTAGTTTTTGGATGATGGTGTGGGTTTCTTGTCAATGATGAAGTGCTCGGGTTTAGTGTGACTGTTTTATATGTTTGCATCATGTAGAAATGGAACTGGTTGGACGTAAAATTTATCTACAGTTTGTTTGACAGTTTGATGGTGGTGTCATCCGTGTTGAGCAGCTTGAATGGTAGTGCAGATGGTATGAGCAGGGCATGAATAGGTGGTTGTAGAAGGTGTTTGCAGAAGGGTATGTTGTGAGTGTTTATGGTTGTTGGTTGATTGAGTTGTTAGAGAGTAACATTAGTCTGAAGTTGTTTTTTTGTTTGATATCTGTATCGGTAACCCTGTTAATTAGGAGGGCAATTGACGTTGATTGAAGGTGGTAGGTGGTTACTGCAGGTATGTTTGGAGGATGCAAACATATGCTGACCATCCCTTTTGATTTTGTTTTGTTTTTGTTTGTATGTTTGGGGGATGCAAACATACAAAACCATCCCATTTTTTGTTTATTTTTGTTTTCGTTTGATATGTTTGGGGGATGCAAACATATAAACTCATCCGGGGACTAGTTTTGTCATTTTGCCACTCAGATCTTTTGCTTACCGATCAGATTGAAGATTGTTTTGGATTGTTGAGTTGATGTTGAGTTTTTGGTATTTGGTCAGTTTCTTCTCTATTTCTTGTAGCAGCTTCTATTTGGAAGTTTCTTCACAGCTTCTATTTGGTAGTTTCTTCTCTACTTCTTGTGGCAGCTTCTATTTGGCTGTTTCTTCTCTACTTCTTTTGGCAGCTTCTATTTGGCAGTTTCTTCGCAACTTCTTTTGGCAACTTCTATCTGGCAGTTTCTTCTCTACTTCTTTTGGCAGCTTCTATTTGGCAGTTCTTCTCTACTTCTTTTGGCAGCTTCTATTTGGCAGTTTCTTCTCTACTTCTATTGGCAGCTTCTATGTGACAAATTTCTATTTGGCAGTTTCTTCTCTATTTCTTTTGGTAGCTTCTATTTGGCAAACTTCTATTTGGCAGTTTCTTCTCTACTTCTTGTGGCAGCTTCTATTTGGCAGTTTCTTCTCTACTTCTTGTGGCAGCTTCTATTTGACAGTTTCTTCGCAGCTTCTATTTGGCAAACTCACGATTCTCCGCATCGTGAGTTTGAGGGGGAATGTTAGAGTATATGCCAAGAGATATGCTAGGGAATATGCTACAATATGCTAGGAATATTCTAGAGAATAGATGTAGCCTATAAATATATGATTTAGCATTGTATTCAGAATATCAATTATCTCTATTGTAATAGCAATAAAATAAATCTATAAAAATGTAGTCCTTTTATTGTTCATCGTTTCATCTCTCTTCTCTCTGCATCTGAATTCTAACAAATAAAATGGTGTAAATCCTTTCGTTAGTAAATGTTCCGTGACTACATCTTCACTCAGATATTTTGTATTATCGCATTTCATACAGGGACATCTAGCAAAGTTGACAACCCTTTCTGATGCTACTTGGGAAAATGCAAAATTAACAAATCTTCCAACACCATCAATGAATTCCCGAGTTACAAAACCACTTCCATTAGTCCTACGATACATCCATGATTGATCATCCATTTTAAATAACCCTACAACAGACAAGATTTTTGATATAAACTATGTACGAATTATAAAACAAAATAACACACAGACTGTAAGTAATAAAGTAGTTAAATATCTCAATGCTAAAGCAACATTTTATTGCTTAAGTGACATTATGGCTATTTTATTAATGATATGATGTAAATACATACTTTTAATATTTAAGAACTAGCTGTATATGTAACTTTGTGCAGGCTTTGACCAATGAAAATGCAAATATATTATCCAACCAATATTAAGAAATTTAACATGTTTTATATTAAAATAATTTGGAACATGATATTTGTTTTGTTTTGTATATGTATATCATAATTTTGTATCAAGTAAGATTTCTTTTAGCATTATATAGATTTTTTTAATGATAACTCATGGTATTCATTTACATATTTTGAATTATATAAACTATAAACCAATGTTATTTCTCATTTGTATGTTTTCAAATTTATGAAAATCGTATATGGTGGGTTAACATCATATTTTGTCACATTTATGTTTCATAACTATTGCCATGATTAAAAGCTAATAGTTTATATTGATCATCTTCAAGTGTTGTAAGGGTTTTTCTCCATTTTCTTAAGGGCTTTAACTTGTTTTTTTTTTCCAGAACCAATGCTGAGAAATCATTGTTGGACGACATCAAACTTATTTTTAATATTAATTATTTTATCAGATTATTGTTCTACGTAGCTAAATGACGTATCAGATTATTGTTCTACATCAAATGCTAAGAAAACTCCACACTAAAGTGAAATTTATCCTTATTTTCCAAGAATCAGAAGATGGATGCAAAATATGCAAATGATAAAGTACAAAACCATACACTTTTAAAGCTTTAGAAGTACGTTGTACCGTGTACTGATAGAAATAGCTGATGTTTAATAAAATCTTGTGCAATACTTTCGAACTTGAAAGAAATTGTATGAAAAACGTTTAAAATGCCTTAATCAATATGCATCGAATACCTTCAGCTATAATTCTATACATGTGACTTGGATAATTTTGGATACGTCGGAAATGAAGGCTGGAAAGCAAAACTAACGTTTGTAAAACTTAAAATACCTCTATAGCTTATGGGAAGAAGGATGCCAAAATATCACTCAATGTGTATTGCTGAACTGTTAGGGATAATTAATCCTTGTAGCTCTCATGTGTAATCAATATATGTGAATGAACCTTAACATACAAATCTAGTATTAACAACTGATGGTAAATACTTATCAGAAGACTTGCGTATACCACAACTTAAGAACAATTCTTAGATAATCACTAATTATAGAATACGTCAGCTATGACACAAGTGGTTAACCATTCATTAAAAAGCAAGCAATTAAATTAAGGGAAGGGGTAGTACTAACATAAGTAAACTAAGACACTTAAAACAACATTTTGTTGCTAAGAAAATACCACATTCAACACAGAATCCTAAAACCAACAATTTCCGAATTATATGCAAAACCAGGAAGGTGTAAACGAGCAAAGTCTTGCATAATTACTTGGATATATATGCCAAAAATTACCTTAAAAGATTGCCCTCTTCACTTAACCTTTAATTCACGAACATTAAAATATGGTTAATCGATCTAAGCTTACGTTTGAACAAATATGCTCCACTAATACTCTAAATTGAAAAAAAAAACACCATCAAACATAATTTTGAGAAAAGAAAATTGCCGGTTTAACTTTGATTCAAAGAAGATGATCGATGGGATCCGCAACAAGTGTGAAACTGGCACGTAAAAAAATCGTGGATATTATTTTAGCGGGAGATTAAACAGATTTTTTTTTTTTTTTTTTTTTTTGATAATTTTTCGTACGTTGAGGGCGAAATTTGCTATGATCTGAAAGAGGGGGAGAATGATCGTAGACGATCTTTTTTCTGAGATATATTTTGACGGAAAAAGGTTTTTCTGGGCGAATTGACTTTAAAAGCAGAATATATTTTATATACATAGCTTACCCAATTATTATCTTAATTAACCTTTTTTTAGGGGTTTGTTACTGACACTTCAAATATTATTAAGGATGGGTCAATTTAAAAAGAAAAAAGAATTTGTTAAGGGGAGTATCAATACAGAGAGCACCCCCTTAACAAAATAAAGTTTATTTTACTAAATTATCCTTCTTTGCAATAACCATTTTTAGTTGTTGATTAATAAAATAAATTATACGGTATATTAGTCAAATTGCATCAGATTTTTATATCAAATTATCAGTAATCTCATTTACCGATCACTTTTTTTTAAAATAATTTCATTTCTCATTTATCGATCGCTTTTTTTAAATAATTTCTTTTCTCATATGTTAAATTATCAATAATCTCATTTGTTTCACGTTTATCGTTTGCACCATTATTTCTCCCCAAACGATCACTTTTTTTTATTTGCAAGTAGTTTAGGAATTTGTTTTTTTTTGCATTTGAAATTGATTGAGATTTGAGATGGTAAGTGATGTTATTAGCAAGGTAAAAAGGGAACGTAAAAAATTAAGTACGCGACTCCCCCTAACATTATTTTTATGATTGGAGTGTTTTTAAAATTTGACCCCCTTTAACAAGATTTGGAGTGTCAATAACAATGTCCATATACGAGCGTCACGGCATGCGCTTCGCGCATGGATTGTTGTTCCTCAGATATATAAAATGGGTATCTAGCAAACCTTTCATAGCCGGTTAAATGTTATAGACTATGGTCAAACAAATGTGTATGCGCCCATATCCAAACTATTGGGCAACAAAACTTAAGCTACATGACTATTTGTATCCTTATTAGTACAAATATTAAGCTACAAATTTATATTCACAAATTAATTGATTGATTTTGGGATTATGTGCTCAAAAAAATATACTTTTAAACATGTGATTGTATAGTCCAAATTTATCATTACGTTATGTAGTAATGGTCATATTATGTTTATTTTTAATTTATTGTGGATCACCTCATTTTTTTGTTTTCCCCTTATCGTTTTTGTCTACATTGATGTATTTACACATTTTTCATGCTATTTCCACCTCCCCTCCTCCCAATTCTCTCTCTTTATATGTTATTCATTTCTATTTATATTTACATATGCTTATTCCTTTTTTTCTTCACATGCATATTCTTTGGCCAATTGCCTAGAATTTTGCATTAGTTGCCTCATTTGATTTAATGTTGAACCTATTAAATTCTTACATGATAAAAAAGATGCATTATTTAGGTCTATTTTAAAATTGACATTAATTTTGTTAACTTGATTGGAATCTTTCAGTTTAAAAAGAATTGTACGTTAATTATAATCAATGAGTTATAAATATAGTACATATATGTTTATGTTAACGTAAAAGGAAAGTTTTAATAAATTAGTTGTTTGATTTTGGGATTAGGTTCTCAAAAAGGCAATATTTAAACGTGTGAATTTATAGTCCAGATTTACCTTTTTGTCTGCATTGATTTATTTTCGCTTTTTTCATGTTATTTCCTCATGTCTCATGTCTCTCTCTCTCCCTCCCCCTCCCCCCCCCCATTTTTTTTTCTCTCTCTGTATATATTATTCATTTCTATTTATATTTTCATATGCTTATTTCTTTTTTCCTCACATGCATATTCTTTGGACAGATGCCTAAAATTTTGCATTTGTTGCCTCATTTGATTTAATGTTGAACATATTAAATTCTTTTATGATAAAAAAGATCATAAAATTATTTGAAGGCCAATTTGGGTACTTCACAGTTGGACCATATTTAAAAGGCGAAGAGTTGATTCTAGAATAGCGCATTTGCAGGCTGTGAGTAATTGAAGAGATTTAAGGCGATATGATCCATGTATTTTTTGGCTTTGGAAAAATTGGTTTTGGTCGAATAACAACAAACAAACCTGCTTAACAATCGGTTTGATAAAAGAAAATTTAAATAGGTCCAAGATGCTAAATTTTACGGTAGCAATTTTAAAGAATTCAGATTCATGTGAGCTTCTAATCTATTAATAATATTAAAAACAGAACCTTTTAAAGCTCTCATCTTAGTTTTAGTAGTTTTCTCATTTCTCCTTAATTTTCTTAGGATATTTTATTTTTAGATCAGCTCATCACTTTATACTTATTTACTATTTCTCCCGTATTATTTTACATCTTGTCATTTTTCAGTTTGATATAGATATTTCAAAGTTAACACAGTTATTTATTAATATTAGCTCCTAACATTTTATATTTAATCCCCAATATTTTATTACAAAACCTAAAATGTAAGTAATTTAAATAAATTTAATTAACTAATATTTTTCCCGAAATGACAAAATTATGTTTTTTGGCTATAAATACCTACGCTTCAAATTTTCCATAATCATTTATGTTTCTCTTAATTTTTTTCTAGCATTTTACATTTAGCACCATATTCTATAATTAATTACATATAATATTGAAACTATTTAAAAATAACTTTAGCAAGCTATTATTCATTCATTCGCCTACTAAATCACATCAAACTTAACCATATACATTTTAACGAAAATAATAGAAAAGTCAAATATATAAATACGTCCAGCACATAACAAAAATTATATATATAAATAACTGTCACAGGTTCAAAATTGAACTCGTTTACGTTAATATGTTTACCGTGTATTGCGTTACAATATTAATGCCACATGCCTGTATTTTAATTTTTTTAGTTATTCACGAAACATTACACAATATCACTTAACACTGTACATTTAAATTGACATGTTTAAATTAATTATGTGATTTAGAATTTAACAAATGAATTCAACCAAGAAATTATTGTTAATCCATCTAATTACCGATAAGTGTGATGTTTTAAAATTTACACCATGTTTATATCAACAAAAATAACAAAATTAGTTTTTCTTCCAATTATAAAGTTAAACTAGTCACACAATTTAAATAATATATGTAAACGATAATAAAAAAAATTAATATATTATGCACTTATCTCGATGAATTTATCATAAATTGAAGAAAACAATTTCCGTTTTAATTACTTTCATTTTTACAGTTATTTGTTGAACCTTCTCAATTCTTTCGTGATATGTATTTTTAATCCATATCTTTAAACTACTCATCAAATCTTAAATTCTAATTATTTAAATAATCTTAAAGAGTATTTAGACCCTTTTTCAAATAGCTCTTAAATATATACGTTAATTTTACTATATATATATATATATTCATACTAGAAAAAGGTAGTTTTCCATGTGTATAAGCCTGATGACCCCGCGGACCGGGTTAGGTGCACTACGTGAAGTTTTACGGCAGTATCGGTTTCTCCCCTAAAAAAATTCAAAAAAAAAGTAGTTTTCCATGCAACTATAAAGATTTGTAAATCACATAATATGAACTGCCTATATCAACAATAACTAGTATTACCGCACAACGGTGGAAAAACCGACCGTCAAATTATATTATAATTAAGAAAAAATATTTGTTAATTTTTTTCTTAATTGACTTGTTTTTATAAAAAATAAAAGTAATTGTAAAAACATAAATCAAATTCCATCGAGGGTTGTACATGTATGTCTGTAGTAATGCTCAAACTTAAAATACATCTGCACATTTTTCACACAAAAATTGATGATAAAACAACATCTAAAAAATGGTTTTGATTTATAAGCACTACTTTAAGCAGTCCATGAACATATTTGTTAGGCTACTGAAACTCGTTTTCAAGCTGATGAAATATTTCCTCAAGACCAAAGTTGAACTGGACATGACATTCTTAATTATTTTCTTCTGATGTTTGGTCCTCTTGTGCCAACAAACTCCTAGACCCTTGACTGTTGCATGCCTTTGACTTTGGTGACAGATTTTCAACAACGTATATCAGTTGAGGCAGAACAGAGCACATTAAACAAAATCAAATTTCAAAATAATATAAAGAAAAATAAAATGAGAGCAACTATACAGTTTTGACGAAATTCGCAAAGCATTAGCAAGAAAGGAGTTACATGGAGCTAAAGCCTTTATCTTCTTAAAGGATGCAACAATGTCATTAGCACGTATCCTTCTGAATCTTTAGCAATGAACCTCATCAAATGTTCAATGGTCACAAGGTTGGCATTGCTAAACTACTACCTGTTTAACAATCTTCTGAACAATATTATTAATGAATCCATCTATCTCCTGAGAAGTTCCCACCATTATATCTTCATCATAAGTCTCCTACTCACCGTAATATTCATTAGCACCATAATAATGCTGATATATCCCATTCCAGTCTCCTCCAATATTATGTAATAGAGTTAGTATTTAAATTGCCAATTTAGATATACCACGTATATAACTTAAGTGGATACCTCTTCTATTCTTCATCTCCATCAACATCATAGTCTAGTTCCACATCCGGCTTAAACAGATATCGTAGCCCAACTCTATAACAAAGTGAACAATTTTAGAATCACACAATAGAATATTAACATGTGTCAATTCGCCATGCCTATATTGATAACCATCAAATTAATCTTTTAAGAATTTATAATAGTTGTGTTGAAGAGGTAAACAGACACACAAATTAATTAAGCCTATTTTGAATTTCATGATTAATTATTGCATTAGTAACATTCTACAAAAAAAGCAATATTACGAGTTTTAAACTTAACAGAACTTCAATGCAGTAGAAGCTCTGACCGTACCAACAAATAAATTCAAAATAAAAAATAAAAAAATCCTAACAAGAAGTTTTAAACTTAAATTAATATCCTAATGCATCATTTTTTTGTCTCTTCTTTCGGGCATCGGAGAATTTTTGCTTGTTGAAGTAAAGCCCACACGAAATGATATGTCTAGGAAAAGCTGTTTCAATTTGTAGTTCAATCACTGAACCATTTTCACTAAGTTGATCAATAGCAGCATATTGTACATTACAATTTTCTTTGCAGTTTATCTTTGGCAAAAAAACAGAAAGAATGATCTCTGCCATAACTCGTATAAAATACCAGGGCCCGAATTGAAAGAATTATCCCATCCAATGCTCTATATCACTATTAGAGGAGTTCCTATGAACTGAACTGGCCACAAATCCTATGAACAGAACTGAGAAACATTGCATAAATCGATACATCTAACCAAACACAATTAATAAACCATAAAGTTCAAGTATAATCTATATCTGAATCACAAAGAAGCCAAAAACACATTTCACGTCATTTATTTTCCAATTATCATCTTGTTCTCATAATTAATAACCATGACATTCCAGATTCTATTATGATATAGTAAATCATAAGGCACTACACAGTTGCATTTTGTGCGTATTATAATCTGAACATTCCAATTCATAGAATCTCATTTTTGAGAATCCCCTATTTGAATTGGAGATGTAATCGGTCTAAGATATTGACATAGTTTGCATCGCTCAAGTATCAAGGTCCCCAAAAGATAATAACTTCGAATCATAGTGGAATGTCAAAGATTGAGAATTCACATAGATATTAGGTAATGAGATGCCAAACGGTCCTAATCAATTAGGCATAGTGGATCTGAAATTTACATGCCAAATCAAAACAAAAGCATGCTCGAACAATGAAATTTAAAACTCCAAGGATTGAAGAAATCAATTCCCCAAATTGCCAATCCTAATATTCGTAATCGTTTGTGGAGACTTACCCAAATCTTTAGCAAATTCGACAATGGATACGCTTAACTTAACAAGTGCAATCCCCAGATCAGTTCCAAAAATAGCTTAAGGATGAATTAGGCGACCAGATACGATTCACATGTTTCTGATGACGTAGTTTAGAGCGATTAGGGAATGAGAACGGTTATGAAATGAAAAATTTTGTAGATCCAAAATATGTGGTTGCGAAGACAAATTTGTATAAGCAATGAGTGATTTAAATCTGGGAAATCAGATCCGAAAATCTGGATCGAGAAAGAAAAAAACAGGAATTTGGAATCCGAAAATTTTGGAACGCGAGATATTTGTGGCGTAATTTATTGGCACATACAAAATTGAATTTGGCTCTTACAGTAGGGAAACCTCCATAACGGTCGATTTGATGAAAAAGTTAATTAGTAAATTGATTATGATTCCTTCATATCAGGAATTTACCATGTATATTTATATCATAAAGTTCTTTTTGGACATCAACAACTCCAAAACAAATTTATACATTTTTACAAATTCCTTTTCAATTCTTACTGCTATGTTATATAGTTAAACTAACTTCATAGTATTACATTTAACTTATTTAAACAAATTATATTAAATAATGCTTGTTAATTCATCGAATAAATTACTAGCATACATCAATTTCAATATGTGTGTGTGTATATATATATATATATATATATATATATATATATATAAACAAAAAAACTAAAAAAAATCCTCAAATACACACACACATGTATTGTTTGTGTAAGTTATAGAACATAAATCACACGCAAACATTAATAATAATTTTAATTAATACTTTATTTATTTCACATTAAAATTTATCATATATTGCATAATAAATTTCTCATTTAACACTAAAATAATAAATATTATTTTTAATAATATTGTCGTGTTTAATGCACAGATTACACACTTGTATAAATATTTACTACAAGTCCAAACAAAATGTCATGTTTAAGCTATTAATAAAGAGTGATTTTTAGATACAACCGTTTTAAGTTACAAAACACAAAATTATCCCTTTTAAAAAAGATCTCAAAAATACATTTAACATTATATTTCAATAAAACCATAAATGTTTACATTTATAAAACTTCAAATATCAATACTTTCGATTTCAAATATATAGACTTTTCACGGTTGTTATTTGTATACTACAAATGTTTGCAATGAAAATCGCAAATAATTTAAGTTTTTCCAGATAGAAGTTCGGAAAAATATAGTTTAATATTGGTCATATTAACCTTTGATTAATTGCAAATTTGATTCTTGAACAAAAAAAATACTGTATATAGCAATTTTATGAAGTAATTTAAATTCTAATTTTAATGACTTTTCCTATGTTAAGTTTCAGACTAGGGATGAATCTATCATAAGTACTACTTTACAGTAATGTAAGCAAAATTTCAATTAGATTTGATTCTACCTTGGATCCAACTGACAATAATTTATGTACAAGTGTTCCAAACCATGGGTATTTCTTGTCAAGGACTGTAAAATTTCTTTATTAAAGATTGTCTTAGAAGCGCAAACTTCTAACCCGACTGCAAACTTCTCGAAATTCCGATATTAAATTTGTAAAAATTTAACGTAATTTTCTTAATAGATTGGGAGATGAAATCCCCTTACAAATGATCTACACACATTCAAACGAATGCCCATTGATAAATCTCTTGAAAATTGAACTTACAGTTAAGTTTTTTTCTTCAAAATCAATCTGTATTTCATCAAATAACAACAAATTTTAATATTACTTGCAAATAGGATATAATAATCTTCTACTACAAAATTGTTCCTCGCTAAATACTGATATAAACAAAAATTAAAATTAACTAAAAAAATGTATTGCAATTTGGAGATAAATATTCAAACTAATAACACATGGTTAAGACGGGAAAATATGCACAAATCATTTTTTCTTAAGTATGTTAAACATATGCAGTTTGTAAAAAAAAAAAAAAACAATTCATATGCAAAACAGAAGGCATGATCTCGTGCGAAGCAGGTGCCATAATGCTCGTTCCTATCATTGTTTTTTAGGTAGATTTTTAAGTAAAATTGATATTACAATAACAAACAAGAACATATATACGCGATTTAAGATATTTTCGTTGTCAATTATAAATTTAATACAACTAAATAATTGTCCCTAAGTACAATATGGTAGTTGGTTTAGCATGATACATCATTCGATGGGATCGTTGACATTTTTATCACTGTTGGTTTCTCTAATTTTATGAATGAAACTCAAAATATATTTCGTGGGTACCGTGCATATTTTATCATAGTTCCAACAAAAATAAAAGTCTTTGGATTTCCAAAATAGACACTATGAGGATTATATGATTGACTGTCTCAAATAAGTTATACATCTTATTGAGATACAAGATCAGTTTTATATTTTGGAGGTGATATTGCATATGTTCTTCTAAAACCATATGCATTTGATAATCAAATATATGTTACGCATATATTTATTTGATTAATCCCAAGTATATATTTTTCCAAAAAATTGACACTTAGATGGTAATATGTGGTTGTACTATAAGTTTTGAGCAGTTAAACATATTAAAAGTCGGCGTGCATCAAAGAGTTTGAATTATGCTATGTATGACTCAAACTTCAGACCTCACGAACCAAAGCCGATTCTCCTAACCATTTGGGTAGAGTTGTTGGTCTTATTGCTGCTGCTACTACTACTTTTTTTTTTATTATGCTAATAATGTGTCTATAATAGAATTGTTAAGTGATTATTAATTCATAATTGTAAAAGCTGTCGACCTAGTTATTATTGAACTCACTCAAATTATTGTTATTCCTTCAAAATTGATCATATCAACAGAGCTTTATTGGTTATCCATACCATAATACGTAATTTAATAAAAATGCAAACAAATGGATACACAGCTTATTTTATTTTTCAATTTTTTTATCTGATGCTTTGTTAATCTTGACTAGTGCTTACGTGAGCATTCCTAAGTTAAAGATATATTTATATGACTTTTGAAAATGTCAGAATACAACAACACCTATCACACATAATATTACTTTAAAACTATATAAATCAAAATAAGAAAGTGCGTTACTGAAAGATAGAAACTGTATCTACATGAGATAAATGTTACTCGAGATAAATACGCATATGTTTATATACGAAAATACATATATACATAAGTACATACACGCTAGAAATCTATCAGCACAAAAACTGATTACACAATAAATTGCACAATATGAATCCCAACCACATGATTCCACTACAGTTTCAACCTCGTATATATGTTAGCACATGGATTCGCGATGACATACCAGCTATCTACCTGCATAAAACAGAAATGGTTTCACTTTTTTAAATTATTTTGACATGAAAAATCATCTTATAATTAGGGCATTGTTATTGATACTCCAAATATTGTTAAGGGGAGGCCAATTTTTTTCCTTTTTAAATATTGTTAAGGGGTGTACCAATGAAGAATGTATCCCCTTAAAAAATAAAGATAATCTTATCTTATTACCCATTTAGGCTTAATTTCACTCTTTTGTTCATTAGTCTAATTTTTAATGGTTAATCAATACAATTAGTTGTGGAGATTTCAAACCCTAACAAAAAAACATGAAAGAAAAAGATAAGCGTTTTCGGAGGAATAAGATCGAACTATTTTTTTGGTCGACATAAATATGCCGAATTTTATAATTACGGAGGCAGTGCACCGAAATGATTATTAATTTTCGATATATCACTATCGAATACATATATAATTGATTACGAGCTGCATTCGGTGTAGTGGTGATGAACTGCTTATTTTAATTCGGGATCTCTTGTCGAATAAGTTTATTTTTAATCTGGTTTGAGGAAGCAATCCGAGAATATTGAATAGTGTAAAATAATATGTTTGTGTAGCCCCTTAACATTTTTTCAAAGAATGAAGTGTTTTTAAAAAATGACCCCTCGTTGAAGTGTTAATAACAATACTCTATAATTAATTTGAACTCTTTACACATGCACCACCAACATCAACAATGTGTTGTCATAGAATAACATCCACTTAGAAATTTTTGTTTTGAAACTTCTTAAAGACTGAATTAGCAACAGAAGTAAAGACCAAAAATTCGGTCTTTTTAGGCGATCATAGTTTCTATAAACCGATTAAAGACTGAAATTCAGTCTTTAATCTGAAAATTTAAAGATTACATTTTTCGGTCACTGATCAGTCCTTAATTAGATACTGATATATTTCGATCTTTATTTTTCAGTCTTTAAATGAATGTTTTTTTGTAGTGTTTCAAATATCGTTTGCCTAAATTCGTTTCAAATGTCTTCATATTTGATCCAAGTATAAATATTATTGGACTCAAAACCTGAACCCGGTCTGGTCGGACGGTAGCAGTGGCACGCATGTGTGTGGGATGGTGATACTGTTAGGATTGACTCGCACGTTGTTAAGGAGAAATGATAGATTAGAATTAATAGTCCCACATCATGGAAAAAATTGAAGGTGTTGAGTACAAATATGAGTTGGTAGGCACGTAACATCAGGGATTCCTTTTGTTATATGAGAGTTGTTTGCTAGCTCATATGCGTGCAAGGAAGGAAGACTTTGTTCCAACCGTCGTTTATACATGATCTTCTTCCTCCCAACAAAACATTCATTTGGAAACCCAAGTCCCCAATACCCTTGTAAGAAAACCATTGTTATTTTTCGATTCCTTCTTTTCAATCCCACGATGTGTGACAAATGAATTTTCCCATCTCCTTCTTTCTTTCTTCTCTCTTCAAAAACTTACTCCAAACCCAAATTTAATTTGAAAATTTCAAACAAACTATTCAATTATCGTTTCGCCTTCAAATGAAACTATACATGATTCATCATTGATTAATATCAGCGAATATGATGACAGACAATGTAAACTACATTGGACATTATAGAGCAAATTAGAAGCTTCCAGACAACAGCTCAGATGCGCATAATATGAACAAGAGCAATATGCCAATATTTCTCGATATTTATGCCAATAGAAAATGGCAAAGGAATGGAAGTGGTAATAAATACATGACAACTAACAAAACTGGTCATAGCTTTAGGTAAACAAGATAATCCATGGCGAACACGTAGAAATTTTAATTTATTTGTTATGGCACAATATCAGTAACATAAACACAAGCTACATAATTGATAGCACCAATCATTTATAGAATCATGTATGAGAGGAAGTAAAGGAACACCGGGAAATGAAAACAACAATTACTTAGTTTATACTTGATACATCTAAGTACAGGTAGTAAAAATAACACAACAGATCTGATCATAAATTTTATTTTTTTAGTTAGGTCCCCAGCAAGTCAAATACATGACGGTCCTTAATGACTCCTCCGATCTGTTATTATTTTTCGACTCTGCCCTCATTTTGTTCCTCAATCTATCTGTCGAGTTGGAAGCAGGGTCCACTTGTTCAGATAGGGCTGGTATGGTTATGGCTACCGTTACCGTTTAGCAAATACCATTGCCGTACCATATTGGTATGGTCCATCTAAATCTATTTGTACATTTAATCATCCTGCTGTAAGATAAGCATTACCGAACAAGAAAAAATAATTTCATTCAGCAGTGTTTTTATTTCTTTCCCATAGACTCTTGATTCATTAGACATATGTCGAAACAAAAAATTACTAAATCCAACATGCAATGGCATTAGGTTTAAAAGTATAACATTATCAAGAAGAAAACGAGGTGTCATACCACTAATCTGCAGGTTAAGAAAGAAGACTAGTTTCGATATAATGATTATTTTATATATATATATATATATATATATATATATATATATATATATATATAAATATAATAAGAAATAGATTAATAAGGAATTCACCTCATTAAACAATCATATAAAACTGAACCATTACAGAATACTCTCCATGGACTAAACTAAAGATACATGAAAATCAAAAAGCATAAGCCGGAGGATCAACAGAAGGAGCAGCAGCAGGAGGATGAGCAGATTGACATTTGGAGATGCATTGTCGTGCTTTCTGGCCGCACTTTACCAGACAAAAAAGTGATGGGAGCTTATGGCACTTCAGTCCGCATAATTCATACGAAGTTACACAATCTTCAATGCATTTGATGTGGCCAGCATGATTCATGGAGCTTACGCAAACCACAGTTTGCATCATAAGCAATGCAGCAACAGCACCAACCATCATTTTTATTGAAAAATTCGACATCTTTAATCTGGTCTATTTTGTTTAAAGTATATTGCTTTCACTGATGGATATATGTTTTACTTCTTTCACCTGTATATATAGCTTTAGTCAGGCATAGAGGAAACTGGATTCCTATTGTTCATATGAATCAAAATGGTTAATCAATAAATGCATTTGAAAGCATTAATTAGTTTTACGTGGAAATGAATCAATACCGAAAATGAAATAATAGATAGCAAGCTTTGATTTTTTTATTTTTTTTCCTTTTACAGGCATGGGCATAATCAATCTTGATTTATTTTCCATATGAAATACATTTTCACGTAGTTGTTTGTTAAATATGGACATATTGAAAATTTCACCAAAGCACCCTACCATTTGTTCATTCACAATTAATATTTATGAGTAATTTGCACACGGAATTGAATGGATATATGAGAAATTAAGCAATAATTTTGGCTTTAAAGGCAAGGTTATAAAGCTGCAATTACTGTGAAATAAGTTTTACATATGAAATGGATGTTCCTCTACAACTTGTTGCATGATATTATATATGGACATAAATAAGGTAAACATTACCGTATCACTTTAGGGCACATGTTGAGATTTGCAAAATTAACCAGATGGTTATTCCTGACAAATTAAGTAATCAAAATAATTTTTTTTCCTATTACATCTAAATATCATTCTTAATAAAAACCCATATAATAATTATTTAATACCTTATATCGTACCCTACTTTTATTCATATACTTAAAATTGCTAAACATACACACGCAAAAATTGGTATACACCAAATATTAATTTACGTGCACTCTGTCTTTTATTAAATTGTCATTGTTTTCATCTCTTTTTTCTTTTCTCTTTCGAACTTAAAACACATTTATCCTTACTAGAAATTCATTATACAAAATTAAGTAAAATTTAACAAAATGAGCTTTAATTTTTGCAATACTTTTGTAACTTTCTTAAAATTTTCTCAACTCCAATAGAATTGCTCAAATTTTTGAAAAAAACATATCAATATATTTAAATTACAACAGTTATTTTGATTAATAAAATTTATTGAATTGATTATTTTTATCCATTTCGGGTGGTTTTAGCAACACACTAAATATAAAATGAATGGTGAATTCTCAAAGAGTAGAAAACTGTGCTTTTATTTAGGCTCTATTTGATCCAAACTAGTACACTGGCTCCTAGTCATATATTGATGGGTCAAAACAAGATGTAAGGACAACCCATTAACATAGGGAAGACAGCAAGATTGTTAGAAGGAAAAAAAAAGAAAAAAAAAAAAAAAGATATCAGTGTTAGAATTAGTAAAAGATTTCTTCCAATAGTCCTTGTCATTACCAGGCCACATACAAATATCATCTATGTTTTAGGTACTCTTGGTAGCTTGTTCTATGCTTTCAGCTTTATCCTTTGTAGCGCTTATATAAGGCTTTCTTCCTACTGAATAATAAAAAGGTTTCAAGTCTCAGTTTCTTCCCTTCTAATATTTCTAACAGTCAGAAACACTCTGAATGAATACGGAGACAATCAGTGACAATCACAAAAAAATGATGACTTATTTGACAATTATCTGTACCATATTGTTGACATTATGTGGCTGGTTTGGGTGCTTAACAAGCCAATGAAAATAGGCAATTGGGTCTCAAATCTTGCTCTCGTGAGTTAGCCAATCACAACACAAACATTGTGCAATTTTGCAAACAGAACATTTATTTAGAAGGCAGAGTGTAATTTCATGTAAAAAAAGGTTTGGGTTTGTAACTGGATGACCTTATTGGAACTGGGTTTGGGGCCTGGTGATCTCAAGATACATGTAAGGGGTATTTGATCTAAAAGTTTTGAGCACTAAAGGAAAATGTGCAAGGTCTCATATTCAATAATTTCAAGAAAACATCGATATCAATTTTAGGATACCATATAATTTACTGTACATGAATATAATTTTTTCATCTCACATGTTAGGTTTTACTTAGCCACCGATTACTGTACAAACATACATATGTGTGTGTCTATATATATACATATATATGTATATATATATATATACATATATATATATATACATATATATATATATACACTGTACATGAATATAATTTTTTCATCTCACATGTTAGGTTTTACTTAGCCACCGATTACTGTACAAACATACATATGTGTGTGTCTATATATTTTTTTTTGAAAATTTTGTGTCTATATATATATATATATATATATATATATATATATATATACACACACATACATACATATATATATATAGTCTATTTAAACATAAAATTTTAACATAATTTATTTGCACGGTTGGATCGTCTCATTAATTCCACCTCTCCATGTAAAGACAAACGAATCCAATGGTTGAGGCTTTGTGCCTCTCTTTTTGTGTCTAATTTGTGTTCAAACGGATCCATGAATTCCAGGGCACCGCTCTTTTATAGCACCCAATTTGCCCCTCTACAATAACTATGCATTTATTATTTAATAAGTTAGTGGTGAGAGGAAGAGTTAGCGGGAGGAGAGAGAAACATGATTGTGTGGTGGAAATCAGGAGGACTAAAGGGGTGCTGCACTATTTGGGGTGCTTTTGATCATATCTCTCACACACACACATAAATATATATGTATATATATATATATATATATCACCCTAAATAGTGCAACATCCCAAATACCTCTCAATCTCCATCAAGTATTTCCCCTTCTCTCTCCTTCTAGTCACTCTCTAACTTTTCACTCACATTCTTTAATATAAACGGATGGTGGAAATCACGGAACATTTGGGATGCTCCATTTTTTGGGTGCAACCGAGCGCTTGTCATATATAACCATAAATACTTGGTTATAACTATAAATACTTGATATAAATGAAGGGCAAAAGAAAAACTAAAAAAATAGTGTGTCATATAACCCTCTTTATATATATATATATATATATATATAAAGTAGACGAATGCCAGAAAGAAGTTAGGTACTACGATTACGTTACACTATATCTTGGAGCTGCTTGTATTTATACTCGTGGCTACTTGGTTTGTATTAATTTATTTGTTTAACAAAACCATGGTATATGTTTGTCTGTTATGTATGAGATATAATTTTGTTTGAAAGGGGATATTAATTATCATCTTGTTTATTTGTTATTGTTTTGTGATACATGAGGTCCACAAAGTTCAGGCAACAGTCCAGATCTCAATCGAAAAATATCTGTTCACCGAATATACAAGTCCGGATAGATCGTGGCATTTTCAATCTAATGGATTCGCCCTGGATATCTTACAACATACTGTTCGCAATATATAATACTTATTATTCGTTATATTGGTAAGACAAAAGCAGTTAGGCTTCATCGATCAATTTGGCGTATGGTCCAGTAAAATCTACTAAAGGCGCCTCAGTTGATATTGAAGAAAGAAGTGTAGTGATAAGGACTGAATTCTTAACAAAATAATCACACAAAGATTTGAAATTTTGGTCGTGTCCATGAGCTTTCTATATTTCCGACGTTGCCCATGATTATTGCCCGAGTTTCGTAGCTGAACTATTTCTTTTTATACAAAATTTATATATTTCGCTCAATCCATAAAAAACAATTTTTATAGATATTTAGTCATTTCTTCACATTACAATAATGTGTAGTTTGTTTAAATTTTTATATCTAAGTTGAAAGATCTAATTTTTTAACTTTGAGTCTTTATATAGATTACTAACGAGTGTGTAACCCGTGCGTTGCACACGTAATTTAAAAAAAAATGGCAACTATTAGTGATTAAAAAATAGCTTATTATGCATTATCTGATAATTCTATTGAACATATATTATTTGGCAGTTTAGCAGAAAAAATTAGCTGAAAAATAAGTAAATAATTTTGGTAATAATTATTTTATAAAATATGGTGTATAATTTTATGTTATACATCTTACACTTTTTGTTTGAATAAGCAAAATATTTTTGTTATTTTTAGTTATTTAATCAAGTGATTTTTTGAAAATATGTTAAATTTTTATTTCTATTATATGTTTACGTAATGGACTCAAATGCAGACGGTAAGAAAAAAGAAAGACGGGATTAGTAGAAAACTGATTAATATGATACTATTTGTTATGTATTTATTAAGTTATTATATTTCATTGAAATATTAATTTTTCCATTTTATTAGTATGAAATGGTATGTAAATTGAATTTATCATTTTCGAAATAATTTAACATTTTATAATTTCTAGTTAAATAAACTATATGTATATAAAATTGAAAAATTCAAAAGTGAGTTACCAAGAATATTCTTAATTTAAGTTGGAATCCGAGATTTAAAAGGCAGTCTTAGTAAATATATAAATATATATATACAAAAAAATACCACAATAGACTTTTTCAATTTTTAGTAGTTTTGTTTTCATAATGATTTTCCATAATATTTTAAGTTCTAAAATAATAATAGTAATCAAATAATAAGTTTTAAATGTTTTATAAAAAAGGAAGGTATCTTTATAAACTAAATCATTTTTATTACTTGTTCTACGAAGTTTGGAAGTCCTATGGGAGAGAAAGTTGAAATACATTGTGTGTGGATGAATGAAAGAATACATTATGAATACTGCAATTGAAAAAATTAGCAAAAGAATCTTGAAAGCAATGGTAATGTTCCGAATCATGGCAACATAAGCGATCATTGTTGGCTCAAATGTACATATTGTAATATATGAAACGTTAGCATGACATATTGAAACAAAATAAAGATAACATTCACATTCATATGAAACGTTAGCATAACAAAATCGTATGGGGGTAAAATTGGAATTTCGAAACTTAGGTAAGGACAAAGGAAAACCCTAGACAAACAAACCGCTTTTCGTTGTTACCCTAATATCAGCCAAAAATAACGGCTGTTGTTCCAAAACCTTTACATCATCCGAAAGTAATGGTTGCTGCTCCCAAATCCTTAACATCGTCAGGAAAAAATGGTGAACGTTAATCGGAAACATCAGCCGCTGCGCAAATCAGCTCAATCTCCGAATGAGAAATGTTTTATTTGCCGACTTTTTCTTAGATTCTCACAGTAAAACTCATTTTTCAGGCAAATAATATTTTATTTTATACAGACTTTATCTTAGAGAGGAGTGCACTATGCAGAGGTGATTCTGGAGGTTATAGAAGATCACAACTCTCAGATTTTGTTTTAAACGAAGGAAACTCTATTGGTTTGTCGGGGCTTTCTAGGTTAAGAACTATATTTGCTGAGGGAAAAAGCCTTCAGCTCCAGTTTTCGGCTGAAGATCATGGTTTCAGGTGAGAACGATTCAGCTTGTAAATTTAGATATACCTTGAACTTACTTGCAAAGATCAAATTTAACTTTGTACGTTGAGCATTTGCGCATAAATGCGTAAACAAACAGAAATAATGACAGGGGTGTAATACTTCATGCAACAAATTTTTGTATTTTATATCCTGTCATGCTTCTATACAAATAATTTTTGTACTTATTATGGATTAAGATCCCCATTAGGCACCAAACAGCCTCTTAGATCTAGTGACCATGCTCAAGGCGGACCTTATTGTAAACTTGTTTGACTGCAGTTTACATGGCTTTTATTATTTTTACTTGTGATTTTCAACTGCAGTTGATAGAGAAGTAAGACTGATAAAGTTACAATTGATATGTATGGAAATAATTTACATTTACATAATGGAAAGTAAGACTGGTTAAGTTACAATTGATATCCAAAGATAATAGAGAACTCCACTTTCAACAATAATGCTTCAAGCATGCTTTAATATTAAATATGCTTGTATCTATATACCTCTTCTATTGCTCCAAAGCTATCAGTGAGAAATATGTTACCAACAAGTATTCTCACCTTTTTGTTGGGTAATCCACACTATTTAGTTCACTTGTTATTTCACCATGTAAGATCAGGCGCTACATTTCACTATTTTATTCTTCATATGATTGAAAATCTTGTTATAGATATCCTAACAAATGCCTAGCATACCCAAATTTAACTGTTATATTCAAACAGATTATATACACACCTTCGCTAGTAGATCCCTTCAATCATTCGTAGTACATAGGCTGGAGAAATATGATCTGAGGTTTTGAAAGGGAAAAAAATGATATTTTGTTTATATTCCTGTAGAAAAAAAAAATATAGTATGAGGTTTTGGAAGGAAAAAAATATGTTTTGTTTATATTTCTATAGAAAAAGAAATATTATTTGAGGTTTCGAAAAGGAAAAAATATTTTTTGTTTACAGTTCTGTAGGCAAATGAGAGTAATATCATTTGATATTAATCTAGAAATATACTTGCATTCCTTTAATCAGTTGTAGTGCATGGACAGCATAAACAAATAAGCTTTTGAAAAGGGGAAAAAGTTTTTATTTGTATATTTCTATACAAAAAATGTATAAAAAGAGAAGTAATCAACATAGGGAGACTAAGTAAAAAAATTGACAGCAAACATAGGATATTTAAAATATTGGTCCATGGAATAAAGCAATTAAGATATTTTAGTTACGTCAATTATTCATAGAATCGGTAATAAAACAAAATCTGTTTGTACACCCTTTTATTTTTTGTATTAATTTATAATACGATTTTTAATACAAACTTTTTTAATACAAAATCTGTCAGCAAAACAAACCATTGATTCTGAACCCAAACCTTTTTTATGGATTCAGGAGTGTTCTGAGTGACTCTAGTTTGGATGAAGTTTGGATGGTAGGCGTCACATATAATCAGGCTGTTGAAAATGGAAAAATGTCTCGGGTATGTGTGTGTAGAGGGGAGGGGGGTGGTAAGCTTGTGCCTAACTTGTACTATTCCTGCAACATACGAATTAAGTGCTTATAATCATATTTCACTTACCACTTTAATTAAGAAGCCATGTACAATGGAGAATTAGTTATACCATATTGAGGCAAACTACATCAGAAAGTAGAATATTGAAGCTTAAATACACGATATATGCAATTATCAATTATTTTCTTGTTGTTTGCATGATATCACTTTGTTTCTTATGCAAATTTTGTTTGAGATATTCTTATTTTTCTTGCCTTAACATTTTACAGATTTTAGAAGACCTTAAATTACCAGGGAATAAAATATGTGCTGATTGCAAATCAAGGTAAGAAAAGTTAAATAAAATACTGTCTTGTTAATTGTTGTAATGTACTTATTCTTAGTGTGAAATTCTTAATGGGCTGCTAATTACTATGTTAGATAGTTTTAACTCTATTGATATAATGTTTCCAAGTGTCTCAGTTTAGTAATAGTGTGTGCTCAAAATGGCTAAAACTACATTAAGATTTCATTTAATAAAATTAATTGGGGGTTTTGAAATCACTCATGGCGTCCGTCATACGCCATAAATTAAAGCATTGGAAGAATCAATAATCCACTTTATTTTGTTTTCCTTAGATTTGTTTGAGATCTAGAGAACAAAATAAGTTCTTTCCTAAACCTAATGTACACTCATGTAAATCATGGAGACTTTTGTTGTAACCAAGATACTGTCCTTCAATATTTCGAGCCTAGAACAAATATAATAAAGGATATGAGCATGTCAAGTAGTAGACTCATATCCACATGTTCTAAGGTTGTGAGCAAAACGGTTTTATTTGAAATGAAATAAAAATCATGGCCTGTCTTCTTTCTTCTATTGCTTTCTTCAATAATCATCAAATACTTATAAAATGGAGACCTTATAAATTTTATACCTATATTACATTGACCTTTTAAGCCATCTCATGATTTTCCTCTGGAGCGGATCATATTGTGCATCAAACATTCATGCTGCTACGCAATTGAATATTATTTTTTAAGAAACACTTAAATTTTTAGACCATGGTACTGTAAGTTTCAATAAACCTTTCCTATTAGCTATGTAGCATGCTAACTTTAAACTACTACTCTCTCAAAGGACTACAATGGGCAAGTGTGAACTTGGGGGTTTTCATATGTATGCAATATTCAGGAATACATAGAAGCCAATTAATGTACTTGACATGGCAACTGAAACCCAGTTTGCAGCCAATTAATGTTATTTTATTTTTAGTGTTCTAAGTGATCTTATTTTAATTTCCAGGCCAATTTCATTTTGGAGGATAATCGTTGATGTAAGTAAATATTGCACTTAGTTTATACTTAAATGCATTTGATTTACCGTTACCAGCTATTAACTAATTTCTTTTTTCCAAGGTACATGTACAAAAAATTTCAGATTTGCGAATCAGCTTTAAGAGCATAAAATCTGTCCATTGAAGGTGATATCTTCTGTCTACTTATTAGATTTTCACATTAATGCCTACTTTTCATTTTCAGTTTGTTCAAGTAATAATTTTAGATAATATCTCTGCTTTATTGCCATTCAAAATGTTAGATAAGTAATAAATTTATCTTAAATACTGTACAATTATTTGTTGTTGTTTTTTAATATTTTCTTTTTAAATGAGCAGATTTTGTTTATGTGTGTTAATCACTTTACTACCTTTAGATGAATCTTTTATTGTGTGTTAATTTCTTATTGCACCGTTGTATAAATATTATAATATATTATAAATGATTTCATTTTTGCCTTCAAGGTTGAACTTATGTTGAATTCATATATTTTCGATATATTGAAATACGTAATGTAGATTAAATAAATACGTTTGAAACAAAAAAATGTCGAACACATCAAAGTTAACCAAAAAAGAATTGTATTGAGGTAAAAGAAATATTTTGTTCTTAAGAGAATCCAATTATTTAAACAAACAGAAAAATTATTTAGTCTATAACTTGCAATTTCAATATCAAGTTATAAATATGATGTCCCTGTGTAGAATTTATGGCTTTGATACTGTACTCGTTGATGTAACCATTTGGTTGTAGCAAGAAGTATAAAGATGAGCCAAACTCCAGTAAACCTTTAATGTTGTTAACCTGTTCAAATAAATAAACATTCTGAATTTGGAAATTAAATTATAATGAATAATCATTTTATCGAAGTAAGAATTTTTATAGAACATAAATGAAAATTTACGCATTACCTTTAAGGTTGTTGAAAATTTCTTTGTAGACAATATTTCTTGTGTAGTCCTTTCTTTCTCCATCTCCATTTTTTATTAAAATCTTCAACCCCTTTTGTGTTGTCATGCGAGCAACGGCAACATATAACTGGCCATGAGTGAATATAGGACGTGATAAATAAACTCCAACATTTTCTAGTGTTTGACCTTGACTTTTGTTGATTGTCATCGCAAAACATATTTTTATTGGAAACTGACGACGCCGAAGAATAAAAGGCCATTTTGTGTCCGCTGAGGACATCACTATTCGTGGCATTAAAATCTTAGTTCCCATATTATTTCCAGTTATTATTTCTGCCTCTATGACTTTGGTTGCAAGCTGTGTTACAATCAATCTTGTTCCATTGCAAAGGCCTAAATTTTGATTTAAATTACGAAGAAGCATTATTGGAACCCCAACCTTTAGACAGATTTCATGGTTTGGTATTGATGTTAGCTTTAGAGTATTAAGGAATTCCACAGGATACAATAGATGTTGTTCTTCAATTCCTTCCGACATAGGGCTGATTGAGTCTGCACTTAGATAGGTGCACATTTCACCTGGCATTTTGTCAGTAATAAATGAATTCACTTCGTCCACCTGGCATTTTCAATCTTTTAGAGATCTATTGCTCTTAATCATGATTTTTTCAGTTTCTATAAGTGTGTAATTTTGCAATTGACATTGTGTTAAAGTTAGCATATTGTCTTGAAGAACTCTTCTTTGCATCCATAGGATATCATCTGATAACAACTCCCAATGGTTGTTCCAAAGCTCAAGAGGATTTGAAATCTCACAAAAAAATAGTAAGGTAACAAACATTTCCCGTAGGGATTTGGCCGAGGACCATCTTCCAGCTTCGACAATAACCTCGTTCCATTCATTGTCATCTTCCAACAAACCTCGTGCCATACAAGCAGTCGTAAAATCATTGAAAATTACCCCATTAAAGGTTCTTATGTCTTCATAATTTGTAGGTCCTTTCACTATGTTTAACAACAAACGCAAATAGAATCTTTCCCCAGAAGTCGGATGTGCATAATAAATTCTTCCAATTGTATTGCCTTTTTGTCTTCTTTTCCATTTTTTATATTTTTTATCCCATACCCATTTTGTTGGAAAATCAACATATGTGAGGTTTCTTGCATCTTCGTTCAATCTATTTGTTTCCAACCACTCTGTAAATATTGACTTGTTAACATTTGGTTGATTTGCAATTTCTTCCAAGTCATCTGTATCACGAAATATAATAGATTGTTCATCAGGTAAATGAAATGACAATCGTCGCACTGCAGGTTTCCGATATTGAATATCAAATTCAAATATACGCCAAGTAGATTCAGAGGCTGAAATATATCGACAATCAAGGTATGTTTTAATTTCATCCACTTCTCGAACATTTCGTCCACCACCTTCGCAATTTTCTTCAATCACAACTGTAGCACGATCATACCCCTTATTGATGTATTTGAACAAATACTTTACAGATCGTGTTCGATTGCATATTTCCACATTTATATGTGCTTGAAATTTTACAATGAGATCTGTGTTGTGTGGAATTACCCACCTGTTATCAAACTTCATGCCCATAGCTGCTACATACCTATCATTTACTCTTCTACTATAGACGGGGAATCCATTATCATCAAATGTTGTTTCAGAACAATTTTCTTTAGGGTAATGTTTTGAGCATCTACCTTTGACCATGCAAGAATGTTGTGGATTAGCCGCACCACATGGTCCATGCATCATAAACTGTGAGACAGACTGGTACGCTAGCGGGTCTACTTCGTTATCTGGTATTTCAGCCGTAATTATCTTATCAACATCTGAAGTTGTTTTAGGCTTATCATTAGAATGTAGGAACAATAATATATGAGCATGTGGTAGTCCTCTTTTCTGATATTCGATTGTGTACACTGCTGTAAAGACATGCAAATATACAACCAAAAATAAATAATTGAATGGTAATGTTATAATATCTAATTTTGTCAAAAAACTGAAATTAAATTCTGTATTTATATATAAACGCGCTATTGCTAGTTGATTACAAATGAACAAAGCATTCATCATTCACTAATGTACGCGTCATAGTCTATTTGTTTGTATATATGCTTTTCTTTTCCTTTCTACATTTATTATCTTGTGTCCTAACAATTTTTATGAACAGTGTAAGGAGTTATTCATAATGGCAATGCATTTTTTATTTTACAGCATATCCTTGGGTGAGAAAAGGGGGAGAAGCATCAGAGGTTCCCTTAGATCAGATTTCTCTAATATACATCAATTTGTCAAGTACAACCGCTTAAGCAGTTTTATCTGCAGGTATGGAAGTACATTTTGGAAATGTTCAAACTGTTTTTTTTAAGTGTAATTGCCTTATGTATTGATGATTGTTGATCACATGAACATAGTGAATGATCAGTGAGATAATGTTCAGTCATACCTTGATATATATATATATATATGAATGTATGTATGTATATATATATATATATCTTTATACTGAAAACTGTTTTATACTGTCAATGATTATTAACAGTATAAAGTCTGTTTATGCTATGACTGTTTTATGCTTTGATGTATATAAATGAAACTGTTAGATTTGGTAAAAATATACATATATAGTATAATGGTCTTTATACAAACTGTGCTACACAGTGATTGTTTTATACTGTGATATATATGAATGAAAAGTTTCATAAAGGGTTTATGTATGATTTAGCGGTATAAAACAGTCACACCATGAAACCGTTTTGTACTGTGATTGATCATTAACATCATAAATATTTATGTTTGAATACTCTTTTAAACGTTATTGGTAAAATCTAAATATTTTGCATAGGACCAATCATGACTTCAGAACTTTTTGTTAAACGGTTATACATTTCAAAAGGGTTTATGTATGATTTAGCGGTATAAAACAGTCATACCATGAAACCGTTTTGTACTGTGATTGATCATTAACATCATAAATATTTAGGTTTGAATACTCTTTTAAACATGATTGGTAAAATCTAAATATTTTGCATAGGACCAATCATGACTTCAGAACTTTTTGTAAGACGGTTATACATTTCATGAAGGCCTTATGTTCGATCGAACATATTCATTTGGTGTATATTTTGTAAAACAGTTTCATATGGTAAAACAGTTATACATCGAATCTAAATATTTTGCATACGACCAATTCTGAAACAGTTATAAATCAAATTCTGAAACAGTTATATATAAATTCTGAAAAAGTTATATGACAGTTTACTTCTAAATTGAATATGTTCGAAATCTAAATTGAATATGACTGCAATATAACAGTTATACTAAAATTAAATTCAATATGTTCGAAATCTAAATTAAATTGAATATGATAGTTATATAACACTTTGATACATCAAATCTGAATTGAATATGACAGCTTATATATCAAATTGATTTGTAACTGTTTGAATTGATGTATGAAACAGTTATATGACAATTTATATATAACAATTCTGAAACTGTTATATGAATGACAATCAAATTCTGAAACAATTGTATATAAATTCTGAAACAGTTATACAAAGTATAAAACTGTTTTATACAAAATATTTAAATTTGATGTATGATAGTTATTTTGTAAATTTGTAAATTTTAGACACACATGCCCATTAATGTATGCAGGCATGTGGAGTGATTCCTCCACATAGTTAACAGGGTAATCAATTGAAGGGTGAAGGACTGTGCATTTTATTTCTTATCCTCCTTTACCACTTGATAATGTTTATTCATTACAAAAAAATCTTGCTTGCAACAAATCTTATTTCTATGTATTCAAAGCATTCTTAAATTGAACATTCTAATCATATGTCTTAAATGTAATACCATTTAATTTAATTGAAGTCATTTAATTATTATTATTGGGACAATTATTTTGTAATGAAGAATACAAAAATATTAATACCTGCGTGAACATATCAAAAATGTTTCCATCTTCGTAAATCATCCATTAGCTGATTGAGTTTGATTTTGAAAACTCTAGCTACAATATCTGTTCTATCTTGTACAGTTTGCCCAGGTATAAGGGATACAAATTTTTTAATCTCTATCCAATTAGGATTGCATGTGAAAGTAATGAATAAATCAGGTTGACCTGCTGCTCTACAAATTGCAATAGCATCTTGATAATTTTGTATCATATATCGAGGACCACCGGTAAATGAGGAAGGTAAGACCATTCTTTTTCCAATCGAGGCAGCACTTGTATCACCTACTGTTACAGCGTCTTGGAGACCTTTATATAGTTCAGATCTAATTGTAGACTGATTATTGCGTACCCATCTTAGTCTGTCTTCTTCTATGCATGTATAGGCATCTACTAAAAATTGTTGAAATAATCGACCACCTCGAAGCAAGGTTTGACCTTCATTTGCTCTTTGATGGATGCGAAATGCATAAAATTCCCTCATAGTAAGCATTTTCTCGTCATTTTGATCATTTTCGTTTGTTATTTCTTCATCGTCTATGAATCTATATGGAATATTTAATCTAAAGCCATCTTCACCGTAAGGAAATAATATAGGATATTGCATTGCCATAAAACTTGGATGCTTTTCAGTTATTCTTCTTAAGGGTCCACTTTTTTCTTCTATTACGATGTCCCTGCATGCATCATTTTGAAAACCATCACCTACTATTAATGCCGCTATCTCAGAAGATGTCGGCATATTATACATTCTGCCATCTGCTTGTCGTGAATTAATCAACCGTAGTCTTACAGGTTGAAAATTTGTTCCCTTAAATCGGTCTCTTGCCATCCTGAATGCTTTAGTTAGTTCATTGCATCGATCGAACATATTAATTATTTCGCTAATTACACCTTCATCCAGTTCTGTACTAGTGTTTGTTCCTACTACATTCATTCTATTTGATAACTCATTTTCTGTGTCATAAATATAAAGTTGTGCAAATTTTGGTTGGTTGTCTACTGGAAGAAGTGAACCGATTTTGTGATGGTTTTGGACATTTATCCGAAAGACATACGGGCCACGACCATTGTTTATGGTGTTGTCAACATTATCTCCCATCGAGGTGAATGCAAACATAGAGTTGTACAGCCTTATTTTTTCTCTAAATCTTGATGCTCTTAGTCCACCGTTATAATCTAATAAGTGTTTCAGAAAAAGCGGACAGTCTTTCAATATAGGAAGTTGAACTTTTCCTAACCGACAACATAGGGTAAAATCTGGATTAGACGTAGCTTTCGATTTTGCATTCCTTTCTTCATACCATAGCATGGCGTTGCAGTTTGAACATGTATGTTTTGGTTCACCAAAGTCCCATATTTCAAACATTTTTCCTGCAAAATGCTTATATGTTATTAATTAAAGTAGAAAATGTATGATGTACACAACTAAATTATTCTTATAAAATCTTCACGTACTTGTAACTATGTCATGGATCGATGATGATTCCATTATATGAATTTGTTGACTTGGATCATTTTGTACAGCGGACAAATGATTCAACGCAGAAATTTGAGATGGTTGTTGCGTATTTGTGCCACTGCTTTCAACTAATAATGAAGAAGTAATGTTATATGATAAAATATGTAATGTGCATATATATTAAACTTCTCGTTAAATTAGGATACATTTTGGTTTTCATATTGAGTTGAGGTTATTGGCACTTTCAAATTTTAATTTGTTCATTTTAATTACTTACAGCCGAGCTTTTATCTTTTAACACAATCCTATATTTTGCTTCTTCCAGGTATATACTTTTTTTTGAATGTGCTCCATGGAATTATGTATATTTTGTGGGTGTAGACAGGTAATAGATTGACTTATACTCTATAATGTAGTCTTAGATGTACTGTACTTGAACTATTTCATACCAGTACTGCGGTTTCTGTTTGCAATTCTACGTTTGTTGTCCATGATTCGGCGTCTTGTTTGACGATTGTGCCATTGAACAGTTGTAATCACAAGCAAGCTTAATACTGTAATAAACGATTATTATATTCAATTTACTGTTTTTACAATATAGATAATATGTACCTTTTCTTTTTCTAATCACTGCAGCTGTTTCAATGGTCTGATCAGAATACGTAGTTTGCAAATCTTCATCTATTCTTCCAGTTGGCAAAACAAAATTGTTTGTTTCTATGACTGAAGCAATAGTTGGACCTAATTTTGGAACTTCCTTGATCAGGTACATTATATAAGAAATAAGAAATATTATACGATATCAACTCAATATATTTAATTTAAAGCATCTCTTACGATCATGAAATATTTGTTTTCCCTTTCGTTTGTTGTAAAGGATATGGCGTCTTTCTTGCCGTCGTTGTTTTTAGGCTGCAATGGAAATTTGTGTCAAAGGTCAATGTTTCAATAAATGAAATTCAGTTAAGAAATTACACACGTATATTAATTATTTTACCTGCTTTTCTAGTGGCTGAATCTAGTTCAATGGCATCAAAATTTAAAGTAGAGTAAGATTTAATTGAATTCTTCGGTCCTTTGAATCGTTCAGTGGTAAGGTTAGTACTGCAATAAATGATTATCATATTTGGTTTACTGTTTTTACGGTATAAATAACATTTACCTCGGCTTTTTCTAACAATCGCAGGTGTTTCAATTGTCTGATCAGAATAGGTAGTTTGCATGCCTTCATCTATTTTTTCAGCTGCTGGAACAAAAATGTTTGTTTCTATAGCTGAAGCAACAGTCGGACCTAATTTGAAACTTTCATGATCAGGTACATTAAATAAGAAATATTTTACACTATCAATATTTATCAAATTTAAAGCATCTCTTACGATGATGAAGTATTTGTTTTCCCTTCCGTTTGTTGTAAAGGATACGACGTCTTTTTTGCCACCTTTGCTTTTGGGCTGCAATGGACATTTGTATCAAAGATCAATGTTTCAATAAATGTAATACATTTTAACAATTACGCTCATAGATTAATTATTTTACCTGCTTTTCTGGTGGCTAAATCTACTTCAATGGCATCGAAATTTAAAGTAGACCAAGATGTAATCGAATTCTTTGGTCCTTTGAATCGTTCACGGGTATGGTTTTGATATCTCTGCTCATTGTCTTCCATATTTCCTTCTTTATTGTTGTTTAAAACTTTACCTCGCTTCCTTGCTACTTGGTCTTTGCCTCCTTCAACATATTTAACCATTTATCTGTATTGATTATATTGTATGAGATAGAAGTAGTTACAATTATATATGTATGGAAATATGTTACCAACATGTATTATCATGATTTTTGGTTAATTCGGCCTATTTAGTTCACTTATTTTTATTTTTTCTTCATATTATTGAAAATCCTTTTATAGACATCCTAGTAAACACCTAACATACCCAAATTTAACTGTTATATTCAAACAAATTATACACACCTTTTATAGATATCCTAGCAAACACCTAGCATACCCAAATTGAACTGTTATATTCAAACAAATTATATACACACCTTTGTTAATAGATCCCTTCAATCAATGGTAGTACATGGACTGGAGAAATATAATCTGCGGTTTTGAAAGGAAAAATAGATATAATAGTTTATATTTGTATGGATAAAAAATATAATTTGAGGTTTTGCAAGGAGAAAAAATATGTTTTGTTTATATTTGTATAGGAAAAGAAAATATTATATGAGGTTTTGAGAAGGAAAAAACGTTTTTTTTAATTTTTCTGTAGGTAAGTCAAAGTAATATCATTTGATAGTAATCTAGAAATATACTTGCATCCCTTTAATCAGTTGTAGTGCATGGACAACAGAAATAAGGTTTTGAAAGTGGGAAAAAAGGTTTTTTGTTTAAATTTGTATACAAAAAATATATAAAAAGAGAAGTAATCAACATACGGAGACTAAGTACAAAAATTGACAGTAAAAATAGGGTATTTAAAATCTTGGTCCAAGGAATAAAGCAATTAAGATATTTTAGTTACTTGAATTCTTTGCCTCCTTCAACAGATTTAACCATTTATCTGTATTGATTATATTGTATGAGATAGAAGTAGTTACAATTATATATGTACGGAAATATGTTACCAACATGTATTATCATGATTTTTGGGTAATTCGGCCTATTTAGTTCACTTATTATTATTTTTTCTTCATATTATTGAAAATCCTTTTATAGATATCCTAGCAAACAGCTAGCATACCCAAATTTAACTGTTATATTCAAACATATTATACACACCTTTTATAGATATCCTAGCAAACACCTAGCATACCCAAATTTAACTGTTATATTCAAAAAAATTATATACACAACTTTGTTAGTAGATCCCTTTAATCAATGGTAGTACATGGACTGGAGAAATATAATCTGCGGTTTTGAAAAGAAAAATAGATATAATAGTTTGTATTTGTATGGATAAAAAAATATAATTTGAGGTTTTGCAAGGAGAAAAAATATGTTTTGTTTATATTTGTATAGGAAAAGAAAATATTATATGAGGTTTTGAGAAGGAAAAAAACGTTTTTTTTTTCTGTAGGTAAATCAAAGTAATATCATTTGATAGTAATCTAGAAATATACTTGCATCCCTTTAATCAGTTGTAGTGCATGGACAGCAGAAATAAATAAGGTTTTGAAAGGGGGAAAAAAGATTTTTTGTTTAAATTTCTATACAAAATAAAAATAAAAAGAGAAGTAATCAACATAGGGAGACTAAGTACAAAAATTGACAGTAAAAATAGGGTATTTAAAATCTTGGTCCAAGGAATAAAGCAATTAAGATATTTTAGTTATTTGAATTAGTCATAGAATGGGTAATAAAATAAAATCTGTTTGTACACTCTTTTATTTTTTGTATTAATTTATAATACAATTTTTAATACAGACTTTCTAAATGCAAAGTCTGTCAGTAAAACAAACTATTGATTGTGAACCCAAAGATTGTTGATGGATTCAGGAGTGTTCTGAATGACTGTAGTTCGGATAAAGTATGCTTTATATACAATCTGAAATTACCGTTCACTTATTTATCCAAAAAAAATACCTGCATAATAACACTGATATAAACCCTATTGGTTTGCCAAGGCTTTCTAGGTTACGAACTTTATTTGCTGAGGGAAAAAGCCTTCAGCTCCAGTTTCCTGCTGAAGATCTCGGTTTCGGGTGGGTACGATGCAGCTTCTAAATTTAGACATATGTTGAAGTTACTTGCTAAGATCAAACTTAACTTTGTAGTTGGAATATTTGCACATAAATGCATAAACAAACTGAAACCCTGACAGCGTAGTAATACTTCATGCAACAAAATTCTGTATTTTATGTCCTGTTATACTTATATACGAATAATTATTGCAAATTCTGTGATGGTTCTCAAATAATGTAACTGGTATTATCATTTTTTTGTAATTTATTGTACCAGATATATTGAAGCTGCTTTAGTTGCTGGCAGTGACAAACCGGTTACTGATAAATCCGATTCTAGCAAAATAAGGGGACCAAGGGAATATATTCCTTAAGCAAAACCTGTTTCAAGGTTGTCGCATGTGAATCTGAGGATATTAAATGGATAAACTGAGGTATTATCCTAGTTATGGTATTCTACTTGTGTACTTTAGGAACCATTTATTTATTTCAGAAGATCATAGCAGGATTCATGAAACCATTGAAGGTGCTTTAGTTGCTGGCAGTGACAAACCGGTTACTGATAAATCTGATTCTACCGAAATAAGGGCACAAAGGGAATACATTCCTTCAGCAAAACCTGGGTCAAGTTTGTCGCATGTGAATCTGAGGATATTAAATGGATTAACTAAGGTATTATCCTAGTTATGCTATTATACTTGTGTACTTTAGGAACCATTTATTTATTTCAGAAGATCATAGCAGGATTTGTTAAACTAATTTACTATCTGGAACTTGTTAAATTTGTCATTTGCAGGACGTCATAATTCATATGCGCTTTTTGTTTTCTTTTTAACTTCAGAAACTGTTTCATCTAATATAATCATAATTCAGAAAAGAAAAAGTAGCACATGCGATGAATTATGACATTTTGGATATGATTGTTCTCTGAGTTGCAAGACAAAGATAATGGCAGAAAGAAAGAACATAAATAATATAATATAACTTGCAAATGGAACTACTAGTTGGTTATTGAATAAATAAAATGCCTTGAAATAAATGCTAAAGTACAAAACAATAAATTTATTCCGAAAAACATAAAAACAAATCTAAAACAAATCTAAAACAATTTCATTATTTTATGGTATGCCTCTGCAATTTTTTTTGCCCGTAGTTGTGTCCTCATCGATGTTCTCTTCTTCCATTGGTCTTTTCCAATTGTGTATCTTAGACTCGGTTACCTGAAAGAAAATTAAAACTGTTATGTCATGTCATTGTCTGTGATTTGAACATGATCTTATTTGGAATGTTGTTTTACCTTTTTCATCTCTTTTGCTGTGCTAAATGTTTTCTGATCAACAGTGACTCTTTGAATTTTATTTGCAGTTAATTTCCTCTTTTCACTATTCTTTATGCAGTAGTCCGTCTTTTTAACTTGGAAGATTATTTTTGTTCCAGCCAAGTCGTTGAACACAGAAGCAATCGTTTCCTTTCCATTTTCCTGTTTTTCCACAATTAGACTTCAACTTTAAATGGGATTTAAAAAATATTTTTTGTATCGAAATAACAATAAATGGGACTTAACCTTTGATTCAAGGTCAGTTAACTCTTTCACTGTATGTTTTATTAAATGTTCAGCTTCCTTCTCAAATGCAATCAAATCGGCTAATCCGGAATCATCACTAATTAGCATATTGAGTTTGTACCTAAAAGAAAGTATATAAGTGAACTGTATGTTAAATTTTGAAAAAATGTGAAGTTTAAATTTTTTTTTTTTACCGTAGAATTGGGCATTTGGTTTCAGCTTCACATTTGATGCAGTAAAATACTTCATCTGTCTTTTCCACCGTCTTCCTACATTTTGGGCAAGACAAATAGCTCCAACCATATCGATCATAGATTGGTAGTATAGTGGCATGGCAATCAAACTTGGTTCCCTAAAACAATGCAAAATAAATAATTATATTCATTGGAATGGTTAGTCAAAACAAAATTTGGGTTTTGGATGATAATTTGTACTTTGTTGTCTGAATTTTTCATTTCTGTCAGTAGTTCTTCCAAAGTTTTTTTCTCTATAGTTGCCTCTTCAATATCATCCTTTTTGTTTATTATTTGTATTGGCGAGTCATTTAAAGCAACCTCTACTCTGAGATATTTATAAAAGTGTAAACATAAATATGCGTATAGGATTAAGCATTAAATTAGAAAAAAAAACTGTATTTTTATCCTGAAACATACGTTTTTATCGTGGCTGAAACTTCAAGCACTTCCAAGTTAATATACACCTTGGTAGCATTCGAGGACTGTAAGAAATATGTTCCTGTTTATAGACAATAGTAGTTTAGCCATGAGTATTTATTGGTGTTTGTAAAACATTGGAATATGATAGGTAATTTCTTTTTTACCTCCATAATTTCTGATGGAAGTCGAGGTAACTATCAGGACAATAGTTCCATTAATTTTTGATATATTTTCTTCATTGCATTGTTGAGCTACATCGCCCCATAAGGTAATTTTAAATTTTGTACCACTGTAAAAGGAGAAAATAAAATAGGATTTTATTATTAGAAACAGAAAACAAAGAAAGAAAAAGCAGCCTGAGCAACTTACATACCAGTTTTATTATCTGATAGAGAAAGATGGAAATAAAAGAAAAATGTAAAAGTTTAACAATTTTAGTACGTAATTATGTTTTAGCATAAAAAACATGATTTTTTAAGGTGTAATGAAGGTTGCATTTGTAATATTTGTCTGAGTATAAAGTTTTAAAATAACAAATCAGGATAATTATTACTTTGAATCTGCAATGACGATATCTCTCTTCAAACTTTTTCCTTGGTCAAACTTGGTTCTTTGTTCAATATGCGACATTGAACATGATTTCCCAATTACATCTGAAAAATAATATTAATGTATTGTTAAATAAATGGTATAGCACTAATATATTGATATGTTTGTATAATCATACCTAATGTGCATGTGTCGTTTCCGTATCGAGAATCTATTTGATCCAATGGGAATAAACCAAATTTGTATTTAGGAATATTTGTTTCATCAGTGGACACTTTTATCATGCACGTGTTAGCCCGAAATTCAATGTTGTAATCTGTTTCCACAACCTGATAAGTCTTCTTTTGATTTTTTATGGCAAATTTGCTGATTTCAAAAATTGCTCCCTCTGTAACTTTAGATTGAAACTTGTTTATTAAATTTTTTGGTATAACTGCAACCACTTGAAAGCCCTGATATAAAAAAAGCAGGATTTTAGTATGTTAAAAAAATATATAATGTAAATCGTTGTGACATTTCTATGTTTACCTCTTTATCAATAAGCAACATATTAATTGCGAAACTTTCATTGTTGTTCAAGTTAATGGATCTCCATACTCTAGAAGTTCTCGCCTTTATTTTGCAGTCTCTTGTGTTTAAGTCTAGGGATTGTAAACGGCAAAAGTTGGAATTCATCTTTCTAGTTACATGTGAATAGAAAAATTGTCAAAGTTTAGCTTAGAAAAGTAAAAGAAAGGATAAAAAAATTGAGGATTAATTGAAATAGTAAATTAAAAAAACAGAAATCTTACTGAAGCAATGGTTTGAATGTAAGTATTGAGTTTGAATATAAGTAGTGAGTTTGTATATTTATAGAGAAAAAGTGATAAGGTCAAAAGATGTTTAAATTGGGATAATTCCATTGACCTAGAAAAAAGTGGAAGACTGAGTTATATAATTGGATTTTTAGGAATTTGAATGAAGTAGAAATTCAAATTGAAGGATTTTAAATTCAGCAAAAAGTGGAAGACTGTAGATACTTTCATGTTTTTCTTTTATTATTACTAAATAAGCTATTGCTGTGTTATATTTTTCAGGTAGATGGATTATATGCAGACTGGGTTATATTCTTTGTGCTTCAGGCAACTTTCATGCCATACGGGTTATATGCAGACTGGGTTAAATGCTTTGTGCTTCAGCCAACTTTAAGGGTAAAATTGACATGTTTTGTAGACGTGCCATATATTAGGGATAGATGTGTGCTATAAATTTGCTGTAATATGAACAATTTTGTTATATTTTGTAGTACAAATTTGTGAAAGTGCTATAAATGTGCGATATTATCCCAGTTTGAATTTGCTGTATGCTGTAATTCGGATTTGAATTCCTACGCATGCTGTTATTGGGATTTTTAACATCTTTATAATTTATATTGGTGTATTATTTTAAATTAACAGAAGTATTTTCAGAGTTTTAAGGAGAATAGAGAGAAGTGAGAGAATCAAGGAGAATTGAGAGAAGTGAGAGAATTAAGGGGAGAGCTAGAAATTCTTCTGCTTTACTATTATTTAATAGATTAATGAAACACAACGTCTAAAGAAAATTTACATGTTAGGTCATGTTTTTAAGTGATTTTTAAGTTTTGATAATATTTATAGAAAGACGTTTTGAATTTTAAAGATATTTTAGTTTTATCATATTTTCAAATGATATTAAGATTTGATAATATTAGTAGAGAGACATTTTCAAATTTTAAAGAAAATAAAGTTGTTAGATTCTATTTTAAGTTGATATAAGACGCCTTTTTTTGGTTGAACTTAAACCAATGATAGTACTAGGGCTGACAATTAGAACCGAGAACCGAAAATCCGAACCGAACCGATCCGACATGACCCGAATCCGAACCGAACCTGATGGGTCTAGGGTTGAAACTAGGAGATGAAAAATACAGTTTAAACCTGATCAAACCCGACCCGAATTGACCCGACCCAAAAGACCCGACCAAAAAAACATTAAAACATATGTATTTTTAGTGTTAATATTCAACAGAACCCGAACCGACCCGACCCGAATCAAAGCTCGGATCAGGTCCAGATTTTAGAAATGTATGGTTTAGACCCAACAAAACCCAACCCGCCTAGAACCGAGACTCGCTAGGTCGGGTCCAGGTCCAACGGGTCGGGTCTGGTTGCCACCCCTGGATATTACTATTAGTAATAAAGGTATATTGAATTATATGGAATAATCTTTTATTATTTGGTGTACAATAGTAACATTTGACATATTGCTATTTAGAAAAACACACAAGTGTAGAACTAAATTGATTAAAAATATGCATATTTTCAACTTTAGTTCAAATTATTCCGATCTAGCCAAGAAATAATAGGATAAATGTAATAGGAATAATCTTGATTTAGTTAGAATATAAATAATTCTATTGAAGGCGGTTGTACGTGAAATAATAGACAACACTTAAAATTATATATGAATAAAGGGTTTTTTAGAAAGTCCACGATCAGATCAAAAGATAGAGCTTCTATTCCAACAATTAACAAAGATTAATTATTGCTCTTATTTTCAGTGTGAGTATATAATTTTGAAGAACATATTTTAAATCGATACCGCTGCGTATGTCTCTAAAGTGACATCGAAGGAGTGTTGCAGTAGTAACCTTAAAAGTTATACGAACATTAATGTTACCATGTTAAAGTCTAAAATACCAAAAAAAAATGTTTTCATTATAAGAGTACGTGTTATAATTTGTGAAGTATGAATAGGAATGAGTAATTGATAACACAATGTTGTGTCATGGATAAACCACGTTCTTAAAAAAGAAATTCAGTTCGATCATAGTACAATCGATAGTTCAGTCATATTATAAAGTTGATGCAATGAGCAATCATGCTTATACATCCAAGATTGTAGGATTTGAAGAGCTATAGTATCGTTACGTGGGAGTTTCACTTATGTCTAGAAGATGGGCATGTTTTGAACGAATTTAAAATTTATTTATATACAAAACGAGAGCATAAAATGAAATACAACTGATCTTTCCACCTCTTTTATAAGACAAAAGATCCAATGGTCAATATTTTTTGTTTCATTTTGTGTTCAAATAGCCTTTCACAACTTTTATTGTGAGCCTTTCACAAATAAATTAATTTCAATAAATAAACAATACACAAATACAAGTTGCCACCATTAATACATAATGGAAATGGTTAGGTAAAATAAAATGGCTTGAATTTTATAATAGTCATCCAATAATCCTTTGTTATCTTATCGTGGGCAGAATTTTTTTATGAAAGTACCACTGTCTTTTAAGTTATTTTTTTTAAACAACAACAAAATATCATATAACAAAAGGGAGAATCTAGCCATTCTCCAATGGCTCGCAAAAAAGATTTCCACAGAAAGCAGAAATCGTGCACACATACGAACAAAGGAAAATAGAACAAAATGCAAGTAGCATAAAAGGACAGACAACGAACAAGCGCATGCAAGGCAACAGGCTGAGCAGAGGATGCATCAGCAAATGTATGCCAAGACAAAAATAGGCTATGGAAACCCCTGGCTCCACCCGCTTAGAGTCATGGACTGCACGTTCTCTCAAATTCTAGATGGCTAGCGATGACAGAGAGAAACTTCAAATATCCTGATTTGGCAAATGCTCCAGCAATCCTACGTAGGATGAACAGACGAATGCTCCTACCAGCACCAAGCAGACCAAGTCGGACAACCTATAAACCAGAATCTGCACAACTAGCAAACAACATTAGTTCGAAAGGGGGTGGGGTGGGGTGGAGTGTAAATGATGAGCAGTCAAAACAAATAAGCAATAAATCAACCAATACCCGCCCTTGGGGTGGCCACCTCAGTTGAAATATCGAAGGTTGCCGCCAACCTCCTTGAGCGAGATCGAAACATACCCCGGAAAGGCCTACGACGAAACATCATTTCTAACCTTCCGGATAATGGTAGGAGGGTCCATAGACACTTCGTCAAAACTGCCCTATTCCGCGAGCATCAGGTGTGCCAGAAGAAAAGGCACGAAATTAGGCGAAGAAGGATCGATCGAAAAGACTTACATGAGACGCCAGTCCACCAGAATCTCAGTGACTCTTCAATCGAGGTGGCATTCCCTCGGCAACCCATCAGGTTCCCGAAGTAATTCCAGACTACCCTGGCACAAACCCAGAGAACAACAAATGAAAAGAGGATTCAGAACATCCAGTGTTGCAGCACCTGCACCTGGACACGCGAGGGATGCCGATTCGCTGAAGGTTTTCGTCTATTGGTAAACCATTGTGTAAGGTTCTCCACATAAACAGAGAAACCTTCGGCGGAATTCGGACATTCCAACCGAAAGAGAAAATATGGAGACGTGGACCGGGCGTCCTAACTGAATTCCTCGCCGCCATAAGCGAGAAGTGACTGCCGTCCCAACTGACGCCTCCCCCATGAGTATCCGTAAATGACTTCATGGACCGCATCTGTTCCACGTCTCACTAGCATAGGATGGGAAACCGGAATACTTCGTACCAGCAAGCCTACGGTACTTGGCGTGGAGGAACATCGCCCAGAGGGAGTTGTTCGCTCCAAACCTAGCCCAAAGCTTGCAAGCAAAAGCCATACAGATGTCTTGAGGGTCACGAAGACCCAGCCCTCCCTCACTTTTGGACCGACAAATGGAGTTCCAAGATATCCAGTGGTGGCGAGAAGCTTTGTCCTTGGAACCCCAGAAAAAGGAAGAAGCCAAGGATCGATAAGAGCGGAAGAAGGAAGTAGTGGGAGTCATAGCAGCAAAGATATGAGATCCCATAGCGTTAAGAACAGACTTAATGAGAACCAGTCTACCAGCCTGAGAAAGGAGGGTACCGTTCTACCGAATGATTTTACCCCTGACTTTGTCAGTTAGAGGGTCTAAGATGGCGTTGAGTTTCCTTCCTCGATATAGTACAATACCGAGATAAGAATGCGAAAGCGAGGCAGCCTTGAAACCTATAGACGTCTCAATCCAGGAAGATCTAATCGGATACAGGTCAGAGGCAGGCACCAAGCAACTTTTAGAAGAGTTAAAGAGTTGCCCCGATCTTCTCTCATATTGCCGAATAAAGTCCAGTAGGCCACGAATAGAGCGACGACTATCATTAGTAAAAATGATGATGTCGTCTACAAAAGACAAAGAAGAAATTAGGGGGCATCCCCTAGGGATGCCGAACCTATGGATCTGGCCAGCTATCGTCAGATAGTGCAAACCCCTAACGAAAGCTTCGGCAGCAAGGACGAACAGGGATGGGGAGAGAGGGTCTCCCTGACGAAGTCCTCTCCCGGACTTGAAATAACCGTTGGCTGATCCATTGATGAGAATTGAAAACCAACAGTTAGAGATGAGCCTCCACACAACATCAATCAGGGGTTCCGGGAAGCTGAAACCCACAGAACCTTGATAAAGTAGAACCACGACATGCGGTCATAATCCTTAGCCATATCTAGCTTAACGACCACATTAGAGCCTCGAACCTTCTTGTCAATCTGCGAAATCGACTCCTAGGACAAAAGAACGTTACCAGTAATCAAACGTCCTTTTACAAACCTAGCCTGCGAAGAAGGAATAAGACGCTCGAGAAATGGAGCTAGCCTAAAGGTTACAACCTTAGAAATGACCTTATTAGAGAAATTACACAAGCTGATCGGCCAGAAATCCTCACAAGATCCAGGTTGGTCGCACTTAGGGATGAGGACCAAGTTGATGGAGGTCCACCCCGCAAGAAGATATCCACCAGAGAAGAAGTACTGAATGGCGAGACAGAAGTCCGCTTGAATAACAGGCCACACACTCCTATAAAAAAACCATTGAAGCCATCAGGCTCACTCGCACTGTCCTTGCTAAGATTAAATACGCAAGTACGTATTTCTTCTAAAGAAGGAGGTGCAACAAAGGTCAGAGCTATCCATCGGGGGGACTAGTCTAGGAATGAACGCAAGATGAGACAAATCAGTAACGGAGACAGAGGGAGAGATAAGGAAGAATTGGAAGTAGGACATAATAGTCTCTTTGACTTCATCTGGAGTAGACGCCACAGAAAGATCAGGGCGGCGGATCTGACGAATGGTGAGGCGACTATTCTTCTTATGAATATACGAGTGAAAAAACCCGGAGTTCGTATCGCCTTCAATAACCCATTTGATACGCGCTTTTTGGAATAAATGGTCATGTTCAATACGAAGTTCAGACGAGAAGGCAAGCTGGGCCAACGCCCATGCCTCCTTGTTGGCTGCAGTGGGTTCCTCATCAAAGGACGCTTCTGCAAGAACAAGAGTTTCTTCAGCCGCTCTAACACGGTCGAAGCTATTCTTGAAACAAGCAAATTCCACGCCTTTAGACACATCTTAAGACGTTTTAATTTGCGAGAAAAAACCAAACAAGGAGAACCAAACAAGAGGACGATCCAAGACTCTTCCACAACCGAGCGGAAAGAATGGTGAGACCTCCACATACTCTGAAACTTAAAAGTGAACGGGCTAGAAAGAGAAAGAGGGGAACAACTAAGAATCATAGAAGCATGGTCGAAAAAGGTACGATGAAGTTGGGACGAAGTGAACGTGAAGGGAAGATTGAACCACCCTTAAGAGGTGAACATCAAGTCTAAAGAGAATTCAGTTAGGGCCTTCTTGGTTGTTACACCAAGTAAAGGCCGATCCAATAGAAGAAACCTCAGACATACCCGAGCTGATAATGAAAGCATTGAAATCCGCAACCGCAACATGGTTTACGGCATTGCCTCCATGCTTTTCTGCTTGGGTAGCGACCACATTAAAGTCACCACCTACTACCGAAACAGAGAAGTCCAAACTGGAAAGAGAAAGAATATCGGACCATAAGGAGAGTCTCTCAATCCTATCGCACTTAGCGTAAACCGCCGAGAACAAAAAGACGAAGAGAACGAGGGAAAAGAGAAAGCATCCGATAACAGCTGATCCGAGTCAAATATAGGGTGGACAACAACACCTTTGGACCAAAGAATCCAAATCTTGTCGGAGACGTTGGCTAAGGCACCGCCAAAGCCAAGAGATAAAATAGACGAAGTGATCGCTTCTGATCCCCAAAGTGGCTCCAAAAGCGCAACTAAACAGACATAATGCTTCTTGACAATGCGCTTGAGCCTAGCTACCGATGCATCATTACCAATACCCCTAACGTCCCAGAACAAAAAGTTCTTCACCGAGTACTAACCAAAAAGGCATAGAATGACCGCTAAAGAAGGTGAAGCTCAGATAAAATATAGAGTGTGTCGAGTAGATCTAACGATCTTCTCTGATGCCGCTATAGAGCATATGCGAATGGCGCAAGCAATGCGAGGAACCGGACGACGACTATGGCGTGAGGCACGACTCAAAACCCGTCTAGACTTGCAATCCTCACCCAATACCATAGAGATAGAACAAGAAGGAAAAGAGTTCTTAGTAAGACGAGATAGTCGATTATTAATGATCGCTATCTCTTTCTTACTAAGAAGAGGAAGGTCAGAAGCACCGCATGACGGAGACGAGATAGACAAACATGGACACCGAGAAGAAGAGGGGTTGAAAATAGCATGCGACCCGAATTCCGATATGGCCACCCCAAAGCCAAGTCATCATCAGAAGATGACCCAGCAATGACGGCGATGCCCAATAGCCGGAAAAAGGGAAAACAAAGGCCAAAAAATGGACGAAGGAAAAGTACGGCGAGCAACTAAAGATAGAAGCATAGGTCGGCAATTATCGGGGACACTCATATAAACATCAGCAAACGGGAAAGCTGTGCGGCAACGCCTGGGAGACCGCCACACCCAAGCCGAATCTCCTCCAGAAGCCCATCACAAAATCCCATACAAGCATGGGAGCCCAAGACGAAACAACAACATGATGGTCAACGGCATCAGAAAACAGGCCTCTTCGTTGCCAAAGCTAACGCAAGAGGAGGCAAACACAATCACGTAATGGTCCAAGCCATCGCAGAATAAGCAGAACCAAGAAGAAAATGGCCAAAAACCAAGCGGACCTTCAGAAACAAAAAGCAAGCACATGAAACATAAGCGTCCCAAGCACAAAAACCCCACACAGCAGAAAACAGTGAAGCAAACATACGACGACACGAAAAAAGCATCGCTATGACTCACCAAATTCAACCCAGAAAAGCCTAAGATCAACCAAAAATAAGCTCCACAAAGACAAACAGGCTAGTCACAAATAAAACACAAACAACAGCACCTACAGGAAATAGACCCAAACAAGATACTACTGCTAAGGCCTGAGACCAAGAAAGGAGTAGAACCGATGGGAAACAAATGCCAAAAAACTGGCCTCTCACACTGAAAATAATGCAACGAGACATAACTGTCAAAATGTACAACAAGGCAATGTTTGAGAGTGGAACCGCTCTCATACAAACACCCAAGATTGACACTAGACAGAAAAGCAAGAGAAGCAAACACGAAGAGGGACACACACTCATGACCAACATGAAATCACCAATAATCGGCAATTCCATGTTAGGGAGCACACATTCTCTAGTGTCACGGCTTATACGAACGCACACACAATCCAAAACCCAACTAGTCAATAACACAACCCAGTTAAAAGAAATAAAGTAAGAGAAAATGGTATAAGGCCGAACCTGTCATGCAATGCTGGAAGACAGCGAGGATAACGAAACGGAGCCAAGAAAAACTATCACCTCAACCTTCAATTCTCCCACCATTGAGCTGGTCTGCGGCTTCATCCTGTAACAAAACACCCATACACAACTGCACCTCCAAAGGGACAACAGAAGATAAAGCAGTACTCTCTTCGCTAGACAAAACCTCTCCTATAGCAGAAAATGAATCTTCCAAGCTGAAAACAGGCTGTACTATCTCTTCAACGAAACCCGAGCGAAAGGACGGGGTAAACGACGTAAAAGTAGATCTGGGTTGCTTATATCGACGAGCACGACGATGTCGTCTTAGAGAACCAATCTGCCGCACACAACCATAATCCCTCAACCATTTGGTAGGAAGATATTGTTGCTCGACGTGGGTTGGGGTGGTCAATTCCCCTACACCTGTCAAAACAACGTTAACTACCTTACCAAATCCCGGGCCGAACACCCCACCGTAAGACAACGAACCCACCAAAAATTCATGAACAGCCATAATTGGCGAGTCGTGCGAGCACCTGAAACTCAGACGAGGCTTAAAACAGGGGATGAAATCCTGTTTGGCTTGACTGGTTTCAATACTACAAATCTCACTAAAACCATCTTCCTTTGTCAAGCTAATGAAACGTCCACAAGAGTAAAGTTTGCTGACCAACTCAGATCCAAAATGGGGAGCCGATTCCAAGAACATGCCATTCACGTCCAAGAACCTGATACATGCTAGCTGGACAAATGCAGAAAGCGAGTAAACTCGGATTTCTACCTCCGTTGAGCCAGTGACGACCACAGAAATAGGACCGTCTGCAATAGTCAAAACCGCCGATGCTATCTCGTCGAAGGTGGGACTTGTTTTCAAAAACGTCCCCCTTAGAACAAATTCCTCGATTTCAGAAATTGCCACCGTCGGCATAAAATTAGGTCAACACAAAGTCGAGAATGAGATTGCGAGAACTCAAAGAGGTTAGGGTGGACAAGATTAGTAATCGCTTTTTTCAGAGAGCAGACCGATCGAAAGAGGGAGCTATAGAGAAGATAGAAGAATTTAATCGTTTTTCTTAAAGAGCAGGAGCCATTAAAATGACCGTTAGAGAACTGTCTTTTAAGTGAATTGAAACATAAAGACATGATGTTATAATTTAATTAAAGTAGTGAATATTTTCTTAAACTTTAAGATTTTTGTTGAGATCTCACAACTTTATTAAAATTTCCAGTTCTGCAAATTATGCAACAAATATGTTCTTTTAATAGTCATGTGCACACCTTGGAACCCAAGAGTGCTTTATAAAGCATAAATATCCCCTAAAAAATCTACCTTCACTTCCAAGTAGGCGAGTGTTGACTAGAAAATTGGCACTCTCAAGTCAAACACCCAAATTTTAATAGTAATCACTAAGTCACAGCAACCTCAGACCATAGGAAATGGAAAAGTAAAAAAACACAAAAAATTTATGGTGGTTCGGTAATCAAGCCTACATCCACTTACTGCAGTCAATCGTTTATACTGTAGATTACAATTACGGTTAATTTTCATCTAAGAAATTTAAAGGGAAAGAGAGTTGATCTCCGAAGCGGCAGCCTCTATGTGCAGGAGAGCGCAAGGATCCTTTAAAATGGCCATCTCTACGCCTGTTTATAAGTGAGATTGCTTTTGAATCGATATACACTTGAACGGGAACGTGGTGGAAAACGTGGTAGAGTGACGTAGGGTAATGGGGGCAGTGGGCTACGTTAGGCCACAATGATCCATCCGAATCAGCATGGCACATGCCAATTCAGATCGGATCGGCGTAGCGCATACTGATCTGGATCAGATCGGTGTGTCGATCCTATATGGGGGCGTCGACTTAGCCAAGCCGAGGCTAAGCTTCAAAGGCCGAACCGGGCCTTACCTCATCTAATCCGAAGTGAATGAGCATGTGCATTATGTCAAACCCGATTTTGTGGGTTATACGCTTATGTTTTCCAGATTCCATTACTTCGATCACATGATTCTGGGATCGTATAAGTTCATGATCAAGCACTGAGAGTTCCAATGGTAAGGAATTGAAAATGTGATGGCCTTGTAAAAAGGTAGGTCAACATCTTGCCATCCCAAATATATCTTTCTGTAGAAGATGTGTTTTGAACTTCTATTGGCTCGACGTTCGAGGTATCGCTTATGATTTTCATGCATGACAGTACCAACTACATAGGGTTCCTGTCGAATTTACCTCCGTCACTTCCAAGTGAATAAAACTCGATGACAAGTAAGCTGATCATGTCACCCTCTGGTCAAGCAGTCTTGCTCCTTGCATGCCAGTTTCATATCCTGATACTTATATAAATGTCATGGCTTTTGAGCCAACGCAGCCTCTGTGGACCCTCGCAAAAACCAATCCAGTCGCTTCCTAACGAAAGAAGTTCCATGACAAGTAGGCCACCCTGTCGCACTCTAGAGAAGCGGCGTTATTTCCTGTCTTCGTTCTCGACTTTCCAGCTGAAGACATTTAGCGATCCATATCCATTCATATCAGATGTCATCGACACCTATGATCTGTGTACGAGAAATTTATTATTATCATATATAGTTATTTTCGTCATTTGGCAACTCTAACCTCCTAATCTAGAAATTAATCATTAGTTTACATCTATGGTTCCATCTACTCATTATATGACGAGAGGAATCCATAATTCGTTTATACGAATTCACCAACCATTATTCGATGGAAGAACACGTAGTTTCTTGGAATGAATTCATCTCATTACTCTCATGTGAAGGAATTCGTAATTCATTGATATGAATTTATCTTAACACACTCCCATAAGGGAATTCGTTGTTCATTTGCACAAATCCATCCTTTCATAATCCGGTAAAAGGGAACTGCATTTAGGCCAAGTTCATCCAATCACTATCTAGTGAAAGAGATATATGGCTTAACTTTACGAATTCGTCTATTCATTATCGAGTGAAAGGAACTGGTAGTCAATCAATACGAACTCATCCAGTCCTTATCTAGTGATAGGAACTTATATTTTAAAGCTTCACTTCAACTCTCCGAGTGAAGCAAAACCCAGTAAAATTTCATTCATCGCTGATGGTGGCTTAAAGCAAATACAATTCAAATAAAAAATGTAGGGAAAAGGGAACTAAACTAGGCCTCTCCGGGCCTCATGACTTAACAATCGCTCAGAGCACGCCTTAGGATCGATCATGGCCCTGTACATGTGTGATTTGTTAAATAGTTATGTCAGAAAGCATCTTTTGGGCATCCTGAAATCATCATCTTGATCCTGAGATGACGATCTGTTTCATGGATAGAGTCCCTCCTTGATTCTAGGCCATAGAGGCTGGCCGTGCTTAGATGTCGTCCCTTTGGTTTTAACATTGTTTTGGTGTCATCCGTCATGTGCTTTTCTATCTCATCTGGGAGGTGCCTACACTCCGATGTAGCGTGCATGTCCAGTTTATATAATATGCAGAACTTTCCCATCCTCCTCTCCTTTTCAATCAGATCCCTGGGAGTGGTTTCTGATATGGGATCTCCCCCCGGGTGTCCAAGTATATCCTCTTCAAGGACTTGTTCAATTTTGTATGGGAGGGATATTTATGACCCTTCCACTACGCCATAAACGACCTAACACAACAGTAAAAAAATTGTCACTACAACAAAATAAGGCTTTCATAGCGTTTGAAAAACGCTACTATAACCTAATATAGCGTTTCAGAGAACGCCATGTAACGACATGCTATCTTAGACCTTATGTTTTGAATAGCGGAAACAAAACGCTACAAAAGATCAGTTTTATATAGCATTTTTACTTGCTATCAAACGAAAACCCTACAAAATATACTATCCTACACTAACTTTTTATAGCGTTTGTGTGTATGTTACTATAGCGTTTTACTTGCATGTTGTAGCGTTTATTGTGATATTTCTATAGCTTTTATTCCCATAATTGTCAGCGTTTCTTACGTGTTTCTATAACGTTTATTTAGTTATACTATAACATTTTCAATGTCCCTTTTTATAGCGTTTTTTGTTCAATAGCGTTTCTAAAACGCTATAGATTATATTATTAATTGATGAATTTCTTTTATTGCCGATTCAGTTTTTTTTCATATATACACACTTTAAACATTTCTTATCTACATATAAATGTAACAAATTTTCGCAAACAAATATGTAAATTATGACATAACATTCATGCATATCATTCAAATAACATAGTATTTCGTACATATTGTTTTTACCAGCTTTCCATGTTCACACATAATATGTCATACACTGTTACAAAACAGACAAATGATAGAACTAATCTTGCATTGATTCTGATATTTTCTGCTTAACGTGAACAATGATGGCCCTGTTAATAAAAAGTTATTGTGTTAGTAACTGTTATATCACATATAGACAAAGTAAAAAAGAAAAATGCAATTAAACAAAAAATATAATGCATTTTTGTAAAGGGATTACTGCTATTATGCATTCAAACATGCAGTAACTTTCTAAATAAAAATTAACCTAGTAGTTTTAACTTATATCATACCAAAAAGGTTTGCATACATCATCATATCAAATCAAAAGGGAAAAAATATATTATTTCTCTAATTTAATTACATCCTAACATTATGAAAAATCATCAAACCCAAAAGTTTCGTAATTCAACCTAATCAAGGTTTAAAGTTCTCCTAATAGTTTCACAAGACAATTATCATTTAAATCCAACTGTTTTTAGCGTGTACTTTACAGGCAAGATAACTGGTCGAATTTCAATCATTTGTATATACACGAGCCATATTAATAAAAAAAATCTACAGTGCAACAAAGATAGACGAACTAATGAAATTCTTACAAGCGAGGAGGCTTCATTCCCTTCATCAAAAGAAGAAAGCACAGGACAAAATATATTAACATGCTCAACTCATGCATGTAAAACCAGAACATACACTTCGGGAATACCCAAATGCAGGTTGTCTCATACTCACAAGAACTCATATATTCACACCCTTGGACACGTTAGTTGACAGTACTACACAAATCTACCTGGAATACATTAGTTTGCATTCGTCTCTATGGAGTTGCAATCGCAGACATTAAACTGCATGTCCTTGAATACAATCTCTTTCAACGTTCTAAGGACCACCCTCAATGAGATAATGTATTCCAAGTAGAGCATGAATGCTTCAATTTTCCATTTATGCTTTAAAATTATGAAAAAAAATTTCTTTTGTAGATATTTACAAAAAATCCTAGAAATTACATATGATGTGGAAGATGGAAATAAATAAAAAATATGCTCAGTAAAATTCAAATTTGTTGAAAATTTGACTGAAAAATCAATTTTAAAGATGGAAACGGAGAGAAGTAAAAGAGGGGAACTTACATACATGCAAGAACATCGGCCGAGGAACACCGATTGGCATCTAACGTCTTAGGCACTGGATAGGAACACACTTAGCACAGTAACCTTTATTTTCCCTGTAAAATGCACCTTACGTTCTCAATAATAAACTATATTATACATGAACATCTGATTTGTTAAGGAATGGATCAGAATAACAAAAATCTTAATTTGTGCAAAGCTCATCATGTTTGAAACAATCAAAAACAGGGTAGGTCACATAGTAAACTTCATGAATATGCAAACCCAGTCTACTTTTATTTTCATGAATATGCAAACAGCGTTTGTGAAACTGAATTCAAATTCAGTTATAGCTCAAATTTTGAACCCAACTACAAGTGCAAACTTCGAGTTTGCAAACAAAGTTTGCACGTTAAATAAGTGAATAGTGCAACCACCCACATAGAAAATATACAAATCTATGGTTCAAAATTGTAAGTTCGCGTAAATGCATTGAAAAAAGAGGCATAAGCGTTTTAAAGGAATTATGTAACTTATGATAGAGAAGGAAGGAGACAATCAGAAATCAAGAGGGAAAAGCAAAAGAAAAATAAAACAGTCCAGCTTTTACCCAAATGGAGTTTGCTTGATTGGCAACAATTCAACGTCCATCTACATATCAAAAGTGGAAAAGTAACCAAATTATCCGATGAATCGATGCAATATAAAGTCCAAACAAAATGACAGAACTTAAATAAACAAAAAAATGTCAAATAAAATCAATGTTTATCAATAGAGGCTAGCTTTAAAAGCTACCAGTACATGGAAATTTCCGAAGGAAAGAAAAGAAATTGCATATTTGGTAATGATGAAGCAATCCTTGGCACGCGTGCATAAGTTCATCACCATCGTTCTTAGTACTACATAAACTTTTAACTAAAAAACAGTAGGAATAAAATTAAAGTTGACTAAAACCGAATACTTCTTACATTCCAGCATTTGCATTTTCTATTTGAATCCCAACACTACGTGAAATATTACTTTCATGGTCTTATGATACAACCACATTAGATCAAATTTGAAAAGAAAAAAAAATATGCAGGGAACTTGATGATCAATACCTGATTGATAGAACTGCAAAAAAATTATAATAGTCATCAATAGGTAGTCAACATACAAACTTTTAACCAATGACCATTATAGGGCCACCGTATAATACCCGTGCAAGTTTGCTTTGTGCAACTCCAAGAAAAACATGGATATAACAGTAGTTTCAACTGCCGCTATTTGTATCCGATAACAATCCATATTACAATACGATCTTTACCCTTTCTAACAAAAATGAATCCCCCTACAATCAAAAGCTACTGTCAATCATAAGCTACTGATTTCCCACTACCAAAACTATTAAGAATATGATCATCTGCAGACTGCTATTTATATGTTATATACCAGTTAATGATATAAATAATTTCAACATAAATATATCAATTATAGCCAGTACAAACTTATCTACGAGATTACACATTTCATGCTCAAACACTCTCAACTAACAAGTAACCAACACTTTGAATTGGAAACGATACATCTCTATTCGCCAAGTCACTTTTGCTTAAACAAAGCCCTCTAATGGTCATTTAACAACCCCACCCCATATTATTTCTTTGGCTATAATAATACAAATAACTTATGAACATCGTAAATTATTTTTAAATGCTGGTGAATCAATATTTAAACAATCTAAGACCAACAAAATATTGTAGAAGGTTTAATTACCAACTAATGATGAACAAAATATGTGAACCTCAGAATCTATTTTTATACACATAAATAATTTCAGTAAAATATTAAACTGTAAGACAAGAAATTTTTTGCACCGACTCGCATAGGGATATTACAAACTTGTCTTTTATAAATTAGTAAAAAAAAAAACACTAACTTGACCATTTGGCAGAGACTGCAAACTGAAATATATTACAAAAGGCATGGATTATTTAGAATGTATTATTAGAGCTACGTTTGAGCCAAAAAATTAAAAATGCAAACATGAAGAATTGCAGAAATATGAATTGCAGAAAAATATCGCTTGCAGATGGAACAACAAAATTATCATACCAACATAAATATGCAACGTGGTCTGTGAATATCCAACATCAGAGTAAGAATATCGGACACTTTCCAGTTGAGCTAACGTAAACAAGTAGACCGTGAACCACTATTGGAAGCTGAATGTGTAGCTCCTGCATCCATCCCGATGCCCTTAGCATTACACTTCAAATATTCCCCCAAATCTAAACAAATATCAACAAAAAATTGTTTACCTAATTGTCTTTTTCTGAATGCTTTACTTGTTATCTGAACAACTTAAACATAAGGGCAAAAAGAGATGCTCTGAACAGCATGACAGTCTAGGCGTATAAAACCATAATCTTAATAGTTAACATGTTGTCTATTACACTAAATGCATATACAGTTTTAACTAAAATATACAAAATGCAACCTCAAACGAACACAGTAAATTACAACAAGAATAATTTGTTTTGAAGTTTAGAGAATACTCCTTTTTTTCTCTCCTTAATCCAACATATCTTCCTATAGCACGTGTAAAATCCGAAAATCAAAAGAATAAGTGAAACAACTTTAATGAAGCAAGCAATTGAAAAGGACAATCAGTGATATAATATCACTGCAATGGTAAAAGAGAAAATGAACATAAACCAAGATCCTTTTTCCCCCTAAAGTCCAACTAACATAAAGGCACAAAGATTACAGTATTGTGGTGATTTCAAATGCAATATGACACAAACAGTAATAGTATAAACAGAACGTTCAATAATTCGTACAAGATAAAAATAAATCATTGAAAACGATGTCCAAATAACAAACTTCAGCTTAGCAAAGCAAAATTTAATAAGAAAGAAAAATAAAGGAAAATCATAATTCTAACATTGCTCTTTAATTCCAAGGTTTATATTTATTTAACAGAAACGCCAAAGAACAATTCAACATTGATATGAAGTTTGGTTTGATTTTCTGAATTAGACAAAGAAAGCAAGTGGAGCTGTGTCAGCCACCTGGATATTCAACAAAACCCTAATTATATGCGGAGATGAGATGGCTTATAAAACGATGTGAACGATAACGGGTTGGGTCGTGAACCACGAGATGTTGGATAATATCGGTCGCATTTGTTTATCATTTGGCCCGAAATTGAAGTGGACAAAAATTCAAACTAAAGTATGAAGTGCTTATCTCTGCCTTTATTAGTTTGGAACAATGTTCATATAGTGCATTGTACGAGAGTAAGAAAAGAAACTGACTTTGTCATATAATTTAAAGATAAATTTCAACTACAGTTAAGTCGGGAACATATATTCTCCAATACCTGCAAACCAGAGTTCTTTGTTCACCATCCCCATTCAATAATGCACCTATCATATCTTCCTTCATCATCTACCTCAAACCACCATCTCACATAACAGTCCATCATTACTTCACCATGCACCCAAACTCTTCCGCTATTCCATCACGAATGCTGAACTCCATCACAAAACAAACTCAGTCCACAACCATTCACGAAACTTCATCACAAAACCCCATGCCTAGAGCATCATCATACCTGACCAATAAGCTGCCCTTCAATCTCGGTCCACAACTCCACGACTCACGCGTTAACCGACCAACATCTCTACCGTGCATCTAACTCACTGCTCCTTCACATCTGGAGCAAATTCCAGCTCCTACTGCAAGTTTAAAAACTCATAAACCATAATCAACTCCAGCTTTTCCGGGAACATCGCCCAAGTCCTCTCCTTTCTCCAACCACTTTGCAAACTCCCAAACACCCAAATCCGGACTTCATCGGAACACAAACCCGGAACCCCTACTTCAAAACCCCATAATTGGTTTTTATTGTGTCTTTTCAAGAAAAAATTTTTTGTGTACATCTTAATTAACATGAATGATGAATACATAATAGACGTTGGCCAAACAATATTCTAATAGTTAGGCCTCTGTGTAAACAAAATTACTAAATAGAAAACCATATTTTCGTATCACTAGAAAGCAAATGAGGTCTTATTTTCATTTTATTGAGAACTGAACAAAATTATCTGTAGATAATGGTCAGCGCATTTCTTATGCTACTTCTTGAACCTGAGATACTTATAAGATCGAAAATTTGGTATTTAATAGGGTCTGAAGTAATTATCGTCATAAAAAATCTACTTGAGGTTAAGCGTAATATATCACTTTTTAAAACTTTTGTATACAGACAATAAATTTGGTATATAATGGAGTTTATCTAAAGAAACAAGTTCTTTAGGTTCACAATGATGAGGAAGTCTTTGGTCTTCCCTGCTGTAATTCATGTACCAAGCTTGGAAAAGTTCCTCAATTCTATCATGTATAAAGCCTATAATGTCGGTCCTCTTTTCCTAAGAGTCTTGATATTCAGTTGCTCCAAACGTTACATCAGAAATTAGAATGTAAACAACGCTAAAATAATGACAGAAAGAATAACTTGTTTCCTTTTTTGTAAATTATATAGGATTTCTTTTTGAGAATTTACATAATGTTTATGCGGAAAATCTATAAAAATAGTCACCAGAATTATCCCTCTTACTTTTCATAAGACACGGTCATGTCTTTTGGAATCGATTTACTCTCTGGTGACTGATAACTTGAAACGTATTCATGATTTCCTAAACTATGTTCAAGCATTTTATTTTACTGATAGACCATATAATTAATTTTATACTATTAGTATAAATTTTATAAAGAAGCAAACCTTGGAAACAAGGATTGCAGCATCAGCATCAGGAAAGAGTGTAACTACCCAGAAAATCTGAACTAATTTAAAATTTTTAAATTGGCTAAAATAATGGATTTTAAATATATAAAATAAATATTTTAAATAATGGCGATGAAAACTGAGTTTGAATCGACAATTGAAAACGAATATAATTAATTATAATTATAAACAAGGCCTGAAATGGCGTGGCAGTTTCAAAAATTGAATTAAAACTTTGTCGGACTGTACCGGGTGCAAAACAATCCTGATTTTAGTGAAACCAAAAATATTTAAATCTGTTAGTGAATATCTTTCTAACGAATCCGACCAATCGAAATTTGATAGCGGGAATCAAAAGATATGTCCAGTTGAAAATTCTGAATAGTCACTATGGAATTCAGGCCCTTAAAAATGGACATTTTGCAAAAGACCTCGGATTTCGACGAAACCACTTTTGTTGGATCCGCAGTGTCAAGTTATTGCTAGGTTTCAAATTTCATAATTTTTCGAATCAATATGTGAGCGTGGCAAAGGAAAACGCGTTTAACCAGTTTCCGTTGATTTTAATCGACTGGAAATTGGCCATTTTTCAAACGGTCTCAGAATTCGACGAAACTAGTTTTGTTAGGACCGTATCGTCGATACGAAGCTAGAAAATATTTTTCTGGAATTTTTCTAGTTAGTATGTGACCCCGGTAATTTGAAATGTACGTTTAAAATTCAATATAAGGATTTAAATGTAAATTCAACGAGAACTGATTGTAACGATCAAATCAGCTTACGATACATATCCCATTGTGTTCGGAATGAGGGTAAAACGCTATGGGCGACAGGCGGTAGGCCTCGTTTCGAGGCCGTATGTAAAAGTCAACCTTTTTGCAGAATTAAATAATTAAATAAAAAAAGGAAAAAGATATTATTTTAATTCCCTCCCTTTTCTTCTTCTTGGCCCCCCCGATTCATTAATCATAAAACGAAAAAAAAAAGATAAAACCCTAATCGATCGCCGCGACCGCCTGTTCTTCCTCCAAGCCCACCGCTTCCACACCCCTCTCCCTCCGTCCGCTTCTCCTGCTCCTCCCTGTTCGAACCCTCCCATCGCGACGCGATTCGAGAGACCCCCCCCAGCCGACGACCTCCCACCGCCGACCGCACCACCGCTCCGCCCAGCTCGAGAAGCCCTCCGACGATCTGCGAAACCCCCCCCTCTGTAAGTTTCTTTTTTTTGTTGTGTTATTTTATTTTAATTAGATTTAAAAACTGAATTTTAATTAGATTTAAAAACTGAATTTTAATTAGGTTTAAAACTGATTTTTAATAAAGATTTAAAACTGTTTTTTTTAAAGGATTAAAACTGATTTTAATTTTAAGTTAATAGAAAAAGGTTTAAACTTTAAATAGGAAAAAGGTTTAATCTTTTAAAAGAAAAAGATTTGAACTTTTAAAAGAAAAAGATTTGAACTTTGAATAGAAAAAGATTTGAACTTTTAAAAGAAAAAGATTTGAACTTTGAATAGAAAAAGATTTGAACTTGGAAAAAATAAAGATCATATTTTTAAAAGAGAAAAGACGGAAATTTTATTAAGTAGAAGGAGTAAGATATGATTTTTGTATTTTTAAAGTAATAAAAATATAATCTTTACATCATAGGAATATTAAAAATATAACCTTTATTTTTGAAAAGGCGGAATATATATTTTTGAAATGCAGTTTTTATATATTGAATAACATAGTAAAAATTCGATTTTTACATATGTAGAGAATACGAGCAACGAAGCTACAAAAGGCGAGAAAGGCGAAGATTTCTCTAAGTGAAGTGTCGTGAAGTTGGATAGCTATTGGTGAGATTTCTGATTTAAAAATATTATGTATGTGTGAAATGAAAGTGAATTGCTATATATAAATATATATCTATATATATATATACGCCCCTCGTCCACAAACCATGGACGATATTTATGGGTTGAAATGGTTGTGAAAATTGATTGATAGCGAATGATTGTTTGGGATTGTTTGTGATTGATATTGGTTGATTGTGGTTGAAAAATACCCATTTGTGGTTGAGAAATATTTGGTTGAAACCACATGGGATTAGTTTGTGGAAATGAAATAAATATATACATGCCGCCTGCGTGCGAACTAGATGCATGATCCCCATTTTCAAAAACCGCGAGGTTTTAAGGTAGAGCGAGGAGTCGTACTAGGGACGGTCCCGGTTTTAACTACCCTGCCGTTATGCTGCCGAAATTTTGAATAATATTCGTGTGTTTGAATTATTTTCATTTGCTTAAACTATATTTATTCATTGAATAGAAAACATTCATGTGTTGAATTGATATTCATTCGTTGATTAGAAATTCATGTGTTGAATGGTATTCATATTTTGAAATAAATTGTTTGATAATAAAAATCACATTTTTATCTATATATAAAAACTATAGAAAACATTCATGTGTTGAATTGATATTCATTCGTTGATTAGAAATTCATGTGTTGAATGGTATTCATATTTTGAAATAAATTGTTTGATAATAAAAATCACCTTTTATCGACTATATGAACTATATAGAAAAATAGTGTTTTGAAATGAATCGTTTTACAATAAAAATCACATTTTTATTGTATGCAGAAATCGTTGAAATGTGAAGTGTTAAAAATAGCCACTTGTTCAAAATAAACATATATGAGTTGAAATATTCATTAATTAGCTAATGAAATGATTTGCACCTATTTATGTAACATTAGAATTGTGAAGACCCAAAACTTCCCCGTAAAGGAAAGCGTCGGATAGTTCGAGAACAAACCACAACAGAACGCATATAAAAGAACATTTCACTGTATATTGCAACAGTGCATCAGATACAAGAATATACAGAGTATGAATAAATACTACACAGAAATATCAGAGATTTAAATTACATTTAAATACATAGCAGCGGAAAATAATACAATACACAACTAGAAGTAGATATACGGATACAAAGCTTTCCGGATATCGTTCCAGCTGCAAACCAGGATCCTGTGAATATAAATCTGCAAAACCAAAACTACTAGCTGCCCGTGTCAAAATAAGGGCACCCAGAGTTTAGGTTAAAACAATAAACTCCTGGTCAGTCATGTGACTGGTGTGAGAACTAAAACAGTTAATCTTTATTCTTAAAGTTAGGTAAATCAAGGGACCACGCCGTATAACACGGAACGGGTTTCCTCCCAAGAATACCAGTGCATAAACAACAGCGCAATGCTAAATAAAGAAAAATGAAGCTGTTATAAGACCCAGGTCCTATCACACAATGCAATCGCAAGCCGGGGGATAGGGTTTTCCCTTATAACAGCTAAAGAATGCTTGATACGTTTAAAACAAATCATTTGATACTATTATAAGTGCATAGAGTATAAAACAACTTCAAATCATAAGTATCAATCATAGGCGGCATGAATGCCCCATACCACTATGTCGCCATATATAGGTTTACAAATAAAACCGCAAATGGCACGTATTTGGAAATTGGATTTCCAACTATGAACCGAGGCTAGGGGCAAGATCCTCTACCGATTCGAGACGCTCTAGCCCGTGTCTCAGGAACAGCCGCAACTGCCCCCTGGATCCTCAGGGCCGGTCCACACGGAGTGGATTATTATACCTGAACAATACGTCTCCCCACCCTATGGGGTGTAAGTCTGGTCCGTCAGCCGACCAGAATGCATTCGGCCGAAACCGATATAACCGAGGCGCCTCGCAACCGCAACAACCACATAAGTCAAACTCGTCAGGGCGTGTAAAACCACTGACGCCACTTCTAGCTAGAAAGAAACGCATGCCCTCCCTGACGTCCGTCTCCCGTTTTTGGTTCATACCTGGTGTGAAACACGCGAGGTAAACGTTACACAAAGCTACGCCACAAAGGCCGTGCTTTGATCATCACCACAAGACTTTGCTTTTCAACAGAAGCCTTGATCATTTGCATCTTAGCATGCCACACAGGCAAACCATCCTATGCAACCGATATCAGTCACACAGAATGAAATCCGATGTCAGACACACAGTCCATTTACAAGTCCGTCCTGGGTCTGAACGAAACCGGAGGCACCTAGTACCCCGCATATCCATCGATCTCCAAGTACGTCTGGACGATCACTAACTGTTTCCATCTTCTTGGGTGTACAGCCCAATCAAGATCATCAGTAATTACCCAAACGACGTGAAGACCTCCGGTCTTCGACCATCGTCTTCATCTTCGACTTATCGTCGTATCAGTTATTCAGAATGGGATGAACCCGGTCTTTCCGAATAACTCGCGTATATTTTAAATAAGTGTTACACAAACACAACATACGCCTCATTCCAATTCATTAGTCACTAACCGTAAATTAATCAAGAGAATAATTCCCCAAATATTAACCCCGAAGGCCGAAACCAACATCAGATCAATATCCAGAAAACCATTCTGCTTAGCTAACCGACAGTTAGTTTCTAAATTTCACGTTCAAATCTAATTAAAGATTTAACTATCGCCTGGAGCAAAACTGGTGATACTCCATTCTCGATCTTTTCAATCTAATTAAAGATTCATTAAAACTCCACTTAGTTTTAATCTGTGACTGGGTTAAAGAATCAGTGTTATTTAAAACACGGTTCACGATAAACCCAAAGTCACATCCCATTAATTATCGGGTTAAAGAACAAGTGTTATTTAAAACACTGTTCACGATAAACCCAAAAATCAATATCCATTCAATTCCAATTAAATATTATTTAATTGGTACACTTCATTAAATCTAAATCAAAAGATTTAATCTTTTCTCAGCTGGGTTCAAGAACAGTGTTAGTGAAGACACCATTCACGACAAACCCAAATCACATTTGATATTAAATACAAGGCTCTGAATAGAAAATATCCCGGCTTATATTCAATATCAAATTCTACGATTAACAAATGTCGTATTGGAAATAACGATATAAATATATATCTTTCAAATTTCCATAACAACACCTGTATAATCACGAATTCCAACATCGAAATATTCCGAAGACAATTTCGATTCAAATCCACTCCAATGCAATCATTGGAAATTTTGGTTATTTTTAAAACCCTTTTCGAATTCAATTTATTTATTTAAAAATAAATAGAATTATAATTCTAGTTCAAAACTAGTTCATTTTGATAAAAACTATTTTTATCCCTTTTCAAATAGGGAGTTTTTCATCCCAATTCTTTCTAAATCATTTCTTATGATTTTACACAAATTATTACTATTTTTAATAATTTTATCAAGGCCCGTACAGTCGATTTCCATCAATGGCCATCGAACTGCACTTACAGCGACCTTTTTCGAATTTGATTTGGACATAATTCCAAATCCAACCGTTAGATTTCAAATTTCTAATATTCGTTAGAAAGCTCTTTTCGATACGAACCCAACGGTACCGGTTTTAGGAGAATCCGACGGTCGGATCTCCCGCAATGTCCGTTTGAAATAAATGGTCGAAATTTACGAACTGCCGCGGCGCGGCGCGTTCTATTCAGGCCAATATATTATATATATAATATATATAATATATATATCGTCGATTTCTATTTAAAACGAATTATATAAATAGTTTTAAAATTCGTTTCAAAATCTATTTCAACTTCCATTTCAATTCAAAGCAAAATTGAATTCTTCTTTATAAATTCGTTTTAAAATTCATTTCTATTCAATTCAAATTTCAATTCAATTTGAATTCATTTCAATTCGTTTTAAATTCAATTCGAATTCGTTTTCAATTCATTTCATTTCGAAATCGTTTTCAAATTCATTTCGAAATCGTTTTCAATTCAATTCATTTCGAAATCGTTTTCAATTCATTTTGAATTCGTTTTCAATTCAATTCATTTCGAAATCGTTTTCAATTCATTTTGAATTCGTTTTCAATTCAATTCATTTCGAAATCGTTTTCAAATTCATTTCGAAATCGTTTTCAATTCAATTCATTTCGAAATCGTTTTCAAATTGATATAAATATCGTTCACGTCAAAATGGCGTCCATACACGGCTTCATAAATTTCTATTTTCAAATATTCTATTTCAAATATTTCTTTTTCAAAATAGTTGTTATTATCAAAATATTTCGTTCAACACATGACCAATCTCAATGAATGAGTACTGTCAACACATGAACTTTTATTTTATAATATTCTTTATTTTTCAAATTGGAATGAGGCCCAATCAATTACCATATAAAGTTAATTATATGGATTTTCATACAACACATGTATATCATAGCATTGAAAAATAATCAACCATCAACCAAAGTGCACTACACTGCATAAGCATCAAATACAGATATTCAACGCTTATAACAGCCTGTCAATCAATCGATCGACATATTTAATCAATCAGGATGAGTGAACTGCATATTTCATCCTAACACCCGTGTGGGGTTTCAAACAATCAAACACAGATTTTATTTGTGCAGTTGGGCGATGTGTGAAATTTATCGACCCAATCAATATCATTCAAATAAGTGTACATAAACAAACCATCTGGTTTGTAAATGAATATTTATTTATTCACTTCACTATTTTCATATTCACGTTAAAAATTATATTTTTAACGATAAAACATTTTATTTCAACCTATGAATTTCTATTCAATTCATTTATTCAATAAAATGATATTTTTATTTTTCTAACCTGTTTTAGAAAATTTCGGCGGCATAACGGCACGATACTAGAAACGGGACGAGGCCTAGCCTTATCCCCGGTCTAGTGAAGGCCCACGCCATTCACACATCAATCAAATCACTTTCGTTATGCAAACCACAAAATTTGGAGTAAGAGTCTAACCTAGCCTTACTCCTTCGCCTTATAACGGCGCACGTCTAATCCTAACCAATTTATCGATTCGATTTTTCACACCACAAACCACATTCAAACCAATATCGCAATCAATAACCAAACAGCCAAACAAACAAGTCCATGGTCTGTGGACGATTGTGTCGGGTGCTACTAAGCACCGTCTGCATCCTAGTATATATATATAACTAGAAAAGAAATAGAAAGGTGAGAAATTCTCACATATAGCTATCCTAGCTCCACGGCACTTCATTGATAGAAATCTTCGTTGTTTTCGCATCTTCGTCAGCTTCGTCGCCCGTAGCCACTACATTCATAAAAATCGAATTTTTACTTCGCTATTCAATATTTAAAAATCATATTTTTATTTCGAAGGTCAATATATAAAAATCGAATTTTTACTTTGCTTTTCAATATATAAAAATCGAATTTTTACTTTGCTTTTCAATATATAAAAATCGAATTTTTACTTTGCTTTTCAATATATAAAAATCGAATTTTTACTTCGATGTTCAATATATAAAAATTCTATTTTTCTATCGAAGTTCAATGTATAAAAATTCTATTTTTCTATCGAAGTTCAATGTATAAAAATTCTATTTTTCTATCGAAGTTCAATGTATAAAAATTCTATTTTTAACAATAAGGTTTTCGCCTTTATAAAAAAAATAAAGTCTTTTCTATTTTTAAAAATCCTACTTTTTCTTCTAAACAAAAAATCTCGCCTTTTTGCTTTTCTATTTTAAAGATCAAATCTTTATAAAGTTTAAACCTTTTCTATTTAAGGTTTAAACCTTAAAATAAAATCAGTTTTTATTTTTTATAAAAAAATCAGTTTTTACTTATTATAAAAAAATCAGTTTTTACTTATTATAAAAAAATCAGTTTTTACTTATTATAAAAAAATCGGTTTTTACTTATTATTAAAAAAATCAGTTTTTACTTATTATAAAAAAATCAGTTTTTACTTATTATAAAAAAATCAGTTTTTACTTATTATAAAAAAATCAGTTTTTACTTATTATAAAAAAATCAGTTTTTAAACTGTTAAAATAAAATAAATAAAAAAAAACAAAAACAGTATTTAATCTGTAAAATGAAAACAGTTTTTAAAAACATAAAAATCAGTTTATAAAAATAAAATCAGTTCCAGAAAACTTACAGGGGGCTTCTCCGTTTGTCGGGGGGGGGGGGGGTAGCGTCGGTCGAGGTCTGGAAAGGGGGGGTAGCGTCGGTCGAGGTCTGGAAAAAGGGGGGGGGTCTGATGCGAGGTCGCGGCGGCTTCAGCTTGGCGGCGCGGTGAGGTGGAGGCTGGAGGAGAAGGGGAGGGCGGCGAGCTGGTCGGAGGGGGATGCGGTTCATCGGGGAGGGGCGGCGGCGTCTCATGTGGAGGGCGGCGGGTTTTCGTTTTTGTTCTCTTTTTTTTTTTTTTTTTTTATCTGGATTGATTTCTTTGAACGGGGGGGGGGGGGGGGGGGCCAGGAGTATAAAAGGGGAAAGAGAAGGAAATTTAATTTTATTATTTTATTTAATTATTTTAATTAACCTAAAGTTGACTTTTTCATATGACCTCGAAACGAGGCCCACCGCCTGTCGTCCATAGCGTTTCACCCCCATTCCGAACACAATGGGATATGTATCGCAAGCTGATTCGACTGTTTGAATCAGTTTCCGTTAAAATTACATTTAAATCACTATATTGAATTTTAAACGTACATTTCAAATTACCGGGGTCACATACTAACTAGAAAAATTCTATAAAAATATTTTCTAGCTTCGTATTGACGATACGGTCCTATCAAAACTAGTTTCGTCGAATTCTGAGACCATTTGAAAAATGGTCATTTTCCAGTCGATTAAAATCAACTGAAACTGGTCAAACGCGTTTTCCTTTGCCACGCTCACATATTGATTCGAAAAATTATGAAATTTGAAACCTAGCAATAACTTGACATCACGGACCCAACAAAACTGGTTTCGTCGAATTCCGAGGTCATTTGCAGAATGTCCATTTTTAAGGGCCTGAATTCCATAGCGACTATTCAGAATTTTCAACTGGACATATCTTTTGATTCCCGCTACGAACTTTTGATTTTTCGGATTCGTTGGAAAGATATTCACTATTAGATTCCATTATTTTTGGTTTCACTAAAATCCGGATTGTTTTGCACCCGGTACATTCAATTGAAGTTTGAAATCGAATTATCGAACTACCGCGCCATTTTTAATTCTATTTATAATTATATATAAATATTTATATTCTAACGACGACGCGTATAATATATACGTCGAATTATATTCAAAATAAATTTTCTCGTCGATATTATTTAAAATAATTCATTTTAAATAATCAAAACTCGCCAAAATTGCCAAAATAAAAATTTTAAACTGGCCCAGATTTTCGGGTTATTACAAGAATGAATGGTGTTTTTTAACCAAATAGAAATTAAATATGAAGTCGAATAGAAAATGATAAATGACAAGAACTGTGTATATATGTACATGCATATTCATTGAACAGGTTATAACAAAGGGGCTAGAGAAGAGGAATAAAATTTTGTGCCCGACAAATAGGTACACATTTACTGCTTTGTTTGGGTGATGATTTTATGAGCCTGTTGGCTAGCCGCTTGGCTTTTTCTTTTTCTTTTTGAGATTAGAAGGACCGGGAAAGCTATTTGCGATTTCCCGATGCTCCCGGTGCAGGGGAGGTTATGGCGAATTTTTCCAAAATTTTAAGGTGTTAGAAAAATATTTGAGGTGAAAACGATATGGAAATCATTGAATGAACTATATTTATATAAATATATAAATATAAAAACGAAATGAAGCCGTGCAGTTCGTATTTTGAAACCGTGATTTCAAACAACTAATGCGGGAAATCCGACCATTGGATTTTCCCGAAACCTCAACCGTCGGGTTCGCCTTGGAAATATCTTTCCAACGGCACCAACCTTGTAAAAATCCAACGGTTGGATTGTCTGGAATGTTTAATTCAAATCTGAAGAAAAACAGCGCCAGAAGCGATTATATTTATATATATATATAAATATAATTATATATTTAATCGAATAACGACGCTGCAGTTCGTATTTTGAAATCGAAAATTCAAACGATTGTACCGGGAGATCCGACCGTCGGATTTTCCCGAAACTGGAACCGTTGGGTTCGTTTTGAAAAGACCTTTCTAATGATGTAAATTTTATGAAGATCCAACGGTTAGATTTTCAGATATGTGTAAATCAAATCTGAAGAAAAACAGCGCCACGGCCGCTTTATGGCCCGAAGCGTCGTTTTGAATAAATTAGCTATTTTAAATTAAATAAAAATAGCGATAAATAGTTATAAAATATCATAAGCGATATGGAATGGAAATAATCTGAATTTGCTTGATTTAGGTGGCTTTTGATGGTTGAATGTGTTTGGTGTGAAAATTACATTAAAGAACAATATTGGTGTTGTCGAATAATTTAACCATTGAAATAAATTGATTTGAAATTCTAAATATACGTGAATTATTTGAGAAGGCCGAGTTAATTCTCATTTCAAATAATTGACCGACGATTGAAAGTCGAAGATGAAGACGATGGTCGAACACCGGAGATCTTCACCTCGTTTGGATGGTAACCGAGGTCCTGATTGGGAGGCATCCCGAAATATGGATAATGAGTGGTGATCGTCCAGACGTACGTGGTGATCGAAGGGTTTGCAAGGTATTTAGTGCCTTCGGTTTCATTCAGACCCAGAACGGACTTGTAAATGGACTGTGTATCTGACATTGGATTTTATTCTGTGTTGATTGATCTCTATTGAATATACATCTGTTTGGCAGCGGAGAATTTACTCTTTTGCTTAACGCCCTTCTCTGAGACGCACGAGCTCAGAGGTTGTATATCGATGGACATCAGTCGCATAGCATGAATTGCCGGTGTGGCATGCTAAGATGCAGTGATCAGGACTTCTGTTGAAAAGCAAAGTCTTGTGGTGATGATCAAAGCACCGCCTGTGTGGCGTAGCTTTGTGTATAACGTGAATTCGCGAGCCTCACACCCCGGTACGAACCTAAAACGGGAGAGGACATCAGGGAGGGCCTGCGTTTCTTTCTAGCTAGGGTGGTGTCAGTGACCTACCAGCCCTGACATTTATATACTTTTCACCTATGTGGTTGTTGCTGTTGCGAGGCGCCTCGGTTTGATCGGACGATCCGGGTCCGATGGAGTCATTCGTTGGCTCGTCTACACCCCAAAGGGTGGGGAAACGCAGGTTCAGGAATTTTAATCCACATCGGTGGACCGGCCCTGACGATCCAAGGGCTCACCTGAGTCTGGGTCCTGAGGGGCGGGCTAGAGCGTCTCGAATTCGGTAAGGACTATCTTTTGCCTTGGTTCATGGCGGAAATCCAATTTCCAAATACGACATCGTGCGGTTTGATTGTATACCTATATATGGTGACATAGTGGTATGGGGCATTAATGCCGTCTATGATTGATAGTTATGATTTGAAAAAGTTTTCAAAACATATAAACACTACCAATAATATCAAATGCCTTTGTTTTATTCGTATCAAGCATATTTGGCCGTTGTAAGGTAAAAACTCTATCCTCCGGTTTGCGTTGCATTGTGTGATGGGAACTGAGTCTTATAACGGCTTCATTTTTATAAAAAGCATAGCGATGTTTAAAAGAAAGATTTATTTTAAAGCACTGGCAATCCAATGGAGTAAACCCGTTCCACGAAAGTGGCGTGGTCCTGTGATTTGCCATATTATATATGGGTTGAGTAGATTTCTCATACCAGTCCCATGACTGACTCGTAGTTTGTTTCACTCTCAAACTCGGGTGCCCCTTTTTCCACACGGGCAGCCTTGTATTCAGGTTTAGCTGGTTCTTTTTCTGGATAGCTGGAGCTGAAGATGGATTCTATCATTTATTTCTTTTTATGCTGTTCAGCTCCTATTGTACATATTTTGTTTATTTCCGCTATAGACATTTATGTATAGCTGAACTGTATTTGTACTAAGTAAGATCCGGTACTGTGTAACTCTGATGATTACTTTTATCCAGTATATTCTAATGTTCATTATCTGGTGTATTTATTTAATTTTGTTCTGCTATTATCTGTTTCTGTGTTATATTCCAAAGATAACCCTTGTTTCCGTGAGAACGGGATTTCGGGTCGTCTCAAAGAGAGCGAAATAGCTCATTAGATTGAAAGGCCTTATCAGCCACTTTCCAGCTGGGACATACAAAATACCACCTCCATCACCTGCATATTGTGACAGACTAGTAACTGCATCATTGAATGCCTTAGTGTTGGACGTTCCACCATCACCCATGCCTCCAAAATCGGTTAAGGATGCAGAGCGGGGACGGCAGTTTGTGATTATTTATTTGATGCCAGATGGGGACGTTCTTTTTCCTCACCCTGATTGAATGGACGGTTTTTATCGACAGTGCCTGAAACTGCAAATTTGGTTGTTAGTTTTTGCTTAGAAATGATGATCGTGTTTAATGATTAAAGCAGTATAAATGATTAATTACTAAAAATGTTAAAATTTTAATTAGCCTCGACTACATAGTTACAAATGATTGCAGTGCAGTGAGATGATCAAATGGAACCAAAGAAGCACTTTATAACAAAATGTGACATTCTATTTTGTAGAAAACCCTTGAAAATATTTATTTTGGTCATCAGTCTTGCTACTGCATTTTTTGGTTATCAGTATTGTGGCCTCTTACGTCATATTATAGCCAAACAGTATGAGTTTTAGCTTTCCCATCCTGACTATCCAATTTCAAAAACACAAATACCCTACTTTAAGTTTATCAACAATAGCAGACGATAGTCTGCATTTAAGCTCAATAATTTTGTCAAAACCTATGGTTGTAGACACACTTGCTTTTTTTAATTGATTTATGCATATCAAATATTTGAATCAGATTTAAGTTATTTTAACTCCATAGGAATATTTATTATCATCGTTGATGCCAATAAAGTCTAATCGGAGCCAACAATAATATTCTTTCTTTCAAAATCTGACTAATACAAGTATATACATGCTTGTAGTAATGAGATACAACATCCAGTAATCTGATTAACGCAAAATAAAAAAGTCGTACCTAATACACATTCTTACAAAATTTGTGCAAATCAGATTAGTATCAAAAACAATAATTTATTTAGCATGATATAGGTGTATCACGTAAAGAAGTTTCTAAATAAACTGAATCTAACGTCGCAAGTGGTAAGGCACATGATGTAAGCACTATATGTGGTAATGGGTATATCGTGAATTGATCATTGAATGCTAGATGAGCCGAAGTATTCCTAGGCAGGGATGCAGAATTGAACTTAACGCAAGAATAAAATCTAAAGGAAATTGAAACATCGTTACCAGTGCAATATATGCGAACCAAACCCAAATAAACAGTAGGTGGAGTATGCAGCGAGTATGAAAGGACAGCGGGTAAAAGGCCAGAACTGTGGGCATACAAATAGTGGACAGAAACTGTAGATGTAAGAATAGCATGCAAAAATGCTAGGACAACAGGAATGCAACAAGAGTGATGCGTCGTGCCTGATAGCAAATAAAGCGCAAGCTGAAACTGAAGTCTATATGGGCTTGCAAAAACTAGACTTGAATACTAGGAGATGTTGTACTGACATAAACTAAAGCCCATGAAAGTATGAGTGGCTGCAATGCAAGAATATGTGCAATGAACGTATACAGTTATGAAACACAGCAAATTCAAGTATAATATCAAAAATACCTGGAGCATTATTCAAACAACTGCCCAAAGCTTGAGTACGTGACATAGAACGACAATAACTGTACAAAAATCACTTTGAATAGTGAGTCAGACACCAAGAAGAAAAATACATCCAATGTTAAGTATATAAAACATATAACCAGGCAGTCAAAGAACTGAGCTTATGCCTCAAGTCATTATAAACATTATGAGATGTTAGATTGACATTTGTTGTTATGTAGGGGGTGTGCACACAACCAGGAAATGATGAAAAGTTAAAACGTATTCTACAATTAATATGCACAATGCTACTTTAGTCTCGTGATAACCAACACTAAAAATATAAACGCTATATTAACAAATTCTTATGGCTGACTTCCAATTTATTCCCGAGACTAAGTTTTTCAATATTATTTCAGTAATACTATTTTTCACACTTCAAATGTCCTTTTCCATATTCCTTAGAAAAAAACCTTAAAAAAACTCAATCAAGGACAATGCTTGCACAATTGTTCTCATTATTCATCTCCAATATATTGCTCAGTTTCCAAATCGATCCCATTTGAATTTTGAAGCATCACTTGTTTAGCTTTCCCTTTCCTCTTCTTTCATTTTCTAGATCGCTTAAACACCAAGTTTTGATCTCTTTTAGAGTTATGCTTGTGCATGTATTGATTAATTTGATTTCTTGCATCTTTCAATAGTTATATGACCTTATATCTCATTTGTAACTCAGTTTACCCTAATTGTTTCATATCATATTAAATAGAAGTAACCTTTTCCTTTCTTCCTTATATCATTCAACATGCCATTTTAGCATTTAGTTTTCAAGTATTTTATTTATATTTGTGTTTGTGTTAGTGAATTCCTAGTTCATGGTACTTGCACTCAATGATGCAAGGTGCAAGAGGATGATTGACATCATACAATGAGATTTTATGAGATTTGCTTGAAAACATTTTGGTTAGTTGGACGCCATTCCATCATCACAAATCTATTGCCTACTTTCCATCCATGCAACACATGGTTGGAAATAGACTTATGGCAGTCTTAATAGACTAAAAAAAATTATAGCAATAATTAACAACAACAAAAACCAGTAAGCTGGATATAACAAATACACATGGTTTTACATCAATACTGCAAAACTGAAAGCAATAAACACCGTTCTTGCATGAATCCCATTTTATGTCAATAAAATTAACACTTTGTGTGGACAAATTACCACAGCCATGTTTTATCTATAATTTAGCAGGTTGAATCATTGAGTAAACACTTGATTGCTCTTATGACAAAAGAATAGCATAACCTTTTCATTTAAATAAGGATCCATGTGAAAGGTTACATAAGAAACATTCTCATGAAAAACACACTCATAGATAGAAGAATACACATAAGATTGCTTTTAACATAAACCTTAGGAAACCATACTAGAAAATAGAAAATCAACTGTATTTCATTGTTGTAGCAGCGCTAAGACAAATAAGAAACTGAATTAGTCATTAAAGCTGCTTCCAATGCCGACATATATAATAAATTTTCCAAGAACTAAGTGCTCGGTATAGATCTCAGTGTATTGTTTGCACATGGATTAACTGCTCAATTCATAACTGAGCGTGCTATTTTCAAGTGCTCAACCTATAACAGAGGGATAAGCTGAGTGTGTGTGTGTCTCCTAAATTCATTTGGTTTCATTGTCTAATATCCACAGATTAAATTATAAACCATTTCGAATGCATAGACATATCTCCTCAACTGCCACTCTTAATGCAACAGCCATTTCCATCTTTAAAAACGCATCTTGCTAAAAAAAAAGTTATTCCCTATGTCAATTACAACGTTGACTTTGGATAAGCCACTGAGTCCATAAAATACATTGCTTGGCATTTAACCTTAACTATTACATAATAATTTTAATATTAGTTGATGGATAATATATAAGCAGCGGTGACTTATTTAGTCGATGGATATCTCATCAAGATGCATGTGTTTAGTTTGAAATTGTAGGAATTTGTGTTTAATTAGCACATGTCCTTCTTCTTCCCTTCTCTTTTCTATTTCAAATTTTATATACCTATTTCTAAAAAAAAGGAAAAGTACCTGAGAGCATAGTTTACATCCTTGAGAACTCAAATGTTGGTTGATTAAAACTAATGGCATACTCCTGTACAGCCTTATTGATAACCAAGAACTACATGGCGGTTGAAGCATACTGCTGCTGCTGAAAACAGACGATTTTCCTATCATTATTCTTTATATTTAGGTAGTTAGCATGTCAAATAAATGGGACATCATGTGTTATGCGTTTTCTAAATTAAAAGCTTAAGCCCAAAATAATCTATAATCAAAACTCGGTCATTTTTAGGAATTGCAAGAAATACTGTTGTTCACACAGTAATGATAATTAAAATTATATGAAAAATAAATAATAATACCTCTCACGGAAGTTCAAATTGGAGATGCTCTTCTAGGTTTAGGGATTGGGATCGTCTGTCTCAGAGAGATGCATAGAGATATTACGACATCAATCGACTGTTATATGTGGTTAGGGTTACACGATAGGATTTTGGGAGTTGACGATGATGGCGATTAGTTTTTGCTGGAGGAGATGGTAAAGCGATAAGAAAAATATTTTCTAGAGGAGAAATGAGAAATAAAACGTGCCATTTTCCATTCTTGCATAAATTTTCATTTCCCCCTCTTTTTTATTGAATAGCGTTGTAAGCTGAGTTTACCAATCAAATAGCGTTGGAAAGCGTGTCCTTGTATAGCGTACCAACGATGAAATGCGGCAACGCTGTACATTTAAGCCATTATAATTTCATTTTGTTGTAGTGTGTTAGCACAGGCCTAAAAAATATTGGCATAGGTCTTTGACAACGTTTTTAGGGTGGTGCAAGTTTCACCGTTGTTGTAGACCTCAAAGGCAACATTTTGACTATCTACGTTAACAGAACACATATTGTTACAGTAGAACCCTATTTAGGTCTATAGCAACGTCCTTAGATGTCTGTAGCAACATCCAAATATGTTGCTATAAATATTAAATTTCTGAATTTGTTTGGGTGAGCTGCTTGCATAATTTCACATACAATAGTAGCACAACTACTTGCATAATAACATATACAATAATATTACAGCTACTTGCATAATATCGCATACACCATTTGCATAAAACACAATTCGTAGATTTGTTTCAAAACATAAACTATTACACATCACAATTCATCTACTCCCAAAAGATGAAACATGAAAAAGTACATGAAGAAAAATTATACTTCACAACACTACATTGCCATAAGTATACACAAAATAATCCCAAACATGATCCAGGACATAGCTAAAGCTCTTGCAAAGAATTTTTCTCCTTTCTTGTGCTTTCCACATTTAACGCGCATTAAGGCCAACTCTACTTTCATATCGGCCACAAACTCATCGGCTTTTGCCCTCTTTTGCTTTTGCTTCAGCAGCTTGTCTTCAAGCGTCTGCCTTTCCATGAGAAATTACGATATAGTATTTCCTTTTTCCATCAATTTAACAGTAGTATCTTCCATTTTAGCATTGCTATTGATTTCATACACTTCATCTTGACACATAAAATACCCACAATCATCATTCTGCACATATGTTAAATTCTCAACTAAAACATCACTGAAAAATACGTTAATCGACAAAGCAACCAAAAATACTTAATTTATGCTTACAGGCCACATGGAGCAACCAAAAACCTTCTTCCCCGCATTCTACCCTACCTTCACAGTCCTCATCTTCGGTGGGATTATGTGGTGGCATAGCTTACTTCCCGCTGTTGTTGTTGAAGCTGAAGTAGAAATTGATCGAGTGGTTATTGAACTCGAAGATGGTCAGATCAACTACACATATATACACATACATGTAAATATGAATATATGCATGTATACACAAGAAACAAAGTAATGGACAAACAACATATATGTGAATATATTCACCACAATCATCATAATATTCATGAACTAACAGCATAAATCTGCAAGCAAGATTCATATCATACTAAATATAGTTTAAGTCAAAACCTATAAACAAAATTAAAGCCCCATAAGGTAGCATTCCTTTAAGCTGCTCTTCTTTAAAAGTGGATGGCTATAATAGGCTAATTGAAAAGGTTAGAAAGAAAACTGAGAGATGGACAACTAGGCTTCTAAACCTGAGCTACGTACCGATTAGAACTTATAAAAGCTATCGATTATCCTACCGATTAGAACTCATAAAAACTAGCAAACCCCAGATCTAACTATTTAAATCCAACAACAAAATTCTTACCCTATGCAAAATGATCAAAAGCTGCAGTAATAACAAATCCATTCTATCGAAGATCAGTTGGGTGAAATGGAAATTCAAAAGGAATTTGGAAGTTGAATACGCAGAATAACTCAATTTCTCTAATGCCTTGACCCCGATTTTATTTTCGAAACAACAATTGAATCACTAGAAACCCATATTTGATTTCACTGAGGACCGATTGAAGATGGGTGTCCCCTAGATCGAAGAATCTTGTAAGGAGATAAAAGTATATTTCTGAATTTTAGTGTTTGGGTGAGAACGAGAATTTTAGTGTATTGGTGAATGAAAATTAGTGTATCGAAGAATCTTTTAAGGGGAATAAACTCTTCAACATTTCTCCTGGTCTTTTTCTTATTGTTGTTAGCATCATCGCGTTTTTTGGTCGAGAAATGTGCACTTAAATTGCCCTATGAACCTACCCATGAGTTCGTTCCAAGATCCAATCGACTCATTGTTATGCCGCCAAAACCAAAGCGCAACTAAATTAGACAGAAATAGCGAAAACCATTTCTCCATCAACTTGAGAGATGCCCCCAATATATCTGTATGCCTAACGTAGCATGTTAGATGTGCCGTTGGATTGGATTCCCATAGTACGTCGATAGCACTGAGAGCTCAAAGTCTAGTTGAGCTCTTGCATGTTATATATTAGAAGTGAAAGGGTTCTTGGTAACGTCATCGTATCCTTGGCTGGAAGGCAGACTCTTTCTATGCGTCATACCAGCTCATCCAATTTGTTGGTTTCATCAGTGAGTTGAATTGCCTACCTCCTGAGTCTAGGGAGATTCTCCGAGACATTCTTTATGTCGCGGTTCAACATTCGTGTTTGTCTCAATCTAATCCACACCAGCCATGGGTTTAGTGACATTTCCCATGCTCAAATTATAACCTGCATCGTCATGAAGCCCTGCATCAACGGTTACCCAATCATCACCAACGGGTGCATCCCTTGACCTACCCGGATTAGATCAGTCCATACTAATCTGAGTCAGGTCGGTATGCGGCAAACCGATCCGATTCGGATCGATATGGTGGGAGTGTGACCCTTGGCCATATGTCGCTGCCACTCCTGCATTAGCTCCAACTTTTGTTGTTTGGTCCTTCACTCTCAGTACTCCAAGCCTCTAGAGTATTTACTACATCATCTTTTTCAGCTTCTCCAACCGGGCTTGTAATCTATGAACTGCTTCCTCCATCCCCTCTCTAATCAGATAGATGGAATGACTTCTGTCAGAAGAGGCCTGCTAGTTCTCCTTCTTGTCTAGCGCCTTCGATAGTGTAGAAATATTTTTCTTTCTCTTTACCATGGTTAAAATTTGAGCAATCTAATTCCTTATGTTAGAAGATGGTTGTCATTTCCTTATCTAGTGCATCAAAATGTTTACTCGAAAATTTGTACTCTCAAGTCAAATACCTAAATCTTAATAGTTATCACTAAGTCATAACAATATCAAAAAATATAAAATGGAAAAATAAAGAGATACAACAGTTTTTATAGTGGTTCGACAATCAAGTCTATGTCCACTTTCTACAATCAATCGTTTATATTATAGATTACAATTATAGTAGATCTTTATCTAAGAAATTTGAATGGAAAGAGAGTTGAACTCCAAAGCAATAGCCTCTAGGAATAGAAGAGTGGAATGATCTCTCAAACGATCATCTCTAAGCATATACATAGATGAGGTTGCTTTTTAATTGGTAAACATTCGAGCAGGGCTTGCCTCATTTGATCTGCAGTGAAGGAAATGATGCACTATGCCACATCGGATTTTGTGGGTTGTACGCTTATGTTTGCATGATTCCATTGTTTTGATCACGTGATTATGAGATTGCTTGAGTTCGTGCTCAAGTACTGAGTGTTCCAATGGTAAGGATTGAAAGTGTGACGAGATTCTGAGAAGGTAGGTCAACAGCGAGTCTGTCAAATCTTTCACTCTATCGACTACCAGTTACGACTATAGACTCATTAAGAGCCAAATATTCAACCTCTATCCAATTATCATATTGCATCAAGTGTATTTCAAAAGCACCATTTAGACTAGCTGTTAATTGTATAAAAGTAATAAGGCAAAACTTCAGATAAAAATTTCAAAATTATCAAATGCATTACAAAAACCACAACTAATGGTAGCTATAGATTCAGAAGAGAAAAACGTGACGAGATTAGAATAAATCGCTAAATTTATTCAAGTGCATCTAAAAAAAACTAATTATAGATTAAATTAGAGGGAAAACACAAATTTATTTAGTAAAATCCATCGAGTGCATCCATTATGGCACCATTAAGACTAAGAATGGATTCGTACAAGCTTGTAGCTTAGTGGAACAAATAATATGGAATGTAAGAGTAATTATGTGAATTCGTTTGATTTTAATGTGTATGCATTTACTCTATCATAGGATTGCATTCTGTTCTTCTTAAAGATTCAAGGACTACTCTGCTTGAAAAACCTTTCGTAGGAGTTTTTGTCAAGTTACATTTCGATTTCACAATATTTTAAGAATTCCATTAATTCTTCTAATGATCTTCCTTTTTAAGTGTATTTAATACAAACATAACTTCTACTCATAATGTATACATTATTATTAACTATTGCATTAGCAATCTACAAATAATACTACAAAGGCCAGTTTATGAATCTACAAAGGTCAGTTTATGACTTTTGCCTAATTGGCAATGAATAAAAATGTAAGGTAATGCTATATTACTCATGGAATTTTTTTTTCAGATAAGATTTTTTTCACAACTTCTGCACTAGGGTGACCTAGTTTACAGTGCGACAAGTCAAATATATCTTTATCCCTTTCTATCTAAGATGCTTCTAAATTATTACAACACTTTTATCTTTCAATAGATGGTATGTTGTCAACAACATTAAATTTGTATAGACCATTCACTACATCACCCTGCAAGAGAATATCTTAAGTTAGAATATTTTTAACTAAACAATATTTTGGATATAATTCAAAAGAAACAATATTATTTTCTTACAAACTGCGAAGCACTTATAATATTTTCTTTATCTTTGTTGCTCTTAGCAGATTATTAATATAAAGTTGTCTTTTACCTCTAATGCATGTAGTACCTATATAAGTAATATTAATTATCGCTTTACCATCACCCATGTTGATTGTCTCTTTACCTTTGTATTCCTTATTTCCTAGATATAAGTTTTCGAGATGACTAGTAATATGATCGGTTACACTATAATTGTAACACCCTGCATTTTTAATAATAAAAGTAATCAAAATAATTATAGAAAAGATTAATAATGGAAAGCATGCATTTTTTGAATTTCTTGAATTTAGCTATGAAATGTGTGCCATCGCGTTCATATCAATTTTCTGATTAATTTACATATATATATATATATATATTATTCTGAACGTAGTACATACATAAAAGTTATTAACGTTCGAATTCTTATGTCAGAAAAATATTTATATTTGTAAATATGTGTATATATTTAATTATTCTGAAAATATATTTATGTATTAATTTCAGAAATAGTCTGCATTTGAATTTAAAATTAAATATATGTCAAAAACGGAAAAAACCAATTAAAACTGGAAAGAGAATAACGGTAGAAACTAATGTTCGTAATAATTAAACATGCATAATCAAACCAGGAAGGAAAGCATGGCCCAACACGTCAATACGCGCATGGGTCGACCCATACTTAGGATGGATCGACCTAAGGGACAACCCATGTGAGGGTCGGGTCGACCTATGTGCCGACTCACTCACTGGGTGGGTTAACCCATAACACGTTTAAACAACATGTTTGTCTCATTTTAGCGGTCTGAATTTAATCTCTTTGAATCAGACGGACATTGTTTATTTCGACATCTATAACTAAACCTATAGGGCTAACTGTCAAACTCATATTTTCTGAGTGGGGGCGGAATCCCTGTTATTCCCTTTCTCCTCCAATTCTTCAGAAACAAAAGATATACTAGATTTAGGCTATCTGATTTATGATTTGGAAGCGGATGTTGTAGATTAAAGGTTTAGATGCCCAAATTCTCTGCCCATACGAGGTAAGTTCTTTGGATCTGAATTTAAATAATTTCTTTTATTCCTCTTGGATTCAGATTTGTAAATCCGTGAAAAATATAATCTTTATATTCAAACAGAAAAGACCATGGGTAACAAATCTAAATCTAGATCAAACCCAAAACTTAGAGCGTAAATCTCAGGTGAATGGATTTAAATTATTCTTTTTAATAGTGTTGTTTATCATTGTTTGATTCAATAAGATGTTTTCTCGGTCTTCTATTCTCCTTTCTATGTCGGATTTTACAATTTTATGTTAAATATTGGTTATGCGCAAAATATGCATAGATCTGCAATATTAGCATATGTATATGAATGAAATGTGTGCTTAATATGCGACTGATTATAATTCTTTTTGTTTGTGTGCATTGGAAAATATAATTCAATTGGAATTCGCTACAACAAAAAAGTCCTTTCATAGCGTTTGAAAAACGCTATAATATCCTGCTATAGCGTTTCAGAGAACGCTGTGGAACGACATGCTATGGTAGACCTTCAGTTTTAAATAGCATTATCAAAAACGCTATGGAAAATAATTTTTTTATAGTGCTTTATATTTTCCTATAGCGTTTGTTAACATAATTGCACTATGTTTCTATAGCGTTTTCATATCTCCTTCATAGCGTTTTTATAATTAGCTTCTATAGCGTTTTCGTAGTTGTATTATAGCATTTGTAAAGTTAGTTTCTAAGCGTTTTAATAACTCTATTATAGCGTTTATAGAGTTAGTTTCTATAGCGTTTATCTCATCCATAGCATTTTTTAAACGCTATAATATATATGTATTCTTTTACAAATTTTACCTACCATTTCAAGTTTTTTCATTCACATATATAATATATTTTTCATTCACATATACATATATAACATAGTTTCACGTGCAACAAACATATAAATTATAACAAAATATTTCATACATCATTCAGATAACTTTTCACATTTCCAAATTCTGTATTTCATTCACATCATTCAAACAACACATCTAAACTTTAAATTTCATACATATTATTTTATCAGCTAATTTATGTTCATACAAAATATATCATACATATTGCCTTATCACCCATAACAAAAAGTGATTCATCATCAAATTCAGCAACTCCAACTACTTTCTTAATCCCATTCATCCAACACAGCTAAAACATCGCACCAATGGTGATCTTCATATTCCAATAAAGTAAATAAGAGGTGCTTACCAGTTTCAGTAGAATTAATGGCCATACTTAGAGAGATGGGAGCAACCAAGGCATCTAATAAAGCTGCCATTGGATTGGACGAACTAGAAACTACAGCCTCACCAGGAACACTTGAGATTGGATGCCCATACTTAGGACATATTGACTGTGATGAGAGCTTAGCCAACAAGGCATTATGAACTGGAACATAATCTGTTATCTGGAGATGGTAGGAAGAATCAGTTAGATTAGCTATAGAGGAGCAAACATAAAATATGTTGGAAAATGCTCTAATATATATTTTACTTGGATTATTAGGATCAACAAAAAGAAGTGAATGAATCTTTTTGCCTCCATCACCCATATAAGCAGGCATGAAAGCATGTTGTTTGGAAGGAATATCATCAACCTATACAATAATAAGCACTAATTAAATAAATAGATTATATGAAGACTGAAGTTAAAAAAGAGGGTTATCCATTGATAAAGTGCTCATTAACAATAAATTTTAATTTCAATGGATTTTTGTTATTATTTTGGTGATTAATAATAAAAATCTCAGCTTGTCTAATAATTATAATGTTCAAATCAATACATATGTACTGTGGTTTTCATGGTAAAATCGATAGGTCAAGAAACACATCATCAATAAATATAAATGTCCCAGATTCCAACAATCGTCACAAGTCTAAAATCCAATTAAATATTGCTTCATTTTTCTTATAAAAAAGACGTAGCAAAGCAATGTTATAGGCTATAAAGAAGTGTTCATTAAGAGTGTGTCGATATTATATCCTGGTTAGCACGCCTATTTACATGATATTTGCACTGAGACAAGCAACAGAGTTGTCTTCTTATGGCTGCACCGACAAGTGCATATTACATACCAAACAATGACAACAGCTAAACTCGTTAATACAAATTCGGGGAACAAACATAACAACCAGTTAAAACATAACAACCAGTTCATTAAACTATGGTCCAGGTATTGATCCAGTGAGTATTACAAAATACTAACATATCTCAAGTGTGAGTCAATACATGAAAAAGAAATGATAAAAAATCATACCTTTGAGTCTTTTGAATCTAGTTTTTCATCGGGGACAAACTTGATTCCCCTCTTTCCTTTCACAATCATTACAATCTTTACAAACAGGAAAAGCATACTTGTTGCAAGCAACAAACAACTCCCCATCTGTAGTATAACCAACATCATCTCCACATATTTGACAGATTTACCCACTCTCTTGCTACTAGCTTTCCTCTGCAATAGCACAAAATCATATGTTTTTTTTAACAAATCAATATTACCAGGCTGAATTAATCATACATCAGGAATAAACAAGTCAACACTATCACTCTAATATTGTGACTTACTCTTGTTCTCAATGATATTCTTTACTGCTTCATGTATTTTCTTCACAATAAAAAAGTACTAAATACAAGCAAATATTTTGTATGTTTGATTATCGGTCATGAAAGAAAGAAAATGAAAAAAAAAAAATTGGTCACCTGAAATGCTAGAATAAGAGGGATGAAGAGCTTTCCTCTGCTATTAGGATTTGGACTGTCAACCACTTTCAATTAACCTAAGATATATTTTCCACCATTGGTAATTATATATATGATTGTCTGAACCAAGTTTGGAGTCCTTGGAATGCCATTTGAAGAACCTGTAGTAAATGACTATTATAAGAGTACATTTGACAGCATGTTTTACAAAAGTAGAAGAAAAACATGTTTTTCTCGATGCATTATATATATATATATATTTATGAATTGTAAATATTATACAATAAGTGAGTACTAGCATATATAGTGGCCATAAGCAAAGCAATTTTCAGCATCCTCTTTTTCGCTAAGTAGCTGCTCACTGTTAATGAGCTGCTTGGGGTGGAGGAGCATACGGCTAGTACAAGTACTGATTTCACTAATACTGTAAGCTATAATGTCCTGTAAAGTGATGCTTGAGCCAGTGCCTTTAAAGAATAGAATTTCTACTAGTACCATCGCAGTACTATACATCTAAAAAACAACCAAGAAAAGTACCTTAGTTTATTTCTGATTTTCATCTCAATAATAAAAAAGTTGCTCCATATTAGCTGTCAATAAACTTTGCCCCTCATGGTCAGCTAAATGTGTCTAAACATATTTTCTGTATTGCTTTCACAATTCTAATATCTCACCAAAACCGCAAATGGCCAACTAAACTCTAAGAAATATGTGAACATTTTACAATTGCATGAAAACTACATATCATTACAATCAATAGGTAAATGGTAATTTTCTTACAGTAAATGCACAATTCAAGTTCACAATGAGATCCAGTTCTGACAAGCACTAACGAGCACTCCAAACTGCATCTTCATCTCCAAGGTAGCGTCGATCTAGAAAAAAGTATAGCTCCAGATCTAGTTTCCGCAACACCGATCAAGTCGACTTCAAGTGGTTGTTTTAGATTTCTTCATTTGTTATGGTAGAGGATACAGGATGCAATTATGTAGGAGTTGTGAGCATGAACTGCAACGGGTTGTAAAGGAGCAAATAGCGATTTAGTATACAACTGTACGGTGAAAGATATATCAATGCTGAAGACCATATTAATTCTAGAAATTGTATTCTAAGCTCTATCTAATATTCAATTTAAGTAAAAAAAAAGTAAAACTGCCAAAGCATATACTTAACTGTTGTTGTTGCGTGGGTACAGTCAAACACAAGCAAACAAAAAATATGAATATAGAGATTCAATGTGGTTCGATAATTTAACTATAAAAAAAAGACCAAACTTTTATTGATTTCATACAAAAGGAGATACTGAAAGAGAATTGCTATAGCAAGTCGCTCAAAAGCGACTGGGTGTCATACTCTCTTACACCTGTCCTGTATATTTTCAGTTCAGTCCAAAATATATGTCCACAATTTCACAAAGCCAATATTTTGAACTAAAATGAAAAATACAAAGGACACGTGTAAGAGAGTATGGCACTCACTCGCTTTTGAGCGACTTGCTATAGCAATTATGGATACTGAAATTTCACTGACAAAGATTTCTAAGGTGGGGTGATCTAATCTTTTGCTTATAAATGAGTGGGATACTTTCCCAATAATCAAAAAGTAATAAATAGGACAGAGAGACTTGTGATTAAGTAAATTAATTCCCGAAGCATTTCGAAAACATTACCATTTTCCAAAATATAATTTGCATTATATTTTAATCCAAATATCGGTGTTTCCCTCATTTTTCCATGTTAAATAATCAACCAATTAATTAAATTGACTTATTTTCTCTCCTAAACCTGATGTATACTTGAGTCGCACAATCAATTTATTTAGTGCATGTATCAATGATTTCTTTATTTCAAACAATCAATTGACTATGTTCATTGATTTATTTCCCTTCTTTCTTCAACCTGAGATCCATTTGGATTACGCACTTTCAATCCTATAAATTTGACAGGAATGCAAAAAGATTCGTAATGGTATCAATTATAAAAAATTTGATATTTCCTTATTATTTGTGGAACATAAATGAAAAAAGGGAAGAATAAAAAAAATCATGTCCAGGATAAAATAAAATTGTACAAGCACTGCCTTGCCAAAAAAAAAAAGGTACAAGCACTAAAGAAACTCAAGTGTTTATTGGTTTATTTGTGTGGCCATGAGTTATTTAAAAGGTGAATCAAATTTTTCATCACAATTCGAGTTTCAGATATAGATGCTGCGTATTTAATGCTCATTTAGCCCATTTCAAAGTACGAATCATATTTACAGTATCTAGTATCCCGATAATCAGATGATTTATGTACTCAATTGAGCAAATTCCTTTAGTGTTTTCTATTGAAATATATATGACAAATTTTATTTATAGCACCAAGGAAAAATCTATTTCAACTTTAGGTATTGTTCAAAAATTATCTATTTTACTATACCAACAATTCATACCAGCACAAAAGCAATTTTATTTTTCTTTAACAAAAGATATACTTGAACAATTGTAAAGTTTACAAGTACAAGCCATAAACACACTTGTGTGTTATGGACTAAAATAATAGAGAGAGGAGGATAATAGGAAAAAGACAGAAAAAACATAAACTTGGTTTATTTGCCTTCCAAGAATGTGGAAATGTTCTTAGTAAATTCCAAACATAAACTTGGTAATTACTGAAGTGTAATTCTAATTACCTACATTTGTAGTTTTTTATTTACATTGCAAACAGACAGAACATTTTTAATAAATTCCTTAAAATCCTATGCAAGTTTAGGCCAAAAAGAAAAACTGCTTATCAGCCTCGCAATTGTTGCTTTACTGGACTGCCTGAGTGACCTTCCAGTTTTAAACAATGAAAAGGTAGAATAATTTTCTATTTTCTACTACAAATAATCATTGATTGGGACATATATACGATTTCCCCAAAGAAACAAGTTATCATGTGAACGTAATTTAGCACAGGAAGATGGACAAGACCCGACATGCTGTTTTAGCTACTGGAAGTTTGGGTCTAACTGGGCCACTGTTTGGATATCATAGGTGATGCGACAGGCCGGAGAGTCATCATAGCACCATCCGACCATCTGGAGAGCGCATCTGCCACCCGATTTTGAGAGCCAGGCTTACATTTCATCGCTACACTGCTGATGTGATGGCAAACATCTCTCGCAGCAGCTAATTATTTTAAGAACAGTGCTACTCAGACCGATGGATGCTCGATCAAATAATACGGCTTAGGCAAAAGGAGTAAATCACGGGGGGTAATAATGTAATTTTCATGGTGGGTCCTCTAATTTCTGTCTCTTGCCGTATTAGTAGACGTAATTCCTGTCGGTTTGAATAGTATTTTCGGTATTTTAATATTTGTTAGATAAATATTATGGCAGATATTTACCTCATATTATGATTTACAAATGAAAGTAGATAGGGTTATGTGAGTTACCGGTTTTTTTATTATATATATGACCCATATTATGATTTGTAAACGGAAGGGATTTTGGTTTAATATATTCAAATGGAAGTATATGGGCTAAAATTTCTCAAAATAAAAAATTACAATATAAGTATCCTACCCAAGTATCTTGTCCGTAGCACCAAACTCATTCTCCATTTAACGACTTCCACACTCGAACATCCTGCACATCATTCAAATGCCTTATTACTATTCATGCCAAACGCACCCTTAGCTTACTGTCCTTAAAACATAATGGTTTGTTGTTGCTTCTGGGCCTAAAGTTGCCTAACCAAGTTGAGTTATTTTGTGCTTTAGCTCCATTCAAACCTTAATCTTACCTGCATTATTCATAAGCATATTTCAGCACAAACATATATGTATGTGACAGTGTAACATGCTCTGGAAAATTATATTGCTTTGGAAAATTCTAAAATGATGCCCAAATACAATTCAGATACATGTTTTTCTAACCTACAGACAACAAAGGTCCATTGCACAAACTATTGTTTTACCCAAATTCATGGCAGGCCGGCCTTGTAAGCCCAAAAGCACATAAAATTATTAACCACTACCTAGGCTCAACGATAGTTATGGTCATGGTATCACACGACCAGGAATCGATTGTTCGATGCCAAGAGTGCTTTAGTAATACCTTTTTAGAATATAGGGCGGGGGCAGGAAGGAGGAGGCCATGGCCAAGCTGTTGTTGCGCGGGTACAGGGTTCCGGGCGGGGCCGGTAGGCCGCAGCCTGGTGCATTTGGGCCCGCTTTAGCTATTGACTTTCCTTTTTGTGGGCGTTCTGGTGGCCGCTAAGGGCCTCAGAGTTGGAGAACTCGCAGTCGCAGTACTGGCACTCGTATTTACGTAAGTCAGAGTTGCTCTTAATTAATTTCAAAAATGAATTATTGGTTGTTGTGAAAGAAAGCTGGAAAGTGAATACAAAATTATTAGTTATTATTAATATAAGTTTAGTTTATATAACTTAATTACTATGTATAGTATGAAATAACCCAAAAACATTATACTGTGAAAGTGAACACAAAAGGAACGGGCGTTTACTAGACTTGCAGCTCAACAACAAAATTTAACCAATTGCCGAAATGTATTAGCGAAAAAAACGAAAATAAAAAGTTACCTCTGGAAAATAAATACGGAACAAGTGGGGGAAAAGAATCCATCAAGTGACAAACAAAACTTCCATTAGATAATTTGATACATGTACGCGATTCAGAAGCTTCATTCCCACCCAGTAGCTGCAGGAATAACGCCTTCAATAGGAGGTACTGATGCATCCCATTCAGCAACCACAACAGCTGCATATTTTAATCAAAAAATCAGTTAGAATTACAACTTTCTTCAAACTTTGAACCATACTAGACAAAAACATACCTCAAATTCATACAGCATGCTTATGTTATACAAGCACAAACTGTAAGACTAGAACCAGTAGTGAACATGTCTTGGATCATTCTCATCTGATGTACATAAATCACAACATAATTTGAAAATATACAATATACCAAGCAGATCATGGAAGAAGCTAAAAGTAAAAATACTGTAAACATTTCACCACTTATATGCCAAACATCAAGCATAAGAAGTGTGATATAATTGAGTAGTGTCAATGTCATCGTGCTTAACAGGAAAGATACTACATTTTCACCTTGAAGTTTAAGTTGATTTAATTTTTGGGGGTTTTCTTATAGCATAGTTAATGAATTACATAGAATATTCAGAATATTTAATGTTAACTGTTTATCAGAGTATGAATGACAGATTGAAGGGGAATAAACTACAGCAATCAAAAACTATGGGCAACATAAGAAAAAACTGAATGAATAATTTAAAAAAAAGGCCTTAAACAACCACCCAGTCTGTTCTAGTAGCCACAACAATCTAGACCAACAGCAGCCTGTGTATTCAACCATTCCTGTGTATTCAACCGCTCTATATCCTGAACTAGGCAAAACTGCTTCTGCCTCCTCTAGTTGTCTTGTGTTTTATGTGTCACTATGGAAGAAGAGATCAACCTATAAAACAACATTATATATTGCACATAATTTCACATTCAACATTATATATTGCACATAATGTCACTATGGAACTAACCTGTAATTAAGAAAACCATAAGTATATTTGATATGGTGTGAACTCCCACATCTCTCAATTATAGATAAAGGTGTTAAAGCAGATTCAACAGACACGGTGTCTATCCATTTTTCCAAGTAGTTGCAATTTCAACACGAGTTAAAATGCACACCCATTATAAAATATGACTGCAAGTAAAATGTCATCAAAAAGCACTTCACCTATTTCAATGGGAATTCAGATTTAAACACTTGAAGAATTGATGCAAAACATTATAATGGCAGAAAAGCGATATGAACTTCCAAATTCGTAATAAGCAATTCTAGATATTATGAAAACATATAGGGTGCTATTAGTTGTTCGTTAAGGTAATTGAGATAATCATACCCAGTTTGTTATCAGGTCCAATGCAAGCTCGCCAAACCAGAACACTACCATCCAAACGTCCACTACAAACCTGCAACCTATCACCATCATGTGTTAGTGCATGCAACTCATGTATAAGTGCATCAATTTGATTAGTTTTTTTGGTTGTTAGTTATTTAAGAATGCATAAAATCATGGAAACTAACATAAGTAACTAACTGATGTAGCCCATTTAAAGGTTTTAAAGGAATCTGCACTAAGTCCAACTATCACATATGTTGCAACTTTAGAAAATAAGGCCCCACAACTTCAAAGATTAGTAGTAATTACATAATTCTAAACTGCCACCGAGTGGGTTCAAAGTACACAACAGTACAAGGTTTATAAAAGACAAAATTTTCTAAACAACCTAAAGACCAACCCACTAGAATTTTCTAAATCACCTATAACGTACACAACAGCTCATCACCTTATACAAACTAGCCCTAGCCCTTAGCTCATAACCACGTTCTACCCTATACCATGATGAATCTGCGAATGTTTCTTGAACATGCATATCCAAATATCTTATTTGATAAAAGTTAATTCATATACCTGCTCTTTTACTTAATGAATCAACATTCTTTTAAGCAGAAGTAATAATGACAACAGGAGTGTACTTAGATTGATGTTGATAATCTAAATAGTTTGAGACATTTCGACGCAATTCAAAGCAGCTGTAGTGATGTTTATACTAGCTAAACAATGGATTTCCCACTCAGAAAAAATAATGATGATACCTCAGGAAAAATAACCGCAACAGGACACCATAAAATCAATAGCCAAAGCAACATTAGACAGAAGCTTGCAATGCCAAACCAGAAAAGGAACAAAATCAGCACGTCCAAATTTGAATGGAAGAGAAATCTCAAGTATAGTGTGGCTAATGCGATTATAAAACCAGAGCTCTCTTAAAAAGTTGAACAGATGCCCGTGGTGGTGAGATCCGGAGCTACAAAAAATGGTTTCATGCAAATCTAAGAAGGAACAGACGCTGCAACAACAGTTGCAGCATGCACTATATGACATAGGTTTCCTAATAAATGAGCCAGTCGATAGCACTGACTAATAACAAGCGAATTAGCAAGCATGTTTTAAAACTACTCCCATAAGATAAAATTCGTAAGTAAATGAAACAGTTAGTAAGTGATGCCTGAATTTTTGATGAAACAAAGATAATAGTAAATAACCTGGGGGAGAGAGATTGTTTGAGCTTCTTTGCCTTCTCAGCATCAGGCATGCACAATGTGTACAAATACTTGGAGCAACGAACGTTAAATTTGGATACAACCTTGCTCTTCTTGATAATTGATCTAGCGCCCTTCCTTCTTGCAGTCAAAAGGAAATCTTGGCTTCATGAATTTTCTTCCTCTATTTACAAAACCAACGAATATCCACATTCTCAGTAGGATTTCATTTACAGAACAGTTTAATAACTACCATGGGAAGATACAATTCATGTGTAACTATGCCATGAGGAAGACATGCAAACTTTTGCAAAGAACAGTTCTTTACTCAAGGTGATCTAAACTGGTTTTTGTAGACTTATTCTTTTAAGATCTCGCTTATCATTGATCAAAGTGGGTGACAATATTGGGAAATAATACAACAATGGTAATGAACTAAAATCAATGAATAAAAATATTTAATTACAACTTCAGATATTATAAAAGTTGCGGTCTACATCTGATAAAAAACATATGAATCATATTATGCTTTTATTTACTCATATATAATTGTATTACAATCTAATACGAGATAAATATGCATTTAAATTTAAATTTTATAACGGAGGTAATAGTTATCTACATTTGTATAATAATTAGCATTAACTGATTAGTTGTATAATTTGAGGGAAAAAACCAATGAAAGAGACGCCTATCCTGACATAAATAACTAGGATCAAGGCCGTGCTTCGCGCAAGACATATGCTTTTAATAGAGCTTAGATTGATGTTTACTTAGCAAAAAAAGATTTGCACTTTGGTTTGTGTAAGGTTTAACATGCAAAATTGGAAGTCTGTACGTATTATCGTCCGGGAAGGAAAATTACAATATAACAGAATGGTTATGTTGTACATACAATATCCTAAAAATAAAAAAGAAGAAGTTACGTAGCAGATTTGAAAACATAGAGATGTACATAGTATACTTTATCATGGTACATATACCTCGGTCTAGACATGCGGCATATATCATGGTATATTTTAGCATGTCTTTAATACATATTTTCTTCCTTCACTTTGGCACTCTTCATATGCATCTTCAAGCAGGAACCATTCAATCAGCACTGGAATTACATAGTCGAGCATGGACCATTTAGTCAGTAAATGTTGTGGATGGACAAAAAAATAAACATTACACATTTACTATGCAATGGGAAGATAAAGGAAAATTAGTGAATAATGACAATAAAATCTGAATGCAAATGATGATCAATCCTCAAGCACTTAAAACTGAATATACTGACGCACAGACCCATAAAATTAGGAAACATACTGTCTAATGCAGAAAAGAATAGTTATGCACAATCCTAGTTTAAGTAGTTAAATATCAAGTAGTCTAACAAACACAAAAAAAAGGTAATATGGTAAAGCATAAAACCTTAGACAAGATTAATGTTACAGCTGATACAATTCACAAACAGTAAGATGCACAACTGCTGAATGAAGTATGCAGTTCATTCGGGCATTCAAGAAAGATCAAGAAGCAAACATATTCCTTGATTTAAGATGGTTTTTTTTTTGAAGATTTTATGTGGAAAAAGATCTAACAACACCTATTTTTCTAATGTTAATAAAAAAGACAGGAAAGAACATTGAAAATTTACATCGCAGCATTTGTATATTCCTAGATTTTATATTTTACCAGGTATAGAATTGAAAACTCTGACCAAACAACAAAAATAGTCAATAGTGATCATTTAAACGACATTCAAGTAATGTTCGCATTAATGTAGTCAGTAAAAATCTTTGTCATACATGAAAACAGGATTACCAATGTTGGTTGCTTTGTAAAGTAGAAATATAGATAATTTGTATATGATACAGATAGTAAATGGAGGTTTTACTTATGCTTTGACTTATAATAACTACAATTAAGTTAAATTATTGCACTTCAAACAACAATTTTATATGTGAATTAATGCAAAACCGTATTAATCTACTTCTAAACTGTTCATACTAGAGAGGAAAATGAATAAAATCAATACCATTTAATCACTTTTGATTTTTATGTAGTCATGAAATTTTGCTGAAATCATAATAGTAATAACAAAATATGATAACTTATTAAACTTGATTTAAAATATAAAGAGACTGAAAATTTGTGGCTATTCTTTATTCTCTCGGGTCTTTAGATCCAAATATTTGTAAATGCCTAACACTATAATATATTGCCAAAAAGACCTGAATATATTGATAGTTTTCCAGCCTAACGTATTAATCATCAATAAATTGAAAATGCCTTATTTAACTAATTAAGCTAAAGTATGTTCTAAATGTGTTTGTATTCATGTTTATTGTTTAAAATAATGGATTTCGTTTGTATGTTTATTAAAAATAGCTACTTATAACAAGACCAGAATTTTCTTTTTTTTGGTAACTTTTACTTATATAAATATGGGTACATATTTTATAAGCTTCTTCTGAGAAAACCAACATGTAGATATATTTATGTAGAGCAATTTAGAGAAACAAGCAAAACACTATGCGATGAAGCACCACAGACAAATAATACTGGTAATCAAATGACATATTTGGCATTCAATATATAGAAATCTTGTTTTCTTTTAATTACCTACTTATTTTGTTATGTATCTTAATTAATGAATACTTTTCTGTATGCATACTTGGTAGGTGAATAGAAGGTTACATAGACTTGGATCATCTTAAAAAAGGTAAAAATTGATCGGTACAAAATCGATAACCTAACTCATAACTCTTACTTTAGTTTTGAACTTAATTTTAGAGATATATACTGTTATGTTTTGACTATACAATGCCACTTTCGATATCCAGCTAAGACGAAACTGCAAAACAACAATCTATTAAATTATAATAGATAATAAATATGTAGCAATATCATAAAAGACTATTGTACAAACTTATCTTGTTTTTTGGTCTTCTTGTTTTTTGACAGTGAAGTCACTGATCTAAATTGACAGCTAGAATTAATAATTTCCATTCAACAATCAAATTTGGTAAATTATAGAAATCAAGTATAATCAATAAGAAAAAGGGTAGTTGTTCTCTAATCAGCTCCCTCGTCTAGATATAAGAAATGCCAACCAATTTAAATCGTAGCTAACCACTAGCTTATACAAAAAAAAGTGGAGAAGCTAGTTCCAAACAAGTTAAATATATAGCAATACCTCTCACAGCTACTTAAATCGAAGAGGCGAGATTGTGGCTGCATTTAGGGAACGGGATCCATTGAAACAGAGAGGGGTTGGTTAGCGTTACGGAGATTGAGGCAATGATCGATTGTCGATGACGGATCTGGAACCGACGCGCAGACGGCGGCACAAATAGCCTACTGATGATGGCGTTAAGAGTTACACGTTCTGGGTTTCACGAAGAGGATCTCGTGGACTTTGATTTCTGAAGGTGACGATGTGTACGAAATATGGTTTTGTGGGGGAGCAGCCAAACCCCTAGCGTTGACTACCTTAGATTTATCAATTATGGTCTCCTCATAGCGTCCGAACCCCTAGCGTGCACAATGTATAAAATGGATATGCGGGAACGCTATCCATAAAAGCTATCAGATGACCATATTCTTGTAGTGATTATGGAAAAAGAGCATTTGATAATTTAGGGCTAAATGAACATGTATTACCAAAACAGTAATAAAATGGAATTTGGGCTGAAAATAGGCAAACTTGATAAAACTTTCCAAATAACTATAGCACTGGTTGATATGATATAATTATATTACGTACAACAATTTTGTTGTTGAATGATAATATGAAAATTCTCATATTTATTTATTGAAATTACTGTTCAGATTTAGAATGTAATGAATATAGAAATTGCTGGAATTGAAAGGAAAAGAGTTGCCCACTTGTATACAAATTTACTATGGTCATGCCAAATTGGGAAAAATAAGTAAAGAATAGGAATTAATGTATACCGATTAAAATAGGATGTTAGAATAGCCTAGATTAATTAGTTAGAAAAAAAGGAATATATTTCCATAGTTTGGTTTTTAAGAAAAATGGAAGACATAATTGCAAGTATAAAAAAATAAAGACACAGACTAGCGCAAAATAAGGATTTAGCTGTATTACGCACTTTCCAATAGCCTAAAAATAGATGAAATGAATGCTTACAATTATGGATTTCTATTGCTGCAATTGCTTTAACTATGAAAATAGATTCTTGTGAAATTTTAAATAACCAGTCAAATAGGAACTTGCATAAATTCCTGAAAAATAATTTATAAAGACGGAAAGAAAAAAGGAAATGCAACTAAAAGATGTTATATGAAGAAAGGGAATAAGAAATCAAGCTAAATACTTGATAACTAAAAAAATGAATCTAAATAGACAGTTTGATATATGTGTAAGCAAGATTACAATATGCAGGTTATAATTAAACGTGAAAAGAAGGGTTATCATGAATAAACTTAAAAGTGTAAATTAAGTTTGAAAAGCACAGTTCTATGGCTACAGCTCTATGGTGTATGTAAGACAATAACCTGAATGTTGTAATTAAAAGTGAAATGGAATAAGAAAGTCTTATTATGAATAAACTTAAAAGTAGGTATTAAGTTTAGTAAGCAACATTATATGGTGGCCTTGCGATTATGCATTATATTCTATGGTAGCCTTGTGATTAGGAATTTTATGGTTATCCAATGGTTCTATGGTCGATATTAAAGTTGATTAACATATTGTTAAAGTTTAAATTAAACGAATTGAACAATAATGATAACCAGAGAAAAGAAAAGTGAGATAAATGCGTAATGAAAGATTAGACACTTGGTCTAATAAAATAAAGATATGTGTTTGGACCAGTCCGAAGGAATTCCGAATGAAGAGCCCAACAAGGCATATTTTAGTAGGTGGACGGAGATACGATGCAAGCACGTCCAACTTAAAATTCAGCAGGACTGGAGAAAGACCACTAAGGGAAGCCCATGTCCAGCTAAGCCCTAGCGACAGGAAGTTCGAGACTTCTGCGGGATGTGAGGATACTCTGAGATGGCCCTCTATGGATGCCTGAGGCCAACTACCCGGAGGTAGGTCTGTAAGGTTCCATCCATAGAGTATGCCTTGGCTACATTTGTGTTAAGGGAAGCCAAAAGACCGATGGGATGATTTTTAGGATTTGGCGGCTTCCTTGGCTCTTGGTGGTCAAGAGACAATAAGGATAGTAGATTGTCGTATACCTGTCATCGTCAGTTAGAGCGTGTACGGGATAAACTGGATCTAAACCAATAGGCCAATGGTCTTTCACTATCAAGACATTGGATGAGTGACAACACCAATTAGATGTTTAGAATTTTTGTTAGGGGAAGGGTCAAGTAGCCCTTGAAATGGTCTTTCATTAGTTGAGGGAGGGACGAGTGGGGCCATAGCCAGCAAAAAAAGGGATAAACCAACTTATGGATATCTGTATCGTAGGAAGATGTAGAAATCCCCCGATTGAGTTCAGTGCAACGGTTTAGCCTGATATCGGTACTCAGATAGTAGATAGCATGATCATAAGTAGGTCCTCGTTGTACGCATTGGGTTGTGCATCGTGGATTCCCGAGTATTAACTCCGTACAAGGATTTATCCAGGTAGCGGAGCTTGGATAATATGCTTTCGTAGCGTGTCTATGGAGATCTAGTACACTTTCGTAGCATGATGAGACCTTTTGAAGAGGGTACTATGGGGAGTTCCTAGATATATTGGGCATATAGCTATATATATTATTAGGTTTGGTCTACTGGACTGTGGATGGGTAAAATATGTGTGCGGAGGCGAGAGTGTTATGAACCTTAACAATCTAATAAAAATAAATCAGTGATAGAATGGTATATGTAGTGTTATAGTTAAAAAGTATAATTTGTCCATTTACTAGAACTTTTGTTCTGATCCCCTCCTTATAACAAACCTGTAGGTTAGATAAAATTTTACAGCTTAGAGAAACTTGTTAGTTAGTGACATTATTATGGTAAGTTTTTCTTACTATTATATTTTATTCGTTCCGCCGTGAGACATTTTATGGTGAGCTCTAGAATATTTATCTTTGCTTTTCTCCAGTATACCAGAAAAACCAACTTGGGTTTCAGTGGACTTGAATTTTTGCATTTTATGAAAAATACAGACCCGTTGAAATTTGGGTTGTTACATGAATCAAGATACCATGCTTCAGTTTGATTGTAATCAACTCCTCCATCCCCACTCAGGTGACGTGAGTTGTCACTTTTAGATTGCTTGTTATTGTTTCGTTGTGCTTGTGTAATATTAACATCATGTCCATTACTCAAACTAGTTGGGTTCTTATTTGGTGTGTAGTTGACATTAAAACTAAACTAGCACTTAAATGTTGTGTGTCCAACTTTTTCATAAATTTTGACACTTTGGCGTATTAGTGTTGTTATTTCTAACTATTCCTATGCCCCCATCAGAATTTCTACCCTTCTTGTTTTTAAAATTGGTAGCACAATTGATTGATAAGTCCATGCCAACTAGTTTCTTGTGTTCAATTCTTCCTTAATGTGCAAGTAGTGTCGAGTACTATGCAGTTAAAGCCTCGCAAGATCCCAGCTATGGTTTGTAGCACTTTTTAACCGCTATGCTATTTCAATTCAGCGCTGATAAACAATAGATCTGCTTTTAGCCCAACTATTTTCTACTACATCCGCTAAATCAAAGCATTTTAGCGTCCGTTTTAGCAACAATAATACATATAGTTTGATTTGACTAGTTCTTGTTTTAAAATAATACATAAAGATAGAGTAAAGAGTTAACTTTAAGGCATAAGCATCCAATATATTATAGAAATCTATTATAATCATCAAAGCTATGATATTCTTTGATTTTGCTATATACGATTAAATAATGTTAGTTTCTTTTACACATATCATGTGAAAATGATAATTAATTAATTTTAAATATTTGGTTCCACATCTAATGAACCTTTTTGCATCTCTGTTATGTCCCTGCTATTCCCATTTTATCCATGCTACTTCCCAGCTTTATGCCCGCTACACCTTTTTGCACCTCCACCGCTATAGAACCGCTAAGGTCTTTAACCGCCCAAGTCGAGTGAACATAGTCAATAGATGAAATGGTTTTCTTTGATGATAGAATTGCAACCACTGCTTCATATTCATCATTAGGACCATTGAGAATTGCTAGCACTTGTTCATTTTCAGAAATCTTATACCCAGTTGCTTCAAGCGTATCACATGCTACTTTGATTTTGAACAAATAATCTTTCATTGACATGATTTCTTTTTACATGTTTTGAAGAGTGCTTTTATAGTGCATCACCTTAGTTGTTGATTGTGTATGGAATATTCTTTCATCAGTTGTCCAATATCATTAGATGTTTTACATCGAAGAACTTGTGATGGCAGTTCGTTACCGATTAGTGATATTAACCATGAGCTATTAGCCAGTCTTTTCTCAATGGTACCTTATGCATTCTTTATTATTTACTATTTTTTTCTTGATCAGTTTTGAACTTGGGGGGAATGGGAGAGTGCCAAAAACAAAGCTTTCAAACCATAGCCTTAAAGTGCAATTTCAATCTAGCATATGATTGTCATCTTCAAGATGAATGGTTATCAATTGACTTTGTGGGCTAATGACATTTTTAATAAGGTTCTCATTTGTAGCACCAAGAAGATGACTTTTATTAGAATTGTCAGAAGTGGCAGAGCTATTATCACGTGTCATGATGATCAATAATGATTGGAATCTAGAAGTCAGATAGGAAGGCAAAAAGAGGTTTACAGGAGAATAAATAGATTCAAGATGATTTGAAAATGCAGGAGAAATTAAGTTAGATGCGACCACCGATTTATGTGATGAATGTTTTTGATAAATCTTTGGCGTGATACTATTGTTTTTCTTTCCCTTGTCGTTTTGATGATTTTTATGATCTCTATTTTTGCTTATTGTAAAACTTTTCTTACTTTCACGAACAACCCTGTGATGACTTTTGATGCAGCTTGTAGTTGGGCGAGGCACAAAACTTGATGATCAGATTGGATACTCACCTAATGAAATTTTCTGGTGCGCATTCTAATTTCCAAATGATGAAAATTATCTAATGGAAATTAATCAATCTTCAACTCAGGAATTTATTTTGGTTTTGTTATTAAGCTCGATCATGCTCTAATATCGTATTAGGTTGTGTGTATGAATTAATCAATAGCAAGATTTGAGAAGTAATGTCTGAAAAGAGTTCTTTATTGATGAAGATGAAACATATGTTTGATACAGTCTTTTATATTATACAAGTGGTTGAAACAATTCTTTTTTTGCATATAGATATGGGGAAAGCAAAAACAAATAAAAAAGGTATTGGGGTTGAGTAGAAATAAAGTTTTTGTCTCTTTAGTATATCGTTATTTCTTTCAGGGGAAAGCATCAATAAAAATTAGAGATCCCCAACTAGATGATAGAATTTGGAAAAGATATAATTGCGCATAACTTTTTCACGATGATAAAAATCTTGCATGTTTCCAGCGCATTAATAAAGTCATTAAATGAAACCCGCTATAAAATATCATAGGAAGCATAATAATTACCCAACAAAAAAGTAAAAGGAAAGCAAGAACCTGCTTCATATAAGTACGTCATTATTGTAGAAATACACAGTGAATGTATGATAAAATATGTGGTTGCTATCTCAAAGTTTTATTTATCAAACCAACAATTGGTCTGCAAACTAATGGGCCAAGCACCAAAGCCCGAGCTTTATTAGAAAGATTATTTTGTACATAGTCACATATATAAATACACAGTGCTAAACAATAACGTATTCCATTCAACTATTTCTTAAAGCAATAAAGTCTACTTTCATGCAAACTCTCATATATCTTGCAAATGAATCTGAATAAATTTTAACATGGTACCGGGGATATAACAGCTTAACAACGATCAATCATCATTTCAGGTCATTAAAAGTGGGGGAATAATCATTATAAAATTGTCCTCACTTGAGTAATTCTCTTATAAAAAATTTGCATCTCATTTGAAAGTGTGAATTTAGTTAAGCAATCAAGTGCCATAGCAGAATCAATGATTCAGCTGCAACAAGATTGATTCAATCAAATTCAGATCAAAACAGTTAAGAAAACCAGATATTAGAATCAAGAATTAAAAATAATCAATTCAAATCCTCAAGAAAGTTCCATACAGGAAAACCCATTAGTAAAGACATCGTCTAAGTTATGTTTTCACATACCTTGTAACGACCTGCTCCTTTGACTGTTTCGAGTCGATAATTAAACCAACTCAAATCCTTCAAAATAATAGATTATTAAATCCTATAGGGTTAAAAATAAATCATCATATACATAGAATAATTATATCATAGCAGAACAAATATTACATGATAATACAAAATCTTTTATTTTACATGATGATATCCAAGTAAAATAAATACAAACGAAGACTAAATATAAAATCTCACTAATAATGAATAAATGACGTAAAGGAAAATAACCAGAATATAGAATAATATGCAGATGGAAAGATTCAATGAATCTCAAGTTCCAATAAATAAACCTCCAAAGTTGAAATACTCAGGCTGACCTGAGAATAATGCAAAAATAAAATACTCAAGTCAGAACTAACATTCTTATATAAGTGAATTAACTCAAGTGCAATGTTTAACTAGATGTAAATAACTTTAAGAATGTTTGAGATTCCATCTTTTAAGGATCCATTAAACCAATACATATAATATAATATGCTATTACAATAGTGTTTACGATAAATGTACTATTGAAAATAGCGTAAGATGGATTAACATATTACCCTTACACAGTTTATAAGCATTGTAGTCTATATATATACCATAAATTCGCCATACTGGTGTTATTAGAGGGCATTGCATAGACAACAATGCCATATCAAAATCGTAGGGGGTTCGATCAAGATAAGTATGACATGGCATGTGAGGCAATACCTAGGGTAGGATTCTACCAATTGCACTCTCGGTTTAGTGGTAATGCATAGCCGCAACTATTGCCCATCTCGGAACACACTCCTATAATCAAAGGTGTGCCTTAATCAATCACAAAGTAATAGAGATGGTATCAAAGAAGTGTGTCTAATCGAAGGCGTGACCTTAACTAGTCATGGTATAACTTCTGTTTTAGTCATTTTATTTATGACCCAAAGGTCAAGGTTATCCATCATCGTTCTCTTTCTTCAATCTAGTAATCGTGCACCAAACCGTCCTACTTCATTTTGGATTCTCCAACACGTGGATAATTGTTAATGTAGTATTAGTTTACTTCAAATATTAATTTAATATCATAAATCAATTTACTTCATATATTGATTTAAATTCTATTACTCAAGATAATTTAGTATTAGTTTTAATTCAGATTGCATATCTTATATTTCAAACCATTCCTTGACAAAACAAATTCAAGTTTAGATTTCTAATTCACAAAAATCCCTTAATACTCAAATTTAATATAAAGTCACTTTGGACTTATTAGATAGGATTGAACATATATTTTATTTGAAATAGTACAATATATCTAAAATAGTCAACTTTTAATATATATATATATATATATAATATAGTTTGTTTGAAATATTTGTGAAAATTTAATAGGTAAAATAGTTCAGCTTTAATAGTTATAAGTGGTTTATGAAACCAAAATAGTAAAAAAATTATTTTAGAAAATAGTTTGATTTAAATAAAACGATCCAATCTGAACCCACTTTTCATATTTCATGCTTTAACTTATTACTCATTTTGGATTTCAATTTTTCTTTCAAATCCACTTACACTTCGCTAATATAAATTTCAATAATATATAACCAGAATTTCATTCCAAAACCACTAATTATTTTGGTTCAGAAATTGAATCCTACGTTCATTTCATTACAATACATTTCAATATGTTCAAAGATTAGTTGTTAAGTTATTCATTAATTAACATCCTTAAATTTCAATACTTATTATTTTAAATAAATAAAACCTTACATAGAATTTAAAGCTTTAATTAAAAAACAAATCTTTTCATTTTATTAAATTAAACATATTAAATCTTAATCGTTTAATTCTTTCTTTAACTTAACTTTATTAAAGTTATTAAATTACATCTTTATATCATAATAAATTAAATTAGACTTTTAAAAACAATCTTTAAACTTAAAGAAAAATTTACATTGAATCAAAACAATTTAAATTAATTTATTATAAAATTTTAATCTATACTATACGAAATCAATTTGCATTAAAATTTAGTTTAAATTAAGCCTTAAATTTAAATATTAACATTTATAACTATTTTTAAACATCAATTTCAGCAAATCAAATTTAAACTTTATAAATTCAAGCTGAATTCATGTGTTTTTTCTTCAAACATTAATTTAAACTAGACATTTAAATTACAATTTAAAAATCAATTTATAATGTCGATATATACTTATAATATTTTTTAAAAATAGTTTTGATTTATCTTGGGGTCAGTATATAATTTCCTACCGTATGGCCAAGTGAATCAGATATGTATCATTTTAGCTTCTTCAATTGATTTTACGGGTATATATCATTTCAGCGAGAGTCCCAATTCAATCCAGTTTTAATTCCAAAATCTATAAAGTCGCTCGAGTATGTATCATTTCAACCCATAGTGATTTTTTTTGAAATCTACAGGGAACTTGCAATGTCTGAAGAAGAAAATAATAATAATAATAATAAAACATTGCATAACACACAAATCACATCCATATTGTCTCATAAATGTTAATAGTGTGTGTGTCAAAAGTGCATAAGTTCATACAAATACATTGTGACGACTCGAAAATCCATACATTTTGAATCAATAATAATTCACACAATTCCGACTCAAAACTGAAAGTATCTTCGAATTATCAGCGACGAACCAAATTTCTGACCCTTGGAAATCAATACTTAATACATCCTTGGTATTCATGTACCAGAGATCCAATTGTCACAAATCGTATTAGTCAAGATAGAATAGAAAATAGAATAGGATAGAATCTCGCACGAATGGAATAATAATATATTATTGAAAATATTCTTGTACAGCGGAAAACATTTACATAATCAGAGTTAAATTCAATTTGGATAGTTACAAATGTTTGCAATACTGCTAAAACACATAACAAAAATAATTAAGGGCTCCAACGAGTGAATTTCCGAAATGCTCAAATTCAACTCCAAGCATAAAATATAAAAGTGCTCCAATATAATAGCTCGACGTGTTCCTTACTGAAAACCTGACTACTGCATTGTCCATGTAAAATTAAGGGCACCCAGAGCTTAGGAAAGGAAACAATAAACTCTGAGTCAGTCATGGGACTAGTGTGAGAACTTTAAATAGTTGTTTGTATAGAAAATTCGTATATGCTTTTTTGGAAAATGAAGTTATTATAAGGTCTCGTGGCACACACGCAATGCGCGAGGTTTCTCCTTGTGATAGCCAAAAATGCCTTTGTACACAAAATCTTTTGATATTATTATTAGTGCATAGTTTTGAAAACACTCTGCAGATAAGTTTATTAATCTTAGCTAGCATATGTACCATTATATTATGCTGACGCCCTCCCATTTCCTGGCAGGTTATAAAACTAAAACCGTAAGGGTTCGTAGTGGAGTTTGTTTGAATTTCCAACAATGACCAAGGCAAAGGATCTTCCTTATCCACGATTAGTACACCACTAGATGGATGTCATCAGAATCTGATACATCCATAAATTCTCTGCCAACACAAGACTGTGATATCCCTTCTTTGAATAACATCGAATATGTCATTCCCCGGTCGTAATCGACCTTTACCGATCCCTCTCTTTCCATTATCCACATAAATTAGATTTTTTCACTTGAGTGAAATACTTGGGCTCCATATCATGATACATTTTTTATCTAAAAGGAAATGATCATACCCTAATGGAAGCGACCACATAGCCTTGCCGTATTTATCCTGTTTCGGTCATTTACGGGTTGTGAGGCCTAAAGTCACGCTATACAAAGCTATGCTTATCACCAAGCCATGCTTTGATAATATGCAGAACATTTCGTTTAGCATCCCACATTGCCATTTCATAACACATAACTGATGTCTACAATATATAACCTCTAAGCTCATACGTCTCAAAGAAGGGTGTTAAGCTAAGAGAATAGTTCTCTGCCACTAAACATACACACACACACACACACAGACACACACACACACACACACACACACATATATATATAGTAAACATCAATTGCTATGCCATAAAATGCAATGTCAGACATACAATCCACAAAAGCTCGTTCTAGAACTGAACGAAACTGAAGGCGCTTTATTCCTCATCCAATGAGGGAGAGAAGCCGTTTCAAATCCGAAAATTCCCAAATATGTTGGGACCTTGTCTATTAATAATCTCATAAAAGTGTGGCCACCCGAAACATCAACAAGTCGCCCCTTCGATGTGAAGATACCTAGTCTTCTACCATCGTACTCAATATCTTCATTTGCTCCATTTCATCATATATTTATTCAAAATGGTTTCCAGATATATTTGAACCCGGTATATCTGAATAATGAACGTTATTTGAAAAGACAATACGAAAATAATGGAATTGCTATGTCTCTTTACACTTAGATTGGTTGACTAAAACCTTTCATTAACTTGGTGAAATCCTTATATTGTTTTATTAGAAATTTCTACTACATATTCATTCCTTTATCTCTATACAAAGATTTGTTAAATCTTAACAGAGGTTCATTCTTAACTTAACCTCGGAAAACCTTTTAAAATATCCATTAATCTTAATCAATAGATTTATAAAATCTTTAACCATTTCTTTTCCATTACAAATTATTTCTTTTAAACAAATATTAATGTTAATGAATATTTCTTTTCAACTTCACTTAGGAAAAGCATTTCAATATTACCTCATTAAATCTAAATTAAAAGATCTATTAGTTCTTAAATAAATATTTCCCATTTCAAAACATAACATTAAACGAGTCTTAATGGGTTAAAGCTGATGTCATTTAAGCCATCATTCATAACATATCCAAATCAATTAATATTGAGTACAAGCATTGAATAGAAATTATATCAACTTATATCCACTATCAATTCCCATATTCAACAAATACTATAGGAAGAATAATGGTATAATCACCTTTGAAATTCCTCGAATGGTATGAGTTCCATCTGTGGAATTTAGTACCAAGTATATGAAGATTATTTCCATACAAAACTAACTAATCATAATTGGAAATTTTTAATCTTATTACTATTAAATCTTCAAAAATATCATTCGAGGGTATCCGGGCTTCCCTTTCGACTTATTCCAACACTCGCCCAGATAAATAATAGTTAGCTAGGTATGTTCATCGCACTGGTTACTGCGTCCCTTACCTTTGTTATGCACCCCGTATACTGTTTCAGCTCTCAGAGGTGGGACAAATGGGCTAATGGTTTCCGTATACTCAAATTTGTCGAGTCTATCTGCTTTTTAACTTGGCCAAGTATTTCAAAATTTCAAATAATCATTAAAACTCTTCATCTATCATTCGAAAATGTTTACCAAAGATTTGAAAAAAGAATCGTTAAGTTTAAGATCTTTAATCTCAATATTATTGAAAAAACATCAAAAAAGCGTTGCTAAACTACTTGAATCGGCTTGTTTGATTTAATTACCTTTCATCATTCAAAACTTCATATTTTTATTCCAAATCACATTTAAATCATTTATTATGATTTATCATATTTTTTCCATTTTTTTAAAGAATTTTTAAATAGCCATTTTTAAAGATTTCCAAATTCGGTCATTTAACCACACTACTGTGATTTTTATTCAAATTTGTTTTGAACATATTTCAAAATCTATACATTGAAATATGAAACTTTATTTTTCATTTGAAAACTAATACCATTTAAAAACAACACTTTTCGTTTTAGGAAATTCTAACTTGAATTGCATTTTATATGCTCATTTGAAGTTAACGGTCGAAATTCGTGAACTACCGCAACAAGCTCTATTCTAACTGTATTTCAACTTCAACTTGAAATTAACCCGTTTTCCTTCAAATATGTTTATAATTCATTTAAAATACAAATAACTTCATTTTAAAGTAATATGTCCATATTTCTAAGCATTCATTTCGAATGAATATTATAATATTATTTTATTAATATTTTTTGAAATTTAACTTTTAGAAAACCAAACTGCCCAGTCTCAAATTAAACATAATGTAAACTTAATGGAACCTTCAGTTTGAGTTTAAACCATTGTTTACATAGCTAACTCAAATTCGATTTCAAAATCACTAGTTCAAATCAATTTTACTATTCACTTTGAAATTGAACATGTCATTTAATATCAAATCCTTGTCCAAATAAATTTCCACCTTCATAAAAGTTTTTTTGTAATTATTTTAATTTCATTTTATCTGGTTTCTAATATAAAATTCTAGTTTCCATTTTTACGCCTTATTTTCACTTAAATGGATATAATATTCGTTTATATTCTCAAATTGGAATGAGACTTAATCAATACCCAAATTGTCATAACATCTATAACAATTATCAAGCAGTTAAAATAATAAGACAACCAATATAATCATATTATGAATATAATAAATATCCAAATACAGCTAAAGAAGTTCTCACCTTCATTGCCACTCAGTCAAGCTTTAAAGTAGGACTCGTATTCGAACCAGTATATCCGTCTACCATTTCTGCTCTAGCTTTTTTCCATATCTTCTATATATACATATATTTATTATATACTTCTTTTTGTTTGAAGTAGGGGCGGCCGTGGACTAGGAGGAGGTGGAGGAGGGTGGAACAAGGGGGTAGGAAGGTGGAGGCTATGGGGCTGGGGAAGTGTGGACTTAAGCTAGGGTGGCGGAGGCTATGGGGTATGGGGCTAGGGGAGATGGCCGTGGGGCATAGGGAGCGAGGAAGGGGAAAGGTGGCTGAGAGGGAAGGAAGGGGTATGAGGAATGACCGAACGAAAGTGGGAGAAGGAGGGGAAAATGGTGGAAGGGAAGGAAGAATATAGTGGAGAAATGGAGGAAATGGAGATGATGGAGAAGGAAAGGGGGTTTGGTGTGTTTAAATAGGAAGGAGGGAGGGCATTTGTGTAACAACCCTGAATTTTTGGGCAAATTAATTTTTTTTTAAAGTTATTTTAATGAGTTTTGGCTATTTGAAATAATTTATTTAAATAATAACGGAAAAGAAAAAAAATCAAAAATGTCGTTTTGTGATTATACATTGGATGAAAACAAATAAATGTTCTTTATTTTAATACTAGAATATATAGAAAAATGTGAACATGTTAATTATACTTTTATATGATAATCAGACTGCATAGTAAATGAAAACAAATAGAAATATCCTTTCATATGTCATTAGTATTCATAGAAGAATGTGAATATATAAAATTTATTTTTATATGTCATTCATGTTAGCACAAATTTTGTCAATTATGTTAGGAGTTAAATTATGTCATTTATGATAGAACATACATTTACCATTTATGTTATACATGTTGTATTAGTATAAAAATGTCAAGCTTGTCGTGTTAGAGATATAGAATAAAAATACCCTTTGTATTAAATTATGTCATATTAGAAATAAAACATAAGAAAAGAAAGGATTACATTTCTTTGTACTGTAATATAAGGATGGAAAAATTTATATTTTTATTGTAATATGAAATATTAGAAAAGTGAAGACAATAAATATTATATTTTTGTTGTAATATAAAACATTAGAAAGTAGGTAGACAATGGAAATTTCATTTGTATGTAAAATGTGACACTGGATAAGAAATTACATTTTTTCTTTAATGTAATCAACAGAAGTTAATAGGATTTTAAATCTTAGCAAGTCAAAACATAAGAATGATTTTTCTAGTAAGTAGTTTGGACTAGATTGTATATAAATTGAAATTAACAAATTTTGTAAAGGAGTAAATATAGAAATTTAGAAATAAGCATACACGTAATAAGTACGTTAAAAATATATATATATTGATACTATATCCATCCAAAAGCACAAGTAATCAATGCTAGTTATTATTAATATTAGGTAAACATTAAATGTAGTTTTGAATTTGAAACGTTCTCCGATACTTATGCATATTAATAAATGTTACCTATAATAAAAGGATAATTTACAATTGTAATCGTTGGTGTTAATGGGAAATAAATGTGGAAATTAATGATAATGATGCCAGAAAGGTTGCAATTAGTACAAATGAGAATTAAATGTTGTAACTCTGAATTAGGGGAAATTAATATAACAAATATATACATATATATACACACACATAATAAAGAACTAAAATAAATGACAGTGTAATAAGTGGAAATTACAATAAATTGGAACAATGAAATAAAAAGGGACTGGCATAAATGTTATTTATTTGAATGTCTATTGCTTTAGAAAAAGTGAGCATTGTGGTTATTAATGACATATGGTAGTTATGGTAATTAAAATAAATGAGGATATGAGTGGGAACCACTGTGGTAAATACTAAGTCCAATAAATCACCTTAAAACATATAATAATCTTACCCTAGCTAGGAAGGTCTGTCGCTAGGTCTGAATCAGAGCTATTAAAAAAATATTGGATTTAAGCGTAAAATACGCATTAAAATATTATAAAAGAATGGAAACTTCAGAAAACCCTAATTCTAATTATACAGTAGCCGCCACTCTTAACATATGAATGGCTGAAGCGATTCCTTTTTCCTCTATTAATTTCTTGTAACAACCCGAAAATCTGGGCCAGTTTAAAATTTTTATTTAGGCTATTTTAGCGAATTTTGATTATTTAAAATGAATTATTTTAAATAAAAACAACGTGAAATTTATTTTGAATGTAATAGAACGTATATATTATATACGCGTCGTCGTTAGAATATAAATAATTATATATAATTATAAATAGAATTGAAAATGGCGCGGTAGTTCGATAATTCGATTTCAAACTTCAATTGAACGTACTGGGTGCAAAACAATCCGGATTTTAGTGAAACCAAAAATAATGGGATCTAATTGATAATATCTTTCCAACGAATCCGAATAATCAAATTTTCGTAGCGGGAATCAAAAGATATGTCCAGTTGAAAATTCTGAATAGTCGCTATAGAATTCAGGCCCTTAAAAATGGAAATTTTGCAAACGACCTCGGATTTCGACGAAACCAGTTTTGTTGGGTCCGTGATGTAAAGTTATTGCTAGATTCCAAATTTCATAATTTTTCGAATCAATATGTGAGCGTGGCAAAGGAAAACGTGTTTTGACCATTTCAGTTGATTTTAATCGATTGGAAAATGGCCATTTTTCCAATGGTCTCAGAACTCGACGAAACTAGTTTTGTTAGGACCGTATCGTCAATACGAAGCTAGAAAATATTTTTCTGCAATTTATAGAGTTAGTATGTGACCCCAGTAAATTGGAATGTACGTTTAAATTGAATATATAAAGAATTATATTTTAAATTCAACAGAAACTGTTCGAAATGATCTAATCAGCATACGAAACATATCCCATTGTGTTCGGAATGGGGGTAAAACGCTATGGACGATAGGCGGTGGGCCTCGTTTCGAGGTTGTATGTAAAAGTCAACCTTTTCAAATTAAATAATTAAATAATAAAAAAAAAATATTTCCTCCTCTCTACATACCCTGCCCCCGCTAAAATTCATTTCAGTCGAAAATAAAAAAAAAGAAAAAAAAAAGAAAAAACCCGCCCTAGCCCTCGATCCCGTCGCCCCTGGACGCCACCGCCCGACGCCGCTCCACCTCCGCCTCCCCTCCAAGCAGTCGCCGTCCATCCCCGACCCTCCTCCCTTGACTGCGACCCTTCCCTTCTCCTCTCTCCTCCGTTCTCTCTTCTTCTCGCTCCAGCACCCAAACCCTACAACCGAGCGCCGCCTCATCGGACACCCACCTCCGTGCAGAGACCCGCAGTTCCGCCCCCCCTTTCTTCTTCGATGCAGTAAGTTTTTTACTTTACTTTATTTTATTTTTATTTTTATTTTTCAATTATGAAATTCTAATTTTAAAAGCTTTTAAAACTGATTTGTTTAAACGTTAAAACAGTTTTTTTGAAAGATTTAAAAACTGATTTTAAAAAAGGGTTTTAAAAGATTTGAATTTTGAAAAGTAAAAGATTTAAACTTTAAAAAGAAAAAGAAAAGATTTGATCTTTGAAATGGAAAAGGCGGAATCTTTATTTTTGAAATTCGATTTTTATATATTGAAAAGTCGAAATAAAAATATGATTTTTATATATTGAACTTCGAAATAAAAATATGATTTTTATATATTGAAAGTCGAAATAAAAATATGATTTTTATATATTGAACTTCGAAATAAAAATATGATTTTTATATATTGAACTTCGAAATAAAAATTCGATTTTTATATATTGAATAGCGAAATAAAAATATGATTTTTATATATTGAAAGTCGAAATAAAAATATGATTTTTATATATTGAACTTCGAAATAAAAATATGATTTTTATATATTGAACTTCGAAATAAAAATTCGATTTTTATATATTGAAAAGTCGAAATAAAAATATGATTTTTATATATTGAACTTCGAAATAAAAATTCGATTTTTATATATTGAAAAGTCGAAATAAAAATATGATTTTTATATATTGAACTTCGAAATAAAAATATGATTTTTATATATTGAATAGCGAAGTAAAAATTCGATTTTTACATATGTAGTGAAAGCGGATAACGAAGGTGACAAAAAGGCGAGAACGAAGAAGCTTTATATCAAAGAAGAGTCAAGATGATTGGATAGCTATCTGTGAGAATTTCTCACCTTTCAATTTAATTTTTCTAGTTATATATATATACTAGGATGCAGACGGTGCTTAGTAGCACCCGACACAATCGTCCACAGACCATGGACTTGTTTGTTTGGTTGCATAGCTAAGTTATATGATTTGATTTGAATTTGGTTGTTTGGTGATTTTGATTGATGTGTGAATGGCGTGGGCCTTCACTAGACCGGGGATAAGGCTACGCCTCGTCCCGTTTCTAGTATCGTGCCGTTATGCCGCCGAAATTTTCTAAAATAAGTTAGAAAAATAAAAATATCATTTTATAGAATAAATGAATTGAATAGAAATTCATATGTCGAAATAAATGTTTTGTCGTTAAAAATATAATTTTTAACGTGAATGTAAATAAATAAATATTCATTTACAAACCAGACGGTTTGTTTATGTACACTTATTTGAAGGACATTGATTGGGTCGATAAATTTTACACATCGCCCAACTGCACAAATAAAATATTTGTTTGATTGTTTGAAACCCCACACGGGTGTTGGGATGAAATATGAAGTTCACTCATCCTGATTGATTAAATATGTCGATCGATTGATTGACAGACTGTTATAAGCGTTAGATATCTATATTTGATGCTTATACAGTGTAGTGCACTTTGGTTGATGGTTGATTATTTTTCAATGCTATTATATACATGTGTTGTATGAAAACCCATATAATTAACTTTATATGGTAATTGATTGGGCCTCATTCCAATTTAGAAAATAAAGAATATTATAAAATAAAAGTTCATGTGTTGACAATACTCATCCATTGAGATTGGTCATGTGTTGAACGAAATATTTTAGTAATAAAATTTACATCTTTATCAATATAAAATAGAACTTCATGTGTTGACAATACTCATCCATTGAGATTGGTCATGTGTTGAACGAAATATTTTGATAATAACAACTATTTTGAAAATAGAAATTTATGAAGCCGTGTTGATTAGATTGACGCCATTTTGACGTGAACGATATTTATATCGATTTCGAAATGAATTGAATTGAAAACGATTTCGAAATGAAATGAATTGAAAATGATTTCGAAATGAATTGAATTGAAAACGATTTCGAAATGAATTGAATATATAACGATTTCGAAATGAATTGAATTGAAAACGATTTCGAAATGAATTGAATATATAACGATTTCGAAATGAATTGAATATATAACGATTTCGAAATGAATTGAATTGAAAATGATTTCGAAATGAATTGAATATATAACGATTTCGAAATGAATTGAAATAAAAACGATTTCGAAATGAAATGAATTGAAAACGACTTCGAAATGAATTGAAAACGAATTCAAATTGAATTGCAAGCAAATTGAAAATGAATTCAAATTGAATTGAAATTTGAATTGAATAGAAATGAATTTTAAAACGAATTTAGAAAGAAGAATTCAATTTTGATTTGAATTGAAAAGAAAGTTGAAATAGCTTTTGAAACGAATTTTAAAACTATTTATATAATTCGTTTTAAATAGAAATCGACGAAATATATATTATATATATTATATATATAATATAATGGCCTGAATAGAACGCGCCGCGCCGCGGCAGTTCGTGAATTTCGACCATTTATTTCAAACGGACATTACGGGAGATCCGACCGTCGGATTCTCCTAAAACCGGAACCGTTGGGTTCGTATCGAAAAGAGCTTTCTAACGAATTGTGACGGCAAGGAATTTCGCTCGGTCCGAACCAGTCGCTAAACCGACCCAGACCGTTCGAAACGCCCTATCGTTGAGAACACGACACAACAGAACGCATACAGAAGAACATTTCATTGTATATAACAACAATGCATCAGATTACAAGAATATACAGAGTATAAATGAATATTACACAGAAATATCAGAGATTTAAATTACATTTAAACACATAGCAGCGGAAAATAATACAATACACAACTAGAATGAGATATACGGATACAAAGCTTTCCGGATATCGTTCCAGCTGTAAACCAGGATCCTGTGAATATAAATCTGCAAAACCAAAACTACTAGCTGCCCGTGTCAAAATAGGGGCACCCAGAGTTTAGGTTAAAACAATAAACTCCAGGTCAGTCATGTGACTGGTGTGAGAACTAAAACAGTTATTAATCTTTATTTTCAAAGTTAGGTAAATCAAGGGACCACGCCGTATAACACGGAACGGGTTTCCTCCCAAGAATACCAGTGCATAAAACAAACAGCGCAATGCTAAAATAAAGAAAAATGAAGCTGTTATAAGACCCAGGTCCCATCACACAATGCAACGCAGCCGAGGATAGGGTTTTCCCTTATAACAGCCAAAGAATGCTTGATACGTTTAAAACAAATCATTTGATACTATTATAAGTGCATAGTGTATAAAACAACTTCAAATCATAGGTATCAATCATAGGCGGCATGGGTACCATATATCATGTCGCCATATATAGGTTTACAAATAAAACCGCAAATGTCACGTATTTGGAAATTGGGTTTCCATCTATGAACCGAGGCTAGGGGCAAGATCCTCTCCGATTCGAGACGCTCTAGTCCGCCCCTCAGGATCAGAGCTCGAGTGACCCTTGGATCGTCAGGGCCGGTCCACCGATGTGGATTAAAATGCCTGAACATGCGTTTCCCCACCCTATGGGGTGTAAATCTGGCCCGTCAGCCGACCAGAAGCATCGGCCGAAACCGATATCACGAGGCGCCTCGCTTTTCAGCAAGTAATAATAAGTAACATCCACATGAGTCAAACTCGTCAGCCAGTTCAAGCACTGACGCCACTCCTAACTAGAAAGAAACGCATGTCCTCCCTGATGTCCGTCTCCCGTTTTTGATTCATACCGGGTGTGATACTCGCGAATCAACGTTACACAAAGCTACGCCACAAAGGCCATGCTTCGATCATCAACCACAAGACTTTGCTTTTCAACAGAAGCCTTGATCATTTGCATCTTAGCATGCCACACAGGCAAACCATCCTATGCAACCGATATCAGTCACACAGAATGAAATCCGATGTCAGACACACAGTCCATTTACAAGTCCGTCCTGGGTCTGAACGAAACCGGAGGCACCTAGTACCCCGCATATCCATCGATCTCCAAGTACGTCTGGACGATCACCAACTGTTTCCATCTTCTTGGGTGTACAGCCCAATCAAGATCATCAGTTATCACCCAAACGACGTGAAGACCTCCGGTCTTCGACCATCGTCTTCATCTTCGACTTATCGTCGTATCAGTTATTCAGAATGGGATAAACCCGGTCTTTCCGAATAACTCGCGTATATATTATAAAAGTGTTACACAAACACAACATACGCCTCATTCCAATTCATTAGTCACTAACCGTAAATTAATCAAGAGAATAATTCCCCAAATATTAACCCCGAAGGCCGAAACCAACATCAGATCAATATCCAGAAAACCATTCTGCTTGGCTAACCGCCAGTTAGTTTCTAAATTTCACATTCAAATCTAATTAAAGATTTAACTATCGCCTGGAGCAAAACTGGTGATACTCCATTCTCGATCTTTTCAATCTAATTAAAGATTCATTAAAACTCCACTTAGTTTTAATCTGTGACTGGGTTAAAGAATCAGTGTCATTTAAAACACGGTTCACGATAAACCCAAAGTCACATCCCATTAATTATCGGGTTAAAGAACAAGTGTTATTTAAAACACTGTTCACGATAAACCCAAAAATCAATATCCATTCAATTCCAATTAAATATTATTTAATTGGTACACTTCATTAAATCTAAATCAAAAGATTTAATCTTTTCTCAGCTGGGTTCAAGAACAGTGTTAGTGAAGACACCATTCACGACAAACCCAAATCACATTCATTAATTATCGGGTTAAAGAACAAGTGTTATTTAAAACACTGTTCACGATAAACCCAAAAATCAATATCAATTCAATTCCAATTAAATATCATTTAATTGGTACACTTCATTAAATCTAAATAAAAAGATTTAATCTTTTCTCAACCGGGTTCAAGAACAGTGTTAGTGAAGACACCATTCACGACAAACCCAAATCACATTCATTAATTATCGGGTTAAAGAACAAGTGTTATTTAAAACACTGTTCACGATAAACCCAAAAATCAATATCAATTCAATTCCAATTAAATATCATTTAATTGGTACACTTCATTAAATCTAAATAAAAAGATTTAATCTTTTCTCAACTGGGTTCAAGAACAGTGTTAGTGAAGACACCATTCACGACAAACCCAAATCACATTCATTAATTATCGGGTTAAAGAACAAGTGTTATTTAAAACACTGTTCACGATAAACCCAAAAATCAATATCAATTCAATTCCAATTAAATATCATTTAATTGGTACACTTCATTAAATCTAAATAAAAAGATTTAATCTTTTCTCAACTGGGTTCAAGAACAGTGTTAGTGAAGACACCATTCACGACAAACCCAAATCACATTCGATATTCAATACAAGGCTCTGAATAGAAAATATATCGGCTTATATTCAATATCGAATTCTACGACTAACAAATGTCGTATTGGAAATAACGATACAAATATATATCTTTCAAATTTCCATAACAACACCTGTAATATCACGAATTCCAACATCGAAATATTCCGAAGACAATTTCGATTCAAATCCACTCCAATGCAATCATTGGAAATTTTGGTTATTTTCAAAACCATTTCAAATTCAATTTATTTATTTAAAAATAAATAGAATTATAATTCTAGTTCAAACTAGTTCATTTCGATAAAAATCTATTTTTATCTTTTCAAATATGGAGTTTTTCATCCCAAATCTTCACAAATCATTTCTTATGATTTTACACAAATTATTACTATTTTTAATAATTTTATCAAGGCCCGTACAGCCGATTTCCAACAACGGTCATCGAACTGCACTTACAACGACCTTTTTCGAATTTGATTTGGACATAATTCCAAATCCAACCGTTAGATTTCTAATTTCTAATATTCGTTAGAAAGCTCTTTTCGATACGAACCCAACGGTTCCGGTTTTAGGAGAATCCGACGGTCGGATCTCCCGTAATGTCCGTTTGAAATAAATGGTCGAAATTCACGAACTGCCGCGGCGCGGCGCGTTCTATTCAGGCCATTATATTATATATATAATATATATAATATATTTTTCGTCGATTTCTATTTAAAACGAATTATATAAATAGTTTTAAAATCGTTTCAAAAGCTATTTCAACTTTCTTTTCAATTCAAATCAAAATTGAATTCTTCTTTATAAATTCGTTTTAAATTTCATTTCTATTCAATTCAAATTTCAATTCAATTTGAATTCATTTTCAATTCAATTTCAATTCAATTTGAAATCGTTTTCAATTCAATTCATTTCGAAATTGTTTTCAATTCAATTCATTTCGAAATCGTTTTCAATTCAATTCATTTCGAAATCGTTTTCAAATCAATTCATTTCGAAAACGTTTTCAATTCAATTCATTTCGAAATTGTTTTCAATTCAATTCATTTCGAAATTGTTTTCAATTCAATTCATTTCGAAAACGTTTTCAATTCAATTCATTTCGAAATCGTTTTCAATTCAATTCATTTCGAAATCGTTTTCAATTCAATTCATTTCGAAAACGTTTTCAATTCAATTCATTTCGAAATCGTTTTCAAAATCGATTCAAATATCGTTCACGTCAAAATGGCGTCAATCTAATCAACACGGCTTCATATATTGATATTTTCAAATATTCTATTTCGAATATTTCTATTCAAATATTTCTATTTTAAAACTGGAATGAGGCCCAATCAATTACCATATAAAGTTAATTATATGGATTTTCATACAACACATGCATAATAGCATGGAAAAATAATCAACCATCAACCAAAGTGCACTACACTGTATAAGCATCAAATATAGATATCTAACGCTTATAACAGCCTGTCAATCAATCGATCGGCATATTTAATCAATCAGGATGAGTGAACTTCAAATTTCATCCCAACACCCGTGTGGGGTTTCAAACAATCAAACACAGATTTTATTTGTGCAGTTGGGCGATGTGTGAAATTTATCGACCCAATCAATATCATTCAAATAAGTGTACATAAACAAACCATCTGGTTTGTAAATGAATATTTATTTATTCACTTCACTATTTTCATATTCACGTTAAAAATTATATTTTTAACGATAAAACATTTTATTTCAACCTATGAATTTCTATTCAATTCATTTATTCAATAAAATGATATTTTTATTTTTCTAACATGTTTTAGAAAATTTCGGCGGCATAACGGCACGATACTAGAAACGGGACGAGGCCTAGCCTTATCCCCGGTCTAGTGAAGGCCCACGCCATTCACATATCAATCAAATCCATTCATCTCACCAAACAATTTAATTTCAATCAAATAATCTAACCAACTACACAACCAATCAAACAAGTCCATGGTCTGTGGACGGGTGTCTGGTGCTTCTAATAAGCACCGTCTGCATCCTAGTATATATATATATAACTAGAAATAAAATTGAAAGGTGAGAAATTCTCACATATAGCTATCCTAGCTCCACGGCTCTTCATTTGCAGAAGTCTTCGTCGTTTCGCCTTTTTGTCACCTTCGTTGCTGCTTTCACTACATACGTAAAAATCACATTTTTATTCCGATGTTCAATATATAAAAATCAAATTTTTATTTCAAAGTTCAATATATAAAAATCGAATTTTTATTTCAAAGTTCAATATATAAAAAAACGAATTTTTATTTCCACGCTATATGGATAAAAATGCTATTTTTATTTCGTTATTCTATATATAAAGATCCCGCCTTTTCAACTATAAAGATTTCATCTTTATAAAAATCAGCACTTTATTTCGACGAATAGAAAATAAAAATCAGTTTTTGCAATATATAAAAATCAGTTTTTGCAATATAAAAAAAAAAAAAAACAGTTTTAACAAAATATAAAAATCAGTATTTAAACTTAATATAAAATCAATATTTAAACTTAATATAAAAACAGAAATAACATATTAATAAATCAGTATTTAAACTTAATATAAAATCAGTTTTAAATCAAAGAAAATAAATAAAATCCCGGAATAAAACTTACTTTGACCGTTGGAAAGAGAGGTGGGGGGTTTCTCCACAGTCGGAGGAGGAGCATCAGCCACTGGTGGCGCTGGGACGCGGTGCAAGGCGGCGGCATACCTTCGCGGTGGCGGGAGCTCGTGGGTTGGATGCTGGTGTTGGGGCGCGAGTCCTTCGTTAGATTGAGGGGAGGTCAGAGTTAAAAAGGAGGGTGAATCGCTGATGGTCGACGGCCTGGGGGAGGACGATGCGGCGAGCGGTGGTGAAGGTGAGTTTGAGGGAGGCTAGGGTTTAAAGGGGAGCTCGCAGTCTTCGTTTGTGGAGGAGGAGAGAGGGAGGAAGGGGAAGGAGGGGGCTACGCGCGGAGATCACCTTCGGCGGGCGGAGCCACTTCGACGGCGGCGGCGGAGGAACTGGGCAGGAGGGCGCGATCTGCACAGATCGGGTTTTTATTTTTTTTAGTTTTCTTTTTGTTGACTGAGAAGAATGAGGGGGGGGGGGGGTTTACTAGGTTTATAAAATAAAAATTTAAATAATATTTAATCTCCGTTTAAAATGTTTAACACCTCTAACACCAAACGAACCCCAACAACTGTCATCCCTAGCGTTTTACCCCCATTCCGAACACAATGGGATATGTATCGTAGGTCAATTCGACTGTTTGAATCAGTTTCCGTTTAATTTACATTTAAATCACTATATTGAATTTTAAACGTACATTTCAAATTACCGGGGTCACATGCTAACTCTAAAAATTCCTGAAAAATATTTTCTAGCTTCGTATTGACGATACGGTCCTAACAAAACTAGTTTCGTCGAATTCTGAGGCCGTTTGAAAAATGGCCATTTTCCAGTCGATTAAAATCAACTGAAATTGGTCAAACGCGTTTTCCTTTGCCACGCTCACATATTGATTCGAAAAATTATGAAATTTGGAATCTAGCAATAACTTTACATCACGGACCCAACAAAACTGGTTTCGTCGAAATCCGAGGTCGTTTGCAAAATGTCCATTTTTAAGGGCCTGAATTCCATAGCGACTATTCAGAATTTTCAACTGGACATATCTTTTGATTTCCGCCATGAAATTTCGATTCATCGGATTCGTTGGAAAGATATCCACAATTAGATTCCATTATTTTTGGTTTCACTAAAATCCGGATTGTTTTGCACCCGATACATTCAATTGAAGTTTGAAATCGAATTATCGAACTACCGCGCCATTTTCAATTCTATTTATAATTATATATAAATATTTATATTCTAACGACGACGCGTATAATATATACGTTCGAATTATATTCAAAATAAATTTCTCGTCGATATTATTTAAAATAATTCATTTTAAATAATCAAAATTCGCTAAAATGGCCAAAATAAAAATTTCAAACTGGCTCGCATTTTACGTGTTGTTACAATCTCCCCCACTTAAAACTTTTCGTCCCCGAAAAGGAACAAAGTCGAAAGTGGTTTGATTAATCATACCTACGCTCGATCTGGCTTCCATTCTCCAACTCTTTAGTTTCTGAGAATTTTCAAAACTTCAAAAATTTGGCTAACACCCTAAATTTTCGAAAAATTTCGCCATAACCTCCCCTGCAATGGGAGCATCGGGGAATTTCAAATAGCTTCCCCGGTCCTTCAGATCTCAAAAAGAAAAAGAAAAAGCCAAGCGGCTAGCCAATAGGCTCACAAAATCATCATCACCCAAGCAAAACAGGAAATTATGTAGTAAACATGTACCTATTTGTCGGGCAAACAAATTTTATTCTCTGCTCTAGCCTCCTTGCTATGACCTGTTCAAAGATATATATGTATATGCAAGCAAACGCAACCAATTTTCGATATAATTCAATATTTGGTTCGATTAAGCATAATGGTTCAAAATTAGCAAACTAATGAACAAACAACACAAACATCAATCCATTAGTTGATTTATCATTTGAAATTCATAACTTTGATACATAGTCAAAAATCAGATTTTTGATGCAAAATCACAACAATGTGTTCTATCTATATAAGTTTTGGTTCTCACACCAGTCTAATGGAAATATATAGAAAATCACACCTTCGAAACTCGAACATAAATGTTGATGATGCGATCGCTATCATCAATATCATCTTCGGGCGACTAGAGTGCGATGCTATATCTATTCAATATATTAAAACTTTGAATATACGTTTGCAAGGCGTATATGCAAATTCTTTATATACTGAATTGTCCAAAATCAATATAAACAAATAATCAAATACGAATAGTTGATTTAAATTTCAAAACAAAATTTGTTTTCACTTTAAAAATATACTCTTCACACTCGTTCTAGGATACTACTGATCCCATCTCTAACGAGTCATTCTAATTGGATATTACTAATCCAATATCTGATGAATTCTTTCGTATGTTTCTAATGTGCCTTGTTCTCTGCTTTGTAAACCAAAGCTCTGATACCAACTGTGACGGCAAGGAATTTCGCTCGGTCCGAACCAGTCGCTAAACCGACCCAGACCGTTCGAAACGCCCTATCGTTGAGAACACGACACAACAGAACGCATACAGAAGAACATTTCATTGTATATAACAACAATGCATCAGATTACAAGAATATACAGAGTATAAATGAATATTACACAGAAATATCAGAGATTTAAATTACATTTAAACACATAGCAGCGGAAAATAATACAATACACAACTAGAATGAGATATACGGATACAAAGCTTTCCGGATATCGTTCCAGCTGTAAACCAGGATCCTGTGAATATAAATCTGCAAAACCAAAACTACTAGCTGCCCGTGTCAAAATAGGGGCACCCAGAGTTTAGGTTAAAACAATAAACTCCAGGTCAGTCATGTGACTGGTGTGAGAACTAAAACAGTTATTAATCTTTATTTTCAAAGTTAGGTAAATCAAGGGACCACGCCGTATAACACGGAACGGGTTTCCTCCCAAGAATACCAGTGCATAAAACAAACAGCGCAATGCTAAAATAAAGAAAAATGAAGCTGTTATAAGACCCAGGTCCCATCACACAATGCAACGCAGCCGAGGATAGGGTTTTCCCTTATAACAGCCAAAGAATGCTTGATACGTTTAAAACAAATCATTTGATACTATTATAAGTGCATAGTGTATAAAACAACTTCAAATCATAGGTATCAATCATAGGCGGCATGGGTACCATATATCATGTCGCCATATATAGGTTTACAAATAAAACCGCAAATGTCACGTATTTGGAAATTGGGTTTCCATCTATGAACCGAGGCTAGGGGCAAGATCCTCTCCGATTCGAGACGCTCTAGTCCGCCCCTCAGGATCAGAGCTCGAGTGACCCTTGGATCGTCAGGGCCGGTCCACCGATGTGGATTAAAATGCCTGAACATGCGTTTCCCCACCCTATGGGGTGTAAATCTGGCCCGTCAGCCGACCAGAAGCATCGGCCGAAACCGATATCACGAGGCGCCTCGCTTTTCAGCAAGTAATAATAAGTAACATCCACATGAGTCAAACTCGTCAGCCAGTTCAAGCACTGACGCCACTCCTAACTAGAAAGAAACGCATGTCCTCCCTGATGTTCGTCTCCCGTTTTTGATTCATACCGGGTGTGATACTCGCGAATCAACGTTACACAAAGCTACGCCACAAAGGCCATGCTTCGATCATCAACCACAAGACTTTGCTTTTCAACAGAAGCCTTGATCATTTGCATCTTAGCATGCCACACAGGCAAACCATCCTATGCAAACGATATCAGTCACACAGAATGAAATCCGATGTCAGACACACAGTCCATTTACAAGTCCGTCCTGGGTCTGAACGAAACCGGAGGCACCTAGTACCCCGCATATCCATCGATCTCCAAGTACGTCTGGACGATCACCAACTGTTTCCATCTTCTTGGGTGTACAGCCCAATCAAGATCATCAGTTATCACCCAAACGACGTGAAGACCTCCGGTCTTCGACCATCGTCTTCATCTTCGACCTATCGTCGTATCAGTTATTCAGAATGGGATAAACCCGGTCTTTCCGAATAACTCGCGTATATATTATAAAAGTGTTACACAAACACAACATACGCCTCATTCCAATTCATTAGTCACTAACCGTAAATTAATCAAGAGAATAATTCCCCAAATATTAACCCCGAAGGCCGAAACCAACATCAGATCAATATCCAGAAAACCATTCTGCTTGGCTAACCGCCAGTTAGTTTCTAAATTTCACATTCAAATCTAATTAAAGATTTAACTATCGCCTGGAGCAAAACTGGTGATACTCCATTCTCGATCTTTTCAATCTAATTAAAGATTCATTAAAACTCCACTTAGTTTTAATCTGTGACTGGGTTAAAGAATCAGTGTCATTTAAAACACGGTTCACGATAAACCCAAAGTCACATCCCATTAATTATCGGGTTAAAGAACAAGTGTTATTTAAAACACTGTTCACGATAAACCCAAAAATCAATATCCATTCAATTCCAATTAAATATTATTTAATTGGTACACTTCATTAAATCTAAATCAAAAGATTTAATCTTTTCTCAGCTGGGTTCAAGAACAGTGTTAGTGAAGACACCATTCACGACAAACCCAAATCACATTCATTAATTATCGGGTTAAAGAACAAGTGTTATTTAAAACACTGTTCACGATAAACCCAAAAATCAATATCAATTCAATTCCAATTAAATATCATTTAATTGGTACACTTCATTAAATCTAAATAAAAAGATTTAATCTTTTCTCAACCGGGTTCAAGAACAGTGTTAGTGAAGACACCATTCACGACAAACCCAAATCACATTCATTAATTATCGGGTTAAAGAACAAGTGTTATTTAAAACACTGTTCACGATAAACCCAAAAATCAATATCAATTCAATTCCAATTAAATATCATTTAATTGGTACACTTCATTAAATCTAAATAAAAAGATTTAATCTTTTCTCAACTGGGTTCAAGAACAGTGTTAGTGAAGACACCATTCACGACAAACCCAAATCACATTCATTAATTATCGGGTTAAAGAACAAGTGTTATTTAAAACACTGTTCACGATAAACCCAAAAATCAATATCAATTCAATTCCAATTAAATATCATTTAATTGGTACACTTCATTAAATCTAAATAAAAAGATTTAATCTTTTCTCAACTGGGTTCAAGAACAGTGTTAGTGAAGACACCATTCACGACAAACCCAAATCACATTCGATATTCAATACAAGGCTCTGAATAGAAAATATATCGGCTTATATTCAATATCGAATTCTACGACTAACAAATGTCGTATTGGAAATAACGATACAAATATATATCTTTCAAATTTCCATAACAACACCTGTAATATCACGAATTCCAACATCGAAATATTCCGAAGACAATTTCGATTCAAATCCACTCCAATGCAATCATTGGAAATTTTGGTTATTTTCAAAACCATTTCAAATTCAATTTATTTATTTAAAAATAAATAGAATTATAATTCTAGTTCAAACTAGTTCATTTCGATAAAAATCTATTTTTATCTTTTCAAATATGGAGTTTTTCATCCCAAATCTTCACAAATCATTTCTTATGATTTTACACAAATTATTACTATTTTTAATAATTTTATCAAGGCCCGTACAGCCGATTTCCAACAACGGTCATCGAACTGCACTTACAACGACCTTTTTCGAATTTGATTTGGACATAATTCCAAATCCAACCGTTAGATTTCTAATTTCTAATATTCGTTAGAAAGCTCTTTTCGATACGAACCCAACGGTTCCGGTTTTAGGAGAATCCGACGGTCGGATCTCCCGTAATGTCCGTTTGAAATAAATGGTCGAAATTCACGAACTGCCGCGGCGCGGCGCGTTCTATTCAGGCCATTATATTATATATATAATATATATAATATATTTTTCGTCGATTTCTATTTAAAACGAATTATATAAATAGTTTTAAAATCGTTTCAAAAGCTATTTCAACTTTCTTTTCAATTCAAATCAAAATTGAATTCTTCTTTATAAATTCGTTTTAAATTTCATTTCTATTCAATTCAAATTTCAATTCAATTTGAATTCATTTTCAATTCAATTTCAATTCAATTTGAAATCGTTTTCAATTCAATTCATTTCGAAATTGTTTTCAATTCAATTCATTTCGAAATCGTTTTCAATTCAATTCATTTCGAAATCGTTTTCAATTCAATTCATTTCGAAAACGTTTTCAATTCAATTCATTTCGAAATTGTTTTCAATTCAATTCATTTCGAAATTGTTTTCAATTCAATTCATTTCGAAAACGTTTTCAATTCAATTCATTTCGAAATCGTTTTCAATTCAATTCATTTCGAAATCGTTTTCAATTCAATTCATTTCGAAAACGTTTTCAATTCAATTCATTTCGAAATCGTTTTCAAAATCGATTCAAATATCGTTCACGTCAAAATGGCGTCAATCTAATCAACACGGCTTCATATATTGATATTTTCAAATATTCTATTTCGAATATTTCTATTTCAAATATTTCTATTTTAAAACTGGAATGAGGCCCAATCAATTACCATATAAAGTTAATTATATGGATTTTCATACAACACATGCATAATAGCATGGAAAAATAATCAACCATCAACCAAAGTGCACTACACTGTATAAGCATCAAATATAGATATCTAACGCTTATAACAGCCTGTCAATCAATCGATCGACATATTTAATCAATCAGGATGAGTGAACTTCAAATTTCATCCCAACACCCGTGTGGGGTTTCAAACAATCAAACACAGATTTTATTTGTGCAGTTGGGCGATGTGTGAAATTTATCGACCCAATCAATATCATTCAAATAAGTGTACATAAACAAACCATCTGGTTTGTAAATGAATATTTATTTATTCACTTCACTATTTTCATATTCACGTTAAAAATTATATTTTTAACGATAAAACATTTTATTTCAACCTATGAATTTCTATTCAATTCATTTATTCAATAAAATGATATTTTTATTTTTCTAACATGTTTTAGAAAATTTCGGCGGCATAACGGCACGATACTAGAAACGGGACGAGGCCTAGCCTTATCCCCGGTCTAGTGAAGGCCCACGCCATTCACATATCAATCAAATCCATTCATCTCACCAAACAATTTAATTTCAATCAAATAATCTAACCAACTACACAACCAATCAAACAAGTCCATGGTCTGTGGACGGGTGTCGGGTGCTTCTAATAAGCACCGTCTGCATCCTAGTATATATATATATAACTAGAAATAAAATTGAAAGGTGAGAAATTCTCACATATAGCTATCCTAGCTCCACGGCTCTTCATTTGCAGAAGTCTTCGTCGTTTCGCCTTTTTGTCACCTTCGTTGCTGCTTTCACTACATACGTAAAAATCACATTTTTATTCCGATGTTCAATATATAAAAATCAAAATTTTATTTCAAAGTTCAATATATAAAAATCGAATTTTTATTTCAAAGTTCAATATATAAAAAAACGAATTTTTATTTCCACGCTATATGGATAAAAATGCTATTTTTATTTCGTTATTCTATATATAAAGATCCCGCCTTTTCAACTATAAAGATTTCATCTTTATAAAAATCAGCACTTTATTTCGACGAATAGAAAATAAAAATCAGTTTTTGCAATATATAAAAATCAGTTTTTGCAATATAAAAAAAAAAAAAAACAGTTTTAACAAAATATAAAAATCAGTATTTAAACTTAATATAAAATCAGTATTTAAACTTAATATAAAAACAGAAATAACATATTAATAAATCAGTATTTAAACTTAATATAAAATCAGTTTTAAATCAAAGAAAATAAATAAAATCCCGGAATAAAACTTACTTTGACCGTTGGAAAGAGAGGTGGGGGGTTTCTCCACAGTCGGAGGAGGAGCATCAGCCACTGGTGGCGCTGGGACGCGGTGCAAGGCGGCGGCATACCTTCGCGGTGGCGGGAGCTCGTGGGTTGGATGCTGGTGTTGGGGCGCGAGTCCTTCGTTAGATTGAGGGGAGGTCAGAGTTAAAAAGGAGGGTGAATCGCTGATGGTCGACGGCCTGGGGGAGGACGATGCGGCGAGCGGTGGTGAAGGTGAGTTTGAGGGAGGCTAGGGTTTAAAGGGGAGCTCGCAGTCTTCGTTTGTGGAGGAGGAGAGAGGGAGGAAGGGGAAGGAGGGGGCTACGCGCGGAGATCACCTTCAGCGGGCGGAGCCACTTCGACGGCGGCGGCGGAGGAACTGGGCAGGAGGGCGCGATCTGCACAGATCGGGTTTTTATTTTTTTTAGTTTTCTTTTTGTTGACTGAGAAGAATGAGGGGGGGGGTTTACTAGGTTTATAAAATAAAAATTTAAATAATATTTAATCTCCGTTTAAAATGTTTAACACCTCTAACACCAAACGAACCCCAACAACTGTCATCCCTAGCGTTTTACCCCCATTCCGAACACAATGGGATATGTATCGTAGGTCAATTCGACTGTTTGAATCAGTTTCCGTTTAATTTACATTTAAATCACTATATTGAATTTTAAACGTACATTTCAAATTACCGGGGTCACATGCTAACTCTAAAAATTCCTGAAAAATATTTTCTAGCTTCGTATTGACGATACGGTCCTAACAAAACTAGTTTCGTCGAATTCTGAGGCCGTTTGAAAAATGGCCATTTTCCAGTCGATTAAAATCAACTGAAATTGGTCAAACGCGTTTTCCTTTGCCACGCTCACATATTGATTCGAAAAATTATGAAATTTGGAATCTAGCAATAACTTTACATCACGGACCCAACAAAACTGGTTTCGTCGAAATCCGAGGTCGTTTGCAAAATGTCCATTTTTAAGGGCCTGAATTCCATAGCGACTATTCAGAATTTTCAACTGGACATATCTTTTGATTTCCGCCATGAAATTTCGATTCATCGGATTCGTTGGAAAGATATCCACAATTAGATTCCATTATTTTTGGTTTCACTAAAATCCGGATTGTTTTGCACCCGATACATTCAATTGAAGTTTGAAATCGAATTATCGAACTACCGCGCCATTTTCAATTCTATTTATAATTATATATAAATATTTATATTCTAACGACGACGCGTATAATATATACGTTCGAATTATATTCAAAATAAATTTCTCGTCGATATTATTTAAAATAATTCATTTTAAATAATCAAAATTCGCTAAAATGGCCAAAATAAAAATTTCAAACTGGCTCGCATTTTACGGGTTGTTACACGAATATTAGAAATTTGAAATCTAACGGTTGGATTTGGAGTTACGTCCAAATCAAATTTGAAAAAGGTCGCTGTAAGTGCAGTTCGATGGCCATTGATGGAAATCGACTGTACGGGCCTTGCTAAAATTATTAAAAATAGTAATAATTTGTGTAAAATCATAAGAAATGATTTGTGAAGATTTGGGATGAAAAACTCCATATTTGAAAAGATAAAAATAGATTTTTATCGAAATGAACTAGTTTTGAACTAGAAATATAATTCTATTTATTTTTGAATAAATAAATTGAATTTGAAAAGGGTTTTAAAAATAACCAGAATATCCAATGATTGCATTGGAGTGGATTTGAATCGAAATTGTCTCCGGAATATTTCGATGTTGGAATTCGTGATTATACAGATGTTGTTATGGAAATTTGAAAGATATATATATATCGTTATTTCCGATACGACATTTGTTAGTCGTAGAATTCGATATTGAATATAAGCCGATATATTTTCTATTCAGAGCCTTGTATTGAATATCGAATGTGATTTGGGTTTGTCGTGAATGGTGTCTTCACTAACACTGTTCTTGAACCCAGTTGAGAAAAGATTAAATCTTTTTATTTAGATTTAATGAAGTGTACCAATTAAATAATATTTAATTGGAATTGAATTGATATTGATTTTTGGGTTTATCGTGAACAGTGTTTTAAATAATACTTGTTCTTTAACCCAATAATTAATGGAATGTGATTTTGGGTTTATCGTGAACCGTGTTTTAAATGACACTGATTCTTTAACCCAGTCGAAGATTAAAACTAAGTGGAGTTTTAATGAATCTTTAATTAGATTGAAATAATCGAAATGGAGTATCACCAGTTTTGCTCCAGGCGTTAGTTAAATCTTTAATTAGATTTGAACGTGAAATGGTAATTGAATTTACCGATAACACCGTGGTGTTAGATATGAAGTATTACCAGTTTTACTTCATGGGATGAATAGGTTGGGATTGGGAAATTAAAACCAATGATTACTTCGGTAAGGTTCGCTAATTCCGACTAGTTTTGAATTGATATTCAAAAGATAGATTAAAGAATAAATTCAGGAATTTATCTTGGATAAAATTAATGGGAACCTTTCCCTGTGAATGTGAAATTTAGAAACTAACTGTCAGTTAGCTAAGCAGAATGGTTCTCTCGATATTGATCTGATGTTGGTTTCGGCCTTCGGGGTTAATATTTGGGGAATTATTCTCTTGATTAATTTACGGTTAGTGACTAATGAATTGGAATGAGGCGTATGTTGTGTTTGTGTAACACTTTTATAATATATACGCGAGTTATTCGGAAAGACCGGGTTTATCCCATTCTGGATAACTGATACGACGATAAGTCGAAGATGAAGACGATGGTCGAAGACCGGAGGTCTTCACGTCGTTTGGGTGATTACTGATGATCTTGATTGGGCTGTACACCCAAGAAGATGGAAACAGTTGGTGATCGTCCAGACGTACTTGAAGATCGATGGATATGCGGGGTACTAGGTGCCTCCGGTTTCGTTCAGACCCAGAACGGACTTGTAAATGGACTGTGTGTCTGACATTGGATTTTAGTCCGTGTGATTGATTTCTATTAAATATATATCTGTTTGGCGGCGGAGAATTTATTCTCTTGCTTAACGCCCTTCTCTGAGACGTACGAGCTCAGGGGTTATATATTGATGGATATCAAACGCATGGAGTGAATTGCCTGTGTGGCATGCCTAAGTGGCAATTGATCGAGGCTTCTGTTGAAAAGCAAAGTCTTGTGGTGATGATCAAAGCAAGGCCTTTGTGGCGTAGCTTTGTGTAACGTTTGCTTCGCGAGTTTCACACCCGGTATGAACCAAAAACGGGAGAGGACCTCAGGGAGGGCATGCGTTTCTTTCTAGTTAGAAGTGGCGTCAGTGGTTTTACACGCCCTGACGAGTTTGACTTATGTGGTTGTTGCTGTTGCGAGGCGCCTCAGATTGATCGGTCGTTCTCGAACCGATGGAGTCATTTAGTTGGCTCATTTACGCCCCATAGGGCGGGGAAACGCATGTTCAGGGTTTAAGTTTAATCCACATCGGTGGACCGGCCCTGACGATCCAAGGGTCGATGCGCTCTGACCCTGTGGCTCGGGCTAGAGGGTCACGAAAATGGTTGAGGACTATCTTTTGCCTCGGTTCATAGACGGAAATCCAATTTCCAAATACGTGACTTTGCGGTTTTATTTGTAAACCTATATATGGCGACATAGTGGGATGGGGCGCTTATGCCGCCTATGATTGATACTTATGATTTGAAGTTGTTTTATACACTATGCACTTATAATAGTATCAAACGATTTGTTTTAAACGTATCAAGCATTCTTTGGCTGTTATAAGGGAAAACCCTATCCTCGGCTGCGTTGCATTGTGTGATGGGACCTGGGTCTTATAACAGCTTCATTCTTCTTTATTTAGCATTGCGCTGTTTGTTTTATACACTGGTATTCTTGGGAGGAAACCCGTTCCGTGTTATACGGCGTGGTCCCTTGATTTACCTAATGATTTAAAATAAAGATTAATAACTATTTTAGTTCTCACACCAGTCACATGACTGACCTGGAGTTTATTGTTTTAACCTAAACTCTGTGTGCCCTTATTTTGACACGGGCAGCTAGTAGTTTTGGTTTTGCAGATTTATATTCGCAGGATCCTGGTTTACAGCTGGAATGATATCCGGAAAGCTTTGTATCCGTATATCTCTTCTAGTTGTGTATTGTATTATTTTCCGCTGCTATGTATTTAAATGTAATTTAAATCTCTGATATTTCTGTGTAATATTCTTTTTACTCTGTATATTCTTTTATTCTGATGCGTTGTTGTAATATACAATGAAATGTTCTTCTGTATGAGTTATGTTGTGGCTTGTTCTCGAACTATCCGACGCTTTCCTTTACGGGGAAGTTACGGGTTTTTACAGTTGGTATCAGAGCTTTGGTTTACAAAGCTCAGAGAACAAGGCACATTAGAACCATACGAAAGAATTCATCAGATATTGGATTAGTAATATCCAATGGGAATGACTCGTTAGAGATAGGATCAGTAGTATCCTAGAACGAGTGTGAAGAGTATATTTTTCAAATGAAAACAATTTTTGTTTTGAAAATTTAAATCAATTATTCGTATCTGATTATCTATTTATATTGAGTTGGACAATCCAGTATATAAAGATTTTGCATATACGTCTGATCCGCGTGTATTCGAAGTTTTAATATATTGGATAGATATAGAATCATACTCTAGTGGCTCGAAGATGATTCTGATGGTTGAGTACTCATCGTCAGAATTTATATTCGTGTGACGAAGGTGTGATATCTATATATTTCCATTAGACTGGTGTGAGAACCAAAAATTAGATAGGGCCTATTGTTGTGAATTGGCATTAAAAACATGATTTTTGTATATGTATTAAAATTATGAATTTGAAAAGCTAATCAACTAATTGATTGATGTTTGTGTTGTTTGTTTATTTTTTTGCTAATTTTTAGCCATTTAGCCTAACAGAACCAAATATTGAATTATATCGAAAATTGGTTGCGTTTGCTTGCATATACATATATATCATTGAACAGGTCATAGCAAGGAGGCTAGAGCCAGAGAATAAAATTGGTTTGCCCGACAAATAGGTACATGTTTACTACATAATTTCCTGTTTTGTTTGGGTGATGATGATTTTATGAGCCTATTGGCTAGCCGCTTGGCTTTTTCTTTTTCTTTTTGAGATCTGAAGGACCGGGGAAGCTATTTGAAATTCCCCGATGCTCCCGGTGCAGGGGAGGTTATGGCGAAATTTTTCCAAAATTTAGGGTGTTAGCCAAATTTTTGAAATTTTGAAAATTCTCAGAAACTAAAGAGTTGGAGAATGGAAGCCGGATCGAGCGTAGTGTTGATTAATCAAACCACTTTTGACTTTGTTCCTTTTCGGGGACGAAAAGTTTTAAGTGGGGGAGATTGTAACAACCCGAAAATCTGGGCCAGTTTAAAATTTTTATTTAGGCTATTTTAGCGAATTTTGATTATTTAAAATGAATTATTTTAAATAAAAACAACGTGAAATTTATTTTGAATGTAATAGAACGTATATATTATATACGCGTCGTCGTTAGAATATAAATAATTATATATAATTATAAATAGAATTGAAAATGGCGCGGTAGTTCGATAATTCGATTTCAAACTTCAATTGAATGTACCGGGTGCAAAACAATCCAGATTTTAGTGAAACCAAAAATAATGGGATCTAATTGATAATATCTTTCCAACGAATCCGAATAATCAAATTTTCGTAGCGGGAATCAAAAGATATGTCCAGTTGAAAATTCTGAATAGTCGCTATGGAATTCAGGCCCTTAAAAATGGAAATTTTGCAAACGACCTCGGATTTCGACGAAACCAGTTTTGTTGGGTCCGTGATGTAAAGTTATTGCTAGATTCCAAATTTCATAATTTTCCGAATCAATATGTGAGCGTGGCAAAGGAAAACGTGTTTTGACCATTTCAGTTGATTTTAATCGATTGGAAAATGGTCATTTTTCCAATGGTCTCAGAATTCGACGAAACTAGTTTTGTTAGGACCGTATCGTCAATACGAAGCTAGAAAATATTTTTCTGCAATTTATAGAGTTAGTATGTGACCCCAGTAAATTGGAATGTACGTTTAAATTGAATATATAAAGAATTATATTTTAAATTCAACAGAAACTGTTCGAAATGATCGAATCAGCATACGAAACATATCCCATTGTGTTCAGAATGGGGGTAAAACGCTATGGACGATAGGCGGTGGGCCTCGTTTCGAGGTTGTATGTAAAAGTCAACCTTTTCAAATTAAATAATTAAATAATAAAAAAAAATATTTCCTCCTCTCTACATACCCTGCCCCCCCCCTAAAATTCATTTCAGTCGAAAATAAAATAAAAAAAAAGAAAAAACCCGCCCTAGCCCTCGATCCCGTCGCCCCTGGATGCCACCGCCCGACGCCGCTCCACCTCCGCCTCCCCTCCAAGCAGTCGCCGTCCATCCCCGACCCTCCTCCCTTGACTGCGACCCTTCCCTTCTCCTCTCTCCTCCGTTCTCTCTTCTTCTCGCTCCAGCACCCAAACCCTACAACCGAGCGCCGCCTCATCGGACACCCACCTCCGCGCAGAGACCCGCAGTTCCGCCCCCCCCCACTTCTTCTTCGATGCAGTAAGTTTTTTTACTTTACTTTATTTTATTTTTATTTTTATTTTTCAATTCTGAAATTCTAATTTTAAAAGCTTTTAAAACTGATTTGTTTAAATGTTAAAACAGTTTTTTTGAAAGATTTAAAAACTGATTTTAAAAAAGGGTTTTAAAAGATTTGAATTTTGAAAAGTAAAAGATTTAAACTTTAAAAAGAAAAAGAAAAGATTTGATCTTTGAAATGGAAAAGGCGGAATCTATATTTTTGAAATTCGATTTTTATATATTGAAAAGTCGAAATAAAAATATGATTTTTATATATTGAACTTCGAAATAAAAATATGATTTTTATATATTGAAAGTCGAAATAAAAATATGATTTTTATATATTGAACTTCGAAATAAAAATATGATTTTTATATATTGAACTTCGAAATAAAAATTCGATTTTTATATATTGAATAGCGAAATAAAAATATGATTTTTATATGTTGAAAGTCGAAATAAAAATATGATTTTTATATATTGAACTTCGAAATAAAAATATGATTTTTATATATTGAACTTCGAAATAAAAATTCGATTTTTATATATTGAAAAGTCGAAATAAAAATATGATTTTTATATATTGAACTTCGAAATAAAAATTCGATTTTTATATATTGAAAAGTCGAAATAAAAATATGATTTTTATATATTGAACTTCGAAATAAAAATATGATTTTTATATATTGAATAGCGAAGTAAAAATTCGATTTTTACATATGTAGTGAAAGCGGATAACGAAGGTGACAAAAAGGCGAGAACGAAGAAGCTTTATATCAAAGAAGAGTCAAGATGATTGGATAGCTATCTGTGAGAATTTCTCACCTTTCAATTTAATTTTTCTAGTTATATATATACTAGGATGCAGACGGTGCTTAGTAGCACCCGACACAATCGTCCACAAACCATGGACTTGTTTGTTTGGTTGCATAGCTAAGTTATATAATTTGATTTGAATTTGGTTGTTTGGTGATTTTGATTGATGTGTGAATGGCGTGGGCCTTCACTAGACCGGGGATAAGGCTAGGCCTCGTCCCGTTTCTAGTATCGTGCCGTTATGCCGCCGAAATTTTCTAAAATAAGTTAGAAAAATAAAAATATCATTTTATAGAATAAATGAATTGAATAGAAATTCATATGTCGAAATAAATGTTTTGTCGTTAAAAATATAATTTTTAACGTGAATGTAAATAAATAAATATTCATTTACAAACCAGACGGTTTGTTTATGTACACTTATTTGAAGGACATTGATTGGGTCGATAAATTGTACACATCGCCCAACTGCACAAATAAAATATTTGTTTGATTGTTTGAAACCCCACACGGGTGTTGGGATGAAATATGAAGTTCACTCATCCTGATTGATTAAATATGTCGATCGATTGATTGACAGACTGTTATAAGCGTTAGATATCTATATTTGATGCTTACACAGTGTAGTGCACTTTGGTTGATGGTTGATTATTTTTCAATGCTATTATATACATGTGTTGTATGAAAACCCATATAATTAACTTTATATGGTAATTGATTGGGCCTCATTCCAATTTAGAAAATAAAGAATATTATAAAATAAAAGTTCATGTGTTGACAATACTCATCCATTGAGATTGGTCATGTGTTGAACGAAATATTTTAGTAATAAAATTTACATCTTTATCAATATAAAATAAAAGTTCATGTGTTGACAATACTCATCCATTGAGATTGGTCATGTGTTGAACGAAATATTTTGATAATAACAACTACTTTGAAAATAGAAATTTATGAAGTCGTGTTGATTAGATTGACGCCATTTTGACGTGAACGATATTTATATCGATTTTATCGATTTCGAAATGAATTGAATTGAAAACGATTTCGAAATGAAATGAATTGAAAACGATTTCGAAATGAATTGAATTGAAAACGATTTCGAAATGAATTGAATATATAATGATTTCGAAATGAATTGAATATATAACGATTTCGAAATGAATTGAATTGAAAACGATTTCGAAATGAATTGAATATATAACGATTTCGAAATGAATTGAATATATAACGATTTCGAAATGAATGGAATTGAAAACGATTTCGAAATGAATTGAATATATAACGATTTCCAAATGAATTGAATTAAAAACGATTTCGAAATGAAATGAATTGAAAACGACTTCGAAATGAATTGAAAACGAATTCAAATTGAATTGCAAGCAAATTGAAAATGAATTCAAATTGAATTGAAATTTGAATTGAATAGAAATGAATTTTAAAACGAATTTAGAAAGAAGAATTCAATTTTGATTTGAATTGAAAAGAAAGTTGAAATAGCTTTTGAAACGAATTTTAAAATTATTTATATAATTCGTTTTAAATAGAAATCGACGAAATATATATTATATATATTATATATATAATATATTGGCCTGAATAGAACACGCCGCGCCGCGGCAGTTCGTGAATTTCGACCATTTATTTCAAACGGACATTACGGGAGATCCGACCGTCGGATTCTCCTAAAACCGGAACCGTTGGGTTCGTATCGAAAAGAGCTTTCTAACGAATATTAGAAATTTGAAATCTAACGGTTGGATTTGGAGTTACGTCCAAATCAAATTTGAAAAAGGTCGCTGTAAGTGCAGTTCGATGGCCATTGATGGAAATCGACTGTACGGGCCTTGCTAAAATTATTAAAAATAGTAATAATTTGTGTAAAATCATAAGAAATGATTTGTGAAGATTTGGGATGAAAAACTCCATATTTGAAAAGATAAAAATAGATTTTTATCGAAATGAACTAGTTTTGAACTAGAAATATAATTCTATTTATTTTTGAATAAATAAATTGAATTTGAAAAGGGTTTTAAAAATAACCAGAATATCCAATGATTGCATTGGAGTGGATTTGAATCGAAATTGTCTCCGGAATATTTCGATGTTGGAATTCGTGATTATACAGATGTTGTTATGGAAATTTGAAAGATATATATATATCGTTATTTCCGATACGACGTTTGTTAGTCGTAGAATTCGATATTGAATATAAGCCGATATATTTTCTATTCAGAGCCTTGTATTGAATATCGAATGTGATTTGGGTTTGTCGTGAATGGTGTCTTCACTAACACTGTTCTTGAACCCAGTTGAGAAAAGATTAAATCTTTTTATTTAGATTTAATGAAGTGTACCAATTAAATAATATTTAATTGGAATTGAATTGATATTGATTTTTGGGTTTATCGTGAACAGTGTTTTAAATAATACTTGTTCTTTAACCCGATAATTAATGGAATGTGATTTTGGGTTTATCGTGAACCGTGTTTTAAATGACACTGATTCTTTAACCCAGTCGAAGATTAAAACTAAGTGGAGTTTTAATGAATCTTTAATTAGATTGAAATAATCGAAATGGAGTATCACCAGTTTTGCTCCAGGCGTTAGTTAAATCTTTAATTAGATTTGAACGTGAAATGGTAATTGAATTTACCGATAACACCGTGGTGTTAGATATGAAGTATTACCAGTTTTACTTCATGGGATGAATAGGTTGGGATTGGGAAATTAAAACCAATGATTACTTCGGTAAGGTTCGCTAATTCCGACTAGTTTTGAATTGATATTCAAAAGATAGATTAAAGAATAAATTCAGGAATTTATCTTGGATAAAATTAATGGGAACCTTTCCCTATGAATGTGAAATTTAGAAACTAACTGTCGGTTAGCTAAGCAGAATGGTTCTCTGGATATTGATCTGATGTTGGTTTCGGCCTTCGGGGTTAATATTTGGGGAATTATTCTCTTGATTAATTTACGGTTAGTGACTAATGAATTGGAATGAGGCGTATGTTGTGTTTGTGTAACACTTTTATAATATATACGCGAGTTATTCGGAAAGACCGGGTTTATCCCATTCTGGATAACTGATACGACGATAAGTCGAAGATGAAGACGATGGTCGAAGACCGGAGGTCTTCACGTCGTTTGGGTGATTACTGATGATCTTGATTGGGCTGTACACCCAAGAAGATGGAAAGAGTTGGTGATCGTCCAGACGTACTTGGAGATCGATGGGTATGCGGGGTACTAGGTGCCTCCGGTTTCGTTCAGACCCAGAACGGACTTGTAAATGGACTGTGTGTCTGACATTGGATTTTAGTCCGTGTGATTGATTTCTATTAAATATATATCTATTTGGCGGCGGAGAATTTATTATCTTGCTTAACGCTCTTCTCTGAGACGTACGAGCTCAGGGGTTATATATTGATGGATATCAAACGCATGGAGTGAATTGCCTGTGTGGCATGCCTAAGTGGCAATTGATCGAGGCTTCTGTTGAAAAGCAAAGTCTTGTGGTGATGATCAAAGCAAGGCCTTTGTGGCGTAGCTTTGTGTAACGTTTGCTTCGCGAGTTTCACACCCGGTATGAACCAAAAACGGGAGAGGACCTCAGGGAGGGCATGCGTTTCTTTCTAGTTAGAAGTTGCGTCAGTGGTTTTACACGCCCTGACGAGTTTGACTTATGTGGTTGTTGCTGTTGCGAGGCGCCTCGGATTGATCGGTCGTTCTCGAACCGATGGAGTCATTTAGTTGGCTCATTTACGCTCCATAGGGCGGGGAAACGCATGTTCAGGGTTTAAGTTTAATCCACATCGGTGGACCGGCCCTGACGATCCAAGGGTCGATGCGCTCTGACCCTGTGGCTCGGGCTAGAGAGCCACGAAAACGGTTGAGGACTATCTTTTGCCTCGGTTCATAGACGGAAATCCAATTTCCAAATACGTGACTTTGCGGTTTTATTTGTAAACCTATATATGGCGACATAGTGGGATGAGGCGCTTATGCCGCCTATGATTGATACTTATGATTTGAAGTTGTTTTATACACTATGCACTTATAATAGTATCAAACGATTTGTTTTAAACGTATCAAGCATTCTTTGGCTGTTATAAGGGAAAACCCTATCCTCGGCTGCGTTGCATTGTGTGATGGGACCTGGGTCTTATAACAGCTTCATTCTTCTTTATTTAGCATTGCGCTGTTTGTTTTATACACTGGTATTCTTGGGAGGAAACCCGTTCCGTGTTATACGGCGTGGTCCCTTGATTTACCTAATGGTTTAAAATAAAGATTAATAACTGTTTTAGTTCTCACACCAGTCACATGACTGACCTGGAGTTTATTGTTTTAACCTAAACTCTGGGTGCCCTTATTTTGACACGGGCAGCTAGTAGTTTTGGTTTTGCAGATTTATATTCGCAGGATCCTGGTTTACAGCTGGAATGATATCCGGAAAGCTTTGTATCCGTATATCTCTTCTAGTTGTGTATTGTATTATTTTCCGCTGCTATGTATTTAAATGTAATTTAAATCTCTGATATTTCTGTGTAATATTCTTTTTACTCTGTATATTCTTGTATTCTGATGCGTTGTTGTAATATACAATGAAATGTTCTTCTGTATGAGTTATGTTGTGGCTTGTTCTCGAACTATCCGACGCTTTCCTTTACGGGGAAGTTACGGGTTTTTACATTTCTCTCAAAGTATGAAGAATTAAAAACATGAATCTTGAACAAATAAAAGTGAAAGTTTTGAGCTTCAATCCGGTATGGAGATGATCATGTATGGGTTCGCAGATTGGTGAGATTTCGAATTTGAAAATTTAAATTTATTTGTTGAGTTCGATGTGGAATTTATATTTGTACATTATAAAAATTCATATTTTTGATTGTATGAAATATGAATGGGTTGATTTCATTGTGATGATCTATTGTATGAAATTAGGTAGTAACACACATCATCATAATTTGATTTGAAATAGAAATATCATTTTATTGTTACGTAGAAACATTCACATCGTCATAAATTGAATTTCAATGAAAATTTTCTTTTTATTGCCAAGTAGGAATCCAAGTTGTCATATTTTGTTTATGAAAAAAAAACAGAAAAAAACTACTTTTTATCATCATATAGGAACATACATTGACATATAATTTGTTAGATGATAAAAATCAGTCCTCTATAGTCATTTAGAAACATGAAAATTGTTATAATTTGTTAGATGATAAAAATCAGTCCTCTATAGTCATTTAGAAACATGAAAATTGTTATAATTTGTTAGATGATTAAAATCATTCTTTTGTTGTCTATTAGGAACATGAAATATGTCATAACTTGTGAATTAGAATTGTCACAAAGACATATCATTTTTATATGAGATTTCTTTTTATAATTAAAACTAGTTAATGTATTTATAAATTCTTATATTTACGCTAATAATTCAAGTTGTGTTGTTCACGATTGGAACTGTTTTGGTTGTTGTTGTTATGATTAATATGTTGATTGGATGGATAATTTTTTTGAAATGAAATAAGTATAAAACAAAAATTAACATTCTTGTTACAAAATGCTGCCTTAGATAAAATTAACGTTTTAGTTAGAAATGTATATTAGAATAGAAATACATTTTGTTTAGAAATGTATATTAGATTAAAAATACATTTTTGTTTAGAAATGTCCATTTAGATAAAATAAAAAATTAACATTTTGTTTAGAAATGTCATTAGAATATGATTACATTAGAAAATATAAAAGTGGCAAATTTGTTGTATTAGAAATGTCATTAGAATATGATTACATTAGGAAATGTTGGCATTAGAAACAATGATCACATTAGAATATGTTTACATTAGAAAATGTTATATTAGATAAATCTAATGATTTTGTTAGAAATTCGTTATGAAAAATAAAAATAAAATTTTCATTAATGTTATATTAGTACAAATTGTGTCATTTTGTCATTTATGTTATGTTAGAAAATAAAATTGGTCATTAATGTTATATTAGTACAAATTGTGCCATTTTTGTTATGTTAGAAAATAAAGTTGGTCATTAATATTATACTAGTACAAATTGTGCCATTTTTGTTATGTTAGAAAATAAAGTTGGTCATTAATATTATACTAGTACAAATTGTGCCATTTTGTCATTTATGTTAGAATTCAATTTAGAAAATGAAAGTTGTCAAAATAAGTTTTTTTTTTATAAAAAAAATAGTACATTAAAAATTTATCTTTTTAATGTAATATAAAAAAAACATGAAAGGAAATTTAAGTTGTTGACGCTAATGAAAATCATTTCTTGGATTATACTTTTGCACACCAATAATGTAACCTTTTATATGCTAATGAAAACAAGATTATCATTTATTGAATTCAATAGTTGTACATTAAAAATGCCACCTTTAATATGTTATGAAAATAAAATAATCATTTTATGTAAGGGTACATCTCTATATGAAAAAGAAACATATTTATATAAAAGAAATATGTTTATGTAAAAGTACATATTTATGTAAAAGTACCTTTTTATGTATAAATAGGTTACATTAAAAGACTGGGCTTTACTGTTACAATAGAATGATTGGAATATATAAAGAGCATTTTTGGTATGAGGGTTATTTTAATAAAGAACGTTTAAAAAAAAATTCAATAAAATATTTATAATTATAATGATTAATTAAAATTGTACTTGGATACGGAGTTAGGTCACATTTGTGATGGAAGTCTGCCCGGACCCAACCGGCATATCCAGCAGCCACAAATGTTGGGCCTAATGTGAGAGGTCCAAGTGCGCAAATACAAATTGGGCCAAGACACGAGGTTAAGCCCAACTTGTGGGAGAAGTCTGCTCGGAACCGACCGGCATATCCAGCATCCACAAGTTGTAGGCCTAATGTGAGAGGTCTGACCCATATTAAAATATAAATGGATAACTTAGAAATTGACGTTATTTTCACACCGTTATGTGTTAATAATGAAATGAATATTTTCACCTCCAAGTTTGTTATAAAAGAAAGTTACTTTTTTAATAAAATAAGATAAGGTTATAAAAGTTTTACATTTTTCTTAATGTAAATATTAGAAAAGTTATATTTTTCTTAATGTAAATAAAAGAAAAATAGGAAGTTACATTTTTATATGTAATTAGAGAAATATAGAAACTTACATTTTTCAATGTAAATAAGGATGAAATAGAAAATATTTTTTTTTATATGCAAATGAAAAGGATTGACATTTTTCAATGTAATCAAAGGAAATAAAAGAATGATTAGGAATTTATATTTTCCAATGTAAATAGAATATGAAATAAAGGTTGCATTTTCAATATAATAATATATTGAAGTATAAGTTTACATTTCTCAATGTAAATAAAGTAGGAATAGAAATTTACATTTTTCAATGTAAATAATAAGATTAGAAATTTACATTTCTAAGGAATAGATTTTCATTAGAAAAATAATGAAACCAAGTATACATTTGGTGTAAATTGGAAAATGGAAGAGTAAAATATACATTGTTATGTTTAGGATGTGAATGTAAAGTAAAAATAGCGATAGATCGTTATAAATTATTAACAACGATATGAAATGGTTTTCAAATTTATATATGCGAGAGTTATTGGAAAGTCCGAGTTTACTCTCATTCCAAATAACGATACGACGTTCGAAGAATTGAGGACAGCGATTGAAGACCGACGATCTTCACATCGAATAGGTAACTAGTGTTGAGGCCCTTGATTGATTTGCTCCCAAAACGGGGCTAAAATGGTAGTTATCCGGACGTAGTGCTGATTTGTACGGATTTGGCTTTCGCTCAGACCCAGAGCATAAGCTTATAAATGGAATGTGTGTCTGACATTGTACTCCTTTATATTGTATTTATTGATTTTCTGTTGAATGTATGAATGTTTGGTGGCGGAGAATTTATTCTCTTGCTTAACACCCTTTCATATATTTCGGAAAAGGATTGGTAGTGTGATATGGAGTGACGATGTGGCATGCTAAGATGTATATGATCAAGGCTTTGTTCAAAAGCAGGCTTTGTGGGATGATCAAAGCATAGCCTGTTTAGGCATAGCTTTGTGTATAGTGTGACTTCGCGAGCCTCACACACCGACGGAGTCTAAAACGGGAGAAGGGAACGCAGGGAGAGCAACACGTTTCTTTCTAGCTAGAAGTGGTGTTTGGGCTTTAACACGGCCCGGCATTTTACTTATGTGGATGATGGAATGAGGCGCCTCGGATGATAGGTCCTATAGGATCGGGAAACGTGTGTTTAGGAATAACTAAACCGCAACTCGTATGATGGACCGGCCCTGCAGCTATCCAAGGGTTCGCTGCGGGGGATCCTGAGGCATTAGCTAAAGTGTCTCGAATCGGTAAGGAGCTCCTCCCTAGCCTTGACTCATGATGGAAACCCAATTTCCAATACGACCTCATGCGGTTTTGATTATATTACTAGTATGGAAGCATAATATTATGGTATCTATGTGTCCTAGGATTGATACATTATGATTGAACTGTTTTTGAAAACATATATACACTAATAATAATATCAAATCCGTTTTTATCGTATCAAGCATTTTTTACCATTATAAGGTAAAACCCTATCCTCCGGTTTGTGTTGCATTGTGTGTTGGGACTTGGGTCTTATGATGGTTTCATTTTTCCAAAAAGCATTGCGTTGTTTTACGATTTACTTATTGTTTGTTTTGTCACTTTAAGTTATGCACGGCAACCCATTGGAGTAAACCCGTTCCGCGTTAGCGGCGTGGTCCTTGGATTTGCTTTATTACTATTAGTTAAATTAGTTAAGAATTCTCACACCAGTCCCATGACTGACCCGTTGTTTGTTTCCACCTTTGCAAACTCGGGTGCCCTCTTTTCCACACGGGCAGTTGAGTAGTTTGTCTACATGTTCTTATCTCGAGCAGGATTCTGGATTGAAGCCTAAAGCTGTGTCCAGAGCATAGTTGTCTTCCGCTGCCTTAAGTACTTTATTTCCGCTGTATTGTATTAAAATATTGTAATTTATCTTCCGCTGTAATTTTATTCCAATGTACTCTGTTATTTTGTACTCTGATGTAACATTATTATGATGTTTATAAAAGTCTGTTGTTGTTCTGATGTGTTGTAGCCCAAAGTAAGCGTATCCGGCGATTTCCCGTAAGGGCAATTTTCGGGTCGTTTCATTTTGGTATCAGAGCTTTGGTTAGCTCAAAACCTTTGGGGTACAACTCATTAGAACTGAACAAAGGACTCATCAGAGATTGGATTAGTAATATCCAATAAGAATACTCATTAGAGTTAGGACCAGTAGTATCCTAGAATGAGAAAACTCATTAGAGATGGGGTTAGTAATACCCTAGAATGAGTCCAGAGTGATAGGCTTATAATTAACGTATTTGTGATTATATATAATCTATTTTAGAAAATATGATTTTTGAATATATAAAAGTTATATTTTGAAAGTTAATCAACTAATAAAATTATTTAAACCAATGGAGAAAATATATATATAAATTAGTTAGTTAATTAATCAACTTTTAGCTTCGTTCCTTTTCGAGGACAAAAAGATTTTAAGTGGGGGAGACTGTAACAACCCTGAATTTTGGAGCTAATTTAATTTTTTTTTTAAAGTTATTTTAATGAGTTTTGGCTATTTAAAATAATTTATTTAAATAATAACGGAAAAGAAAAAAATCAAAAATGTCATTTTGTGATTATACATTGGATGAAAAAAAATAAATGTTCTTTATTTTAATACTAGGATATATAGAAAAATGTGAACATGTTAATTATACTTTTATACGATAATTAGACTGCATAGAAAATGTAAACAAATAGAAATATCCTTTCATATGTCACTAGTATTCATAGAAGAATGTGAATATATAAAATTTATTTTTATATGTCATTCATGTCAGCACAAATTTTGTCAATTATGTTAGGAGTTAAATTATGTCATTTATGATAGAACATACATTTACCATTTATGTTATACATGTTGTATTAGTATAAAAATGTCAAGCTTGTCGTGTTAGAGATATAGAATAAAAATACCCTTTGTGTTAAATTATGTCATATTAGAAATAAAACATAAGAAAAGAAAGGATTACATTTCTTTGTAATGTAATATAAGGATGGAAAAATTTATATTTTTATTGTAATATGAAATATTAGAAAAGTGAAGACAATAAATATTATATTTTTTTTGTAATATAAAACATTAGAAAGTAGGTAGACAATGGAAATTTCATTTGTATGTAAAATGTGACATTGGATAAGAAATTATATTTTTTCTTTAATGTAATCAACAGAAATTAATAGGATTTTAAATCTTAGCAAGTCAAAACATAAGAATGAATTTTCTAGTAAGTAGTTTGGACTAGATTGTATATAAATTGAAATTAACAAATTTTGTAAAGGAGTAAATATAGAAATTTAGAAATAAGCATATACGTAATAAGTATGTTAAAAATATATATATTGATACTATATCCATCCAAAAACACAAGTAACCAATGCTAGTTATTATTAATATTAGGTAAACGTTAAATGTAGTTTTGAATTTGAAACATTCTCCGATACTTATGCATATTAATTAACGTTACCTATAATAAAAGGAGAATTTACAATTGTAATCGTTGGTGTTAATGCAGATAAATGTGGAAATAAATGGTAATGAAGCCAGAAAGGTTGCAATTAGTACAAATGAGAATTAAATGATGTAACTCTGAATTAGGGGAAATTAATATAACAAATATATACATATATATACACACACATAATAAAGAACTAAAATAAATGACAGTGTAATAAGTGGAAATTACAATAAATTGGAACAACGAAATAAAAAGGGATTGGCATAAATGTTATTTATTTGAATGTCTATTGCTTTAGAAAAGGTGAGCATTGTGGTTATTAATGACATACGGTAGTTATGGTAATTAAAATAAATGAGGATATGAGTGGGAACCACTGTGGTAAATACTAAGTCCAATAAATCCCCTTAAAACAAATAATAATCTTACCCTAGCTAGGAAGGTCTGTCGTTAGGTCTGAATCAGAGCTATTAAAAAAATATTGGATTTAAGTGTAAAATACACATTAAAATATTATAAAAGAATGGAAACTTCATAAAACCCTAATTCTAATTATACAGTAGCCGCCACTCTTAACGTATGAATGGCCGAAGCGATTCCTTTTTCCCTTATTAATTTCTCTCAAAATATGAAGAATTAAAAACATGAAACTTGAACAAAATCAAAGTGAAAGTTTTGAGCTTCAATCCGGTATGGAGATGATCATGTATGGGTTCGCAGATTGGTGGGATTTCGAATTTGAAAATTTAAATTTATCTGTTGAGTTCAATGTGGAATTTATATATGTACGTTATAAAAATTCATATTTTTGATTGTATGAAATTTAAATGGGTTGATTTCGTTGTGATGATCTATTGTATGAAATTAGGTAGTAACACACATCGTCATAATTTGATTTGAAATAGAAATATCATTTTATTGTAACGTAGAAACATTCACATTGTCATAAATTGAATTTCAATGAAAATTTTCTTTTTATTGCCAAGTAGGAATCCAAGTTGTCATATTTTGTTTATGAAAAAAAAGAAAAAAAATTACTTTTTATCATCATGTAGGAACATAAATTGACATATAATTTGTTAGATGATAAAAATCAGTCCTCTATAGTCATTTAGAAACAGGAAAATTGTTATAATTTGTTAGATGATAAAAATCAGTCCTCTATAGTCATTTAGAAACATGAAAATTGTTATAATTTGTTAGATGATAAAAATCAGTCCTCTATAGTCATTTAGAAACATGAAAATTGTTATAATTTGTTAGATGATTAAAATCATTCTTTTGTTGTCAATTAGGAACATGAAATATGTCATAACTTGTGAATTAGAATTGTCACAAAGACATATCATTTTTATGTGAGATTTCTTTTTATAATTAAAACTAGTTAATGTATTTATAAATTCTTATATTTACGCTGTAAATTCTAGTTGCGTTGTTCACGATTGGAACTGTTTTGGTTGTTGCTGTTATAATTAATATGTTGATTGGATGAATAATTTTGTTGAAATGAAATAAGTATAAAACAAAAATTAACATTCTTGTTATAAAATGCTGCCTTAGATAAAATTAACATTTTAGTTAGAAATGTATATTAGAATAGAAATACACTTTGTTTAGAAATGTATATTAGATTAAAAATACATTTTTGTTTAGAAATGTCCATTTAGATAAAACAAAAAAATAACATTTTGTTTAGAAATGTCATTAGAATATGATTACATTAGAAAATATAAAAGTGGCAAATTTATTGTATTAGAAATGTCATTAGAATATGATTACATTAGAAAATGTTAGCATTAGAAACAATGATCACATTAGAATATGTTTACATTAGAAAATGTTATATTAAATTAAATCTAATAATATTGTTAGAAATTGGTTATGAAAAATAAAAATAAAATTGGTCATTAATGTTATATTAGTACAAATTGTGCCATTTTGTCATTTATGTTATGTTAGAAAATAAATTTTGTCATTAATGTTATATTAGTACAAATTGTGCCATTTTTGTTATGTTAGAAAATAATGTTGGTCATTAATATTATACTAGTACAAATTGTGCCATTTTTGTTATGTTAGAAAATAAAGTTGGTCATTAATATTATACTAGTACAAATTGTGCCATTTTGTCATTTATGTTAGAATTCAATTTAGAAAATGAAAGTTGTCAAAATAAGTTTTTTTTTATAAAAAAAATAGTACAATAAAAATTTATCTTTTTAATGTAATATAAAAAAAACATGAAAGGAAATTTAAGTTGTTGACGCTAATGAAAATCATTTCTTGGATTATACTTTTGCACACCAATAATGTAACCTTTTATATGCTAATGAAAACAAGATAATCGTTTATTAAATTCAATACTTGTACATTAAAAATGCCACCTTTAATATGTTATGAAAATAAAATAATCATTTTATGCAAGGGTACATCTCTATAAGAAAAAGAAACATATTTATATAAAAGAAATATGTTCATGTAAAAGTACATATTTATGTAAAAGTACCTTTTTATGTATAAATAGGTTACATTAAAAGACTGGGCTTTACTATTACAATAGAAAGATTGGAATATATAAAGAGCATTTTTAGTACGAGAATTATTTTAATAAAGAACGTTTAAAAAAAATTCATTAAAATATTTATAATTATAATGATTAATTAAAATTGTACTTGGACACGAGGTTTGGTCACATTTGTGGTGGAAGTCTGCCCGGACCCAACCGGCATATCCAGCAGCCACAAATGTTGGGCCTAATATGAGAGGTCCAAGTGTGCAAATACAAATTGGGCCAAGACACGAGGTTAAGCCCAACTTATGGGAGAAGTCTGCCCGGAACCGACCGGCCTATCCAGCATCCACAAGATGTAGGCTTAATGTGAGAGGTCTGGCCCATATTAAAATATAAATGGATAATTTAGAAATTGACGTTATTTTCACACCGTTATGTGTTAATAATGAAATGATATTTTCACCTCTAAGTTTTTTATAAAAGAAAGTTACATTTTTAATAAAATAAGATAAGGTTATAAAAGTTTTACATTTTTCTTAATGTAAATATTAGAAAAGTTATATTTTTCTTAATGTTAATAAAAGAAAAATAGGAAGTTACATTTTTATATGTAATTAGAGAAATATAGAAACTTACATTTTTCAATGTAAATAAGGATGAAATAGAATTTTTTTTATATGCAAATAAAAAGGATTGACATTTTTCAATGTAATCAAAGGAAATAAAAGAATGATTAGGAATTTATATTTTCCAATGTAAATAGAATATGAAATAAAGGTTACATTTTCAATATAATAATATATTGAAGTATAAGTTTACATTTCTCAATGTAAATAAAATAGGAATACAAATTTACATTTTTCAATGTAAATAATAAGATTAGAAATTTACATTTTTAAGGAATAGATTTTCATTAGAAAAATAATGAAACCAAGTATACATTTGGTGTAAATTGGAAAATTGAAGAGTAAATTATACGTTGTTATGTTTAGGATGTGAATGTAAAGTAAAAATAGCGATAGATCGTTATAAATTATTAATAACGATATGAAACGGTTTTCAAATTTATATATGCGAGAGTTATTTGGAAAGTCCGAGTTTACTCTCATTCCAAATAACGATACGACGTTCGAAGAATTGAGGACGGCGATTGAAGACCGACGATCTTCACATCGAATGGGTAACTAGTGTTGAGGCCCTTGATTGATTTGCTCCCAAGACGGGGCTAAAATGGTAGTTATCCGGTCGTAGTGCTGATTTGTACGGATTTGGCTTTCGCTCAGACCCAGAGCATAAGCTTATAATTGGAATGTGTGTCTGACATTGTACTCCTTTATATTGTATTTATTGATTTTCTATCGAATGTATGAATGTTTGGTGGCGGAGAATTTATTCTCTTGCTTAACACCCTTTCATATATTTCGGCAAAGGATTGGTAGTGTGATATGGAGTGACGATGTGGCATGCTAAGATGTATATGATCAAGGCTTTGTTGAAAAGCAGGCCTTGTGGGATGATCAAAGCATAGCCTATTTAGGCATAGCTTTGTGTATAGCGTGACTTCGCGAGCCTCACACACCGGCGGAGTCTAAAACGAGAGAATGGAATGCAGGGAGAGCAGCACGTTTCTTTCTAGATAGAAGTGGTGTTTGGGCTTTAACACGGGCCGGCATTTTACTTATGTGGATGATTGAATGAGGCGCCTCGGATAATAATTCCTATAGGATCGGGAAATGTGTGTTCAGGAATAACTAATCCACAACTCGTATGGTGGACCGGCCCTGCAGCTATCCAAGGGTTCACTGCGGGGGATCCTGAGTCATTAGCTAGAGTGTCTCGAATCGGTAAGGAGCTCCTCCCTAGCCTTGACTCATGATGGAAACCCAATTTCCAATAGGACCTCATGCGGTTTTGATTGTATTACTAGTATGGAAGCATAGTATTATGGTATCTATGTGTCCTAGGATTGATACATTATGATTGAACTGTTTTTGAAAACATATATACACTAATAATAATATCAAATCCGTTTTTATCGTATCAAGCATTTTTGACCATTATAAGGTAAAACCCTATCCTCCGGTTTGCGTTGCATTGCGTGATGGGACTTGGGTCTTATGATGGTTTCATTTTTCCAAAAAGCATTGCGTTGTTTTACGATTTACTTATTGTTTGTTTTGTCACTTTAAGTTATGCACGACAACCCATTGGAGTAAACCCGTTCCGCGTTAGCGGCGTGGTCCTTGGATTTGCTTTATTACTATTAGTTAAATTAGTTAAGAATTCTCACACCAGTCCCATGACTGACCCGTTGTTTGTTTCCACCTTTGCAAACTCGGGTGCCCTCTTTTCCACACAGGCAGTTGAGTAGTTTGTCTACAGGTTCTTATCTCGAGCAGGATTCTGGATTGAAGCCTAAAGCTGTGTCCAGAGCACAGTTGTCTTCCGCTGCCTTAGTTACTTTATTTCCGCTGTATTGTATTTAAATTATTGTAATTTATCTTTCGTTGTAATTTTATTTCAATGTACTCTGATATTCTGATGTAACCTTATAATGATGTTTATAAAAGTCTGTTGTTGTTGTTCTGATGTGTTGTAGCCCAAAGTAAGCGTATCCGGCGATTTCCCGCAAGGGCGATTTTCGGGTCGTTTCAATTTGAGTCTTTTTGGTATGGGACACATTCCCCATTTCTAAGCCTTAGGTGCATGCATGATTACACCTAATTTGATGACTAACCTACTTACATATGATAGCATTTTATTTGAAAATGCTAGTGTATTGTAACAACCCGCATTTTCAGAACTAATTTTAAATTTTGATTCAAGCTATATTAAGGAATATGCAAGTATAAATTCGTTATTTTGCAATATAAAATTTGAGAATAATTCTAAAATTATTTTTTATCTTTTATTTGGCTTAAAACGAACTCAGTAAAATTATTAAATTGATTTAAAAGCTTTGTTTTGAAAATTTCGAAAATTCGATTTTGAAAATCAACGCATAACCCTTAAAAAGTGAAATTTTGCATATGAGCTCAGAATTCGACGAAATAAATTTTTTTGAATTCATAATGACAAATCATTGTCATGTTCCAAAATGCGCGCCGAACGGAGTTAGTATGTGGCCGTGAGAGGCAAAACCATTTATTCAAAAACAAATAGTCATTTTACAAAGGAACATTATTGAGACGATCTCAAAATTCGATTTCACATTTTTTTCCGTATTTGTATTGTCTAATAATGGTTAAATCCAAAAGGGCATGATTTTTGGAGTTAGCGTGTGGGCGTGCAAGAAGAAATTGTGCGTTAAAATCGCATTTTTGAACATTATTTGAGCATCTTTGTGAATTTTAAAGGATGGTGAAACCACTCGGAATTTAACGAAACTTGTTTCATTGGACACGACTTCACGTCTACTATGTCGTGTTCGAAACCCGCGGCAATCGAAGATCGTTTGCAGTCGGGCGGTTGAAGAGAAAAGGAGACGAAATCTCTTATTTAAGTTCTTTTTTCTCCTACCTTCCTTCATTATTTTCTTCATATCTCTTCCTCCTTCTTTCAAAATAAATGGTGACCACCCCCAACCCTTGCCGCCGGCTACCATGCTCCTCCCACGCCGCCTCTGGTCAGCCCCTCCTCCTCCTCTCCTCTCTCTCCTCCTCTTTCCCTCTTCCAAATTTCAAAACACTACACCTAAACCCCCCCACCACCACCCACACACTTCCGCCGCCCAGTTAGGCCCTGCCGCCACCTCTGGCCAACTCTCCTCCGGCCGTGGGCCCCACATGGCCAAAACCCCCTATTTCTCCAAAAACCGTATTTGCAAATAACCCTCTGTCACTATTACGTCGATAAATCTCAAACCGTGTATTTATAGCCAAAACTCCACAATGACAAAGTCGTAGAGCACGATTTTCTCTTCGATTTGGATATATGAAAGTCAAATTTTGGAGTTTGGAGCTGTTCGAAAAACGCGTCCAAAGTCCGCGGACTGCTACTGTTTTTCGCGATATCCGGCGAATTGTTGCGTTTTTGGAAGAAGGTCCACTATGAAAAAGTTGTTTGGAATGGCGCGTTTGGGCAAGGGACAAAGTTTGGTAAAGATTAGAGGTCGTATGCAAATTCTAGAGCAAAAGAGGCGAATTCAAGTGCAGGAAACGACAAAATGGCGAGCGCGCAACATGATTTTCTACGTACGAAGAGTCGCGGCATTTGGTCTAGCTTAGGGTGAGAACTCGCTCATTAAATAATTTTGTTAAGTTATTATGTAGCGGTTAGTCAGGCATTTTAGGTTGCAAGTTAGAAATTGCATCATGTAGTGATATTATTCCCTTTGGAGTTCAACTCTTGAACTATTAACAAATCCCCTGCATTAGAAGCATAGTATGGATATTAGCGACACTCGCATTTCATACAATGTGGATAGTCACTTGTGGCGCCTTAAATTGCATTGGATATTGAGTATTTATTTATGATTATGGTGTATGTGAATGATGGTTGATGATGATATTGATTGTGTATGGCGCAAGCCTAGTCAGGAGAGGGGTAATGCATAAACATTATTCCGGTGCTACAAAATAGCTCCGTTATAATGGCGATTTTTTTTTAAAACCCCACACGGGTATTGGGATGATATTTGACATACACTAATCCGTTGTATGTCAATCCATTGATTGACAGACTATTGTGAGCACTATTTATTTATTTTAATGCTTATATAGTGGTAGAATGCACTTCGGATGTTGCTTGGATGGTTAATGATTATTTGTCATTATTGTTGAATACATGCGATTTATGAAATCCATATAACTAAAATTATATGGTATTTGATCGACTCACATTCCAATTCAGAAATAAGGAATATTTTGATATAATATTCAATGAGGAATTAAATTATGATTTTGATGTCCGATTTTGGATGGACACAAAAATATTGAAATGTGAAACCGAGTTAAGTAGTTAAATGCCATTTTAACTCGAATAGATTTATCAATCGATTTTATTTGTTTTATAATGAATACGAAAAGTAAATGGATTTCAAAATTAGATATTTTGAAAATATTGTTGTTGTGACATTATACTAGTAATGAATATTCAATTTTGATTTAAAATTGAAATGGAAGTTGGAATCCTTTTTAAAACGAATTTATAAAATACGTTTTGAAAAAGAAATCAATGATATATGTATATATTATATATTTAAATGACTTGAATAGAATGCGCCGCACAGCGACCGTTCGCGAATTTCAACCATTGACTTCGAATTGATGTAATGGAAGATACGACCGTCGGATTCTCCTAAAATTGGAACCGTTGGGTTCATATTGAATAGAGCTTTCAAATGAATATATGAGATTTAAATTTGAACGGTTAGATTTTAAAATACATCCAAATTAGTTTTGGAAAAGGTCGTTATGAATGCAATTCAGTGGCCGATATTGGAAACCGACTGTAAGGGCCTATTTTTAAATTATTAAAAACATGAATAAATTATGTAAAATCATAATTAATTATTTGAAATGATTTTGGGCGAAATATTCCATGTTTGTAAGGATAAAAGATATTTTTTATCAGGATAAGTTGTTTTACAACTAGAATAGAGAAGGAAGGAAATGATAATGGGTTTTGAAATAACCAGAGTTTTCCAACGAATAAATTGGAATGAATTTGAATGGAAATAATCTTTGGAATATTTCCGATATTGGATTCCTTAATTATATGGATTTGGTTATGGGAATTTGAAATATATAGATATCGTTATTCCCAATATGATATTTATTGGTTTCAGAATTTGATATTAAATATAAGCCGATATTATTTCTATTCATAGCCTTGTATTTAATATCAAATAGGATTTTGGGGTTTGTCGTGAATGGCGTCTTTAATAACACCGTTTTTAAAACCCCGTTGAGAAAAGAATAAATCTTTTAACCAGGTTTAATGAAATTTTCCAATTAATTGATATAATTGGAATTAAATGGTAATGATTTTGGGTTTTATCATGAATAATGTTTTAAATAACATTTGTTCTTTAACCCAATTAACAGTGAAGTTATGATTTGGAATTTATAATCTTTTAGTTAAGATTTATGCAAATTTTTCAAAGTAAAGTTTTCTAATTTAATATATTAAATTGGAATTGAATGGAATTCGATTTAGTAATAATCGAGATGAGCTTCTGTGAAGGAAGACCGTCTCTATATATGGAATTTAAAAGGCTTTGTCGTTATTCCATTTATATTATTGGTCTGATACGGAAATTTATATTGATTATATATTGATCTGTTTTCCGTGAAGATTCCATAGTTAATGGAAGATGATTTGGATTTATCATGAACTGTGTTTTAAATAACATTGGTTCTTTAATCTAGTTAAAGACAAAATTAATTTCTTAAAATTGAATAATCATTACAAAATGATTTTCGGAAGATTAAAACTAAATGAAGGTTTAATAAACCTTTAAGTAGACTAAAATGAGAATGGGATAACTAAATTTATCGAATCCATGAAATGATCGAGAATGGAGTACCACTAGTTTTACTCCATGCGATAGTTAAATCTTTAATTAGATTTGAACGCGAAATGGCAATCAATTATACCGACAGCATCGTGGGGCTAGATATGGAGTACAACCAATTTTGCTTCATGGGATGAATAGATTGGGATAATAAAAGAAATGATTAGTTCGGTGCGGATTGATAATCACGACTAGTTTTGTAAACCTTAATTTGGTTGAGTATTGTTAAAAGATAAAACAAAATCGTTTGAAATTGATATCCAAAGGAATATTAAAGAATAAGTTTAAAAGAACTTATCTTTGGTAAAATTAATGGGAACCTTTCCCCTAAGATGTGAATATTTGAATAAAAGAATATTCTGAGTTGGAATGAGGCGTACGATGTGTTTTTATAGCAATTGATTATTGATTATAAAATATGCAAGTTATTCGGAAAGACCGGGTTTAGCCCATTTTGAATAACTGATACGGCGGCTAAAAGTCGAAGATGAAAACGGTGGTCGAAGACTGGAGATCTTTACATTGTATGGATGATTACTGATGTATTGATTGGGCTGTACACCCAAGACAAGGTAATATGTGGTGATCGTCCAGATGTATTTGGAGATCGACCGGATATGCACGGGCCTCTCTTCTGTATTGGACATATGGGACCAGGAATAAGGTGCCTCCGGTTTTGTTCAAACCCAGAACGGATTTGTAAATGGACGTGTGTCTGACATTGGATTTCATTCTGTGCTAATTTATTTCTATTAAATATATATCTATTTTCTATTGCTTAGTACCCTTCTCTGAGATGTACGTACTTAGAGGTTATATATTGATAGACAACAGTTGCATGACATGAATTGTCAGTGTGGCATGCTGATATGAAAATGATCAAGACTTTTGTTGAAGAGCAGAGTCTTGTGGTTGATGATCAAAGAACGACTTTAATTAGCATAGCGTTAAATCGCGAGCCTCATACCCGGTATGAGTCAAAAACGGGATAGTGACTGCAGGGAGTGCACGACATTTCTTTCTAGCTAGGAGTGGTGTCATGGTATGGAGCCCAGACATTTTTACTTATGTTGATGATGAATTGCGAGGCGCCTCGGATATTGGTCGCTACTGGCCAAATGATAGGTCCGATAGGACCGGGAAACGTGTGTTCAGGAATAATTAATCCACTAAAGTAAGTGTGGACCGATCTTGAAGATCCAAGGGTTTCCCAGAGTGTGTAATACTGAGGCATTTGCTAGAGTGTATCGAATCGGGAGGAGCCATCCCTTGCCTCGACTCATGGATGGAATCCAATTTCCAATACGCGACTTTTCGGTTTTAGTTGTAAACCTATGTATGGCGGCATAATATATGGTACCTATGTCGTATATGATTAATACATTTGTATTTGAAGTTGATTTTGAGACTATGCACTTATAGTAATATCAAAATGATTTGTTTTATTGTACCAAGCATGTTTGGCTATTATAAGGGAAAACTCTATCCTCCGACTTGCGTTGCATTGTGTGATGAGACCTGAGTCTTATGATAGCTAAATTTTCCAAAAAAGCATAGCGTTGTTTTATTATAAACTGAGATTCATCTGGAGTAAACACGTTCCATGTTATACGGCATGGTCTCATGATTTCCCAACTTTTAAAGTAAAGATTTAACAACTGTTTTAGTTCTCACACCAGTCCAATGACTGACTCGGAGTTTATTGTTTCTACCTAAACTACGGGTTCCCATATTTTCCATACGGCCAACTAGTAGTTTTGGTTTTCGTAGATATTTCTTTTCTAGGATCTTGGATTATAGTTGGAGCTATATTTGGAAAGCTTTATATCCATGTATTTCCTTCAGTTGTGGTAGTTGATGTATTTCCCGTTGTACATTATATTTATACATATTATATTTTCTACTGCTTTGTAATTTTTTAAATCTTTGATATTTATTTTCCGCCGTATATTATTTATTGATTCTCTGATATTCTTGTACTTTGATGTAAATTGTTGTAATATCAATGAAATGTTCTACGATTTGTGTTCTTATGCGTTGTGTTCTCAAAGCAATCCGAGCTCCCTCGTCTCCTTCAGGAACTGGGGTCAGTTTGGTATCAGAGCCTTGGTTTACAAAGCTCTGGAACAAGGCACATTAAAACTAAACGAAAGAATTCATCAGAGATAGGATTAGTAATATTCTATAAGAATGACTCGTTAGAGATAGGGTTAATAATACCCTAGAATGAGTTTGAAGAGTATTATTTATAAAAAAGCGAATTTTGTTTTGAAGATTATATTCTATTGTAAAGATTTAATTATTTTATTTTATACTAAATTTGGACTATCGAGCATATGAAGATTTTGAATACATGCGTAATTAACGTGTATTTGAAGTCTCAAATATGCTGGATAGATATATATTCACACTCTAGTCACCCGGGGATGATTCTGGTGATGTCCGGACATCTTCAGTATCTATGTTCGAGTTTCGAAAGTGGGATATCTATATTATTCCAATTGACTGGTGTGAGAACCAAAACTTAGATAGGGTTATTATTTGTAATTTGGCACTGAAAATATGATTTTTGGGTATATAAAAATTATATTTGAAAAGTTAATCAATAAATTGATTGCTGCTTGTGATGTCTGATTAGTAGTTTGATTAATAAAAATATTGAAACAATAAAACCAATAAAAGAACGAATGATAAGTAAAGCCAAATCGAATCAAATATTGAATTAAATAGAAAATTGATTGGAATTACATACATATACATGTATATATATTTGTTGAATGTTATGGATTTACTGTTGAGTAGAGAATTAAATTGCGTGCCCGACAAACAGGTGCACCTTAATGAGTTGGTTGCGCAATTTTATTATTATATAAACTCATGTGAATGAAATTAAATGCGTCGTGATTGTTGTTCTATGTGAGATTATAAACCATGTCATAGGATAGCAACAAATAAATTATGAACTACACTGCATGGCATACTACATGAAGATAGAATATCATATCATATTCCATATAAGCATTTGGCGCTTAAATGACGAGGTTTGGATTTTCATACGTGCGAGATGCTTGTATGACGATGATTGAATTACAGGTTGAACCGAAGATTGATTATGGACTTAATTAAGGAATACATGTAACGGTGGGGGCAAGATTTAGTAAAAACCATACATAGGTCTGGAGATGACAAAATTCACGTCTCTCTTGTTTTTAGATACAACACATGGATTATATTATTTCCAACACTGGGGCAAGGTCTAAGATTTCGACTTTTACACGTTCTCCCTTATACACAAATAAGTCACAAAAATTGTGTATGCTTTTATTTGATTTATTGGGTGCCTAATACGGCCCAATAAAATTTTCAAACCCTCCCCATACAAAGGAGGTTATGGACAAATTTTTCGAAAATTTAGGGTGTAGCCAATGAAAATTATTAGAAACTGAAAAGTTGAAAAATGAAAGCCAGAATGAAAGTTGAGTTGGTTAGTTAAACAACTTTCATCTCCGTTGTTTTTCGAGGACGAAAAACTTTTAAATGGAGGAGATTGTAACAACCCGTATTTTCGGAACCAATTTAAATTTTTTATTTAAGCTATATTAAGGAATATGCGAATATAAATTGGTTAATATTGCAATATAAAATTTGAGAATAATTTTAAAATTAGTTTTTATCTTTTACTAGGCTTAAAACAAACTCAACAAAATTATTAAATTGATTTAAAAGCTTTGTTTTGAAGATTTTGAAAATTCAATCTTGAAAATCAACGCATAGCCCTTAAAAAGTGAAAATTTACATATGAACTCAGAATTCGACAAAATAAATTTATTTGGATTCATAATGACAAATCATTGTTGGGTTCTAAAATGCGCGTCGAACGGAGTCAGTATGTGGCCATGAAAGGCAAAACCATTTGTTTAAAAACCAGGCTGTCATTTTACAAAGGGACATTATTGAGATGACCTCAGAATTCGATTCCGTCTTTTTTTTGGATTCGTATTGTCTAATAATGGTTAGATCCAAAAGAGCATGATTTTTGGAGTTAGCGTGTTGGTGTGCAAGAAAAGTGCGCTAAAATCGCATTTTTGAACATTATTTGAGCATCTTTGTGAATTTTAAAAGATGGTCAAACGAACTCGAAATTCAACGAAACTTATTTCGTTGGACTCATCTTCACGTCTACTATGTCATATCCAAAATCCGCAGCAATCGGAGATCGTTTGCAGTCGGGCGGTTGGAGAGAAAGGGAGACGAAATCCCTTACTTAAGTTGTTTTTTCTCCTTCCTCTCTTCATTATTTTCTTCATATCTCTTCCTCCTTCTTTCAAAATAAACGGGGGCCTCCCCAAATCCTTGCCACCGCTGCCATGCTCCTCCCCCACCTCCACTGGTCAGCCCCTCCTCCTCTTCTTCCTCTCCTCTCTCTCCTCCTCTTACCCTCTTACCCTCTTCCAAATTTCAAAACCCTACAACTAAACACCACCACAACCATCATCGACCCCACCACCACTGCTCGCACCCTTCCGCCACCCAATCAGGCCCTGCCGCCGCCTTGGCCAACCACCCTCCAACCATAGGCCCTACATGGTCAAAAACCCTCTTTCTCCCAAAATTCGTATTTGCAAATAACCCCTGTCACTATTTCACCAATAACTCTCAAACCGTGCATTACTAGCCGAAACTTCACCAGTGCCAATGTCGTAGAGCATGATTTTCTCTTCGATTTGGATATATGAAAGTCAAATTTTGGAGTTCAGAGCTTTCGAAAAACGCGTCTAAAGTCCATGGACCTACTGCTATTTTCGCGATTTCCGGGGAATTGTTGCGTTATTGGAAGAAGGTCCACTAGAAAAAAGTTGTCCGGAATGGCGCGTTTGGGCTAGAAACAAGTTTGGTGAAGATTGGAGACCGTATGCAAATTCTAGAGAAAAAGAGGCGAATTCAAGTGTGGGAAAAGATAAAATGACAAGCGCACAACATGATTTTCTACATACGAAGAGTCGCGGCATTTGGTCTAGCTTATGGGTGATAACTCGATCACTAAATAATTTTGCTAAGTTATTATGTAGCAGTTAGTTAGGCATTTTAGGTTGCAAGTTAGATATTGCATCATGTAGTGATATTATTCCCTTTGGAGTTCAATACTTGAACTATTCACAAATCCCTTGCATTAGAAGCGCCGTATGGATATTTGCGATAGTCGCATTTCGTACGACGTGGATAGACACTTGTGGCACCATAAATTGCATTGGATGTTGAGTATTTATTTATGATTATGGTGTATGTGAATGATGGTTGATGATGATATTGATTGTGTATGGTGCAAGCCTAGTCTGGAGAGGGGTAATGCATAGACATTATTCCAGTGCTACGAAATAGCGCAGTTATAATGGCGAATTTTTTTGAAAACCCCATATGGGTATTCGGATGATATTTGACATACACTAATCCTAATATTTAGTTGTATGTCAATCGATTGATTGACAGACTGTTGTGAGTGTTATTAATTTATTTTAATGCTTATACAGTGGTAGAATGCACTTTGGATGTTGATTGAATGGTTAATGATTATTTATCATTATTGATGAATACATGCGATGTATGAAATCCATATAACTAAAATTATGTGGTATTTGATTGAGTCACATTCCAATTCGGAAATAACAAATATTTGATATAATATTCAGTGAAGAATTAAATTGTGATTTTGATGTTCGATTTTTGATGGACAAAAAAATATTGAAATGTGAAGCCGGGTTAGGTAGTTAAACGCCATTTTAACTCGAACGGGTTTGTCAATCGATTTTATTCATTTTATAATGAATACGAAAAGGAAATGAATTTCAAAATTGATATTTTGAAAATATTATTGTTGTGACATTATACTAGTAATGAATATTCAATTTTGATTTAAAATTGAAATGGAAGTTTGAATCGTTTTTAAAACGAATTTATAAAATATGTTTTGAATAGAAATCGATGATATATATATATTATATATTTTTAAATGGCTTGAATAGAATGCGCCGCGCAATGACCGTTCGCGAATTTCAACCATTGATTTCGATTTGATGTGACGGGAGATCCGACCGTCGGATTCTCCTAAAAACTGGAACTGTTTGGTTTGTACCGAAAAGAGGTTTCAAATGAATATATGAGATTTAAATTTGAATGGTTAGATTTTAAAATACGTCCAAATCAGTTTTGGAAAAGGTTGTTGTGAATGCAGTTCGGTGGCCGATATTGGAAACCGACTGTAAAAGCCTATTTTTAAATTAATAAAAATATTAATAAATTATGTAAAATCATAATAATTGATTTGAAATTATTTTGGGTGAAATATTCCATGTTTGTAAAGATAAAAGATATTTTTATCAGGATAAGTTGTTTTACAACTAGAATAGAGAGCAGAAGGAAATGATAATGGGTTTTGAAATAACCAGAGTTTTCCAACTAATAAATTGAAATGGATTTGAATGGAAATAATCTTTTGGAATATTTCAATATTGGATTCCATAATTATATGGATATGGTTATGGGAATTTGAAAGATATAGATAACGTTATTTCCAATACGAAATTTGGTGGTTTCAGAATTTGATATTGAATACAAGTCGATATTATTTCTATTCAGAGCCTTGTATTTAATATCAAATTGGATTTGGGGTTTGTCGTGAATGATGTCTTTAATAACACTATTCTTAAACCCTGTTGAGAAAAGAATAATTTTAAGATTTAATGAACTTTTCCAATTAATTGATATAATTGGAATTAAATGGTAATGATTTTGGGTTTTATCGTGAACAATGTTTTAAATAACATTTGTTCTTTAACCCAATTAACAGTGAAGTTATGATTTGTAATTTATAATCTTTTAATTATCATTTATGGAAAATTTCCAAGGTAAAGTTTTCCAATTTAATATATTAAATTGGAACTGAATGGAATTCGATTTGTTAATAATCGAGATGAGCTTTTATGAAGGAAGACTATTTCTATATATGGAATTTAAAAGGCTTTGTCATTATTCCATTTATATTATTCGTCTAATATGGAAACTTATAGAAATTATGTATTGATCTATTTTCCGTGAAGATTCCATAGTTAATGGAAGATGATTTGGATTTATCGTGAACTGTGTTTTAAATAACATTGGTTCTTTAATCCAGTTAAAGATAAGATTAATTTCTTAAAGTAGAATAATCATTAAATAATGATTTTCGGAAGATTAATACTAAATGAAGGTTTAATCAATCTTTAAGTAGATTGAAATAAGAATGGGATAACTAAATTTATCAAATTCATGAAATGATCGAGAATGGAGTACCGCCATTTTTACTCCATGCGATAGTTAAATCTTTAATTAGATTTGAATGTGAAATGGTAATCAAATTTACCGATAGCACCGTGGGGGTTAGATATGGAGTACTACCAGTTTTTCTCCATGGGATGAATATGTTGGGATTGGGATAATAAAGGAAATGATTACTTCGTATGGCTCAATAATCCCAACTGATTTTATAAACCTTAATTTGGTTTAGAATTGTTAAAAGATAAAACAAAATCTTTTGAAATTGATATCCAAAGGAAGATTAAAGAATAAGTTTAAAAGAACTTATCTTTGATAAAATTAATGGGAACTTCCCCCTAAGATGTGAATATTTTAATAAAAGAATATTCTGAATTAGAATCAGGCGTATGATGTGTTTTTATAGCACTTGATTATTGATTATAAAATACACGAGTTATTTGGAAAGATCGGGTTTAGCCCACTCTGAATAACTAATGCGGTGACTAAAAATCGACGATGTAGACGATGGTCGAAGAACGGAGATCTCCACACCATATGGATGATCACTTGATTGGGTTGTACACCCAAGACAAGGTAATAAGTGGTGATCATCCAAACGTACTTGGAGAACGACTAGATATGAGAGGGCTTCTCTCCTGTATTGGATATATGGGATGAAGAATAAGGTGCCTCTGGTTTTGTTAAGACCTAGAACAGACTTGTAAATGGATGTGTGTCTGACATTGGATTTCATTCTATGCTGATTGATTTCTATTAAATGTACATGTGCTTAGTGGCGGAGAATTTATTCTCTTGCTTAATACCCTTCTCTGAGACGTACGAGCTTAGAGGTTATATATTGATAGACATCAGTTGTACAACGTGAATTTTCAGTTTGGCATGCTGAGATGCAAGTGATCAAGACCTTTGTTGAAAAGGAGAGTCTTGTTGTTGATGATCAAAGCTCGACTTTAATTAGCATACCTTTGTGTATAGCGTTAATTTGCGAGCCTCACACCCGGTATGATTCAAAAATGGGATAGTAACTACAGGGAGTGCACGACGTTTCTTTATGAATCGCGAGGCGCCTCGGAAATTGGTCACTACTGGCCGAATGATAGGTCCAATAGGACTGGGAAACATGTGTTCAGGAATAATTAATCCACTAAAGTAAGTGTGGACCATCCCTGAAGATCCAAGGGTTGATCAAAGTGTGAAATCCTGAGGCCTTTGCTGGGGTGTCTCGAATTGGGAAGAGCTATCCCTTGCCTCGACTCATAGATGGAATCCAATTTCCAATACGCGACTTTTCGGTTTTTAGTTGTAAACCTATGTAAGGCGGCATAATATATGGTACCTATGTCGTCTATGATTGATACATTTATATTTGAAGTTGATTTTGACACCATGCACTTATAGTAATATCAGAATGATTTGTTTTAAACGTACCAAGCATGTTTGACTATTATAAGGGAAAACTCTATTCTCCGGCTTGCGTTGCATTGTGTGATGGGACCTGAGTCTTATAATGGCTATATTTTCCAAAAGTATAGTGTTGTTTTATTTTAAACTGAGATTCGTCTGGAGTAAACCCATTCCGTATTATACGGCGTGGTCCCATGATTTCCCAACTTTTAAAGTAAAGATTTAATAATTGTTTTAGTTCTCACACCAGTCTCATGACTGAATCTGAGTTTATTGTTTCTACCTAAACTCTTGGTGCCCATATTTTCCACACGGGCAGCTAGTAGTTTTCGTTTTCGCAGATATTTCTTTTCCTAGGATCCTGGATTACAGCTGGAGTTATATTCGGAAAGCTTTGTATCCATGTATTTCCTTCGGTTTTGGTAGTTGATGTATTTTCCGTTGTACATTGTATTTATACATATTATATTTTCCACTGCTTTGTAATTTTTAAATCTCTGATATTTATTTTCCGTTGTATATTATTTATTTATTCTCTGATATTCTTGTACTTTGATGTAAATTGTTGTAATAGCAATGAAATATTCTACTGTTTGTGTTTTGATGCATCGTATTATCAAGCAATCCGGACTCCCATGTCTCCTTCAGGAACTGGGGGATTCCGGGTCGTCTCAGGTATGCTATAATAACATAAATGAAGTGATGCGGAAAGGTTTAGTAAATACGCGTTTGAGCAACTAACTATGACAAAAGCTGATATATATTTCTTTATTAGTGTATTTACAGTCACATTCTATAGTTTTAAACAAACTATTTATTATTTAAACCAAATTCAATTTAAAAATTATATTTAAATTACCCAAAATCATATATAATTATTTGAAATTGTAATTTTCAAATTGCTTAAAATACTGGTTCACAACATACATCGCAAATTTTCTAAGGCAATCCTAACATTTCACTAGTCATATCAAAATTTTAATTCACCTAAATAAACAACGTTAGTCATGAGTGAAAAAACCCACCTTTTGCGGCAAAAAGAATCACGAAGCTAACAGACACTGAAATAGATACAAGGACGATTTCACCTAGCAACGACAAACACACCACAAACTGGTTTATGTACATACACACACATATATGTGTATACATGTACATATATTCAACCAGAATTTCATGAGTATAATTCCTAACCTTATGACTCGATCAAGCACGGCAACAAAGTAACAAACCCAAACAAGCTTGTGACAACACAATCCACAACTACGACTATGAATCATAAACTAAAACTACGAAAAAAATTCAATTTGAATACAAGGTGAATCACAATTATGAAAATGTATATATATTAATATTAATATTTATATATATAAATAAAGAGGTGATATGTGCAAATGGTTTCAGCCAGAAACCAAACCATTCAGCTCGTACTAAAAGCGGGATTAGGACCAGTAATTTAGGATTGTGAGACTATGAGTGTAGAGGGATTTGAGCCACATGCAGGTGGAGGTCAGAGTCTTGGGTCATGTTTGAGCGTGATGTGGGTAGTACATGCCAGAGAGTGTTGGGTTTGGATCTAATTTAAACACCAAAACTCGTTTTTATCCTCTCTCTTTTCTAAACATGGTTCTTCTTCAGTGGAGTTCATGGGTGCTGGAGCGATTTTCAAGCGATGTCAGGTTTGGTTGGTGGTGGAAGCGATAGGGCTAGTTGTAAAGCGGGAGGTTTTGGTGGTCAAGGTGGTTATCGTTTGGGGGGAGGAGGCGATCGGGAATCAGGGAGATTGATTCGAAGGATAGTTGGATTCAAAGTGGGTGATGGCGCTCAGTTTAGGTGGCGATAGTAATTCGATGGCAATTGGCCTAGATGGCGCAATGAAGGGAGGTATGGCTGGTGAACTTGGCATTTTAGGCAGATTAGAGAGCCAAAAGAGGAGAAAACAGAATAAGAGCTTAAATTTTTATTTGATCTAAGAGGGGTAATAGAATCAGGTTATGTTTTAACTTTGTTTTATACTTTTGCTTTCTCTGTTTTTTTCTTTCGTCTGGTTGAATGAAGAGAAGTAAAGAAGGGGTGAATTGAGTTGGGTTTGGAGATTAGAAACGAAACACACGTTTCAGAACACCTGAGGTTTTTATACATGTTGATTTTTTTCCTCTTTCTTATATATATATATATATATATCCTAAAAACAAACACAAGCACACATATAAGCAAATAGGGGTGAAGATGCACAATAAACAAATGTTGTCTGTTTTGTGTGTTTTTGTCCTGAAATTATTTATTTGAACCAAAAAAAGTTTGAATTTCATGAAACAAAAATATTGTTCTTTTTAAAATACAGTCTAGTATTTTTAGCGAAAGAAATGCCAAAATTTTGATAACATTTTAATTTTTAAGGATTCATTAATTGTTTAGTTAAATTAATGCGAATGAAACAAATTTATGTAATTTACTATGAAATTTATTTCTTTGCTATATCTAATTGAATATATCGCAAATGTTAAGTTTCATAATTTAAACTTTAACTTCAAATATAATACATCATTTATCTCTGCTACAAATTGAATTAACACTTCCATACTTATTTGCCTTCTAAATATAAGTATTTTAAATATAATTACATTAACACTTCCATACTTATTTGCCTTCTAATAGGATATACAAAATTGAAATGTCTTATTTATTAGAAGATATTCATCATTTCTATTACTATATATAAACCTATGAATTTAACAACTTAATTTATTCGCTTATCTTGGTATATTAGCCATATATCATTTATTTACAAGTTCCCATCATATAGATCTTATTCGTAAAAATTTCTTTTACATAGAATCTTAAGTTTTAAAACACATTCTATTCCAAAATACCTTAAGAATAGTTTATTCTTATATTATACTAACTTAATCCACTTAATTAAATAAGTCTAATGTAACGACCCGGTGAAATTCGACACTCGAATTTCAATAATTTTACATAATCCTGCATACACTTGCCAAAACCCAAGTACCAAAAACTGGGATAGTTAATAGAAAGAAATTAAACGGTGAGAAGTAGAAAGAAATATTAGAATAGTAGAAGAAGACTAACACTACAGAATCAGAGTAGAATAGAATCTCATAGCGGAACGAATAAAATATAATATATCAAAACTCTTTACTTAAGAGAAAACTGTATATATATATATATATGATTACAACATCAGAGTGCACACTAGCTCAATACAACACACACAACAAAAATAAATTAATACTAGAAATTACAGGTATAAGTCTCGACTCCAGTTCCTCTCCTGAAGCTTGAAGAAAAACCTAATCTGGAAAATATACTTGGTCTGACCCAAGCATATTTTGAAGCAAAGAAAAAGCAACCCATATCAGTTTGGAATACTTTCAGTGATAAATTCACATTACAAACAACTTGCTTAACTTTAGAAAATCCTTTGAAATAATGGAACTCTTGTAAGACACGACCATACATAAATATGGCATGTGTTTTTAACTTACGATAACCATATCACTTTTTATATCAAAATCTAGTGATATTATAATAATGTCTATTAAACCAAAAATAAAATAGGAATATAGTCAAAAATTTTGCATCTCACTTTCCAATATAGTTGGTTTACATATAAAAAAGTATGGCTTGTATTGGTGTTTGGATTTCCAACATGGCAAGGTATGGAACCACCTCCCAATCAATGTTCTCTAGAGGGAAAACATTGTGGTTCAACAAGAACATCTTGTAACCTGGCTACACAAAGCCGTCCGCTCATTCTACTTGAGTGTATCGAATATATTGTCACCCATGGTTGGGACCAGCAACCGTTTCCCGTAAGCATACAAAAGTGACAGAAGAAGAAATAAATGAATTTTCTCTTGATGCTGACAATACACTATAATGGGAATGACTCGCCGCCTCCCCGATTTATGTCAATTCTCGGTTGACAGGGCTTGCAGTCACGATTACCTTATTAGAACTTCACATTAACTTTGAATGCCACATTGTCAGAATTATTAAACGACTAATTGACGTACACGAAAATACTCTAGGTGTTAACCTAAGAGAAGGTGTCTTCTCCGCCACTAAACATAAGTACGTTTGAGGGAATCAATGTACATATTCGTTTGGAAATACTTTGTCAAACATTCATCCATACAAGTCATCCAGCAACAGGATGAATAGAAGGCACCCTCCTACTGCATCCTATATAGGAATCACTCCATGGAACATTAGCAAGTAGTACTTGCAATCCGTAGATTTCAGTCACGACAGAGTCACCATCGTAACTCTAGTTGCACTTTAGAGAAATGCATCTAGCAGTTCTTCCGCTCATGAAGCTCCACGATCTTAAATCTCATAAACATCCTTGCAAATTACTCTTCGAACGCAAAGTCAGTTCGAAGTGTTTTTGGATCTAGTTGTCATCCCGGTCTCTTCGAACTATCTCGTCAAAAATCAAATAGGAGTATTTATTTGTAGTCGGGTTTTTAACTATCAACTCAAACAGTACTACCAAGTATATTAGCAGCTTAGGTCCTTTTAATTTAAAACCATTCATTAAAACCATTTTATCGATTTAAAATGGATTTCATAACTTATCTGGTTACATCTCAGATTTTTAATGATTGACTAATTAGTTTATTTAATTATTTAAAAGTTGATTTGGATATTTAAATGACTTTAATTAAATAATTTTGATTATTTAATTAATATAAAAATGGAAAAATAAATTTAATTTTCTAAATAGTCGGAAATAAGTTGAATTTGCAATATTGTGTGAATTGGATAATTTAAGAGATTTAATTGAGTTTAATTTCGAGTAACGAATTTATTTATAAACGAAGTTTGAACATATTAAAATTTTAATTTAATTATAAATGAGACCGTAGCGGCGCGGTAGTTCATAATATTATATTTTGAACTTCAAACAAATATATAGAATTCATTATAAGTTGGATTTCTTTAAAACAAGAAATGTTTGGATCTATTGAATTATCTATTTCCATTGAAAGAGAAAAATCGAGATTTCGTCTTGTAGATTTTGAGTTATGTCCAAATCAAATTTTTAGAACGTCGCTATGAAACCGTTTGCAAACCATAATGATTTATTTAATAAAATAAATCAGATTTTAACTAAATTGCATATCGCTTTAACTTGAAAATACACTATCAAGTTTAAAATTCAAGCAAGATTTATTTGGAACAAGATTTATTTGGAAGTTATATAGAATTCTAGTTGAATATATATGAAATGATAATAATTTGTTATTGATAGATTTGTTTATTTTGGAATCAATTTATATTATATCAATTCATTATGGAATTTATGAATAACCAATTTTCAAGCGACCTCCCTTTTCGACGAAACTAATTTTATTGAATCCATAGTGATTAATTATCGTAAGATTTTCAATTTCTCGTCAATTGGAGTTATTTTATGACCTTGCGCAATATAAATGCGAATTATTTAACCGTTTGAAATTATAAAGGGAGTTTTACAAATAGACTCGAAATTTGATGAAACTAATTCCATTGTATTTGGAATATTAAATTATTGTAAGATTACGATTTTCATCACGATCGGAACTCGTATGTGGTAGTTTTTTCATGTTAGTTTGTGTGTAAGTTTTGTGTAAATTAAATAATAATAAATCAATCAAAATTTAATCAAATTCTAACCTAAGCCTAATCTGTTTAATCTAACGCAACCTAATGTCCTTTTCATTACATGCCTAAGTTTTAATTTTCTTCTCTATGCTAAACTATAATGTATAAACGCACATGCCTATGAAAACGACATGGATCTTATCCCTTCCTTCCTCTATATATATAACACACGCATGCAACCTCATTTTGGTTTGAGGAAGAAATTACAAAGTTGAAGATTTTCCATGGCTTTGAAATTCGAAACAAGCTAAATACTCCTCTATTAATTATGAAACGAATATATTCAAGCTTTTTCGGGATTTCTCTCCATGATGGTATAAACATTATGCAACTCGACGCTTCTATTCCAAACTCGAAAATACCAAAAGCCTCTTAGGGCTAAAATTTTTGGAAACTAGAAGTGTTGATTCGGGTTTTGAACATTGCATTTGGGTTTAGTGTTAAAAACCACATCGACATATTTTTTTGGCAATTATAACGATGATTCGGATTGCACGTTTTCCTGTAGCCATTCTAACGGCTGATCGACGCAATGTAAATATCGAGTACGGGTTAATGGAGATTGAGTGGGAATCGAAGAGGGGTCGAAGAGAAGAAGTTTGGATCTGGCCTTGCGTGTTATGCTGGATTGTAGAGGGAGAATGGAAGCTCGAAAGTTTTCATAGTAGTGAAAATATATACAAGAGCAACAGGTTTTCTTTGAGCGATTGGAGAATGCACAGTTCATCATGGGTATGGCGGTGTTGGGATGAAATGTGGTGAGGCCCAAATAAATAAATATAAGTTTAGTTTTAGTTTAAATAGTGTATAAACTTGTAAATATAATATCCCACTCACACGATGTCAGGTTGACGAACCGTCTATCACATTGGAATCATATGGACATAGGCTACGCAATGAAACTAGTTTGGAGTGATTTGGAGCTCGTTGGAATTTCAGAGGAATTAAAACGCCTGATTCTTTTTATAGGCAAATAAATTGTTATTCAACGATTAATGAACCAAAGTGAGTAAACTCACCAACTCCGTCCAATTTTATACTGTTATAAATGTAATTTGATGTTGATAAACGATGAGTGGATGTTGTGTTATGATTGTTTGGGCGAATTGATATGTTATTATCAACTATTCCTATTATATATAAGTTATTTAAGGTTGGTAGCTGGAAATTCCTGCACATTCTAGCAGATGAGACCCTACACGCCCCGCATAATAGCGGATGCCCTTCTATATCATGATATTCTGTCTTGAAGTGAAATTGGTATTATTTATGCATTCTAACATTTGTGGATGTCTGAATATTTGAATAGCACTGGCCCTGAGTATTGATATTTAAAATATCATGAAAATGAATCTGGTTTTTTAAAAGAGAAAACTATTTTTCAAAATAGAAATGAAATTTTGAATGGAGTAGAAAATAATAACTTGCTTTTATTAATAAAAACAAGTAGTTTAATTTATAAACAATGTTTATAAATGAAATGGAATAATTATCATTGGATAATTTGGGAATGTAAATTTAAGAATGAATTTAAAGGAAAATTGTAAATTAAATCAAAAAGGAAACGATGAAATTTATTATGATGTTCGAAATGTAAATGGAATTTAAATAAATCCGTAAAGATTTATAATTGTAATTCGACTATGTCAAATCTTATAAAAATAATTTATTTTTAGAAATTATGTATTATATAAAATAGAACTTGACAATGAAATTTATATATGGTTCGAAACCGATAATTTATATTTAGACGTGAAGTCGTTATGAAGTTTTAAACTTATTAGATAAAATCGACCAGAAGGTTGGTGTGTAAACAAGATTTGATAATGAATTGGAATGTGATGAGAAGTTAGAAAATGACTCAATAGATGGAATTTGAACCTGTAATAGTATTTATAAATAAAATCAAGATTGATTTGATCAGACGAGTCTAGTTTCCTCTAAAGGAATAATATTCATTTTAAAGTGAATAATGGTTTTAAAAGCAAATGTTTAGTAGTTTGGAATGGATATAAAGGAAATTGGTAAGGGTTTAGAAATAATAAATTCAAAGATGAATTCAGAATGAAAGGGAAATTCAGTTGACCTGAAATGGTAAATTTATTGCGATGTTCATAACATTAATTGAATAGAGATTATTCGAAAGAGAGTTATACGTTGAAATCTACTATTGATTTCAGGAAAGTACTATTTAGTTTACGTTATAATCGAGATTTAATTAATTAATTATTTATTTATTCAAATTAATGAATAAAAGTTATATTTTAAGATTTTATATCTCCGAACATGGTTTATAACCATATTGTTATAATCAGCGATTTCTCTAAAAGAAGTGGATTCTTAAGTTGAATCTGAGAGTTGCATGAGCGATGTTTTGTTGGTATTCGAAATTGTGAACTTTGTCCATTTCAAAGCTAAGGATGTTGTTCAATTAAGGTCTGATAGGTAATTATACCCTAACTTGATTGACTTAATTATTGACTAAGGGTTGTTCAAGGTTCGGTAGCGAGAATTGGTTAGAGATGCAGGTAGTTAATGAATATTATGGTTTTTAGCTGTTGTTACAGTGCACGACATTTGTTTAAGTCTAAGTAAATGAGTTTTGGAGATTTTTTCTATGCATGGAAAATAAAAATCAGTGAAATAAAGATGGAAATGTTTCCCACTATAGAAATGAATATTTCTAATTATAGAAATGAATGGATCAAGAAAGATGTGAATTTATGGAAATGTTTTCAGATGTTAATAATGTGTATTTTCTAAATACAGGTAATTAAGAATTAGCGGATATATGGAAATGTTTTCTGGAATACAGAAGATAAATAGTTTGTGGAAATGTTTTTCTAGGATCATAAGAGACCAAACGAGTTTTGAGAATTATCCAGGGAAAGATACGAAAAATGGAAAAAACTGACAAATTGAGAAACGATAACACTACAATAGAAATTGTCTTTTATAGAGGCCTACAACCGCTATGAATAAGAACTATAGCGGTTTCATAACTACTGTATATGAACATGTTATAAAAACTGCTCAATATTTATAACACTTTATTTACCGCTATTAAAGATATAATTTGACATCGATGCCTAGCCTTTATGTTATTCTATTACAGTAACTCATTTTCACTGCTATAATAAATCAAAATCTCATTCAAAGGTAAAATATTTATAATACAGTTTTGCCGCTATAACATATGTACTCAATATCAGATATGTGACACTATTAATTAAATGTGTTATAGTTTTACTAAACCCTTAGGCAACTCATTTTTACCGCTATTACTTCAGTATAATAGCTCATGTTTGCCGCTATTATACCTCTAAATCTCAATAAATTTGAGATTATTAATAACATAGTTTTACTGTTATAACATATATCTTTGATAGCTACTATCGGACGCTACTAAATTAACATGTTATAGTCTCTCTTTATAGCTCATACATTTTAATAATACCAATCAATTGAATCTTCATAACAAGTTAAAGTTGAACACACAAAATATACTAATAGCAACTAAAATATCAACTAACAAAAGAAATGCAATATATATGTTTTCAATTTCCCTTGATGTCAACTTGAGTACACAAAATACAAAACATAGTTCATATTGTTGGTTAACAAAACAAAAGACACAAGAAAAGACATCCCCATCCTGCTAGACAAAACAGCCCAAACCTGCTAGACAAAACACCTCAAACAACTTGGCACTCCGTCTTACTTTCATTGCCTCATCACTCTTTGTCGGCCAGTATACAACAAAAACAAATCATTGATGAGAAGAAAAATATAAGAACTATGTGAATTACACGGCAATTCTTTCATAATGCATATTTGTAATCTCACATTACAACAAAAATTTCCAAATTAATATATGAACTAAGTGGACAGCCTACCGAGTGCCCGCTCAGTGGTTTTTCCAAAAGATAAACAACAACCCGAAACTGGTCCAGACTCAACCACAGGTACAACAACAGGCACCACAACCAATGATTCAGCACAGAAGAACACTTGCAATCTATACTGAAAAGTTAAGAAACTGGCTTTTGTGATGCAACGATCTTTTATTTGACCAATTCCTATAAAAGTTTCTGCTGGTAGTATCCACTGTAATTATTTCTAAATATAGCTGCACTGAAGCCTCTAAGCATGCAAAAAAGAGTAGTAAAAAAGAAAAAGGAAATTTCACGCATTCCACAACTAATTTCTACTGGTAGTGTCTACTCTAATTATCAATTATGGTCCCATGTAAGGCAGTCTACAGGTAATATCTACTGGTGGTAAATTATGGCACATAATTTGGTGCAGATGTCAAGGTTCCAAAATAAAATCCAAATTGCATACAGTAAAATTCAAATTTTATACGGAAATAAATTTCAAACTGCAATTTCCACTACAGAATACTGAAATTAATTTCAAATTGCATACAGTAAAATTCAATTCGGTTCTATTCCTCTCGCATTTGATTGGCTTAATCGCATAAAAATTAATATATGTTGTGAATTATAAAATTCACATATAATGGACTCAATTTGCAATAGTGTCAAATATTTAATATACAGTTCTATTGTTTTAACTCACTAAACAGAGCACATACAATCCAAAAATTCAAGTAATTTTCAAGTTTCGTCGTTGATTGGTTGGGGTAATTTTTTTATATATTCGCGTTTTCTATATCCATATATTCTATACGTATTTTTTAAATCAACCGTCTTCCTTTTGGCTTCACTGTTAGTTTTTGTATCATATAGAATTTGTAACAACTTGTATACGAAATTAATTCTCACAAGTATAACATGCAGGGTAACATATAATTCTCCAAACAGAACAAATATATCCTTGTTGATCATACATCACCTGCCAAATTACTCTAATGTGTTGGCTTAACCGGGTTGATGTTTGCTAATTGTTTAATATGCTTTTCTATTTTTGTATTTCATTTTCTGATTATTACACGAAATTAATAGCTCAGCCACTATGTCCTAGATATTCAGCATTATTGGTTTGATCGATTCAAAACACAACTTCCTTTCTTTTGAAGGAAAAAAATTATTTGTTAGTACAACAAATGATAACTTGAATGTTCAACCTTCTATTTGGCAATTATTGCTTAAACTTCACTGATTAGCACAGAAAATTGACAGCTTATCAGCCATTTTGTATTTTTTTCGACTATATCAAAGGAAAAACTAGATGTTTTGATCCCATCGTTGTACTTTTGGAAATAAAAAGGATCAGAAAAACTAGATCTATTATGTAAACATGAACATATACGTAATTTTCGATTACACACACATACATGAGGGATGCGCCTATGTGTGTATAATATAAATGTATACTAATGCAGAATATCCACTTCAAGTATGTATGCTTATTGGCTTAAATAGTTATTATTTCGTTGTATGCTTGATTGAAGGAACTAACTAACCAACCTGTTGTGTGTTTAACCAATGTCGGACAAAGCACTATAGGTGGATGAACCAATATATATTGCTAGTATGTGTGACCAGTTGATAACTTGCGTGGGGGACTAATTGGAGTAATTTAAAGAACCAGCCTAGCCCGCGTAAAATGCATGTTTTACATTCACATTTTAAAAATCAAGAAACAGTTGATGGTATTACAAAACTGAGTTCCAGATTAACACGGTTCATGATTTCTTTCCAACCGTAGAAGAATAATATAGTAAAGAACATACCAAGGCTCACTAGGCCCAACGCAACTCATGGGGTTTATATTGACCATCATCCTTTTCACTTTACTACTTCCTTTTTGTATCCTATAGAATTAGAACCAACTTGTGCAATAAATTTATTGTTAAGAGTACAACTTATAGCAACTGGGTATTCAATATATAAATCGTCAAATAGAACAAACAGATCCGTGTTATTCGCGTTTTCCATATTCATTTTCTATCGTAATAAAGTGTGTAAATTATCGTAAAATTATAAATCTTTGCTAATGATACCATTTCTATTCAAGTCGGATGCAAATCCGAACTTGCTATACCTACGCGGATGTGAATTTTGTATTTTACTACCCTGTCCCGATCTGTATTTTATTTTTTACTAGCCTAACCCAATCCAGGCCTAACTCAGCTGCTAATAGAATCAGATATGGTTTACCAAAATCTGATTTGGTTAGGGTACAGTCTAATTATAAGTTTTCGTGAATGTACATTTTATTTGTTTACCATTTTGTTTGTCTGCATGCATCTAATGTGGATTTGTCTACGTCTCCGCGTAGTTAAAGATTTGCTGAAGTATCGTAAAATTTTTGCTATGCCCCATGCTACTTTTCTACTTCTCTATTTTGATTTAGTTTTAATCAATTGTACATCCGTTTTAAACTCAATTATTTTTTGCTCCATTCGCTAAATAAGATTTTTTAGCACATACTTTACCAAAGCTAATGTACATGGTTGATTTAACTGGTCTTTTTTAAAAATATTATAATGACTGATGAGGTCATGAAAACGCTTAAGCGTGCATTATGAAAATATGGAAATGCATATACTTTGAATTTGAACTCACATATGCCAAATCGAAACAAGGGTCAAGTTGATGACTTTTACTTCTCGGCACTTGCAGACGATGATGAACTTCTTCCAATATCTGACGAAATATACGCAGATGAACTTCAACCTCAGGAAGTCCTCTCTTCCTCATCAACTTCCTTCATCAACAAAAACATCGCGTCATCTTCAACAACAACAACAATAAAAAAATAGCAATGCTCATCATCATCACCGTCATCAAGCACCATAAAAGTAAAACCAGAATAATCATTCTGCAAAATATGCATGGAAATATGATAATGACTGACGAGGTCATGAAAACGCTTAAGCGTGCATTATTAAATTATTAAAATGACCGATGAGAAGGTCAAAGTGGCGAGACATAAGAGTTCAATGAAGGTTTAACATGTGAAGTTAGCTTGAAAGCATTAATGTTTTGCATGAGCATGCGAAAGATTTTTGAATGGAGTTCAAAAATAAAAAGAAATGTTAGAAACTTATGTCTATTTTATTAGTTTATCCACTGTGTATTAACTTATAAAAAACTTGTGGATTAATTTAATAAAAGTCAACATGTGGATTAACTAATAGAATTTGCGGATGGAAATAAAAATTACCTAAAAAAGCAGCGAACTAACTAATTATTGGCTGATAACTACCAATTTATTATTTCCTTTTTTTTTACTTACATTGTTTTTCTTGGTACTTTTTCTCTCTCTGGAAAACTGATCAGTTCTAGCATATTTTGATTTATAGTAGTAAGCTTGTTCAGAATAATTACTAAAGCTTTGGATTTAAATTCCTACTTCGAATTTGATTGTATCATAATCCTTTGGCTACGAAAAAAAATCAGATTCCTAAATGCTTTTGCTAAAATGGTAAAAACAAATGAAGGGTACCAAGAAAGGAGACAATAAGTTACTTAAGGCTGATAACATGGATTAGATTCTTAACCCAGACTATTTGACACGAAAATTTCTAACCTCTGAGTGATTCAGTAGCATTCCTTACTTTCCATTCGCAGCCTTCACAGTCCATCTTCACCTTAAGCTCAACTGTCTGGCATTTACATGAATCCGAGCATTAAATATGATCAACCTATTACTGTTTCACATACATGCATGTCATGCAAAAAAAATTACCTCAAAATAGCATCACAATCGCATACAATTGTTTGCAGTTCATATTATATAAGGCTCAGTAATCAAATTAAGGTAATAGAAGAATATGGCTCAGAATGTAGAAGGTGTAAAATATATCACATGCATTGGCTTTTTTCTCTTTCTTCTTAATAGTACCACTTTAGTTATAGTTAGACTGCATAAGTTCCACAAGTAGTCAAATGCGCCTATATTATAAAGATAGAGAAGTTTTTATTATTTGAATTAAGGTTGTGAAGGAGCTATTTTATAATAATAGATGCAGCCGGGTGAATATATGGCAAAGGTCGTATATCACAAATAAATATGCTTCCAAAATTTTCTTCTAACCTCTTTATGTGATATAGATTCTTATTTCGTTAAAGGCTTTATCACTATGCAACTTTATTAGAATATGTTGGCCAGTGAACAATTAAGCTCAAAGAATAACATATTCTATATACATATATCCGGAATTGCCTATTTGTTTTCTAATGTTGTTAAGTACACCTATATTCAACATATTTCACGATGTACATACAAAGTAATTCAATAGTCATAAAAATGCAGTAAAACATTTTACAATTTTCTTTATACCAGAACTATAACAAGTGAGTAGTTACCCAAAATTTGGTTTTTACCTTATGCTAGGAACGAAATAGAAAGTCCTAGAATTTTATAACCACAAATTTTAAAGAAGAACAATATTACCTTTTCTTTTCATACAACTCAACAATCCTTACAACAATTATTTAGCTTCCACATTTCAGAAGATCAAATATGTTATAAGCTAACTGAAATCTTGTGATTATTTCTCAAGAAGTCTGCACTTACTTCAAAAAAGCCTTTGTTCACTTTAAAACATTTTTTCAACTTGTTGGAAACATTTTCCGCCAAGTTCTCCACAAGAAACTCTGAATCATAGATCTTACTAGAAATGATGACAACATACAAGATTTAGATTTCAAAGAAAATTAAATGCATAAATATGTGAATCGTAAGATAGAATTACTACGCTTATAATCGAAATCAAATATGTTGACCATATATAATAGACTAGTTTCTATAAGGAAAAATAACGAGCTTACATGTTCTAGAAGCAGTTTACATGTATCCACAGACCTGACCGATGTGGCAGCAACATCAATGCAGAGAAGCAGCTTCCAACACAAAGAATTTTAATACATCTGAATAATAAATATGGGGCTGTCAAAGGGGTGCTAGATTTGAATAAGCGGGGTTTTCTTGTCAAGGATGATTCATGAAATACGTGAGGAGTGTCAACAACTTTTTTTTGGGTCGACAAGGAAGTGTCATGCTATATGTGGTTATTTTTTTATTAATAAAAAAAATCAAATTTTCGAGACCTCTGAAATGAAATTATTTGTATCCAAATGTGATACCCCAATGGTCCCTAAAATAATGCTATTAACAAGTAAATGTTTTAGCTTACAGAAGCTAGGTGACCCAGCTGAGAACACAAAGATGAAAAATCTATTTTCTGGACAGACTTTGTAGATCCATCTACAACAACAGATACTATGTTTTCTACTGGAAAAGAGCCTTCAAAGATTATCCTTCTTACCACTGATAATTTAATTATTAAGCCATATTTTATAAAATGTAAAGCTGTGTTTTTAGTTATAGAAAAGTTGCACGGTAATTTGCAGTAAACATGCGGGGTAGCATGCAATGTGTAAACATGTTATTCACCAATTGTGATTTATATAGACCATCACATAATGCATGATTCAAGTAACTAGATCATATAACATAGGCATGACACTGAAATTAAGCGACATAATAGAAGTCTTACCATTATGCCAATGGGCCTTGTAACATATTCAAAGTGGAAACTTTAGGGGAAAATTGCATGATATGGAAATTCCAATAAAGTAGACTCAAGTTATATGAAGGAAAATAATTTAATCATATTAGCACAGTAAAATGACAAGAAGATTGTAAATAAAACAACTTATTCTTTATTTCGACTTGACACTGAAAAAGCTAAAATAGAGAAAATGGATGGATCATATTCAATTTCATATTATAATATAAAGATGAAAATTGTTAGTCGGCTACAGTTCAAGATTAAATTATTACTGAGAGATTTGTTTCAAAAAAAAATCTGTAGAACTGACAAAAAATCATCAAAAATAAAAAAAGGGAATTTAAAAGAGTACATTTTTTCACCTATAATAAAGTCAATCTAGAGAAAAAAAGTTTGGTTCGCGTACTTCTTTATTTATGAACAATAAAAGTGAAATGAACAACATTTAGAAATTCAAATTTTGTAGAGATACAAGAAGAGCATATAAAAATCTGAAACATGGTGTCACATTTATGTCTCATGTTGTCTTTGAATTTTACTTTCTAATCTGTAAACCACATAATATCCTAGAAAAAAGCTTTTACATAAATTATGGTTGCACCTAATAGATTATACAGTACTTATTCACTATCACTTTACTAAAATAAGCATGATTAAACACTAATAAATTATCAACAGTGTATTTTTATTCGTTTTTAATCCATGTGTGATCTTCGCTATACTGATGTACCAACATGAAAATGTGAATGTCTCAAATTTGGAATCAGAGTACTCTATATCATTAGCTAAAATATATTGGGAAGTACAAACTTACGTCAAATAGACAATAACTCCACCAGGTTGAACTAGTTGAATGGCCTGATCAAACAGCCTTCTTTGATATGTTGCATGATGTCGCAAAGAATTGATTGTTTCCTCACAAGCAAATAGTCGAGGTCGCAAACCAAGAGCAGAGCACGGAGCACCAGGTAAAACTCTATCAAAACTATCTAGTGCAAATCCTTTTGAAATATCAACTCTTACACCCATGCAATTGTTTCTTCCCATACCATTTTTCTTCCCATGTTCATTGCTACATTTTCCAAGGTATCTTCCATTTCTAGCTTTTCCATTAGAAGCTGAATTAACAGCTGATATCTACATCATTATACATACACATTTGATAACTTAAGCTTGATATTGAACATGAGCAGTGTTTTCTTATTAAGATGCATAGGTAATAAGGAAGGATTAAGGTTAGACTGGGACAACAAAAAAGGGTTTGAAAATAGTGCATCATTATTAGTAAGGTATTATGTGGTAAGCATTTAAGGATTGGCATGACATTTAAGGAACAATGCTTTATTTGTATATTATTTCAGTAATTATATTGTATTTTCATTGAAATTCCATAACCAAACAGTAGACATTAATGGAGGCTATCAAGTTTTCAAACTCCAGTATTTGTTTGTAGTATAAAATAAAAGTATACCCCAAGAGAAGCACAACAGAAGATGATCAATCTTTTTACTTTATATGCTTAAAGATTAAGTTCATCTCATAAAATTATGCTTTCTAAGTAATACTAGGTAATAATAGAGTGAACAAGAACTATTTTGTGATTATAAAATAATTTCTTTATAATACAGTAAACATGCATTGTCGATGATTAAGATACCAAGAACAAAGAAGAAATGACAGATTTGGTTACGCATTCCCAACCCCACAAAATTTGAGGTTCACCCCTATAATCTATGGTTACTTTGTGTCATCTCACCACTCCCACATGACGTGTACAATTTTGTCAGCAATAAGAGTAAACGATAGTCCATCAACTCCACATTGAGATTCCAATATGAAATCGCAGGTTACTATGATTATAGCTACAATACATTGCATAGATACCACATTCATGTTTTTATTATAAATGAAAAATAGGATAAAGAGAAAAGTTAAACATTAAGCATCCATAAAAAAAGATAACACTAAATGCATAATTGATTTGAAGGAACTGAATTGTGATCAAGAGATGTATTATTAACAAGCGAATCTGCTATCGATTCTCCAATAATAGCTGAGTTCGTTTGCACTGAACCATGATACTGAGAATGTGAAGAAGCAGGCGACTGTAATATAGATTTATGAATGTGATGTGAAAGTGGAGATGCCATAGGAGTCCTTTTCTGGAAATAAACTAATGGCGATACTTTTGGCGATCTTGATGCTGACACTGCCTGAGGAACCATATTTATCCTGATCCTATAAAATAAAACTGCAATATTGAGTCTTAAAATATGTAAATTCACCAAGTGGCTCATCCAGTATGAAAACTAACTTGTTGTGAACATCCACGTATTCATCAGTTTCATCCAGTATTTCTTCCTACAGGAAAACACATGTTCACTAATATCATGGTACTAAGATTTATAAGAATGTGTTAGCCGTAAGCATAATGCAAATGAAATCAAACTCTACCTGTAGCAATTCCTCCATGACATCTTCCATGGTTATGATTCCTACAACTTCCCCATCTAGAGAATAACTCGGAAGAGATTCGGAGACATCAAGTATGTTATCACGCCTTCCACGATCTGATTTCTTTATTTATATTCGAACTTCTCCGATTTTCTCCCAATTGTTCCTTATCAATGGACTTCTTGGCTCGGTCATATTGCATTCTCAGCTAATGCAATGTAAGACTTATTTTGTTATTCAAAATAAAATAAAATGTTAAGCTACTAATAAATATTTTGGTTTTCAGATACTACCAATTTTTTGCTTTTCCAAATTAGCATCAGTCTCCTTTCTGCGCTTAACAACCATCGCCATGTGGCTGTAGCCTTTCTGGAACTCGTTAAGTATATCATAAAGAGGAAGATCATTATATACCCTACAGTCAAAAATGGTATTCTAGTTTCAAATATATGTGCATAAAATATTTAGGGTGACTGTGGCTCTTCCAAAATGTAACACTTATAACATCAATTTGTTTATAGATACAGTTGTATAGGATCCATGCTTAAAGAATACATGACTGCTCAAATGTTAACATGCAATATTTTATTTGTTGCCAAAAAGGATATCATTGGTTGCAATGAGATAACTCTGAACAATAATTAAAGTAAATCCACCAATTGCCTAAATGCTTTGCTACTGAGTTTGTTATCAGAGTACTTTGAAGAAACACCTCGTACCATGTGATTTTTTCTCAATGCTAAAAAATATAGAGTCCACCTAATCGTGTTAATAGATAAGTGGTTCAAATGCAAATTAAGTAACAAACATTAAATAATAGCCCAATATATCATAATTCGTCTGTTAATTAACCATACGTTAAATTAATCCTGAGCGATATTGTCCAACATATCCCAGAAGATTTGATTTGATACCCTAATCAAATCACTAAACACCTAATAATCTAGCTGGTTTAGTGTAGAAGGAGCAAGAGCGATGAGATCAAAACTGATAAACAAGTCAGCAACCTGGTTAAAAATATTAGTCAGCATGTTTCAACTTTCAAGCCTGCGGTCTAATTCGGGGCTGTAAGAATCACAAATAATGGTAAGTGTGCATCAATGTAACAAACAGACTAATATGAAAAAAAAACTAACATGTCAGAAGATCATGCCTCAGCATCTATCACTTTTATTCCCCAAACATTTAAGGACATGGATGCCAAAGTAATATAATATATTTTGAAACAAAGATCAAGTCAGACCTTGGGGTTTTTCTTATAGTAAGATTCCTAATGGGAACTGCATCTTCAGGGCGCCAAAGTAATATAATCTGAAGATCTGATGCGGCTATCCATTCAATTGACGGTTTCAAAGAGCAAGCAACACAAGCATGTCGAAGAGCCTAAAAAGACAAAATGCAGAATGATGTGATGGAATTTAAACAACCAAAAAAACAAATAAGGATACCTTAAATGTAAAAACCCGTGACTTCCCCGTGAAGGAAAGCGCGGATAGTTTGAGAACAAGCCACATCAGGACGCAGACGGAAGAACATTTCATTGTTTATTACAACAATTTCATCAGAATACAAGAATATACAGAGTATAAATAAATAAATATTACACAGAAATATCAGAGATTTAAATTACATTAAAATACATCGCAGCGGAAATAATACAAAACACAACTAGAAGGAGATATACGGATACAAAGCTTTCCGGATATCGTTCCAGCTGTAAGTCAGGATCCTGTGAATATAAATATGCAAAACCAAAACTACTAGCTGCCCGTGTCGAAAATAAGGGCACCCAGAGTTTAGGTTAAAACAATAAACTCCAGGTTAGTCATGGGACTGGTGCGAGAACTAAAACAGATATTAATCTTTATTTTAAAGTTAGGTAAATCAAGGGACCACGCCGTATAACACGGAACGGGTTTCCTCCCAAGAATACCAGTGCATGTAACAACAGCGCAATGCTAAATAAAAAAAATGAAGCTATTATAAGACCCAGGTCCAATCACACAATGCAACGCAAGCCGGGGGATAGGGTTTTCCCTTATAATAGCCAAAGAATGCTTGATACGTTTAAAATAGATTCATTTGATACTATTATAAGTGCATAGTGTATAAAACAACTTCAAATCATAAATGTCAATCATAGGCGGCATGGGTACCATATATCATGTCGCCAATACTAGGCTCTACAAGTAAAACCGCAAATGTCACGTATTTGGAAGTTGGGTTTCCATCTGTGAACCGAGGCAAAAGATAGTCCTCAACCGATTCGAGACGCTCTAGCCCGTGTCTCAGGAACAGAACGCATTGTCCCTTGGAGCGACAGGGCCAGTCCACCGATGTGGATTAGACGAAATCCTGAACACTGCGTTTCCCCGCCCTTTGGGGTGTAGGTGAGCCAACTAAATGACTCCATCAGTTCGAGAACGATCGATATATCCGAGGCGCCTCGCAATAGAAACAACCACATAAGTCAAACTCGTCAGGGCGTGTAAAACCACTAACTCCACTTTTAGCTAGAAGAAAATGCATGTTCTCCCTGAGGTCTGTCTCCCGTTTTTGGTTCAACCCGGGGTGTGAGGCTCGCGAATCAACGCTACACAAAGCTACGCCACGAAGGCCATGCTTTGATCATCAACCACAAGACTCTGCTTTTCAACAGAAGCCTTGATCATTTGCATCTTAGCATGCCACACAGGCAAACCACTCTATGCAACCGATATCAGTCACACAGAATGAAATCCGATGTCCGACACACAGTCCATTTACAAGTCCGTTCTGGGTCTGAACGAAACCGAAGCCACCCAGTACCCCGCATATCCATCGATCTCCAAGTACGTCTGGACAACCACCAACTGTTTCCATCTTCTTGGGTGTACAACCCAATCAAGATCATCAGTAATTATCCAAACGACGTGAAGACCTTCGGTCTTCAACCGCCGTCTTCACCTTCGACTTATCGTCGTATCAGTTATTCAGAATGGGATAAACCCGGTCTTTCCGAATAACTCGCATATATAATAAACAAGTGTTACACAGACACAACATACGTCTCATTCCAATTCATCAGTCACTAATCGTAAATTAACAAGAGAATAATTCCCCAAATATTAACCCCGAAGGCCGAAACCAACATCAGATCAATATCCAGAAAATCATTCTGCTTAGCTAACCGACAGTTAGTTTCTAAATTTCACATTCTTAGGGAAAGGTTCCCATTAATTTTATCAAAGATAAATTCTTTTAAATTTATTCTTTAATCTTCTTTTGAATATTAATTCAAACTAGTCGGGATTAGCGAACCTTACCGAAGTAATCGTTGGTTTTAATTTCCCAATCCCCACCTATTTATCCCCTGAAGTAAAACTGTTAATACTTCATATCTAACACCATGGTGTTATCGGTAAATTCAATTACCATTTCACGTTAAAGTCTAATTAAAGATTTAACTATCGCCTGGAGCAAAACTGGTGATACTCCATTCTCGATCTTTTCAATCTAATTAAAGATTCATCAAAACTCCACTTAGTTTTAATCTTTAACTGGGTTAAATAATCAGTGCCCTTTAAAACACGGTTCACAACAAACCCCAAAATCACATTTCAATCAGTTCCTAACCGTAAAATAGCAAGTGAGAAATTCCCTAAGTATTAACCCCGAAGGCCGAAACCAATATCAGATCAAAACCTCTGAAACCATTCAACTTAACTAATCTCCAGTTAGTTTCTGATTTTCTTAACTCCTTTAGGTCTAAGAACAGTATTATTGAAGATACCGTTCATGACAACCCAAAATCACGTTCCATTAATTATCGGGTTAAAGAACAAGTGTTATTTAAAACACTGTTCACGATAAACCCAAAAATCAATACCAATTCAATTCCATTTAAATATTATTTAATTGCTACGCTTCACTAAATCTAAATAAAAAGATTTAATATTTTCTCAACTTGGTTCAAGAACAGTTTTAATAAAGACACCATTCACGACAAACCCAAATCACATTTGATATTAAATACAAGGCTCTGAATAGAAAATATACCGGCTTATATTCAACATCAAATTCTACGACCAACAAATATCGTATTGGAAATAACGATATATATTTATATATCTTTCAAATTCCCATAACAATATCTGTATCATCACGCAATCCAACATCGAAATATTCTGAAGACAATTTCGATTCAAATCCATTCCAATATAATTATTGGAAATTCTGGTTATTTTCAAAACCATTTCAAATCCAATTTATTTATTTAAAAATAATTAGAATTATAATTCTAGTTCAAAACTAGTTACTTTAGATAAAAATCTATTTTTATCTTTTCAAATATGGAGTTTTTCATCCCAATTCTTCCCAAATCATTTCTTATGATTTTACACAAATTATTACTATTTTTAATAATTTTGTCAAGGCCCGTACAGTCGATTTCTATCAACGGCCATCGAACTACACTTATAGCGACCTTTTCCAAATTTGATTTGGACATAACTCCAAATCCAACCATTAAATTTCAAATTTCTAATATTTGTTAGTAAACTCTTTTCGATACGAACCCAACGGTTCCGGTTTTAGGAGAATCCGACGGTCGGATCTCCCGTAATATCCATTCGAAGTCAATGGTCGATATTCGCGAACTACCGCGGCGCGGCGCGTTCTATTCAGGCCATTATATTATATGTATATAATATATATAATATATACTTCGTCGATTTCAATTCAAAACGTGCTTTATAAATCGTTTTAAATTCATTTTCAAAACGGTTTCAACTTCATATTCAATTTCAAATCAAAATTGAATATTCCAATATAAATTCGTTTTAAATTCATTTCAAATCGATTTCAATTCAATTTCAATTTAATTCGAATTTCTTTTCAATTTCAATTTGAGTTTAATTCCTTTCGATTTCAATTCGGATTCAATTCTATTCAATTTATTTCGGATTTCAATTCTATTCGAATTTCAAATCATTTCAGTGTATTTCGAATTTCAAATCAATTCAGTTTAATTTGAATTTCAATTCACTTTAAATATAATTCGAATTTCAATTCATTTCAATATAATTCGAATTTCAAATTTATTCGATTTCAAATCTATTCAATTTAATTCAAATTTTAAATCTATTCAATTTAATTCGAATTTCAAATCTATTTCAATATTCATTGAAAAATGAATAAAATCGATATAAATATCGTTCACGTCAAAATGGCGTCAATCTAAACAACACGGCTTCATATATTTCTATTTCCAAATATTCTATTTCAAATATTTCTTTTTCAATTATTTCTTTTTCAAATATTTCTATTTCAAATATTTCTTTTTCAAAACTGGAATGAGGCCCAATCAATTACCATATAATGTTAATTATATGGATTTTCTACAACACATGTATACAATAACAACGATGAATAATCAATCATCATCCAAAGTGCATTCTACACTGTATAAGCATCAAATGTAAACATTTAACGCTCATAACAGTCTGTCAATCAATCGATCGACATATAACTAACTATTGGGATTAGTGTATGTCATATATCACCCCAATACCCGTGTGGGGTTTTCAAACAATCAAACACAAATTTTATTTGTGAAGTTGGGCGATGTGTAAAATTTATCATCCCAATCAATATCAATCAAATCATTGTATATAAACAAATCTCCGATTTGTTTATAAATATTTATTCACATTCATGTTAAAAATTATATTTTCAACTATAAAATATTTTTAACTACATAAATATTTTATTTCATTTCACATCACATCACACAATCAACTACACATCAAAATCAAACAAACAAGCATACAAGCCGTCCATGGTTTATGGACGACGGATGTCGGATGCTACTAAACACCGTCTGCATCCTAGTATATATTATTAACTAGAAAACAAAATTAAAAGGTGAGAAGTTCTCGCAGAGGGTTCCACTCCGCCGTGCTTTACTTTTGGGCTGCTGAACTGTCTGAATTAGCTTGAAATTCCTATGTAGTTCTTTTCACGCTGTTCAAATAAAATTTATATTTTTATTACTTCATTTCAATAAATAAAAATCATATTTTTATTTCTACTTTTTATATATATTTACAATGCTTCTTTCTATATAAAATTTATATTTCTACTATGTAAAAATTATATCTTTAACATTTCTACTATTTAAAAATTATATCTTTAACATTTCTACTATATAAAAATTATATCTTTAACATTTCTACTATATAAAAATTATATCTTCTATGTTTTAAAAATCAAGTTTTTATATCGATGTTCATTTAAAAAAACAAAGCTTCTTTATTTTTATAAAAATCGAAACTTTTTATAATAAAATTCATTGCTTCTAAATAAATAAAAATCAGATTTTTAAAATGCCATTTTATATATTTAAAACTAATTTTATAATTTCAGTTTAAATTAAAACTGAAAACAATTTGCAGTGTTACCTTTCTTCGCGAAATTCTGGTCATCGTTCCTTACACCGTTCCAACTGAAACTTCGTCGCCCTCACTGCTGGAGTTCGTCGGAGTCGGATCCGGTCGTTGGTGCTGGTGGCGTCGGCCAGGGGAAGGGGGTGGCTGCAGCAGGGGCGCGGTCGATGTGGCAGCGCGGTGGGCGCGAGTTTAAGGGGGGCGGTGGTCTTCCACTCGGAGGAAGAGAGAAAGGGACGCGGAGGAAGGGGGTCCAATCAGGCGAGGAGAGAGGGAGGGGAGAGGAGAAGGTGGCGGCGGCCATTGGTGGTGCGGTGGCGGCGTAGGTGAGGGAGGGCGACGAGAATCGGTGGGGAAAAGGGGATCGGTTTTTTTTTTAATTTGAGGGTTGACTTCTGAGGGAAGAGAGAGTGAAGAAAAGGGGGGTTATAAATAAATATATTATTTTAATTTTAATTTAATTCTCTTTTAACGTTGACATTCCATTCAAACACGAAATCAAACCCAACGACTATCGCCCCTAGCTAATTACCCCCATTCCGAACACAATGGGATATGTATCGTAAGCTGATTCGATCGTTTCGACCAGTTTTCGTCAAAATCAACAAATAACTCTATATATTGAATTTGAACGCGCATTTCAATTTACCGGGGTCACATACTAACTTGAAAAATTCCTGAAAAATATTTTCTGGTTTCATATTGACGATACGGTCCTAATAAAACTAGTTTCGTCGAATTCTGAGACCGTTTGAAAAATGGCCAATTTCCAGTCGATTAAAATCAACTGAAACTGGTTAAACGCGTTTTCCTTTGCCACGCTCACATATTGATTCGAAAAATTATGAAATTTGGAATCTATCAATAACTTGACATCACGGATCCAACAAAAGTGGTTTCATCGAAATCCGAGGTCGTTTGCAAAATGGCTATTTTTAGGGGCCGAAATTCTATAGCGACTATTATGAATTTTCAACTGGACGTATCTTTTGATTCCCGCTATGAAATTTTGATTTTTCGGATTCGTATTGGAAAGATATTCCCAAATAGATTCAAATATTTTTGGTTTCACTAAAATCCGGTTTATTTTGAATCCTGTACATCCATTTGAAGTTTGAAATCATATTATCGAACTACCGCGCCATTTTCAATTCCTTTTATAATTTAAAATAAATATTTATATTCTATCGACGATTTATATAAATATATATGTTCGACTCTATTCAAAATATATTTCTTGTCGTTATTATTTAAAATAATTCATTTTAAAAAATCAAAATTCAATAAAATAGCCAAAATAAAAATTTTAAACTGGCTCGGAGTTCCGGGTTATTACAATACCCCCCACTTAAAACTTTTCGTCCCCGAAAAGGAACGAAGCCGAAAGTTGTTTAACTAATCAACTCAATTTTCACTATTTTTATTATGGATTAAGTTCTTCAACTTTTCAGTTTCTAAGAACTTTTCAAAAATTTGGCTAACACCCTAAATTTTCGAAAAATTTCGCCATAACCTCCCCTGCACCGGGAGCACGGGAAAATCCCGAAATTGCCATACAGGCCCTCTGATCTCAAAAAGAAAAAGAAAAAGCCAAGAGGCTAGCCAATCGGCTCATAAAATCATCATCTCCCAAACAAAATAGTAAATTATGATAAACATGTGCCTATTTGTCGGGCAAACAAATTTTATTCTCTGCTCTAGCCTCCTTGCTATGACCTGTTCAATGTAAGTACATGTATATGCAAGTAAATGCGACAAATTTTCAATACAATTTATTATTTGATTCTATTAGGCGTAATGGTTCAAAATTTCAAACAAATAACCAAACAACACAAACATCAATCAATTAGTTGGTTATCATTTCAAATGCATAACTTTGATATATAGTCAAAAATCAGATTTTTTTATGCCAAATCACAATAATAATGTATCCTATCTAGTTTTGGTTCTCACACCAGTCAATTGGAAATTTATAGAAATCTCACTTTCGAAACTCGAAAATAAATACTGGCGATGGTGCCCCGTTACCAGAATTATCCCCGGGCACTAGAGTGTGATTCTATAACTATCCAATACATTAAAACTTCGAATACACGTTTGCAAGACATATATGCAAAATCTCTATATATTGGATTGTCCAAATTCAATATATAATCAAATACGAAAAAGTGATTTAAATTTCAAAACAAAACTTGTTTTCAATTTAAAAATATACTCTTCACACTCGTTCTACGATACTACTGATCCTATCTCCAACGAGTCATTCCCACTGGATTTTACTAATCCAATTTATGATGAATTCTTTCGTATGGTTCTAATGTGCCTTGTTCTCTTAGATCTGCAAACCAAAGCTCTGATACCAACTGTAAAAACCCATGACTTCCCCGTGAAGGAAAGCGCGGATAGTTCGAGAACAAGCCACATCAGGACGCAGACGGAAGAACATTTCATTGTATATTACAATAATTCCATCAGAATACAGGAATATACAGAGTATAAATAAATAAATATTACACAGAAATATCAGAGATTTAAATTACATTTAAATACATCGCAGCGGAAATAATACAAAACACAACTAGAAGGAGATATACAGATACAAAGCTTTCCGGATATCGTTCCAGCTGTAAGTCAGGATCATGTGAATATAAATCTGCAAAACCAAAATTACTAGCTGCCCGTGTCGAAAATAAGGGCACCCAGAGTTTAGGTTAAAACAATAAACTCCAGGTCAGTCATGGGACTGGTGTGAGAACTAAAACAGTTATTAATCTTTATTTTAAAGTTAGGTAAATCAAGGGACCACGCCGTATAACACGGAACGGGTTTCCTCCCAAGAATACCAGTGCATATAACAACAGCGCAATGCTAAATAAAGAAAAATGAAGCTATTATAAGACCCAGGTCCTATCACACAATGCAACGCAAGCCGGGGGACATGGTTTTCCCTTATAATAGCCAAAGAATGCTTGATACGTTTAAAACAGATTCATTTGATACTATTATAAGTGCATAGTGTATAAAACAACTTCAAATCATAAATATCAATCATAGGCGGCATGGGTACCATATATCATGTCGCCAATACTAGGCTCTACAAATAAAACCGCAAATGTCACGTATTTGGAAGTTGGGTTTACATATGTGAACAGAGGCAAAAGATAGTCCTCAACCGATTCGAGACGCTCTAGCCCGTGTCTCAGGAACCGAACGCATCGTCCCTTGGAGCGACAGGGCCGGTCCACCGATGTGGATTAGACGAAATCTTGAACACTGCGTTTCCCCGCCTTTTGGGGCGTAGGTGAGCCAACTAAATGACTCCATCGGTTCGAGAATGACCGATATATCCGAGGCGCCTCGCAATAGCAACAACCACATAAGTCAAACTCGTCAGGGCGCGTAAAACCACTGATGCCACTTTTAGCTAGAAGAAAACGCATGTTCTCCCTGAGGTCCGTCTCCCGTTTTTGGTTCACCCCGGGGTGTGAGGCTCGCGAATCAACACTACACAAAGCTACGCAACGAAGGTCGTGCTTTGATCATCAACCACAAGACTCTGCTTTTCAACAGAAGCCTTGATCATTTGCATCTTAGCATGCCACACAGGAAAACCACTCTATGCAACCGATATCAGTCACACTGAATGAAATCCGATGTCCGACTCACAGTCTATTTACAAGTCCGTTCTGGGTCTGAACGAAAACGGAGGCACCTAGTACCCCGCGTATCCATCGATCTCCAAGTACGTCTAGACGACCACCAACTGTTTCCATCTTCTTGGGTGTACGACCCAATCAAGATCATCAGTAATTATCCAAACGACGTGAAGACCTCCGGTCTTCAACCACCGTCTTCACCTTCGACTTATCGTCGTATCAGTTATTCAAAATGGGATAAACCCGGTCTTTCCGAATAACTCGCGTATATATTAAACAAGTGTTACACAGACACAACATACGTCTCATTCCAATTCAACAGTCACTAACCGTAAATTAACAAGAGAATAATTCCCCAAATATTAACCCCGAAGGCCGAAACCAATATCAGATCAATATCTAGAAAATCATTATGCTTAGCTAACCGACAGTTAGTTTCTAAATTTCACATTCTTAGGGAAAGGTTCCCATTAATTTTATCAAAGATAAATTAATTTAAATTTATTCTTTAATCTTCTTTTGAATATCAATTCAAACTAGTCGGGATTAGCGAACCTTACCGAAGTAATCATTGGTTTTAATTTCCCAATCCCCACCTATTTATCCCATGAAGTAAAACTGTTAATACTTCATATCTAACACCACGGTGTTATCGGTAAATTCAATTACCATTTCACGTTAAAATCTAATTAAAGATTTAACTATCGCCTGGAGCAAAACTGGTGATACTCCATTCTCGATCTTTTCAATCTAATTAAAGATTCATCAAAACTCCACTTAGTTTTAATCTTTAACTAGGTTAAATAATCAGTGTCCTTTAAAACACGGTTCACGATAAACCCCAAAATCACATTTCAATCAGTTCCTAACCGTAAAATAGAAAGTGAGCAATTCCCTAAGTATTAACCCCGAAGGCCAAAACCAACATCAGATCAATACCTTTGAAACCATTCAACTTAACTAATCTCCAGTTAGTTTCTGATTTTCTTAACTCCTTTAGGTCTTAGAACAGTATTATTGAAGATACCGTTCACGACAACCCAAAATCACGTTCCATTAATTATCGGGTTAAAGAACAAGTGTTATTTAAAACACTGTTCACGATAAACCCAAAAATCAATACCAATTCAATTCCAATTAAATATTATTTAATTGGTACACTTCTTTAAATCTAAATAAAAAGATTTAATCTTTTCTCAACTGGGTTCAAGAACAATGTTAATAAAGACACCATTCACGACAAACCCAAATCACGTTTGATATTAAATACAAGGTCTGAATAGAAAATATACCGGCTTATATTCAATATCAAATTCTACGACCAACAAATATCATATTGGAAATAACGATATATATATATATATATATATATATATATATATATATATATCTTTCAAATTACCATAACAATATCTGTATCATCACGAAATCCAACATCGAAATATTCTGAAGACAATTTCGATTCAGATCCATTCCAATATAATTATTGGAAATTCTGGTTATTTTCAAAACAATTTCAAATCCAATTTATTTATTTAAAAATAAATAGAATTATAATTCTAGTTCAAAACTAGTTCATTTCAATAAACATCTATTTTTATCTTTTCAAATATGGAGTTTTTCGTCCCAATTCTTCCCAAATCATTTCTTATGATTTTACACAAATTATTACTATTTTTAATAATTTTATCAAGGCCCGTACAGTCGATTTCCATCAATGGCCATCGAACTGCACTTATAGCGACCTTTTCCAAATTTGATTTGGACATAACTCCAAATCCAACCGTTAGATTTCAAATTTCTAATATTTGTTAGAAAGCTCTTTTCGATACGAACCCAACGGTTCCAGTTTTAGGAGAATCCGACGGTCGGATCTCCCGTAATATCCGTTCGAAGTCAATGGTTGATATTCGCGAACTGCCACGGCGCGACACGTTCTATTCAGGAAATTATATTATATATATAATATATATAATATATACTTCGTCGATTTCAATTCAAAACGTGCTTTATAAATTGTTTTAAATTCATTTTCAAAATGGTTTCAACTTCATATTCAATTTCAAATCAAAATTGAATATTCCAATATAAATTCGTTTTAAATTCATTTCAAATCGATTTCAATTCAATTTCAATTTAATTCGAATTTCTTTTCAATTTCAATTTGAATTCAATTCCTTTTGATGTCAATTCGGATTCAATTCTATTCAATTTAATTCGGATTTCAATTCTATTCGAATTTCAAATCATTTTAGTGTATTTCGAATTTCAAATCAATTCAGTTTAATTTGAATTTCAATTCACTTTAAATATAATTCGAATTTCAATTCATTTCAATATAATTCGAATTTCAATTATATTCGATTTCAAATCTATTCAATTTAATTCAAATTTCAAATCTATTCAATTTAATTCGAATTTCAAATCTATTTCAATATTCATTGAAAAATGAATAAAATCGATATAAATATCGTTCACGTCAAAATGGCGTCAATCTAAACAACACGGCCTCATATATTTCTATTTCCAAATATTTTATTTCAAATATTTATTTTTCAAATATTTCATTTTCAAATATTTCTATTTCAAATATTTCTTTTTCAAAACTAGAATGAGGCCCAATCAATTACCATATAATGTTAATTATATGGATTTTCTACAACACATGTATACAATAACAACGATGAATAATCAACCATCATCCAAAGTGCATTCTACACTGTATATGCATCTACTATAAATATTTAATGCTCATAACAGTCTGTCAATCAATCGATCGACATATAACTAACTATTGGGATTGGTGTATGTCATATATCACCCCAATACCCGTGTGGGGTTTTCAAACAATCAAACATAGATTTTATTTGTGTAGTTGGGCGATGTGTAAAATTTATCATCCCAATCAATATCAATCAAATCATTGTATATAAACAAATCTCCGATTTGTTTATAAATATTTATTCACATTCATGTTAAAAAATATATTTTCAACTATAAAATATTTTTAACTACATAAATATTTTATTTTATTTCACATCACATCACACAATCAACTACACATCAAAATCAAACAAACAAGCATACAAGCCGTCCATGGTCTGTGGACGACGGGTGTCGGGTGCTACTAAACACCGTCTGCATCCTAGTATATATTATTAACTAGAAAACAAAATTAAAAGGTGAGAAGTTCTCACAGAGGGTTCCACTCCGCCGTGCTTTACTTTGGGCTGCTGAACTGTCTGAATTAGCTTGAAATTCCTATGCAGTTCTTTTCACGCTGTTCAAATAAAATTTATATTTTTATTACTTCATTTCAATAAATAAAAATCATATTTTTATTTCTACTTTTTATATATATTTACAATGCTTCTTTCTATATAAAATTTATATTTCTACTATATAAAAATTATTTTTTTAATATTTCTACTATATAAAAATTATATCTTTAACATTCCTACTATATAAAAATTATATCTTTAACATTTCTACTATATAAAAATTATATCTTCTATGTTTTAAAAATCAAGTTTTTATATCGATGTTCATTTAAAAAAACAAAGCTTCTTCATTTTTATAAAAATCGAAACTTTTTATAATAAAATTCATTGCTTCTAAATAAATAAAAATCAGATTTTTAAAATGCCATTTTATATATTTAAAACTAATTTTATAATTTCAGTTTAAATTAAAACTGAAAAAAATTTGCAGTGTTACCTTTCTTCGCGAAATTCTGGTCATCGTTCCTTACACCGTTCCAACTAAAACTTCGTCGCCCTCACTGCTGGAGTTCGTCGGAGTCGGATCCGGTCGTTGGTGCTGGTGGCGTCGGCCAGGGGAAGGGGGTGGCTGCAGCAGAGGCGCGGTCGATGTGGCAGCGCGGTGGGTGCGAGTTTAAGGGGGGCGGTGGTCTTCCACTTGGAGGAGGAGAGAAAGGGACGCGGAGGAGGGGGGTCCAATCAGGCGAGGAGAGAGGGAGGGGAGAGGAGAAGGTGGCGACAGCCATTGGTGGTGCGGCGGTGGCGTATGTGAGGGAGGGCGACGAGAATCGGTGGGAAAAAGGGGATTGGTTTTTTTTTTAATTTGAGGGTTGACTTCTGAAGGAAGAGAGAGTGAAGAAAAGGGGGGGTTATAAATAAATGTATTATTTTAATTTTAATTTAATTCTCTTTTAACGTTGACATTCCATTCAAACACGAAATCAAACCCAACGACTGTCGCCCCTAGCTAATTACCCCCATTCCGAACACAATGGGATATGTATCATAAGCTGATTCGATCGTTTCGACCAGTTTTCGTCAAAATCAACATATAACTCTATATATTGAATTTGAACGCGCATTTCAATTTACCGGGGTCACATACTAACAAGAAAAATGCCCGAAAAATATTTTCTAGCTTCATATTGACGATACGGTCCTAACAAAACTATTTCGTCGAATTCTGAGACCGTTTGAAAAATGGCCAATTTCCAGTCGATTAAAATCAACAAAAACTAGTCAAACGCGTTTTCCTTTGCCACGCTCACATATTGATTCGAAAAATTATGAAATTTGGAATCTAGCAATAACTTGACATCACGGATCCAACAAAAGTGGTTTCGTTGAAATCCGAGGTCGTTTGCAAAATGGCTATTTTTAAGGGCCGAAATTCCGTAACGACTATTCTGAATTTTCAACTGGACGTATCTTTTGATTCCCGCTATGAAATTTTGATTTTTCGGATTCATTGGAAAGATATTCCCAAATATATTCAAATATTTTTGGTTTCACTAAAATCCGGTTTATTTTGAATCCTGTACATCCATTTGAAGTTTGAAATCGAATTATCGAACTACTGCTTCATTTTCAATTCCTTTAATTATTTAAAATAAATATTTATATTCTATCGACGATCTATATAAATATATACATTCGACTCTATTCAAAATAAATTTCTTGTCGTTATTATTTAAAATAATCCATTTTAAATAATCAAAATTCAATAAAATAGCCAAAATAAAATTTTTAAACTGGCTCGGATTTTCGGGTTATTACACTAAACAATAGAGTCGATTGGTAGGTTAAAGAAGATGTGATGAAATCTAGCAGTGAGATACGGAGAACACATCTTACCAAAATCAAAATAAAAAATTTCGGTTTTGTAAATGTAAAGGGAATGAACCGCTCCTTGTTGGAGTGAGGCGAATATTTTTTTTGAAGGGAGGGGGAAAAGAATTGACGAAGTTGGAGGGAGACAAAATGAGGGGTTAGAAAATGTAAGCGTTACATGGTGTGGTTAAAAGAAAATGACTTGGAAAGTAAACAATTAAATGTAAATAATAACAGTTCAACATAATGTGTTATTAAATGGCATTATAAATATCATATTTTGTTGTAGTGTAAACTAATAAGAAATTATTTAAAGGGTTTTGAGTTGCTTCATCGGTAGTATTTCCATTTGAAAATAGGATCGCTGTTTGTATAGATGTTTCCTTTCATTGTTAAATAACCGGTTATCAGTGTTTTGGCCTATTTTTTTCCGTTATCAATACGGAGAGACCGGCATCAGGTTTATTATCTGAAACCGACTCTGTATGGACGTAAGCATTGCGAATCAAATTATGCTGAAGATGACTGAAGACGAAGTAAAGTGCGAGGGTTGTTCTATTAATCCTAGGTAGAAATTGCCTAAGATGGATTGATGGTATGGTACCTTCAGATTGTCCAGTCCTAGGACAACGTATATGGACATGTGTCTGACATAGTATTTCTATATGGTCATTACATTGATTTCTTCAAACGTACCGTTATTGGTGTCGAAGAAGGAAACTTCTCTTAGCTTAACAGTCAATGTATTTTCGAGGACGTCAATTAGTGCTGACGATGTAGCATTCAAAATGAATAATTCTATGGTGTCATAAAGGTAAGGTGTAACCCTAGGCCTCATCAACCGAGAAATGAAAAAAATTGGACAGGCAGCATGGCTATGTGGGTTGCATCCATTAGGATGTATTGTCACCTAATCTAGTGAAAATTCATTTTCTTCTTATGTTATCGTTGTTGTATGCTTCAGTAACGGTTGCTGATCACAACTGTTGGTGTTAAGACATTCGGTGCACTCAAGCGGAATGAGTGGTCGGTCATATGTGGTCGGGTTACAAGATGTTCTTATTGAACCTAGTGTAATTCTCTCTTGAGATACACTATCGGGAGGTGGTCCATACCTTGTCATAGTTGGAAATCCATTCTCCAATATGCGCCCATGGTTTTTGATTGTATACTATGTATGTGGAGCGTAAGATGAAACCATTCTGCTAGGTTGTTATTTATTTGATTTAAGCACTATTATAATATCAGAATAGTTTTAATACAAAGAATGTTTTGGGTTACGCTAAGGTAAATACCATTTGTGTTTATGTATGGATCGGTCTTACGATTGTCCTTTCTTTTAAAATGGACTTTAAAGGTTAATTCAAATGGTTGGAGTTTACTCACATCAGTCCCATGACCGACCCAGAGTTTATTTTGCTTATTTTACTCTAAAATCTTAGGTGTCCAAATTTGTACGGGCAATCAAGTAGTCGAGATTTTATAGATACAGTTGGAGGAGCTTGAAGCAGGAGGTTTCGGCATTAGATAGCTACTGTTTATTTCCATTGTGAAGTGTTGTGTTGTACTCTAATTATGGTATGTATATACAGCTATAGAGTTGTTTTCAAAGTTATGTTATATAATATATTAATCTGTTCCATTGTGAGATTTGTGTTCTTCGTTTTTCTATTATTCGAACTTTCCTTTCTTTCTATTTTTCAACCTTTAACTTCTTTCTATTAATGATCCAATAATTTCAGGTGCTTCGTTAGTTGACATGATATTTGTGTTGATGATCACGATTCAGAATTGGACGGTTCGTTACATATCTTAACGCATCTCTTACTCACTTCTAAAGTGAATCCACCCAACATACATGAATTTTATTATGATCTATTTCGCAAAAATAGGAGTTGTGTGTCGAAATAAAAAATGAAGTTATTTTTTATGAATTTTTTTAAAAAAAGAAAAAAGTTCTTTAAAATGAAAACTTATTCTTAAGTAAATTGATTGTGAGTGTGAAACCAAGCGGATATATTTTTTGTCCCATATTTTTTATTATATTATCTTTCCATCTTTTTTTCTAAAAGTGAATCTAAATATTAAATTCATCGAAAGATATTTTTGATTTATCCTTAATACAATTGTTTGTTACTTGAAAACAATAATCCATCACTTATCCATTTAGAATAAACATATTTCAAAACTCATCCCTTTATTTCCTTTTACCTCAAAAATGTCATTATATTTTTATAAAATCCCTTTTTATTTCCTTTAATTTGGAAAATTTTGCTATACATTCTTAGCTAAATGGTACAAATCTAATTGCAATCTTATATATGGGCCAAATGATGTTATTCGACACATTTCTTATTATATAAACCTAAACGGTTGTTTTTAACTTCAAAGCTTTACTAAATGAAGTTTACAATATGCTATCGGGAATAGTAGTTAAAATTTTCGTCGTTCATTTCACCTTTCAAACCTCTTTTTTCATTTTCCTCGAAAACTATTGACACTTACTTATTTCTTGGAATATGGGTATTCCCAAAACTGTACTATTTTCATTATTTAGAAAATAGTGCTATATACTTAACCGAATGGTATTAGTATAATCACACTTCATCTTTGGGCCAAACATTTGTAAAGTAATGCATTGTTCACTTTAAAACCCAATAGTTTTTAATTATATCTCAAAATCTTGCAAATAAGTTGCAATATTTCTCTTATGGAAATAATAAGTTATTTTCAACATCTTTTACCAATACCAACTAATACCATCCCTTGATAATAGTGGAGTCATTCAAGTTGAGGTATTTTATTTACCTCTTAGGCCTTGATCGACAACGTTCTTATCTTAAGATAGATGAAAGTTCGTAACTCTAAAACTGATACTAATTATAATAGCACATCAAATTCAATTTACTATTCCATTTAAAAAATGGTTTTATAAAACTTTTCTTATTTTTTTTGGAAATCTCCTTCCAAATATAACAGTTGTTACTTAACTCGTTGATTTAGTAAATTCTTACTAAAATACAAACTTCTCGCTCTAAACCTCCTTAATATAGTCCATTCCCTACTTCGGTTTTATTAAAAAAAAATCCAATTACCAATTTTTTTTCAAAAACCATTAAGTATAATGTAGTTTAGATTTTATTACAACGAATCTATTTACTAAATCCTTTACACAATTCATTTAAGCATTTACCCTTGCATTTTGAACATCTTTTATCATTTTCAGTCATCCTTACTTAATTCAAATGTTAAGTAAACACTTGTTTAAAATCATTGTATTAGCATTTATTTCATTTATAAACCTTGTTTATAAAACTTCGGTTTATTTTAAAATCCCTTTATAAACCCTTTTCCAGATTCAACTAAAGTCTTATTACCAACTTGACTACCTTCTTAATTGATTTCAATATAACACTACACCATAATGGCCGTTTGGCAACCCTTATTTTTTTTCAATTGCCAACACTTATTTGTGTTATAAGTTAGTCACAGTAATAAGCGTTGCAACATTAAAAATGTGTTACCAATAATACAAAATTATAAATTTTTTATTAGTAACGCTTATTTGGGTTGATAATTCAGGTTTTCGAGGGTAAAAAGGTAAACAGCTTTATTCTTTCTGGCTGTAACCCTATATTCCTTCCTCTCAACGCTTTTAGTTCCATCGGCCGCTAAATTAATTATTACCAATCCATGCCAATCGCAAATTGGAAGACTTCAAGGTTCATTTCCATGATTTGAAGAACTCGCAAATTTGAAGAATCGACTTCGCTTTGCTCTCCTCCAGTTCGACGTTCGCTTCAGGTAATTTCCGCAAATTTTGAGCTTTCGATTATGTTAACTGAATTTTTTTTATTAACTATTCTCCTATTTTCTATTTTCAATTGTTTCTGGTGGTTGAAATTGTTCATGTTACCCTTGATTGATTCGTTGGTAACAAACAAGATTTCATATTTGACTAGATTAAATCAATCCTTCAAAAATACGCAATTAAAAGGAAAAAATTCTGGAATCTACGATTTGGAATTCGCAATTATGCTCGAGGGGACTGAGAGGGAGGGGTTCAGGTTGCGGTCACTATTTCGATTTTGATTTCGGTGTTTGAGGCTTAGCTTGTTCAGGTTACTGCGGGTGATTTGCAAAAAGGAGGTTACTTGAGCGACTTTGTGGCTTGTGTCATCGGTCTGATGGTGGAGGTTAATTTGAGCTTTCCGATTATATAAAAGTTCAAGCTTGTTTGGCTATTGAAATACCGTGTATAAAAGTTCAAGCTTGTTTTCCATGCAAGTTTACTAGGCATGGACGTTCTGTTGCCACAAAAAATGATCTACTGCGTATCTATTGTGTTTTTTGTTGTGATTTCTCGAAACAAGTTTGCACTTATTATTATCAGAAATCGAATTATCTTGAAAATAGTTCAACTTTGGCACCTTATGCATGACAAGAATGTGATCATTGATGGTGATAACAAAGGGGCAAATTTTCAAGACACGACAATGTCTTTACAATTGTCAAATGTGGAAAATTTGTTCTCTTCCAAAGAAATTATTGGCCGTTAGGAAGTTTAGCTTAAACTTCCAAATAAAGAATTATATACTGGAGTATTTTCAGGTAACTTACCTGAAAGGAGTTGTAAATATGTATGGTTTGTAGTGCCTGTGGTAAGCTAAACAATCCTTTTATTTTGGCCATATTGCAGTTAAAATAATTTTGATACATGCATTTTTTGTAGGTGGATTATGAGTTTGATCAATCATTGGTGTATATGCAAGACGATTGCGCGATGATGAAAAACAGTTCTTAACCAATTTGTCTACTATTTTAAGTTGGTCACCTTTTTCTTCAGCATCAGAGCTATTTGATCAAGTAAGCTTAGTTTTACTTGCTAGAAAATGTAATATCTTCAATTGCTCATTTCTATTGTGTGTTACTGAATCATGTTGATCTGGTTTGGAGTCATAAGACAATCAATGAAGATACTGATAACTTGAGTTATATGTTGTTGGTTAAGGAAAATACTTCAAAATTTGAAACTTTGCATGGTAGTCCGTGTTAGCTACATCCCATCACTTATGTTTATAGTTCTCTTAATGCCTTCTTTAATTGTTTGCATGGTAGTCCGTGAACTCCATGTGAGTTTGTGCAGACTCAGTTTGCGCAAACTGAGTTGCGCAAACTCAGTTTTCCAAACTGAGTTTGCGCGGAGTTGCGAAAACTCGGTTTGGCAAACCGAGTGCACAACTCAGTTGCGCAAACTGAGTTTAGTTTGCCAAACTGAGTTGCGCAAACTCAGTTTGCCAGACTAAATTGCACAATAAGACCTGATCACTGATTTTCTCTCCATTTATGTTGCAGCTGTATGTTATTGACTATTTTTACCATAAAGAATTCATGACCCCGACGTAAGTAACTCTGTGAACTTGATTACGTGAGGCATCAATTAACTTATTGTGGGCTTGTAAATTGGCATACATAATGCATATGCTAAAGATCAATCTATCAGAATTCTCTGATGTTGTGAAGATCTTTTTCACTAGAATCACAGAGGAATGAGTATCAGTTTATAACTGATATCAGCGGACACATAATTTAAGTTTAGGAGACATTTTTTAACAGCCACATGTGTGTTAGCTGTACTACTGTTAAAAGTTTTGAAGTACCTACAACATTATTCATGTTTTGTTTGAACAAATGTGTTGTTAGGTGGTTGTCATACTTCTAACAGTCAAATCATCCAATCATTGGAAAATGATTTGCAATTTGGTGGAAACTGACATGGTCGATTTTTATTGGCTACAGATTGATTTCAAATGCAACCTGAACAAAATAATATAATGTGTTCTATTTTTCCAGCAATGAAAGATGCTAAACAGTAGTAATTAAAATTTCTAACTGGTTGTAAACATTTATTTTGTGAAGGATATTACCAGTTAAACATTGTAATAAACCAATAAAACTTTAAAGTGTGAGGCATTCCCATAAAACATTCAATCATAAATAATTATGAATTCGATCAAGTGTAATATTTCATTAATGTTTGTTCAAGTGATTCACTATTCAGTTTTCTATTCTTAACATGTTTTAGTAGCGATTCTACTTTGAGATTACTTTTGTTATTTCTTATGATACCTTGTATACAAACTTTGATAGAATATATATACACAAGTGTAATATTTCATTAATGTTTGTTCAAGCTTGTTTGTTATTTATGTTTCTTCTATTATCTCAGATAGAATATATATACACAAATGCCATTTTTTTTCTTTTTATGCATCTGACTTTTGTTTGACTACTTTGAAAACTTTACACTTTTTTTTACTATTAACCTCATATTGAAGTTGCAGATTTTGAAAAAAATTAACCCTTGTATGCATCAATGTATATTAACTGACAGTCCTTAGTTTTATTTTAAAAGTTGCACCATTTTTATGTTTCGAAACAAATTCTTGCTTGCAAAACTTCCAGACCACTATACTTAGTTTGTATGTCATATTGTAGACACTGGATAGAAACCAAATTGTATAATTATAAAGGTATTCCCTGTTGGAAAAGCTGTCATGGTGGATGGTTTGATTTTAACAAATTCTTCCACGTGCAAATTAGTATCGTGTACATGAAAGTTTTTTTTTAAAAAGAATCAATATCAATATTCCAATGATTAGTAAGCTTGGCATATGATCATATAACTTGTATATTTGTATTGTTACATAATGACTAATCTCACTTGCGGTGAAAATTGATAAAGCCAATTTTAATTTAGCTTTCTTTGAAACTGCTGTTAAGGTATTTTAAGTTTTAGTCCGGACACAGTTCAAACTGTCACTTCTTTTTCAACAGAGTGAGTTATGTATGTGGTAATGGCAATTTACTAAATTAAAATTCTTACAATATGCTCTTGAGCTATTGATAAAGCATTTGATTATTTATTTTCTACAGATGTCCTCCTACTCAAGGCCTTCGACCGATTATCATGACTACTTCCTACGGTATTGTCCATCGGCCTATTCAGACGATTCAGGCGATCCTACTCAAATTGTTTGCTCAGCCGAATCTCAGACACCAACTCCGTTTAGCGTCTACGAGAGAATAGAGTCGAGTTTAGAAAGAGATTTGGCATTATTAAGTGTTCAGAATGATATGGCATCTCCTACCAGATCGACAACACCTACAAGATTGCCACCCCTACCAACATGCTATGTTGGAGAAGCACAATCTCGAAGGTTGTTATGCCATTGCAACATTGAACCAATATTCAGAACATGCTATTTGAATAGAAATGTTGGTCGCCGATATTTTATTTGTGCAAACACTGGAACTCTTAGAGATTGTGGATTCATCCACTGGATTGACGAACCATTATGTGATCGTGGTGTGGAATTTGCATTGGAGGTTTTTGAAGAAAACAAAAGGCTTAAAAAGGAGCTTAAATTGCAAGATTTCATCGAGCTCAATAGACAAAAGATGTGTCAAAATTGAAAAGGTATGACTTTGAACTTATAACATTTACTGCTATTTGAAACTTAATTGATGTTATTTAATTAAATGCACGCATAAAGCAGTAGAAGAAGCAGAGAAAATGAGAAAATCTGGTGGTACAAGCTATGCAAATTTTTGGATGTAAGGTTCGTTATATAGCTGGAGTTTCGCGTTTGGTACTTGTAGACTTCAAATATGAAAAACATCTTGCATTATGTTAATTCTGTATTGTTATTACTATGGAATCGGATATTGTATATGTACTAAATTTAGTATCTTTATGTATTGAATTTTTTTGTTAGTTCATACTTTGCTGTTATCATGAATATGAATTTTTTTTCCTTATTGATTTGGTTACATGTTGCTATGTTGAGATAATTCCATAGCTGAATGAATGCATATTAAATAGAGCTTATGCTATCTTATATGCAAATATTAGCGTTGCATGTTGCCAACGCTTATAAGTGTTGCGAATATAATATTGCCAACGCTTATAAGCGTTGTGAATGAATATCTGCCAACGCATATAAGCGTTGCGAATGAATATTTGCCAACGCATATAAGCATTGGGAATGAATATTTGCCAACGCTTATTTGCGTTGGTAATACATTGCCACGCCCCCATAGCAACACTAATAAGTGTTGCGGAAATTATTTGCGACAGTTATACTCGTTGGCAATCACCTGTTTTGGTGTAGTGTAACCTGAAGTAAATGTAGTTTACTTCATTATTAACTGAAATAAAATAGTAAATTCCTTTTTTTTAAAAGGTATTAAAACAATAATTAACTTTATTAGTGACTAATAACTTGATAATTAGCTTTAAACATCGCTAATTAAAAGAAATTAATTAATTTTGTAAGAAAACTTATCAAGTACTGACAACTATTTATCAATACTATTTCTATTAGATTAATTGTAAACAAATTAATCTAGTAATCAATTTTAGTTTAAACGATTGACTTAGTCAACTTAAGAACATCAGCTAACTTATTAACTTATTTTCACTAATCCCTTCCCTTAAATTAATTAATTTAACATAATCCCACCCAATCATTTCCTTAAAAACAATTATTCCAAAATTATTATCCCTTAGGTTAAATTTTGAGTTATTTTCTTATAAAACTCATTAAAACATAAGAAATTGCTAAATAAATCATTTTATAATACCTTTATAAAAACTCATTTATAAATACTGATTTATTTACAAAACTTCTATCCTTATATAAAATATAATTTAAAACTTTGTTTCAGTTACGAAATTTTTTATAACTTAATGCGTCGATTCGCCTGATGGCGAATTAACATTTAAAATTTTGGTTTTTAGACCATTTGCTGCCAATAACTTAATCAATATTTTCTATTGATTAAAATCACAACAACATTGAATTTTAGTTCAACGATAAACATCCAAACAGGTTTTAACATTACTAGGGTCAATCAGTTCATATGTGAATAATATGCAATCTAATAACATACAAAATATTTGAGGAATACAGGTGTTTTTTTCCAATAGCACAACTCAAAATATCATTTAATATATACATATATAATAGAAATTAAATCTAATGCATTTAAACGGTGGAAATATAAATAACGTCAATCAGCGTCAAACAATAAGCATTCAAGGCATCCAATTTATACTTTTAACAATAAATTATAGTTATACGAATTTAATCACATCATAGAATTCCAGAAGGTGTGAGAGTTAACTCGCCGTTTATTACTAATTGACGATTTAGTGTCGTTTTATCAAATTTCAAACAAGCGTTTGAAATTAGACAAAATTCATATTAGCTCTAATTCATTCCAAACCAGCTCTACAGCGTAATACTCGTCCATACTATCCCAATAAATCTTGTTTCGTCAAATTTGGATAAAAACAAATAAATTGCACTCATTATAAGTTTACAACTTAATTTATGTAATATAAATTTACTAATAACGTTAATTAATATTAATTACCGTCATTAAGGTGTAACCACATCATTAGCCTATTAAATCACGATTAACATTATGGTTCTTCCAGGTCCTCGACATTGAAATAACTCGTCCTCAATTCCAACCTGCGGCCGCCGTCGCCATACGCTGGAGACCCAACTTCCATCACCGACTGTCGTGCCACTCAGAGCCGCCCCACCTCTCACCGGCCTGACCTTCAGAACTAGCCAACATTGCCAGAAAACTCAAGCTTTTATATTCTAGTGATGATGCCATAACTTTGCCCACTAACCCGCGAAGGGGACTGCACTACAACCGATCAGTTCGCCTGCACCTCCTCCTCCTTTTTTACTTCACAACTGCTCACACTAAACTCGACGACGGTGCTGGAAAAATTAAAAAACCGAAATTGAACTGGTTGCGTTCGTACCCCGATTCCGGCCACCTTAAGCGATCGCACCGCTCGCCACCACTACCAGTCGAAAGTCCTAGACCTCCCTTACATCTTTCGTATTGACGACTTTCTCCAATTCGGCTTCTAGACCGATAAAAATTCGATTAACGAAGACGGATAAAACTTGGGTGGTAGCTGGTCTTAGTTGACTACGAGATTTTTGTTGACTTAGGGTAGGATAGATTTAGGGTGTATTTATAGGGTAGGTTTATTATTAAAATGTCACACGAAACTTATGACCAAAGTAACACGCTTAAACGACCATATATGAGCTCCAATCGCGATGAATATAGAAATCTTACAATAAATTAATATTCCAGACAAGATGTAACTAGTTTCAACAAATTTTGCGATCATTTGTAAAATTTCATTTTAATTTCACAACGAAAATCAATACATGTTTACATCGCGCATGATCACAAAATAAATCCAATTAACTTGAAATTGGAAATTTAACAATAAGTAATCTCTATGAATTTTATAAAACTAGTTTCGTTGAAATCTGAGGTCACCTGAAAATTGACTATTCTTAAGTTCCATATTAGATCGATAAAATATAAATGATTTCAAAACAAACAAATTCATTGATAATAAATTATTATAATCATATATATTCAAACAGAATTTGATAAACTAATTTAGATTTTAAACCCAATTTTTTAAAATTCCAGGTTAAATTGATATTAAAATCCTTTTATTTAATTTAATAAATTGTTTTAGTTCATAAACGATTCTACAGTGACTTTCTGAAAATTTGATTTGTACATAACTGTAAATTTATAAGATGAAACCTCGATTTTTCTGTTTCATTAGAAAATTATAATATCGGGACGATTCTTGTTTCAAAGAATTTCGACTTATATTGGATTCTATATACTCAGCGGAAGTTTGAACTATAAAACTGCGAAGTATCGTGATGATGCTAGCTCTCTTTTAATTAAATATAAATTATACATTCAAACATCATTAAATTAAAAATTCCTTATGAAAATCAATTTATATTGTCCTACACAATGTTTAAACAAATTTAAATGTTCAAAATTAAACAACAAAAAATATAGGACATTACATTTAATATATATAAATTTTCATGCAAACTACTATTTTAAATTTTCATATTCGTTTAATGCAAATTTTTATTGTTTTGTAGCTACCTTAATAAATATCCAATCAGTATTTCAAAACATTGCATGAAATCAAAATTATAATGGTTACTTTTTAAAATAAATTGCACCATTATGTTTATGACTTTATACTTATTTGGTTGGCATTATAATTTCCTCAACCATTATAAATTCAATAAAGATATTGTAACAACCCGAAATTTTGGAACCAATTTAAAAATTTTATTTTAGGAATTTTAATGGATTTCGAATATTCAAAATAATTTATTTTAAATAATAACAACTAAAAATTTATTTTAATCGAAGTTAGAATGATTTTTTTAATTTATTTATAAAAGGAGTTAGAAATGGCACGATAGTTTGAAAATTTGAATTTGAACTTTGACTGAATGTACAGGATTCAAAATAATAAGATTTCAATAAAACCAAAAATATTTAAATCTATTTAAAAATATCTTTCTAACGAATCTGGAAAATTGAAATTTCCTAACGGGAATCAAAAGTTATGTCTAGTTTATATTCAATATAATCGCTATGGAATATATATATATATAAATTTATATATTAATATAATAAATAGTCATTTTGGAAACGACCTCCGTTTTCGATGAAACCACTTTGGTTAGATCAGGAATGTTAAATTATTGCAAGATTTTCATAATTTTTGAAATTAATATGTGAGCACAGTAAATATAAACATGTTTTGTCAATTTCAGTCAAATTGGATCGACCAGAAAATGGCCATTTTTCAAACGGTCTCCAAACTCGACGAAATTAATTTTGTTAGAACCGTATCGTCAAAATATAGCTAGATTTATTTTTCGGGAATTTTTGGAGTCCGTATGTGGCCCCGGTAAATTTAAATGTACGATCAAATTAAATAATTAAATGTTTTATATTTTAACTTAAAGAAAAGTGGGCTGAGACGATAATTGGGTTGACGGGCCCTAGCCCATTGTGTCTGAAATGGAGGTATTTGGCTCGGGACAACTCTCGTTGGGCTGAATTTCGGGCTATTGAGAATTAATGGATTTATTTGTAAATTAGGGATTTAATAATATTTTATTTATAAATAGGAGATAATCCAGAACCCTAAAAACTAATTCAGAGCCGCTGCCATGTTCTTCATCGATGGCCCCAAAGCACCAAACTTTCTATCATCCGATCTTCCTCTTCCCTTAATAAAAATCGAAACTCCAAACACCAAATAAAAATGCAATTCGATCTCTTCATTTTAACCCACTACGAACAGATTTAGCCGTGTTGATTGGGAGAATTTGGGCTTCTAGGGTTCGTCGTTCGCAAGTGTTTTCTAGCCAACTCCGGCCATCGAGTTAGATGACGTTCATGCCGTAGGTGGGCGGCGCTCCGCCGCTTCGTGTGAGGGGGTGCGATTGGATTCCGGTTGACGGAGTTGCAAGCAGCGGCGAGGTTACACATTGAACGATGGGTTCAAGGGAATGGGTTTCACCTGGAAGAAAGGGTAATAGGAAAAATTAAATAAATTATTTATTGATTAGTTAATATATTCGAATGTTTAAAATACCATAACTTCGTCATATCAAAATAGATTGCAGCAAAACGAATTGCGTTGGACTCGTATTGAAGAGATATACATTTCAGGATAGACTAGAACGAATTTGGAGCAAATCAGATTTTGGGGCTAATTTAATTCTGAATTATACAGAATTAGAAATCACTGTGAGAATTCTATTTTTTTATATAATTAAAATTAATTAATTATGATTGTGATTTTTCTTCCAATCTGTTGTTAAATTCTATTTGATGTTAGAATTTAACAACGAATTGGAAGAAAAATCACAATCATAATTAATTAATCACAATCAAAGTTAATCAAAGGAGCAGGGTGGCCTAGGTGTCATCAATTTGAAAGCCACGAATTCAGCGTTACTTTGTAAGTGGTTATGGTTTATGATTTCTGATAAGAAGGCTTTATGGAAAGAATGGATCATCAATTCTGGCTACAACGACAACTTTGATTGGAATTCTGATTGTTCAATGTGTTCTTCGTTTTGGCGTAATGTTATGGTCCATGCTCACTGGTTGAAGTTGGGTACTAAAATTGTGGTGAAAAATGGTCATAACACTTCATTCTAGTTTGATAATTGGATCTCCCCTATCCCTTTGTGTGTGGAGTTTCCGGATCTTTTTGCAATTGCTTGTAACAAGAATTTCACGGCTGGCGAGATGTATGACTTTGATGCTCCGGGTTTCAAATGAAAGTTAACTTTCTCCAGATTGGTGGCTGGTAATGCGTTAGTCCAGTTGCGCTGTATCTTTGATTTGCTTGAAAATGTGAGTTTATTCTATGAGCATGATGATTTTGTATGGATGCTTGAGGGGGAGAGAAAGTTGTTTAGCGTTCGTAGTTTATACCAATTGATTAACTTTGCTGGATCTAAGAGGTTGGGATTCATACATATGTGGCGCTTCAAAATTCTTGATAAAGTTGAGATCCACATGTGGATTGTGATGCATGGTCGTTTGAATACGGTCTCCAGGCTTAGACAAAGAGGTATTATTGTAGTGGGTGGCTGTGTGTTTTGCGATCATGACGACGAAGACTACCATCACCTTTTTCTGAATTGTGACCTTGCGTTTTATATCTGGACTAAGTGTCTAGTTTCTCTTTACTTGGATTTGCATTGGGCGGATTTCATTTATGATCAATATAACTTTTGGCACTTCATTTACTCGGCCTTAGATGATTCACACAACAGTTTTCTTTTTGCTTTGCTGAACTTTGCTTATACTTGGATTTTATGGCATGAGCGCAACTCCAGAAAATTTAAATGCAAGATGAAAGCCCCTAAAAGTATCATTTACTCCATACTTAACTTTGTTTATGACTGGGCAGGCATGGAGAGGAAGAGGCATATGGAGAGCATCGTTGACCGGGTGCGCAAGCATGTGCGACACATCACCAGTCCTGACGCTTAAGGATGTTGGCTGCTGCTTATTTTGGCTTTAAGTAATATGTTTTGTAATGTCATGTAGTATTTGCTCTCTATTTTTGTCAGGCCGTATGTATTTATTATGATCGCTGTGCTGGAGCGATAGCTTGTTATTTTTTGTTTTACATATGCTGTATATACACGACTTGTTATGCTATGGTAATATATTAAGGCGTGAATCATGCTGATTCACTACCTTTTCCTTTCAAAAAAATTAAATTCTATTTGATGTTATACGTGATTTGATCTGGGATTGATGATTGATGTTGTTATGTAGATCTGTTAATTTGATGATTATTGCGTTGAAATAAAATAGTTGAAAACAAATATATCATTTTTGCTATAATAAAATAGTTGAAAACAAGTATATCATTTTTGTTATAATAAAATAGTTGAAAACAAATATATCATTTTTGTTGTAACAAAATGGTTAAAAACAAAAATATCAATTTTTGTTGAAACAAAATGGTTGAAACAAAAATATAAATTTTCGTTGAAACCAAATAGTTGAAATTAAAAGGACATTTTGTTGTAAGAAAATAGTGAAACAAAAATATCAATTTTTTTGTTGAAACAAAATAGTTGGAACAAATATATCATTTTTGTTGAAATCAAATGTTGAAACAAATATATCATTCTTGTTGAATAAAATAGTTGAAACAAAAATATCAATTTTTGTTGAATAAAATAGTTAAAACAAAAATAACATTTTTGTTTAATAGATTTGTGTTAAAACAAAAAAATAACATTTTTTTAAAATAGATTTGTGTTAAAACAAAATAACATTTTTGTTAAGTAGATTTGTGTTAAAACAAAAATAACATTTTTGTTAAATAGATTTGTGTTACAACAAAAATATTCATTTTGTTAAAATTAGAATTGTTAACAAAATGAAGTAATCACTTTTATTCATTTTGTTAAATTAGAATTGTTAACAAAATGAAGTTATCACTTTTATTCATTTTGTTAAACTAGAATTGTTAACAAAATGAAGTTATCACTTTTATTTATTTTGTTAAATTAGAATTGTTAACAAAATGAAGTTATCATTTTTAATCATTTTGTTGAAATAGAATTGTCAACAAAAATGAACGAATCATTTTTAATCATTTTGCTGAATTAGAACTGTAAATAAAAATGAAAGAATCATTTTTAATCATTTTGCTGAATTAGAATTGACAGCAAAAATGAAAGAATCATTTTTAATCATTTTGTTGAATTAGAACTGTCAACAAAAATGAAAGAATCATTTTGTTGAATTAGAATTATCAACAAGATGAAAGAATCATTTTTAATCATTTTGTTGAATTAGAACCGTCAACAAAAATGAATGAATCATTTTGTTGAATTAGAATTGTCAAAAAAATGAAACAATCATTTTTAATCATTTTTTTTTGAATTAGAATTGTCAACAAAATGAAAGAATCATTTTTAATCATTTTGTTGAATTAGAACTATCAACAATAGTGAAAGAATCATTTTTAATCATTTTGTTGAATTAAAACTGTCAACAAAAAAGAAAGAATCATTTTTAATCATTTTTTTGAATTAGAACTATCAACAAAAATGAAAGAATCATTTTTAATCATTTTTTTGAATTAGAACTGTCAACAAAAATGAAAGAATCATTTTTAATCATTTTGTTGAATTAGAATTGTCAACAAAAATGAAAGAAACATTTTTAATCATTTTGTTGAATTAGAATTGTCAACAAAAATGAAAGAAGCATTTTGTTGAATTAGAACTGTCAACAAAAATGAAAGAATCATTTTTAATCATTTTGTTGAATTAGAATTGTCAACAAAAATGAAAGAATCATTTTTAATCATTCTGTTGAATTAGAACTGTCAACAAAAATGAAAGAATCATTTTTAATCATTTTGTTGAAATAGAATTGTCAATAAAAATGAAAGAATCATTTTTAATCATTTTGTTGAAATAGAATTGTCAACAAAATGAAAAAAATCATTTTTAATTATTTTGTTGAAATAAAATTGTCAACAAAAATGAAAGAATCGTCTTTGTTCATTTTGGTTGAAATAGAATGGTCGACAAATAAAAATATCATTTATTGTTAGAATTAGATTTGTATGCAAATTTAAGAGACATTTTTACTATCAAGTTATACATTAGAATTGTATACAAATTAAAGAGGCCTTTTTATATGTTAATGTATACATTAGAATTTGTATGCAAATTAAAATAAACATCTTTATGTGTCATATAATACATTGAAACTATGTACAAATAAAAATATTTTTTTTTATTTGTTAAAGTTAAAAATAGAAATTGCATACAAATAATGAAATCATTAGCAACAATGTCATGTAAATAAATTACATTTTACTTGACATTAGAAACATGTAGAAATGTATGCAACTAAAATACATTTTTATTTGACATTATAAACATGTAGAGATGTTATGCAAATAAAACATTCTTGTAACGACCCGGATTTTTCGGACGTTGAATTCTGAATATTTAAATTTGTTTTAAAAATTTTAATTGAATTACATATAGGAATTTGTTAATTTAAAAACGAAGTTTGAACGTAAATTTATAATATAATTATAAAACGAGCTCGAAATCGCGCGGTAGTTCGTAATATGGAGTTTTGAAATTCAACTGAGAATACAGGATCCGGTATAAGTCGGATTTCTGTGAAACGAGACACGTTGGAACCGTATTGATCATAATTTTCATATGAAAGAGAAAAATCTAGATTTCGTGTTATAATTTGTTAGTTATGGTCAAATCAAATTTTGAAATAGTCGCTGTGGAAATCGTTATTTAAAATATACGCGTTAAAATAGCCGTTTTGCAAACGGACTCAGATTTCGACGAAATCAATTTCATTGGGACCGTATCGTTAAATTATTGTACGGTGGTGAGTGGCGTGGAAAACCGATGTCGTATGTGACCACGGTAGCCGTAAACGCTCGTTCAGTGCAATTAAATTAATTCAACTGAATAAAGGGATATTAAAGTGTAACTTGAACAGACGATCGAATCAGGCCACGAAACCAGTTCCGGTGAGTTCGTAGCATCGGATATAGTCAGGGTAGGTATATAGTTTGTTATTTTTAGAGATTGGCAAATTTGGTGTTCAGAAGGGCAGTGCAGTACGCACCAAAAACAGCCTACCGGGGCAACAGTCTCAGAATGCAATGAAACTAGTGTCGTTGGGTTCGTATCGAAAAGTTATTGTCGGTGTTCGCAGTTTCTAGTTGTTTTGATTTATCTGGTGATCGTGAAAAATTTAAACGCGTGTTGATTTTTGGTTTTATAAAGGAAATTTTTTCATACGATGTCAGAATGCGACGAAACTTGTCCCATTGGGTTTAGAATACCCTTTTACACCAAGATTAGCTTTTTAATCAGTAAACAGACTGTTCATTTATATGATTATTCGTTCATTTCCCCTGTATGTCAAATTCATTGGACCAATATTCTATCCTTATCATTTTTAATAGGACTATAGGACCAACTGGAAAATGTGCTGTCCAAACTATTGAAGTGTGCCGGCCAAGGTATAGTGCCACCGTCATCCTAAGTGTAGAAACTTGCCGACAAAGGAAGAATATAAAATCAAAATAAATTAAAATCCAAAGTACATTTCACATGAGATGCATCATTTTCAAATCTTTGAAAATATATTTACTCAGTCCGTATAAATCTTTTGAAAGACATATCTTTCTGTTCACAGCTCATATTCAAACATAAGCCGTTGTGATGTTTTAACCAAATCCTTTTCAGACCTCTTGCCACCTGAATAACCCGACAGCTCTGACATATTTAAAAAAAATAAAAAAAAAAATATAGAACTGTGTGAACACATGCCAATTTATAAATGCAAGAACTGGGACTCGTATCATCATGTACGAAAGCACATGGAGTTGTATCCGCTACAGGCATAAATTAAGGCATACTATCAAACAGTGACCTAAACACCTAACCTACTCTAAAAACGTGGCGGCCAAGTTGCTTAGTAATATATATACAGCTGAGATTCTTCAAACTGAAAAAAAAAAAAAACAAAGCATAGAAAAAAAAGAAGAAGAGAAAAACGCGTTGGGTTCCTTACTGGAGGTAGCAGGATCAAATTCTTGAAACAATAGGGTGCGGTTTACTGGGGAGAGCTGTGTTGCGTGAATGGGATAGAGAAGATCCGCCATTTCAGGTGTGTTTACAGGGAGCAGCGGGATGAACATAATTCGTTAGAGGGGAGCTTTGTGGCAACACAGCCTACCGCTGTGAGTTGGCATCGAAGTAGGGGGGAGTTGTTGCATGAAAATCGAAAGAGTGTAGACAGTGGCCACGAAACCATGAGGAGAAATAGCGGTGTATGAAGGAGGTTCGGGTATTTTGTGAAGATTTTTATTGTGGGAGATAAGAACGTGGAAGTTAATGGGTTTTGGGGTTGCGGGTGTATTATCGTGGCGATGAAGACAGGAGGACCGTGAGCCTTAGGTAATAAGGGAGATTAATGTTTGTTTGTGGCTCATGTTATTGGGTTGTTGGAAGATAATGAATACGCAAGGGATTCTGCTGTTGAAAGATAATGAGTTTGTGGCTTATTCTGTTGGCAGATAATGAAGTGGATTGAGTACGTGAAGGCACTACAAGGTGAAGTCTATGTAAAAAGGGGGTTTGACGTTAAGTTATAGTGAAGAAGTAGTTGGAGCTATTGTACACGGGTCCAACGTTGTGAAGAAGAGACTTTATGAAAAGGTTCTGGCTCTGGTGAATTCGAACATGAAGGGAACCAGTATGCTAAACCATAGAAAAAAAGAAGGGAAAATAAAAATAAAAATAAAGAGAAACAGAAGAAGTCATGGGGGATGGTCGGTGAAATATTGAAGAGGGGCTAAAGGGAATCGAGACTTATATCTGGCAAGCAAGGACAAAGGAATTGAACGGGGTCAGACGCTAGAATCACGACAACAAAATCTACATTGCAGAACTGATTCCACTGAAAACAAAGCTAATGGGAATTCGTGATAAAATCAAACCTTGTTTGATTATAGACGCAACAAAAAGGCGAAATCGTCAACTACAAACCAAGGTGAGTAAACTCACTCGTTTAAAATTATTTATAATGTGAAATGGTTGCTTGGTTGAATAGTTGATAAATTGGTTGATATAATCATCGTTGATTGATTTTTTTAATGCGATATTTTTGATGTTACTAACATCTGTGGATGCAGGGAAACAGGTTGGAGGGATCCAACTGGATCCCTCAACATTTTATTTACTGTTTTATTTGATGGTTATATATGTTATGCTACATTATCCATGGTTGAATTTGTGTGTTTGGTTTACCCTGGCCTTAGAAACCTGGTATTTTAGATACCGTAAAATATCATCGAATGTGAAAAAAGAAATTAGAATTTAAAAGCAGAGTTTATTTCCAAATTAGAAATAATTTCTTTTTCATTTAGTTGCAAATGGAAACCTATTCCATTGGGTAAACCAAGGAAATGTTATAAATAAAGATATAAATTAAGTGGATCATTAACCGTTGGATAAATCAAAAGGTGAGTTCAAATATGAATGTATATTTGAAAGTGAGTATCGGTTTGGAAACCAATATTTGGAAATGGATCCGAATTTAGCAAATTACAGAGGAAAGTTTAAAGGAAGATTTTCAAATGCTTAAAGTAAAAGAATAGATAGTTTAAAACAAGGAAATATTTTGCAAATAAAATGTATATAAAAAGGGGATTTATAGAAATCAAATTAAGTGGTTAGAAAAATGTATAGTTTATAAATATGTTTAAAGGGGAACTTGAATTGTTTAAAATAAACAGAGTTTATAAATGAACAACGGAAGCGTGTGCGTCGCACACGGTATTTTATTCAAAACAACAATCATAGCGCTGTTGTTATAATAGATGTTGTAAATCTATACAGCAATTTTAGACGCTGCTGTTATAATAAATGTCTTGATAAATCTAAATAGCAATTGTAACGCTGCCGTTATAATAACTGTTTTAATAGCAATTTTAATGCTATGGTTATGGTAAGTGTTTTATAATGCTAGATAGCGGTTTTAACGCTGTTGTTGAAAGCAATGTTTGGTTTAAAGTTGTGAGCTCTGAATATTTCGAAGTGAATGATAGAAAGGGTTGGTTAGTGATATCGTTAATTAACGAATGATTTATGATTTAAGTCATAATAACGATGTTATAACATCAGTAAATTCAAAGGGTTTAGAAATGTTTTCTAACTGGAATAAAAGATGTTTTCTCAATAAAGGAATTATATATTGGAAATGTTTTCCGATATTCAAGTTAGAAAATAAAAGTCATATTAAAGTTATTATATTTCGGATGCAGGGAATTATAACACCATTGTTATAATCAAGTGATTCCTGAAAAGGAAGTGGATTCATAATCGAATCCGAGAGCAACGTAAGGAAGCGTGTTAAAAGATTGGAAAGATGAACCTTGTCTATTTCGAGGTTAGAAATGTTGCTCAGTTAAGGTCTGAGAGGTAATTATACCCCAACTTGATTGACTTCGTTTTAACTAAGAAATGGTTAAGGTTCGATAGTGGAGAGTGGTTAAGTGGAAACCAAATGAAGGAGATTTGGCATAGTGATGTTTATTCAAACATCTGTTTAATCAAATGAATGAGATTTGGAACATTTTCCAAATGAGAGTCAGAAATGTTTTCTGAATATAGAGGGCAGATAATGGAAATGTTTTCCAATGTTAATAGCGTGTATTTTCTAAATATATTAAATAAGGAATGTAAATGAAAGTGAAAAGGGAAATGAATAAATGAATGAACTAGAAGGGGTAAATGTTGAATGATGTTTGGTCGATAGAATTTCCTTCTGGAAATAATATCATTGTTTGCACACCGACATGTTTTCATTTGATAGTTAAATCACCGACTATCAAAGTTTTGACCATTTTAACGTTGTTAATATGGAGAGACCGGGATCAGATTTGATATCTGAAAACCACTCTGTATTGGCTAAGCGTTATGAAGCAACTTATGCTGAAGAAAATTGAAGACGGAGTTATGCAAGGGTTATCCTGTTTAAGGGATAGTGCCTTCGGTTTGTCCAGACCCAGGACAACTTGTATGGACGAGTGCCTGACGGAGTATTTCCAAAGGGGGTTACGTACGTTGATTCCTTCAAACGTACGAAGTTGATGGCATAGAAGGGAAACTTCTTTAGCCTAACAAATCTGAGTATTTTTGTGGGAATCAATCAGTGATTTCCGATGGATCTGACGATGTGGCATTCAAAGTGAATGGTGGCCAGATGTTCTGGAAGATAATTCAAACCTCAAGCCTCATCAACACGGAATTTGACAAAAATCGGGCAGGCAACATGGCTATGTGGGTCGCACCCATTAGGACGTATGATCACCTATCTAGAGAAATTCCTTTTGTTCTTAAATCTATCGATGCTGTCCCTTATCGGGAGGCGGTTGCTGATCCCAACCGTCGGTGGTATACATTCGATACACTCAAGCGAAATGAGTGGTCGGTCATGTGTGGGCCGGGTTGCAAGATGTTCTTGTTGAACCCAGTGTATTTGCCTCTAGAGATACACGTTCGGAAGGTGGTCCCATACCTTGTCAAGTTGGAATCCAATCTCCAATAAGTGCCTGCGAGTTTGATTGTATATTATATATGTAGAGCGTGAGATGCAAGCGTTCTGCTAGATTGTTAATTACTTGTGATTAGACATTATTATAATATCAGATAATATATGATTTCCAAAGTGTTTTGGGTTATCGTAAGGTAAAAGCCATCCGTATTTATGTGTGGATTGGTCTTACGATTATCTTTTCTTTTGAAAAGGATTTTGAAAAGTTAAACGAATGGTTGGAGTTTACTCACACCAGTCCCATGACTGACCCAGAGTTTATTTTGTTTGTTTTCCCTAAACTCTTGGGTGCCCAAATTTGTACGGGCAGTTCAGTAGTCGGGATTCTACAGATTCACCTGGAGGAGATTGAAGCAGGAGGCTTCACCAGTTAGCTATAGACTATCATATTTTCCGCTGTGTACTATGTTGTATCTGGAAACAGGTGTTTATAACTGTTCCAGGGATAATCGTTGTGCTCTGATAATGGTATGTATATACAAATACTGATTTGTGCTTCGAAGTTGTGTTATCTAATATATTTTATTCGTTCCGCTGTGAGTTTGTGATCTTCGTTTTCTCCTATTCTAATATTTCTTTCTTTCTATTTCTCACCCTCTAACTTCTTTCTAAAAATGATGCGTATTTCTGTGCAATTTGAGTTGGACGTGTGGTATTATTAGTCGACTCAAAGGGTACGGATTTGCGGGTCGTTTCAGTTGGTATCAGAGCTGAAGGTTAAGTGATTACCTTGGCTCTGTGGCGTGACTCAATAGAGATGGGGTTAGTAACACCCTAGGTTGAGTTTGAGTGTATATATATGAGCGCGTATTTGTGGATTTGATATAAAATTGTTTTATATTGTGTTGTCTGGTTTGTTGAGTAGTTTATGAATTCTGGTCGATACAGGAAGTACAACTATATCGATAGGTATTTCTAAACTCTCGGACAAAACAATTCGACATAGTATTGTTTTAAAGATGGGTAAATGATATAATTTTGCCCAAAGAATATTTTTGATATAAAAGTGATAATTTTCTGAAATTATTGAATGTGTTTATTGTTATTACAATCAAATGGAATTAAATATTGAAATGGTTGTATAACCAAGATAAACTAGAATTTAATCAAACCAGAATGGGAATTTAAATTTCCGGCGTTTAGAAAATATTTTCTGAAATAGTATAAAGTAATATCACATTACTTTGAAGGATTTTTGTATAAGAATGATTTTGAATGGATTTTGAAAGTGATTAAGCACTGAAATCATTTCAGTGGCGAGGAAATAGTACTAATAATGGGTCGCGACATTATCGGTATTCATTTTCAAGTTTCTGAGTGATGGATTGCTACCATAGTAATTTGAAAATGAAAACTTGTTTGAAAAGGACAAGTTATTTTGGATATTCGAATGTTTTGAATTGAGTTCAAACTAATTTGAAATAAAACCCGGGAATTTGAATTCTGAAATTAAAATTTAACTTGTCTAAGTTAAATAAGTTGAAATGGTAAAAATGTATCAAATGGATGGAAATTTAACTTAAGTTAAATGGAAATTGAAACTCAAACCGAATAAGTGGATTGATTCTGAAATGGAGATCAAGTGGAATCGATAGAATGGATGTGAACTGATCAGAAGTTGATTAGAGTTGGAAGTTGTATTGATTTGAGACCAAGTGGAAAGGATATATGTATGCTGAACAGATTTTGAGAAAGTGCAAGAGATAGAATTATGCCCGACAAAAAGGTACATGTTTACAATATTGTTTGGGTTAATGATTTTATGAGCCTATGGGGCAAGCCGCTTGGCTTTTTGATTTTATTTTGGATTGGAGAAGGCCTAGAAAGGCGAGTTGTGATTGTAGCGATTGAGCCGTGCAGAGGAGATGCTGCCGAATTTTTTCAGAATTTAAAGTGTTAGAAAATTTCAGAATTTTTGAAAATTTTCGTTAGTAAGAATAAATGAATATTTTAATTGAAATAAATTGATTCAGTTAAGCTGAAATTAAGAAGTGAACAAAAAAAAGGATTATTAGACCTAGTTAACAAGGTATGTGGTGTCTTTTCCTACCTTAGCAATTTCGAGGACGAAATTATTTTAAGGGGGAAGGAATGTAACGACCCGGATTTTTCGGCCGTTGAATTCTGAATATTTAAATTTGTTTTAAAAATTTTAATTGAATTACATATAGGAATTTGTTAATTTAAAAACGAAGTTTGAACGTAAATTTATAATATAATTATAAAACGAGCTCGAAATCGCGCGGTAGTTCGTAATATGGAGTTTTGAACTTCAACTGAGAATACAGGATCCGGTATAAGTCGGATTTCTGTGAAACGAGACACGTTGGAACCGTATTGATCATAATTTTCATATGAAAGAGAAAAATCTAGATTTCGTGTTATAATTTGTTAGTTATGGTCAAATCAAATTTTGAAATAGTCGCTGTGGAAATCGTTATTTAAAATATACGCGTTAAAATAGCCGTTTTGCAAACGGACTCAGATTTCGACGAAATCAATTTCATTGGGACCGTATCGTTAAATTATTGTACGGTGGTGAGTGGCGTGGAAAACCGATGTCGTATGTGACCACGGTAGCCGTAAACGCTCGTTCAGTGCAATTAAATTAATTCAACTGAATAAAGGGATATTAAAGTGTAACTTGAACAGACGATCGAATCAGGCCACGAAACCAGTTCCGGTGAGTTCGTAGCATCGGATATAGTCAGGGTAGGTATATAGTTTGTTATTTTTAGAGATTGGCAAATTTGGTGTTCAGAAGGGCAGTGCAGTACGCACCAAAAACAGCCTACCGGGGCAACAGTCTCAGAATGCAACGAAACTAGTGCCGTTGGGTTCGTATCGAAAAGTTATTGTCGGTGTTCGCAGTTTCAAGTTGTTTTGATTTATCTGGTGATCGTGAAAAATTTAAAGGCGTGTTGATTTTTGGTTTTATAAAGGAAATTTTTTCATACGATGTCAGAATGCGACGAAACTTGTCCCATTGGGTTTAGAATACCCTTTTACACCAAGATTAGCTTTTTAATCAGTAAACAGACTGTTCATTTATATGATTATTCGTTCATTTCCCCTGTATGTCAAATTCATTGGACCAATATTCTATCCTTATCATTTTTAATAGGACTATAGGACCAACTGGAAAATGTGCTGTCCAAACTATTGAAGTGTGCCGGCCAAGGTATAGTGCCACCGTCATCCTAAGTGTAGAAACTTGCCGACAAAGGAAGAATATAAAATCAAAATAAATTAAAATCCAAAGTACATTTCACATGAGATGCATCATTTTCAAATCTTTGAAAATATATTTACTCAGTCCGTATAAATCTTTTGAAAGACATATCTTTCTGTTCACAGCTCATATTCAAACATAAGCCGTTGTGATGTTTAAACCAAATCCTTTTCAGACCTCTTGCCACCTGAATAACCCGACAGCTCTGACATATTTAAAAAAAATAAAAAAATAAAATATATAGAACTGTGTGAACACATGCCAATTTATAAATGCAAGAACTGGGACTCGTATCATCATGTACGAAAGCACATGGAGATGTATCCGCTACAGGCATAAATTAAGGCATACTATCAAACAGTGACCTAAACACCTAACCTACTCTAAAAACGTGGCGGCCAAGTTGCTTAGTAATATATATACAGCTGAGCTTCTTCAAACTGAAAAAAAAAAAAACAAAGCATAGAAAAAAAAAAGAGAAAAACGCGCTAGGTTCCTTACTGGAGGTAGCAGGATCAAATTCTTGAAACAAGAGGGTGATGTTTACTGGGGAGAGCTGTGTTGCGTGAATGGGATAGAGAAGATCCGCCATTTCAGGTGTGTTTACAGGGAGCAGCGGGATGAACATAATTCGTTAGAGGGGAGCTTTGTGGCAACACAGCCTACCGCTGTGAGTTGGCATCGAAGTAGGGGGGAGCTGTTGCATGAAAATCGAAAGAGTGTAGACAGTGGCCACGAAACCATGAGGAGAAATAGCGGTGTATGAAGGAGGTTCGGGTATTTTGTGAAGATTTTAACTGTGGGAGATAAGAACGTGGAAGTTAATGGGTTTTGGGGTTGCGGGTGTATTATCGTGGCGATGAAGACAGGAGGACCGTGAGCCTTAGGTAATAAGGGAGATTAATGTTTGTTTGTGGCTCATGTTATTGGGTTGTTGGAAGATAATGAATACGCAAGGGATTCTGCTGTTGAAAGATAATGAGTTTGTGGCTTATTCTGTTGGCAGATAATGAAGTGGATTGAGTACGTGAAGGCACTACAAGGTGAAGTCTATGTAAAAAGGGGGTTTGACGTTAAGTTATAGTGAAGAAGTAGTTGGAGCTATTGTACACGGGTCCAACGTTGTGAAGAAGAGACTTTATGAAAAGGTTCTGGCTCTGGTGAATTCGAACATGAAGGGAACCAGTATGCTAAACCATAGAAAAAAAGAAGGGAAAATAAAAATAAAAATAAAGAGAAACAGAAGAAGTCATGGGGGATGGTCGGTGAAATATTGAAGAGGGGCTAAAGGGAATCGAGACTTATATCTGGCAAGCAAGGACAAAGGAATTGAACGGGGTCAGACGCTAGAATCACGACAACAAAATCTACATTGCAGAACTGATTCCACTGAAAACAAAGCTAATGGGAATTCGTGATAAAATCAAACCTTGTTTGATTATAGACGCAACAAAAAGGCGGAATCGTCAACTACAAACCAAGGTGAGTAAACTCACTCGTTTAAAATTATTTATAATGTGAAATGGTTGCTTGGTTGAATAGTTGATAAATTGGTTGATATAATCATCGTTGATTGATTTTTTTAATGCGATATTTTTGATGTTACTAACATCTGTGGATGCAGGGAAACAGGTTGGAGGGATCCAACTGGATCCCTCAACATTTTATTTACTGTTTTATTTGATGGTCATATATGTTATGCTACATTATCCATGGTTGAATTTGTGTGTTTGGTTTACCCTGGCCTTAGAAACCTGGTATTTTAGATACCGTAAAATATCATCGAATGTGAAAAAAGAAATTAGAATTTAAAAGCAGAGTTTATTTCCAAATTAGAAATAATTTCTTTTTCATTTAGTTGCAAATGGAAACCTATTCCATTGGGTAAACCAAGGAAATGTTATAAATAAAGATATAAATTAAGTGGATCATTAACCGTTGGATAAATCAAAAGGTGAGTTCAAATATGAATGTATATTTGAAAGTGAGTATCGGTTTGGAAACCAATATTTGGAAATGGATCCGAATTTAGCAAATTACAGAGGAAAGTTTAAAGGAAGATTTTCAAATGATTAAAGTAAAAGAATAGATAGTTTAAAACAAGGAAATATTTTGCAAATAAAATGTATATAAAAAGGGGATTTATAGAAATCAAATTAAGTGGTTATAAAAATGTATAGTTTATAAATATGTTTAAAGGGGAACTTGAATTGTTTAAAATAAACAGAGTTTATAAATGAACAACGGAAGCGTGTGCGTCGCACACGGTATTTTATTCAAAACAACAATCATAGCGCTGTTGTTATAATAGATGTTGTAAATCTATACAGCAATTTTAGACGCTGCTGTTATAATAAATGTCTTGATAAATCTAAATAGCAATTGTAACGCTGCCGTTATAATAACTGTTTTAATAGCAATCTTAATGCTATGGTTATGGTAAGTGTTTTATAATGCTAGATAGCGGTTTTAACGCTGTTGTTGAAAGCAATGTTTGGTTTAAAGTTGTGAGCTCTGAATATTTCGAAGTGAATGATAGAAAGGGTTGGTTAGTGATATCGTTAATTAACGAATGATTTATGATTTAAGTCATAATAACGATGTTATAACATCAGTAAATTCAAAGGGTTTAGAAATGTTTTCTAACTGGAATAAAAGATGTTTTCTCAATAAAGGAATTATATATTGGAAATGTTTTCCGATATTCAAGTTAGAAAATAAAAGTCATATTAAAGTTATTATATTTCGGATGCAGGGAATTATAACACCATTGTTATAATCAAGTGATTCCTGAAAAGGAAGTGGATTCATAATCGAATCCGAGAGCAACGTAAGGAAGCGTGTTAAAAGATTGGAAAGATGAACCTTGTCTATTTCGAGGTTAGAAATGTTGCTCAGTTAAGGTCTGAGAGGTAATTATACCCCAACTTGATTGACTTCGTTTTAACTAAGAAATGGTTAAGGTTCGATAGTGGAGAGTGGTTAAGTGGAAACCAAATGAAGGAGATTTGGCATAGTGATGTTTATTCAAACATCTGTTTAATCAAATGAAGGAGATTTGGAACATTTTCCAAATGAGAGTCAGAAATGTTTTCTGAATATAGAGGGCAGATAATGGAAATGTTTTCCAATGTTAATAGCGTGTATTTTCTAAATATATTAAATAAGGAATGTAAATGAAAGTGAAAAGGGAAATGAATAAATGAACGAACTAGAAGGGGTAAATGTTGAATGATGTTTGGTCGATAGAATTTCCTTCTGGAAATAATATCATTGTTTGCACACCGACATGTTTTCATTTGATAGTTAAATCACCGACTATCAAAGTTTTGACCATTTTAACGTTGTTAATATGGAGAGACCGGGATCAGATTTGATATCTGAAAACCACTCTGTATTGGCTAAGCGTTATGAAGCAACTTATGCTGAAGAAAATTGAAGACGGAGTTATGCAAGGGTTATCCTGTTTAAGGGATAGTGCCTTCGGTTTGTCCAGACCCAGGACAACTTGTATGGACGAGTGCCTGACGGAGTATTTCCAAAGGGGGTTACGTACGTTGATTCCTTCAAACGTACGAAGTTGATGGCATAGAAGGGAAACTTCTTTAGGCTAACAAATCTGAGTATTTTTGTGGGAATCAATCAGTGATTTCCGATGGATCTGACGATGTGGCATTCAAAGTGAATGGTGGCCAGATGTTCTGGAAGATAATTCAAACCTCAAGCCTCATCAACCCGGAATTTGACAAAAATCGGGCAGGCAGCATGGCTATGTGGGTCGCACCCATTAGGACGTATGATCACCTATCTAGAGAAATTCCTTTTGTTCTTAAATCTATCGATGCTGTCCCTTATCGTGAGGCGGTTGCTGATCCCAACCGTCGGTGGTATACATTCGATACACTCAAGCAAAATGAGTGGTCGGTCATGTGTGGGCCGGGTTGCAAGATGTTCTTGTTGAACCCAGTGTATTTGCCTCTAGAGATACACGTTCGGAAGGTGGTCCCATACCTTGTCAAGTTGGAATCCAATCTCCAATAAGTGCCTGCGAGTTTGATTGTATATTATATATGTAGAGCGTGAGATGCAAGCGTTCTGCTAGATTGTTAATTACTTGTGATTAGACATTATTATAATATCAGATAATATATGATTTCCAAAGTGTTTTGGGTTATCGTAAGGTAAAAGCCATCCGTATTTATGTGTGGATTGGTCTTACGATTATCTTTTCTTTTGAAAAGGATTTTGAAAAGTTAAACAAATGGTTGGAGTTTACTCACACCAGTCCCATGACTGACCCAGAGTTTATTTTGTTTGTTTTCCCTAAACTCTTGGGTGCCCAAATTTGTACGGGCAGTCCAGTAGTCGGGATTTTACAGATTCACCTGGAGGAGATTGAAGCAGGAGGCTTCACCAGTTAGCTATAGACTATCATATTTTCCGCTGTGTACTATGTTGTATCTGGAAACAGGTGTTTATAACTGTTCCAGGGATAATCGTTGTGCTCTGATAATGGTATATATATACAAATACTGATTTGTGCTTCGAAGTTATGTTATCTAATATATTTTATTCGTTCCGCTGTGAGTTTGTGATCTTCGTTTTCTCCTATTCTAATATTTCTTTCTTTCTATTTCTCACCCTCTAACTTCTTTCTAAAAATGATGCGTATTTCTGTGCAATTTGAGTTGGACGTGTGGTATTATTAGTCGACTCAAAGGGTACGGATTTGCGGGTCGTTTCAATTCTTTTATTTGGCTTGTTAAACACGTTAGTGGAATTGTCGAATGATTTATATTTATATATAATTTTATATATATAAATATGAATTAAAATTAAAAAAATCGTGCGCGGTAGTTTGTGTTTCGGAATCGTAACTTTAAAGGATTATACCGAAAGATCCGACCGTCAGATTTTCCCAAAACTGGAACCTTTAGGACCGTTCTGGGAAGATCTTTCCAGCGATATAATTTTTTAAAATCCAACGGTTAGATTTTGAGAAACGTGTAAATCAAATTTGGGTAAAAACAGCGTCAGGGCCGCCCATTGACCCAAAGCGTCGTTAAATTAAATTGGACTTTTTGTATATAAATAAAATAGCGATAAATGTTATAAAATAATATTAATGATATGAAATAATTTTAAATTATATATATTCAAGAATTATTGAAAAGACCGAGTTCAATATCATTTCAAATAATTATACGATGATTTAAAGTCGAAGACATTGAAGACGGTGATTGAAGACCGGTGGTCTTCACATCGAATGGATAACTACTTATGCCCTGGATTGATTTGCTCCCAGGAAAGGGCTACAGTGGTAGTTGTCCGGTCGTACTTATTGATTGTCGGATAAGCGAGCACCTCTCTTCCGTATTGGACATACGAGACAAGGAATAAGGTGTCTCCGGTTTCGTTCAGACCCAGAATGGACTTGTAAATGGATGTGTGTCTGACATTGGATTTCATTCTATATGAATTGGTTTCTACTTAATATATATCTGTTCGGTGGTGGAGAATTTATTCTCTTGCTTGACACCCTTCTTTGAGACGCACGAGCTTAGAGGTTATATATTGATAGTTATCGGTTGCATGACGTGGATTGTCAATGTGGCATGCCAAGATGCAAACGATCAAGGCTTTTGTTGAAAAGTAGAGCGTTGTGGTTGATGACCAAAGCACAACTGTTTTGGGCATAACTTTGTGTATAGCGTAACTTTGCGAGCCTCACACCCCGGTATGAGTTAAAAACGGGATAAGGGAACGCAGGGAGTGCACACGTTTCTTTCTAGTTAGAAGTGATGTCATGGTATGGAGCCCAGACATTTTTACTTATGTGGATGATGGATTACGAGGCCTCGGTTATATTGGTCGATAGTGGCCAATTGATAAGTTCAATAGGACCGGGAAGTGTGTTTTCAGGCATAACTAATTCACTAAAATATTTATGGACCAGCCCTGCAGGATCCAAGGGTTCGCTAGCGTCCGAATCCTGGGACATTTGCTAGAGTGTCTCGAATCGATAAGGAGATCATCCCTAGCCTTGAGTCATGATGGAAACCCAATTTCCAATATGACATTATGGAATTGATTGTAAAACTATATATGGCGACATAGTAGGATGGGGTACTATGCCGTTTAGGATTGATACATTTACTTTGAAAATATTTCTAAAATGATTAGACACTAATAATAATATTAAATATTGTTTTATACATATCAAGCATGTTTGATCATTATAAGGTAAAACTCTATCATCCAGTTTGCATTGCATTGTGTGATGGGACTTGAGTCTTATAATGATTTCATTTTTCTAAGAAGCATTGCGTTGTTTTAAAAAGATTTGTTTAATTTATGCACTAGCAAACCAATGGAGTAAACCCGTTCTGCGTTAGCGGCGTGGTCTTGTGATTAGCGTTATTATTAGTTAAGTTAAGCAAAGATTTCTCATACTAGTCCCATGATTGACTCGTAGTTTGTTTCCACTTGCAAACTGGGTGCCCTTATTTTCCACATAGGCAGCCGAGTGACTTTTTTTGCAGATATATTGAGTAGGATTTTGGATCGAAGCTTAAAGCTGTGTCTAGTGCATTGATAGTCTTCCGTTATGTTAGTTTATATTTCCGTTGATCAGTGCATTACATTTTTTGTAAATTAATCTTCCGCTGTATTATTTTATCGATGTACTCTGATATATTCTATACTCTGATGTTATATAATCATGATGTAATAAAAGCCATTTGTTATTTGTTCTGATGTGTTGTATGCCCAGAGTTAGCGTATGCGTGGTGCTGGTCAATTTAGCGATCGATTAGGTCCGAGCGAAATCCACGTCGTTACAGATATTATTTTTAAATTATCAATTTACAAGTTCTACTTGTGTACACTTCTTAATATAACATTTATAAGTTCACAAAAATTTAATAATTGCAATTTTCTTTTGAATTATCCATTTATTAAGGAATTCCAATTTATTCTAAAGGAAATTTATACTACAGGGCTTTTTCAAAATATCTAGTTTGATTAATTCAACAAATGTTATTACTTAAATTATATATTCACAAAAGATTATATTTAAATACTCTTGCATTATTTATGTAGTTTGATTTAAAGTAAGTCAGGAACATAAGCTAGAAGTTAAGTTAATGGTCGAATCTAATGGATGGGAATTTAAAAAATATGGAGAATCTAACTAAAATAAATTAGAGGAGAATATAGGATTTCAAAGGCTATTGATTCTTTCCTAAGTCGGATTTAGAACGAGGTCGAAGCTTATACTCATGAAATCCTAATTTAAGAGAAACCTAACTAAGGAAAAGAATTTAAATGAACTCAAAATTTGGCTAAATTTAAAAAATTATTTAAAAATACTTTAAACCATTTAAAACTATTAACAATTTCCAATATACGCTCTCTCGAGAGTGATATGAGACCGATTCCACTCACTCTAGTGTATTGCTGTCCTATCTTTAATGAGTTTTGCAACCCCATAAACTAAGGTATATACAAAACCAACGCTCCGATACCAAGTGGTAACAACCTACTCTTTTGATCGTTTTGGGTCAATAATTAAACCAACTCAAATCGTTCGAAACAACAGATTGTTAATTGCTTTAGGGTTTAAAATAAATCATCACAGAATCAAAGGCACAAAGTACGCATAATATCTCACAGCGAAACAAATATTATACGATAATATAAAATCTTTAATTTATACAATGATATCAAAGTACATAAATAAGTACAACATAAAACTAAATACAAAATCTCAATAGTATATGAATAAATGATATTAAAGAAAATAACCATAATATAGGATAATAGATAGATGGCTAAATCCAACAAATCTCAAGCTCCAACAGATAAATCTCCAATGTTGAAATACTCAGGCTTGCCCGAGCATAACGCTATTATAATGGTGTGTATGGTAAATATAGTATTGAATAGTGTAAGCAGGATTACCGTACCCTAGCACCATTTACAAGAATTGTAGTCTATACATATACCGTAAATTCACTGCAATGGTGTTACCAGAGGGAACTCCATCCAATACAGTGACAAATTAAAATCGTAGGGGACTCGATCATGATAAATATGACAAGGCACACGAGGCCATACCCAGGATAGGATTCTACCAGTCGCATTCCTGGACTAGTGGTAATGCATAGCCGGACCTACTGCCCACTTGGGAACACACTCTCATAATCAAAGGCACAGCCAAATTAATCACAAAATAATAGAGATGGTATCGAGGAAGTGTGCGAATCGAACGTGCAACCTCAATTACACATGGTATAGCTCATATTTTAGTCATTTTAATTATAGCCCAAAGGTCAAAGCTATTCATCATTATTATCTTTCTTTAATCCAATATTCGTACACCAAACCATCCAACTTCGTTCTAACTTTTTCACCACATGCATAGTTAAAGTGGTACCAGTATTAGCAGAGAGTATGACAATATCGACTCCTGTCTCTCTAAAAACCAAATGCTTATTTCACACCATGGTCATTAAATTTGGAATCATATTTCAATATTGTAAATTGATCAACTTCAAATAATTATTTAAAATCAATTACTCAAAATGATTCATTATCGGTTTCAGTTCAGATTTCAAATCTTGTATTTCATACTATTCCTCAACAGAACAAATTCATGTTTAGATTGTTATTTTGCAAAAATCCTCCTTAAATTTTATTTAAAATCACTTCGAACTTATTAGATAGGACTAACATAGATTTTATTTGAAATAGTACAACATATCTAAAATATTTTATTTTTAAATAGTTAAAATACGTATACGTATACATATATTTAATATAAAAAAATTATTCAGAAATAGTTTTGAAAATTTAATAGGTGGAATAGTTAAAGTTTAATAGTTATAAGTGGTTTATGAAACCAAAATAGTAAGAAATTTGTTTAACAAAATAGTTTGATTTAAATAAAACGATCCAATCCGAACGAACAACTCATATTTCATACTTTGAATTATTACTTATTATAGATTTAAATTTTCCATTCAAATCCACTTAAACTTAGCTGATATAAATTTCAATAATTTACAACTAGAATTTCATTTCAAAACCATTACTTCACTTGGTTCATAATGTGAATCCTACGTTCATTTCATAATAATACATTTCAACTAGTTCAAAGTATAGTTGTTAAGTTATTCTTTAATAAACATCCTTAAATTTCAATACTAGCTATTTTTAGCAAGTAAAATCTTATATAAATTTTAAAGATTTAATTGAAATTCGAATATTTCTATTTTCTTAACTTAAACAGATTAAATCTTAGTAATTTAATTCTTTCTTTAACTAAACTCTATTAAAGTTACTAAATTGAATCTTTATATCATAAAATATTAAATTAGACTTTTAAAACAAAACTTTGAACTTAATACATCTTTTTATATTAAATAAAAACAATTTAAATTAACTTATTATAAAATTTAAGCTACATTATACTAAATCAATTTTCATTGAAACGTAGTTTAAATTAAACCTTAAATATAAGTATTAACTTTTATAACTATTTCTAAACAGCAATTTTGTTAAATCGATTTAACTTAAAGTTTATAAATTCTAGCTGAATTCAAGTAAATTTATTTCAAACATTAATTAAACTTAACATTTAAATTACAATTGAAATACAAATTTATAAAATTATACTTATAATATTTCACAAAATACTTTTATAGACCACGACGTCCGTATGTAATTTTCTATCCTATGGTCAAGTGAATCGGGTATGTATCATTTGAACCCAGTTAATTAATTTTTCAAGCATATATCATTTTAACCCAAATCCCAATTCTATCTAGTTTGAATTACTAAAACTAGACAATCGTTCAGGTATGCATCATTTCAATCCATAGTGATCTTTCCTAAATCGATCAGGGAACCTGCAATGTGAGATGAAGAAAATATAGCATAACACACAAATTGCATCTGTATTATGTCATAAATTTCAATTTTTTGTGTGTCACATGTGCACAAGTTCATACAAATACATCGTAAATGTTCTAAGGGAAACCATAACATTGCATTAATCATTTCAATATTTTAGTTCATTTAAATAAATGATTAAGTTGTAAGTGAGAAAACTCGCCTTTTTACAATAAGAAGATGATGACACTAAATGAACAGACGTCGAAATAGATACAAGCACGATTTCATTTAGCAATGACGAACACACCTCAAACCGGTTTATGCACATACACATAAAAGTATGTATATATATACATATATACTACCAGAATTTCATGAGTATAATTCCAAGCCTCATTGCTTGATTAAGCACGACAACAAACCCAAACAAACTAGCTAAAACACGGTCCATTTATACGACTATGAATTATAAATCAAAAACACGGTCCATTTATATGACTACGAATTATAAATCAACAACAAATTTCAACTTTAAATACAAGGTGAATCACATTTGTATATGTATATTATATATATATACATAAATAAAGGGAAGAAGATATGTGTCGATTTCAACTGCGCCACCATTAGTCTCCATTTTGGGGTCTCTCGAGTTTTATTTTTGGAATTGTGGAGATTGTTGCGGAAGATGTTAGGTTACTTGTATTTAGTTGTCTAATGATGATAGGGTGAGTTGTATGATGCGTTATCACTGAACACATGTTCTTCTTTTGGGCTGAAATAGGCCTTTAATAAAAGTATACCCACTTTCAAAAGAGAGAGAGAGAGAGAGAGAGAGAGAGAAAGAGAGAAGATATGTATTATTGGTTTCAGTAGGAGTTAAACAATGCAGTTCGGGCTGAAACAAGAATTCGAGCCAGGCACTGAGGATTGACAGATAGTGGTTGTAGAGGGATTTGAGCCACATGCCAATGAATTTTAGAGTCTTAGGTCATGGAGGAGATCGGTGCGGGCAATGCAAGCCAGAGAGTGCTCGGTTTGGATCTAGGTTAGAACACCAAAGCTTGATTTTCTCTCTCTCTCTCTCTCTCATTTCCAAACAGGGTTCAACTTAGTGGATTTCATGGGTATTTGAGCGAGTTTCAAGTGATGTCAGGTCAGGTGGTGGTCGGTGGTGGAATCGGTGGAGCTGGTTGTGAAGCGGGAGGCGGTCGAGGTGATTATAATTTGGGAGGAAGAGACGATCGGGAATTATCGGAAGTTGATTTGGAGGAAAGTTGGATACGAAGTAGGGTGATGATGCTCGATGTAGGTGGCAGTAGTGGTTTGGAGGTGATGGGCCTAGGCGACGTAATGAAGGGAGGTCGACCTTCGGCTGGTGGACTTGGAGCTTTAGGCGGAGTAGAGGACCATGAGAGAAGGAAATAGAAAAAAAGCTTAAATTTTGTTGGACCTGAGACGAGTAATTGAGTCATATTTTGTTTCAACTTTGTCTTGTATTTTTTTTCTTTCTCTTTTTTTCTTCTTTCGTCTGCTCGAATAAAGAGAAGAAGAGAAAGGGGTGAATTGACTCGAGTTTGGAGACAAGAAGGGGAACAAGTGTTTCAAAACATTTGAACGAGTTGGTTTTGTTGTGTTTTCTCTTTTTTTTATAATATATATATAATGTTAATCTAAAAATAAACACAAATACATATATATACACGAATGCACAACAAACCAATGTCGTCTGTTGTATTCAATGTTGACCCAAAATTATTTATTCAGACCAATAAACGCTTGAATTCATGAAATGAAAAATACCATTTTTCTTAAAATGCAGTTTAGTATTTTTAGAGATGATGATTCATTAAATGTTTAGATAAGTTAACGCGAATGAAATAAATTTACAAATTTTACTACGAAACTTATTCCTTTGCTATGTCTAATTGAACGTATCTTAAACAGTAACTTTCATAATTTAAATTTAAAGTCAAATACAATATTTGTTTGTCACTATTCCAAATCGATCGCATGAATCGATTTAAATGGAGTAAGCGAACTTAGATGTTTTAGTTAAATAATTCTTTAGATCACTTCTAAGTAATATATTCAATTTTTTAAGAATTAATGTTCTATTAATTACCAATTTCACATTTTTTTTTCTAATAAATATGTTCTAAATGTAACTTATCACTTAAATTCTATATTTTAAACAAACATACATGTTTTAAGTTTGTATTTAGAAATCAAATTCATACTTTCAATATAAATTAAAAAATTCAAGTCGATAATTTTGATTCCAGTTATAATCGTTAATTCAAAATGTTAGATTATAATTAACTTCGTATATAAAACATCGAAATTGTCGAGTCGTTACATAGCTAAATCAAATAAATTGATTCTATCAATCCTGCAACTCAAATTCCAGTCTACAGTATCTGTTCTCAATCTCATTTCTGCTTTTGATCCTCATTTCAGACTTGACCAGATCAAGATTTTTCATTTTGCATCATCTGAATGGCCGGTGACACAGTTTATTCAACTGCTAACAACCTGGATGATTCTCAACAGCAAAGTGCAACATCTATTGAATATCTAATTAACGCAGTGATTAGCTCACAAAGTTAACTTATCATTCTTAGGTTAGAAGAGGATAACTGTTTCCTTTCAAAATTTCATGTTGAAACTGCAATTCAGGGCAACGGTATAGAAGGCTTCATTCATGATACATTGTCCATTCCACCAAAATTTATCACTGATGAACAAAATAAGGTGGCCAGAAATGAAGAATATATGAAAATTCATAGGCAAGATAGATTAATTAGTTCACGGTTGTTATCATCAATCAATTCGAAATTATTATCTCAAGTAATAGGGAACAAGCAATACGTCATAAGTGCGCATATTCGACATTAATGTGTGCGTTGCAAGAAAAGCGTTGCAAAAGCTATGCTTTCTTCGATCTTCTGCAACAATATTCATATGTTGTAGCATTAGACGTGAATGTACTGTTGGCAGTGGGAATTCTAGAAACTGAAGTGCAGCACCAGTTAAAAGCGTAGTTTTACATATATACAATCCAACCAGCGATTCGCGTTATCAGCATAAACAAAGCCGCAACTGTAGATGCATGATTAATCCAACGGTTCAAACCAATCCCTGCTTCCTATTTAAAACATTACCCATTATCCTATCAGTGATAGCCACCTCATTGCATTCTTGTGCTATGTGAAATTTTGGTGTGACGTTTCCCTCCTTCACGAAATACTAATCATTCTTCTTCTCTAACATCGTCTCTTCACTTTCCCCTTTTTACTATTGACCAAAATTTAAACCTAAATTCACCAAAATTTAAACCTAAATTCTGCTGCTCTTTCACTTTCCCAATTCGATTTCATTTCCAATTCGACACTTCCGCAAATTTGATTTCATCTCCTATTCAATGTTAAAACTAGGGAAAGTTTTATTCATCTAGTGCTTGAAACCGAGAAGGTAACATTTCAGTTTGTTTTATTTCCTATTGGGCAATTGGTTTGGCCAGGTTCAGTTTTGATGAACAACTGGTATTAGTGGTATTTTCTAGTAATGCTGAAATTCTTGAAGGAAAATCAATCATCAGCAGGTTCTGGAATTGGTATTACTGGTATTCTCTACAGTAAATTTTGTTGTGAAGTTGTATTAACTGACCACAACGATTAAGTTCTGGATATATAGCATCGTGTTTCCACATTTTCATCTATGTTGAATGTGTTCGTATCAAGTTTAAGCAAGACATGCTTAATGACTCTTCTCAACGGGAATGGCTGGCTTGTAGTCATGTACTGGATTATAGCTTGGAGCCGAGTTCTTCTCACTTTTAGTGTAGTATATGTGAAGCAAAAGGTTTACATTAGAAGGCCTAATTGCAAACCCACAGACATTTTGTTATCAGTATCTTTTTTTATTAAAGAGAGTCGATAGTTGCTGAATTATGTTGTGGGGAAGTCTAAAAAAAGGATCCTTTTTGAAGGTGTTAAATAACACTTGACTGCGGTTTTGGGGTTGGAATGTTGATGTCGTTAGTAGTATCTAATGCTATAATATTACTCTAATTCTGGTTTGATAGAAAAGTATCTTTTGAAGATTAAGAAATATTGATGATGATCAGCAACCTAACATAGTATGTCAGTATCATATGTGATTACATTCCAAAAATTCCTTAATCTATTCTGTAGTAGCTTAAGGCACATCTTAAGATGTCACAGATGGAGTAGAAATTTCATCTCTCATTTTAAAGAATTGATGATATACCGACAGCAAGAACCCATTATGCAGAAATTTGCACTACAATGCCCACTAAATTTCACTGCATTGGTTGTTTTATTTAAAATACAGGTTATTCAGCATGGTGCTTGTTTTGGTTTATGACGGGCAGCTTTAGGAACAGTCGATAAAGAGATATACGACGAGGTCAAGAATTTTCTTTATACTGATAGTGCTGTAGCTGGTGAAGTTGATGGTATCAGCATGGGCTTACTTATGGTTAGAACTATAAGCGATGAGGCAGCGGAGATGCTTGCATATGCACATGATACTCAACATGAGAAGATCATTAGGTATGCATGTATCTGAATTTCCTAGTACTTCTGTATTTGGAAGGGCTTGGAGTCTGTTAAACGTATTTGTTGCCAATAGCACATTGTATTATTCGATCAGTATTGGAATTGTCAACGCTATTTTCGAATGTTTTTACATTAATAATAACATATGGTGCACCATCTAAATGTAAACTATATTTCTAATAACTGTAAAAAAGATCTCATCAATGATGTAATTGCATGAAATTAGGCGGTGCTTCAGATTCTTGTATACAACTTTGGCAAGGATAGTATAAATTCAAGCATGCATGTAAATTAACGTATACTTTTAGAATACGAGTCGTACTTCATTCTAGCAGAGCACTCCATTGGTGCCTTTGTGGTTTGAACCAATCACTTCTACCACCTCAGTCTAAAGCATTATACCACTTGCCACTGAAGTCGATGGTCCTTACAGGCCCGGCCCACCACACAGTCAAGAGAGACATAGGACTGGGGCATCGCACAAAGAAGGGGCATCAGAAAAAGAAAAAAAAATCGACCTGCTCCCTTCGTCTACCATCGCTGCTACAAATGAAAAGCGAAATGGCCTCAATCTCCAAACTTTAACTCGCTACAATCGGCTTCTCTGCTGTAATCGGCTTCACTGCTGCAGTCGGCTTCATCTAAATTGCAAACCCTAGTCTCAGAGTCTCGAATTTCAGCCGTCAAATTGCAAACCCTAAATTCGGTTTTATAGTAGAGCCTCAAATCAGAGTTTGGATAAGTCTCAGACTCTCAGCTCAAACAATGTGAGTTCACTCTTTATTTTTTTTTATTTTTTTTCTTTTGGCTTTCACAGTATTCAAATTTTTATAGCAGAATTTTTATGGCAAATTATATGTACAGTGTACTCCTTACCATTGTTGGTTTGCTGTTTGCCTAATATTTGTGTCCAAAACTTTGTTGACTTCACCAGTTAAAATTAAAACATTGTATTTCTGTGTATGTTTCATTCCAAAATAATGTGTGACAGCACCATAGCTATGTAGTTGCAGTTTGTTCTGAATAATTGGGGCAACTTGTTTTGTCTTTAATTTTAAATATAACATTGAGTTGCAGAGGTTTTTTTAATCGTCTTTTGTGCAGTGATTTGGGGGTAATGGCTAATGCTTGTTATATGGTTCTAGACTTCTAGTACATACTTGTTTTGCCTTTAATTTTAAAATTTTGATGTATGAAATAATATATTATTAATTATTTTACGTTGTATCTTAAATTGAGTTAGGAATCGAAAACAAAATTCGGGATACCAAAATAGAAAGAAAAAGCAACGTAGAAGCGAAGAAGCAAAATCATTGGTTGGTTCAATTTCAAATTTATTTCAAGCCAGAAATAAAAAAATCTCAAAGTACAAGTTCAAGTCAGATTGATGAAAGGAATGAAGTGCTTGAAAATATTGGTTCTAATATCAATATCCATGAGGAGCCAATAAATGAAATTAATGAAGTGGAAATTGACGACCATGTAGAAGTCATAGAGGAGCATGGTGAAGATGTTGGCGATGTAACTATTATTGATCTTGAAAAGGATGTTGATGTTAATTATGATCCGGGATTGTGGGGAAGAATTACTAATACCAAAATAATAATGTTAGTGCAACGTGGTCCAATAAAAATCTTGAAGGACAATGATGCATTTCCGAAAAACAAGATTGATGGTAGGCATTTTTCTTCTAGACATTATATCGGTGGCTATCCACGTGGAGAAGAACATGAAAGAAAATGGCTTGTGTACTCAAATGAACATGACAAAGTTTTTTGTTTTTGTTGTAAGTTATTTGAACATACCCAAAGATCGTCACAATTGGTCGGAGAAGGGATCAATGATTGGCATTATTTACCTAGAAGGTTAAGAGAGCATGAAAGTAATCCGTTGCACAACGCAAATGTTATTAAATGGGTTGATCTACACAGAGGACTTCAACAAAGGGCGACAATTGATAAAACGATGGAATCTCAAATTGATCAAGAGAAACAACGTTGGAAAAAAATACTCACGCGTATAATTGGTGTTGTGAAGATACTTGCGCGAAATAATTTACCATTTCGTGGATAAAATGAGAAGATATATGAAAAGAACAATGGATTTTTTTGTCAAATTATCGAATTTGTTGCCGAGTTTGATCCAATAATGGAAGATCATCTAAGAGGTGTGGTAAATAATGAAATCAATCATCATTATCTTAGCCATAAAATTCAAAATGAGTTGATAGATTTGTTGGCTAACAAAATCAAAACTACAATGCTAACAAAAATAAGGAAAGCAAAGTACTTCTCAATTATTCTAGATTGTACTCCGGATTTGAGTCACAAGGAGCAAATGTCCATTATTATAAGATGTTTGAATGTTGATGATGCAAATGATATAAAAGTAGAAGAGTTTTTTCTTGGATTCATAACGGTTGATGATACATCCGGGCTTGGTCTTTTTAAGGAGCTTGAAAATGTTTTGATTGATCTTAAACTTGATATTAATGATGTTAGAGGACAAGGATATGATAATGGTTCAAACATGAAAGGTAAACATCAAGGTGTGCAAAAAAGACTACTTGATGTAAATCCGAGAGCTTTCTACATTTCATGTGGATGTCATAGTTTAAATCTTGCTTTATGTGACATGGCAAAATCATGTATGAAAGCTAGAATTTTTTTTGCATATGTACAAAAGATTTATACTCTATTTTCCGGCTCAACGCATAGATGGGAAATACTTCGAAGTTATGTGAAGGGTTTGACTCCAAAACCACTATCGGCTACTCGATGGGAAAGTCACATTGAAAGTGTCAAAGCTATAAGAACTCAAACATCGGAGCTAAGAGATGCTTTGATTGATATTGCAAACAATTCTAAAGATGATATTGTGATGATGGAGGCTAAAGGATTATGTCAAAATGCTTTGGAAAACTTTGAATTCTTAATTAGTTTGTGTATTTGGTACACAATACTAGATAATATCAATCGAGTAAGTAAAATACTTCAACGGGAGGAGATGGATATTGAAGATGCAATTACAAAAATTAAAGACCTTGTCGCATTTTTTGAAAACTTTAGAGAAGATGGATTTGAGAACATGATGGAAGAGGCTAAAATGCTTGCTAGTGATGTTGGCATTGATCCAAAATTTGTTTAAAAGAGAGTTGTACGAAGAAAGAAACAATTTGATGAAGATATCATGGAGGATAATGATAGGCAATCTCCCGAGAATGCTTTTAAAATTACTTATTTTCTTCAAATAGTTGATCAAGCTTTGACTTCATTTAAAGATCGATTTGACCAATTTAAACTATATGAAGAAACTTTTGGATTTTTGTTGAATCTAAGATTTAAAAATATTGACAATGATGAGTTGAAGGATAATTGCGTGATTCTTGAAGGTTTTTTAAAGCATAACGAAGAGCAAGATATTTGTGGTAAAGAATTATTTTTTGAACTTAGACAACTAAAAGGAATTCTACCATCGAAAGTGACTACGTCAATTGATGTGCTTAATTTCTTGAGATCTTATAGGGATGTAAGTGGATTTTTGAATGCATGGGTTGCTTATCGGATTTTATTGACGATTCCGGTTACGGTTGCATCGGCGGAAAGAAGTTTTTCAAAATTAAAATTGATTAAGACATATCTCCGAACTACTATGTCGCAAGAGAGACTAAGTGGGCTAGCAATGATTTCGATCGAGAATGAATATTTAGATGATCTTAGCCATGAAGATGTAATCGAGGAGTTTGCTTCGAAAAATGCTAGAAGAAGTTGTTTTCGTTAATTGTATTAATGTAATAGGATATCATATTACATTTTGATTTTTTGAAATGTAATCATTATGACTTTTATGATCAATATTTTGTAACGGGTATTAAATTTTTATAAAGCTTCTACATTTTGTTATGTCGCACTAATGGTCCATTTTTATGCAATTGTCCAATTCATGTCATACTTGCTTCTGCTCTTTAGGTTGTTTCTTATGGGATACTGGTGATAGTCTCCTTGTCATTTTTGCTTAGGCTTGCTTGGCTTAGCGCTTCAACTCTCGTCGGTCTCCTTTATTGTGAAGCTTCCAGTCGAGCAAAAGGTATGTACTGGTTATAGTAAGTTACCCTAGTATCTTTAGTTTGTGATGTTATTAGCTTGTAATGCAATTTTCTACATAGATGGTTGCATTGCAGTTGTTGCACACACTCATGTACTTCAAGAAGAATCTACAATTTTTGGAGAGCAGCTGATGTAATTGCAGCAGCTAATACTGTTGCTGAAGTTGCCTTGAGGCTTGTTAGGCCTGGAAAAAAGGTATTTTACACTGTCATGTTTTGAAGTATTAGTCACATGATTTTCATAGTAGGTGCTCATGAAGAATACTAGAGTTGTTCTAGAATACCAACGTTGTAACATCACATATGTATCCACTGGAAATATGTTGTCCCGCAGCCTTTATCCTTTCAACTTTTTTTTTTAAAAAAAAAAAAACTAAAATTTATGTACAAAAATATTTTGTGTATATAAATGCTTGCAGTTTCGAGGTACTTTCTATTTGTTTGCAAAACATGTTTTATATTTACTAAAGCAAGATAAACACATTATTTTTTGTTAAATAAAAGGGCAAAAAAAATTCAAAAAAGGAAAATTTGGACTAGGGCATCAAACATGCTTGGGCCGGCCCTGGGTCCTTAGCCATAAATAAATGTATTGCATGTGTTACTTATATTATAATTGATTTCCCTTTATATTTACAGGGGATTAGTAATGGGACTTGCTTTAACAGTGTATGGTAGAGAAGAACAGGCAGAAACTTTGATTGAGAATCAAGATCCTATACTTCGCTATGGTGGCATGTATGCATTGGCTTTGGCATATGGAGGAACATCTAACGATAAGGCTATCCACCAGTTGTTACATTTTGCTGTGTCGGATGTTAGGGATGATGCACGAAGGACCATTGTCCTTGCACTTCGGTTTGTTCTCTATAGTGAACCTGAGCAGGTAAACATTTCACACATTTTTTGTTGTTGCTTTTTTAAAAGTAAAGAAAAGTGTAAATTACATGGTAGTGGACAAATTTTATTCTCCATTCAGTGAACATCCCCCTGCTTATTGCTGTAAAATACTAATGATTGATTTGATCTACTACGTGGTATTTTAAAATGTAATGTATGTATAGATCAACTTTCATTCGATTTCAACACAGGTTGATTCTGGAAATGGTTTCAGAAATAAGTTTTTCAAAACAACACACCATTTTCACCTCTATATGAAAGATATATTGATAGTGGAATTAAATTTGGTGTATCCCTACAGCATGAATATTAGGTTGGAAAAACAGAATGAAATGTTAAATTGTATCGAATAGAAATTCATCTTCATTCTTGTTGATGTTTTGCTACTGTTATGTTTAGGTATTTAGAAATCACCAAGAGATGACACTGAATGGGTTCCTGGCTTGTGTTACATGTTTATAATCATGTAGGGACGTTCTAATTTGATTTCTTCTTTACATTAGACACAATATTAACATCTTTTAGTCAAATGATATTTGTTGGAGCCTCTGACATTAGAAGTTGTTGATTTTGTTCGTAAAGGAGCTCTTATAGCTATGGCAATTGTTATGATCTAGACTAATGAATCTTTGATTCTAGGGTTGGTACATTTGAGTATATTATTCAAGCTTCACCACATTGTATTATATTTACCTCAAAATTTACAATTGCATTGGACTTGTTTTATATCAAGATCTTTAAAGTTCCATGTCCGAGAACTATTTTGTACTTTGTTCAACCCAACTAGCAAATTATCCCTTTATTACTCGGTTGGCATTGGATGTATCAGTATGTCAACTGAAAACAATTGGTACAAACATGATAGTCATTTGATGAACGATTGTTTAAAAACCCTTTTCCAATATTTTTTTGAAGTAAAAGATGATTAAATATAGTGTTACCCACAAAAATCATACATACTTAATGGATCAAATAAATAAAATGGTGTGATTCGAGTATTCAATTTAGCTAAGAGTCGGTCCAAATCTTTCATAATGGGTCGGACTGGATCCCACGTAGTCGGTCGGTCATGATCACACCTAGCATATAGGTCGGTATGGTTACCAAAGGGTTTGGGTCAGACCCGTTTTGTAACGACCCAGATTTTTCTCTGAATATTTAATTTAATTTTAAATATTTTATTAGAAATATTAATGGATTATTAATATAGAATTCGTTATTAAACAATGATTAAATGTTTATGTTTATATGCAATATAAAACGAACTCGAAACGTCGCGGTAGTTCGTAATATTGAGTTTTGAACTTCAATTGAATATGCAGGATCCGTTTTGAGTTGAAATTCTGCAAAACAAGAAACATTAGGATCGTTTTGATTATAATTTTGCTTATGAAAAAGAAAAATCGAAATTTCAGCCTATATATGGTAAGTTATGTCCAATTCAAATTTTAAAATAGTCGCTATGGAAATCGTTAAAAAACGATAACGTTTATTTGATAAATTTAATAAGGATTTCTATATATTTCGAATATCGTTTAACTCGAATATATTGATATTGAGTTATGATTTCATTTGATTGGATTGAGAGTTATATATTGTTTTATTTGGATATATATATAGGATAATAAATTATTATTATTTGTTTAATTGTTTTATAATTATTTATATTTTTAACAATATTATATAAGCGTTAGAAATACCTGTTTTTTAAATGACCTCCGTTTTCAATGAAATGGATTTTATTGGAATACATATAACTAATTATTGCTAGATTTCCAGTTTGGAGCCAATCAGAGTTGTTTTATTGGTGCATGCAAAGTAAAGGTGAACCGATGGATAAATTGGGATTTAAATTGTGCCATTTTTGCAAACGGAGAACGTTTTCAACGAAATTAGTTTCACTAGGAACGCAACGTCAAATTATACCATGGCGCCCATTTTTGTAATTTTTGGAGATTGTGTTATCAGTGCGAATTTAACGATCCACTTTAGAAAATGGTAACCATATAAAACAAAATCTACCCTAAACTGGATAGCTAAATGGAATTGAAAACACACACATACCTATTTTCTAACAAGCCTACCCCCTCTGCATACCACTCTAAATAAAACCATTTGTACACGACAATGTCGAAATCAAACAGCTACCCTTATCATTGTACAAATGGAAAGCCCACCCATTATAAATTCATTTCACATGACTAGACACAAACTGCACAGCTACACTCTGCACCCCGCATCACACATCAACGTGCTCTAGCCTACCCGAGATTCACTGCATGACTTCATTCCTAAGTTTTAAACAAAAAAACTAAGACAGTACAATGCAACCTACTACAACTAGACTAATGCCGATGGAAACTCTATCACCAGCTATGAACCGAAAGCACACTGCGGTGCCAAAATTAAATCAAACAGCTATCCTTTCTTCAGCTATCCTACTGCCTATCCGATATTGTGCCTACCAAAGTCTCATCAACAGCTATTGGAGCATAATGCAGAGCAGCTATTGGAGCTAGGGTTGTTATGGTAATGGTAAATTTACCAGTACCATACCAATACCAAGCAATTGGTAAAAAATATTGAGCCACTTTGGTTTACCAATATTATCGGTATAGTAACGGTAAATTTACCATTATTAACGGTAAATATTACGGTAAAAAAAAAGTCGAAACCAGTGGTAACGGTAAATTTACCAATCATATTAATATTATGGAGGAAACGCGCAGAGCTCGTTTGGGGGAGAAAGGTTTTACAGTGGGCTTCGTATTTAAAACGAGAATGGGCCGGTTTGGAGAGAATGGGGTGAGGCCCAATAGGGTTTTAATATTTATAATTTGTATATAAAAGTGTATTAACTTCGTAATATCACAACTTGACCATACGATATCAGATTGACGAACCGTAAGTTGCTTTGGGACCGTATGGACGAGAGCTTCACAACGAAGCTGACTGGAAGTGGATTAGAGCTCGTATGGATTTATGGCGAAATAAATTGTTTGATTCAAATCAAATAAACAGTTTATCGTTCTTTAACGATGAACTGCCAAAGTGAGTAAAACTCACCAACTCTGAACAATTATATTTTTATAACGTATTTTTAGAACTGTTAATCATTTGTTGATTGCTGTGTGTTGATTTGGTTGATTGAACTGCTAGTCAGTTAGTTGAAATTATAGATAACGATATATATATATATATAAATCGTTAATCGAATATTGATTCTGTTTATCAGAATAGTTTATACTCGTGTTGTTTAACATCTGTGATGCAGGGGAACAGGTTGGAGGGACCCAACTGGGTTCTTCAATATATGGAATACTGTTTTGTTTCATATACTGTGATGTATGATGTGATATATAATCTGTTGTTGATTATGTGTGTTTGGATGATATTGATCATTGACATTTGGTATTTGAAATACCCTAAGAAATATTGGAACTTGTTGTACGTTGATTGAGTTGAGTAAATTTCAAGGTGTTGATCTGATGTTGGTGTCGGTCTTCGGGATTAACACTGAGAAATTTATTCACTTACTGTTAGATTATCTCATATTATTGTAAATAAGCTGTGATGGATTAAGAAATACTTAGATGTCAACTAAAACATGTCGTAATACTAATATAAATATCATAGAGTAATAATAAAAAACAAGATAATTGTTTTTTTTTCAAATTTTAGTGCAACAAAATTTGAATGTTTGTTGTACCGATAAATTTCCCATTACCAGCCAACGGTATACCAGTTTATCGGTATACCAATGAATATTTTACCATTGGTAATGGTAAATTATTGGTAGCTATTTTTGACTTATCTGTATTACTGGTACGGTAATGATTCTCATGTATCAGTAGCGGTTACCATTACCATAATAACCTTAATTGGAGCACAATGGTAACTGTAGCTTCTGAAGCCTCAACTCTACCCTCATGCATTGAAATGAAATCGATCCTATCCCATTTCCACTCGTGTATATATATACCGTTCATTTCTCCAATTCTTCGGCAACAATGAAACATTTCTCCTACTTCGCTACTCCTATTCTTTCAGCATGCGAATGGAACCAAACTCTCATTTTTTAGCCGTAAACTCCATTCACCAATAAATGATACTGTAAGCCTATAGTTAAAAGAATATATATATATATATATACATACATATATATATATATGATGGAAACAGTACAGGAATATAGAAACTGGATGGAATGACACGTGAAAGGAACAATGGAGCTCGGAGGTTTTCGGACGTGAAGGGAACTGCTTGGCCATGGGGAATAGTTGGAGAAAGGATATATGGGCCTTAGCCTGTTCATAAAGGAAAAAGAAAATTAATGAGAAAATGAAAAAGATTGAAATGATATTACATTGAAGAAACGTGTGTACGTGATGATGTCCCTGCATGGATGAGGCCATACATAATGGAGTCTGGAACAGTGAGTTGAGAAATGGACGTGGGATTCAAAGATTTAAATGGTGTCATGTTTTAGGTTGGAAGAACAGGAGCCTCACGTTTTCAGTGAAATGAGAAATGGCGTAAATGGGTTCATAGTAGAGTAAAGGACGTGGGCATAAATGAATTGGGTGAGGCCTATTTACATTTAAAAATTTAGTTTAAATTAATAACAATTGTTATTCAACCTTCTTAATACAATATATCGATCATACACTTTCAGAATTCGTCGCGGCCGGTTTTGTTGGAACTGTATCGTCGAGCACAATGAGATGAAGCTGCTCTGGTCAAGATTGGAGGCATACGAAATTTTTAGTTAAATTAAACACCTGTTTAGTTTAATTAAAAACAAGTGTTTAAACGATGGATTCAAATAATGGTTAGTTAAACTCACTCAGTTATCCCACTTATAATTATTATAAGTTGGGTTTATTATTTATATGTTATGTTTTCTAATTGTTGATTGTTGGCCGATTGTTTGGAAGTTGTTAAATATTTTTATATTGATTATTTAAATTAAACATTTTTTTAATTTAAATAAAATGACATTGCTATTTTTAACGATTATTTCCAAACAAGGTAACTTGCCTTGTTGGTTACGTTTATAATAATATAAACGTATTTAAATTAAATTGGATGCTTGAATTTTTATTATTAGTTGGTCGTTATTAGTTGAATTGATTATTTATTTGCATATGATCGTTACATGAACTGTTTAACCTATGTTTGGATTATTGATTTGTTTATCGATTGTTGAATTCAAAATTCAATGTTGTTTTGATATTAACCAAAGGGTAGTATTGGTCGAGTAATTAGTAGCAGATGGCCCAAATATATATTGTTTTATAAATATTGACTTATCATCAGGTAAATTAATAGAAAGGAAGTTATAAAATTTATTTTATAACTAAAGATTGATTTTAAAATATATTATTTTAAAAGGGAATTAAATATTTATTTATTTTTTCTTATACATGATTATTGAATGATTTTATAAAGCTGGTTTTTATAACAAAACTAATAAGCAAGTGAGCAGGAATTTACGTGATGATTAATAACCGGGATTTATTGTTTTTAAGAAACAATTAAAATGGTACTGTATTGGAATTTGATTATTAATTTAATAATAATCAAGGTAAATAGAATTATTTTAATTAATTATATTATTAATTAATTTAAAATGGAAAGGGCTAAGTGGAATTGATTAACGAATAAATCATGCTTAGAGGTTGTGTTAACTGAGATTGTTCTATTAAATTAGTTTGTTAATTTAATGGGAGTAGTTACTGGTGAAATAACCCAGTTTTATTTTTATAAATGTCGAAACTTGATTTTTAATTATTTAATAATAATCAAAATGATAATATGAGAATGTAGAATATAGTAAATGGAAGTTCGTGGAGTTTTAAAGCCATCTTTATAGTTTAATGAATATTTAAATGATATAAGTTATGTTTAAATCGAAGTTATAATTTAATTATTATTGGATTATATTTAACTGGATTCTATGAAACCTAAGTTATACGAAGTTATAACCCCAAGGTTTTATATAATATATAAATGGAACAAATTATTAAAATGGCTTATGAGTGGGATAAAAGTTGAGGATATGAAATTCAGGAATTGGAATCTAGGTAGATATCAGTTGAGACATGATTTTCTGAATATTGATCTGCTGTTAGTATCGGCCTTTAGGATTGATATTTAGGGAATTATTTTCTTACTGATTTATGGTTAGAAACCAATTGTAACAACCCGGAAAATCAGAACCAATTTAAATTTTTTATTTTAGTTATTTTAATGAATTTTGAATATTTAAAATGATTTATTTTAAATAATAGTGATTTAAAATTTATTTAAACCGAAGTTAGAACGTATATGTTTATTTTAATTATAAAACGAGCCTGAAATGGTGTGGTAGTTTAAAAATTCGATTCCAAATTTCAAATGAATGTACATGATTCAAAATAAATTGGATTTCAGTAAAACCAGAAATATTAGAATTTGTTTAACAATATCTTTCTAACAAATGTGAAAAATCCAGATTTCATAGTGGGAATAAAAAGTTATGTCCAGATTAAAATTAGAAATAGTCGCTATGGAATTTAATATAATATATAGCTCCTAAAAATAGCTATTGTCCAAATGACCTCCGTTTTTGACGAAACCACTTTGGTTGGATCCGAAATGTCAATTTATTGCTAGGTTTTAAATTCCATAATTTTTGGAATTAATATGTGAGCATGGTAAATTAAAAAGCGTTTGGTAATTTCAATTTGAATTGGATCGACCATAAAAAGTCCATTTTTCAAATGATCTCCAAATTCGAAGAAATTAGTTTTATTAGGACCGTATCGTCAAAACATAACTGGATTTATTTTTCGGGAATTTTTGGAATCAGCATGTGGCCCCGGCAAATTAAAATGTACGTTCAAAATCTAAAATTGAATGTTTTATATTTTAATTTTGATAAAAACTAATCGAAACGCTAGAATTGGCTTACGAAACATATCCCATTGTGTTTGGAACGAGGATAATTAGCTAGGAGCGACAGTCGTTGGGTCTCGTTTGAAGTTTGTTGTGTTAAACAAGTATTTTATGGATTAAATAATAATAAAACAATTAAATATTAATATAAATGCCCTAGTCTAAACCCTAAGTCAAACATCTCCTTAGTCAATTCTTTTCTTTGCCGACACCCAAACTTTTAATGGCCCAGAACGCACCAAACTAATCCCTTAATCCTTCCCATTTTACAGCGAATTCGATCATGAATATGAAGCGAAAATTATAGAGCTTTTCACTTGCTTCCTATTGGTAGGGTTAAGATCCTCGTTAGGGCCATAATTCGGTTGGAATTCCTTTCAAAACTAGCACCGTTCACATTAGAAATTGGGGATCCAGGTTGCGTCGAGTTTAGGAGGAGGCAGGGCGGAGGTAGGCGACTCCAAGGCTTACGTTGTGGAAGAGTTTAATGTTGGTTCGGTCATCAGATGAGGTGTGCGATTTTGGTCAAAGGGGAGGGTTCGGTTTTGATGAGCGAGGCCTGAATGTTACGGGAATGAAGAAAGGGTAGGGGTAATTAGGGAATAATTAATTAATTTAATTACCTTGAATTATAATTTAATGTTTACAATATCATATCTTTGGCATACGATTATGGAATTCAACAAATCCGGGTCCGTTAGAATCCTCTTGTCGAGCACTACGCAATGGAATCAATTTGGACTGAAATGGAACAAATCTGAATGGTATCAGCTGATATATTTAAATGTTTAATAACACTTTAAAGTGTTGCAAATTCATTTTTGTTTATAAAAATTGTATTTTTTCATACGATAACAAAATTCAATGAAACAGGAGACGTTGGACTCGTGGCATCATACACGACATTCTAGAAGAGACCAGAGAATTTTTGGAGCTTTCTACAAATTTAGAAGAAATAAAAAAGCAAAGTGAGATTTTTGAATTCAAAAATAATTGAATAAAATTATATTAGGTTGCAGACGGAGTTTAGTAGCTCCTAACACAGTCGTCCACAGACCATGGACGACTTGTTTGTATTGTGGTGTGAAATTGATTGCTATTGTGTGTGATTGATTGTGGTTGAAACAAAATTGATTGTGATTGTGGAAAATTCAGAGTGTTGCGAAAATAAATTGTATTATGAAAATAAAAACCTTGTATCGCCGCGAGGCCTAGGATAGAAGAGGAGCCGTACTAGGGAGGGTGTCGGTTTTAATTTCCCTGCCGTTATAATGCCGAAATTTTCTGAAATATTCATGTGTTGAAAATGATCATTATTTGAAATAAAAATATACTAATAATAAAAATCACATTTTTATAGTATGAATAGAATATATGAAAGGGATCATTATTTGAAATAAAAATATATTAACAATAAAAATCACATTTTTATTGTATGAATAAAATATATGAAAATGATCATTATTTGAAATAAAAATATATTAACAATAAAAATCACGTTATTATTGTATATATAGAAAATATGTGAAATGTTCATGTTTCGAAATAGAATTGTTTTGAACAATAAAAATCACATTTTTATTGTATATATATAAAATATGTAATACGAGCATAGTTGAAAATAAAAACATGTTAAAAATAAAAACTACCTTTTTATTGTGTACGTAATATGATCATAGTCGAAGATAAAAACATGTTAAAAATAAAAATTACGTTTTTTATTTTGTATGTAGGAAGATTAAAAATGATCATAGTTTGAAAAGAAAAAAAATATGTTAACAATAAAAATTTCATTTTTATTGTATATGTAGAAATATGGAAAATGATCATTATTTTAAATGAAAATTGTTAACATAAGAAATTACATTTTTAATGTAAAAAGGATTCATTAAAAAAGAATTCAATTTTGATAAAAATGTGTTAACATAAGTGTAACACCCCATATTTTCTATGAATATTAAAATAACGAATTAAAGAATACTTAATTTTAAAAGTGGGAATTAAGTAAAATGGGTAGTGCCATTACATTCATCTCGGAATTCTGGTTGGAATAGAGTCCGAGTTTGCATAAATCGGACTCTGTATGAGGAAGTTAAGAAGCTTATAAGATTTTAGTTCAAAGCAGAATTAAATTAAATAATAATTAAAAATCAGAAAACAAATTCAAATTTGAAAATCAGCCAATAAATGATGAGCAGGAAAAATCCCGCCCGAGGGAGTCAACCCCCCTAAGGGGTGTCGACATAGGTGTCTACCCCACTATAGGGGTGTCGACCCCTATCTTCCCAGATCTGGGTGACGAATTCTGAAGGATTATGGCTTATGTGTCGCATTGTGGTTGGTTGGGTGACGTGTCTCTTTGGTTTGGATGGCTCTGATGACTCCTACGCTAATCTAAAGGCCATTGTTTGTCTAATACATCTATAAATACATATCTAAACTTAACCCTAACCTCATAACCCTATTCAATGGTAAGTTCAGTTATTATTCAGATTTGAACACATAATAGAAATCATGACTGTAATAAATCGAATCTAGAACTATGCCTAATTGCAGGATAATCAATTCTGATTCATGCCTATTCTTTTGTCAAATCTAAAATTACCTATGCCTATGAGACTGTTGTGATAGAACCTATCATGTTGTACATCAAAATGTCTTTATGTTCAATCCTATAGAATCTGTATACCTATGATGTATTTTCTTTAGTTTGCTCATATTCGTTGTTAATGTACTACATGCCAATTGGAACGATGATTGTTGTGTTTGTTACACCTTTACATGCCTATTTTCCCTTATATCAATTCTTGTGTTTCTTCTTTATCCCCGTTCCGTTTTATTTTATGAGTACTTGGAATTTGGAAACCTTGTTGAATCTTATTGTACATGCAATTGTAACGCGGGGAATTGGGTATAACTTATTGGAGTAATTTTGGACATAACAAGTATATTGGACATAACTTGAATTGACTACAATTGTGGATAATTTGCGTACAAAATCTGTACTTGGACATGAATGATAAATATGTAAATGGGTAAAAGATGGACATCTCTAACCCGAGGTTAGATTGAGTTGTGGTGTAAGACTGCCCGGAACCACCTGGCACATCCAGCAACCGCAACAACATGTCCAATATGGGAGGTTAGCGCATCAAGCCCAAAACCCGAGGTTAGAATGAGTTTGCGGTAGAAGTCCGCCCGGAACCACCCAACAAATCCAGCAACCGCAAACAATAGTTCTAATGTGAGAGGTTAGTGCATCAATAAATTAATTAATGCCAATGAACAGACATGCTAAGAATGGTAAGTTTAAGTAACAAACGAATAGGCGACACTTAACCAATGCAACATGTTAATTGAACTAATGGGTGGGGTTAGGTTAAATTGAGAACACTTAACCGTTATAACATGTTGATTAGGAAATCTTAGCAACGGGGACCCATTTCAGCAGCAACCCACGTAGATGCATCATGGTACCCTGAACTAGGCAGGGTGGGGCACGATTACTGGGCTGATTATAAGCGGTCAAAATAATGGCAGGTGGTGCATCAGTGTAGGTTCCAACGGAGTATGGGCATGCATGTACTCTGGAGTGGAAAAATCAGGCACTGGGCATCCGTAGTTATACATCGTGCATCTTGAATTGTATCGGGTTACATGCGAGTAGAAGCCGATTGATAAAGGGATCATTTTATTATGAACACATGAGGGTAGTTGAAACCATTATTAGTAGGTGCAGAGAAATTGAAATGTGTGCGATAGCATATTCAGTTTATCTTGACTTATCTTGTCTTATGTTATCTTGTTACTATGGTATTGTCTTATATTCGGTTTATTCATGTTATGATCCTTTTTCTTGTTTACATGATGAAAATCACTGGGCTTACAAGGCTTTATGTCTGATTCGTTTTCTTTCGTCTTCTTTTCTTCCGTTTCCCCCTCCCAGGTCCACAGGGAGGAAATACTCTAGCTTAGTTCAGACCTTTTCGAGGTTGAAGAGAGCAGACGTATTGCCTAGATTCTCTTTTCTTGGGCTATGGTTACACTTTTATTGGGGATTTATGCTGCTTTACTACTGTTTTATGCTTCTTTATGTATTTGGGGTTTTGAATCAAGACAAAGGTTTTATTGTACTGATTTGGAAGTTGGGTTTTGAGACAATGGTTGTAATGTTTTGACTTAAGCACGTTGCTTTTGAAATGATTTCAGTTTTTCCGCTGTTTGTATGACTGTCTTGTAAATTATCTGTTTCTTTTACCTATAATGCTTCACCAAAGTTAATGCATTCCCTTTGTGAGTGAACTTAACAGAGGTGGGGTGTTACACTTGGTATCAGAGCTGATGGTTACCAGATCAGATAAAAGTTTTTGAAAACTATTTTTCTAAAAGAAGTTTTAAACAAGCTTTTTCAAGAAAAGTGTTGTTTTATTTTAAAGACATATTCCCCAAAGCCATATGCACTATCTTTTTATCCTTTGTTTTGAATCTTTTTCTTTTTGTTTCATCATATCTGGGGATCTTAATCTTTCAGAGGGAGTGCAAGTACCCGTCTGGTTCCTTCAGTACTTAGAGGTTATGGCCCCCGCCGAAGGACATGCAGACGCTCCTCATCCCCCAGCCGCAGATGTTGCTCCTCCTCCCCCAGCTGCGGACGCCGATCCTCCTCCTCCGCGTCCGAATGCTTTCTCGAAGATGTGTAGGGACTTTCGAGCTATGGGCGGAAAGAACTTTAATGGGACTGAATCATTCGTGGAAGCAAGAAACTGGCTCAAGGAAACAGAAGATCTGTTTGTTATCTTCGAAGTGGTCGATAGGCGCAAGATACAGCTGGTTGTATGGTTACTTGAGGACGAAGCCTCTTTCTGGTGGGACGTTACTAATGCTGAGAGACCAGTTGAGACTTGGGAGAACTTCAGAATGAGGTTTGGGATGAAGTTCCTCTCGCAAGCTGAACAAAGCCTACAGATGGAGAAATTCTTAGCGCTCAAACAGGGAAGCCTATCGGTTAAGGAATACGTCAACAATTTCAACCAGTTGGCTAGATTCGGACTGCAGTTGGTAAACACTCCACATAAAAAGGCTCTCTGTTTCGCTAAAGGGTTAAATGAGCCACTAAACGGCCTAGCTTTTTCCCATATACCTATAGGCGCGACTTATGAGAGACTGATGGACATGGCACTATTACATAAGGAAAGCAAGGGCGAGAAGAAAAGGTGAAGATGGAAAAACCTCTAAACAATAAAGTGGAGGAATCATAGAATAAGAAGACGGATTATAAGAAGGGTGGAAAGAATAACAAACCCCGTGACAAGAGGAAGTGTAATTTTCGTGGCATACCTATGATTAAGGACTGTAGAAAGAAGAAGAGGAAGATGGGTGGTTGCTTTCAGTGTGGCGAGGTAAGACATATGGCTAAGGATTGCCCAAGAAGGCAAGGGCATGAGCAGAGGACAGGATCTACTTCTAGAGGGCAGATTCATGCTCTCACAGCACCTACACAAGCAAGCCGTAGAAATATTTCCGTTGAGAGTTTAGTTTATCATTCTGATCATCCTTTTCGTACTCTTTTTGATTCTGGTGCATCATACTCTTTTATATCTACTACTTAAGTTAAGTCTCTGCACCTAGATATCAGTATAGTAGAGGATCCCATTTGTTTCAAATCCAATTGGGGGTTCGGCTTATTTATCAATGATTTGTTTGGATTTGGAAATTTCTATACTAAGCGCTGGGTTTAGATGCAATGCTTATGTTTTGGGTTTCACGGGCTATAGGTTGATTCTAGGCATGGATTGGTTATCCAGTAATGGTGCCATCCTCGATTGTGAAAAGAGAGTGGTTAGACTTTTGACTCGCCTCGGTAATACTCTCTAAATCTCTTGTAATCCTATGAATTCTGTTATGCTTAGCTACCTAGAATCCCTAGATGCGTTTGTTGAAAATTTGCAATCTGTTAAAGTTGTCCATGAGTACTCGGATGTCTTTGAAGAAGTGAAGGGTTTACCTCTAAAGCGAGAGATAGATTTCCGCATATACCTAGTTGATAATGCAAAACCAGTTGCTTTACCCGTTGGACACATGGCTCCAAGGGAAAGGAAGGAGCTCAGCAAGCAAGTTAAAGAGTTGCCCGAAAAGGGGTTCATAAGGCGGAGTATTTCTGAATGGGGTGCTCCAGTAGTGTTCGCAACCAAAGCGGATGGTTCACTACGCCTATGCATGGATTATAGGGAGCTAAACAAGCTGACCAAGAAGAATAGGCACCCACTTCCAAGAGTAAACGACTTGTTCGACCAGCTCATAGGTGCATCAGTTTTCTCCCAACTAGATCTGGCTACCGTATTTCATCAGCTAAGAGTAGCTGAAGACAACATAGATAAGACTGTGTTCAGGACTCCGGATAGTTTTTTCGAATGGCTTGTCATGCCATTCAGTTTGACAAATGCACCCGCCTATTTCGTAGACTTAATGAGTAGGCTGTTTAGGGAGTTCCTTAATAAACTTTTAGTAGTCTTCATGGACGACATTTTGATTTTCTCAAAAAGTGAGGAGGAACATGCTTTGCATTTAAGGGAAGTTATGGAACTCTGCGAGCACATTGGCTTAAGCAAAATTCTCCAAATGTCATTTTTGGAGATAAGAAGTAAGGTTTCTTGGACATGTGGTGTCCAAAGAAGGGATAGCTGTGGATCCCGCAAAAGTAGTGGCGATGCAAGATTGGAAGATTCCAAAGAATGCAACCGAAGTATGAAGTTTTCTGGGACTAGCAGGCTATTACAGAAAGTTCATTAAAGACTTTGTGAAGATCTCAGCCCCACTTACTAGATTAACGAAGAAGAACCTAACTTTTGCTTGGGATTTGGATTGTGATGTTGCTTTACAACGATTGAAGAGGGCTCTAACAACAGCTCCAGTTCTGACATTTCCTGATGGAAGTAAGATGTTTACAGTATACATAGATGCATGCAACACGGGGTTAGGCGTTGTCTTGATGCAAGAAGGTAAGGTAGTTTGTTATGGAGGAAGGTAATTGAAGGTACATGAAAAGAACTACCCAACTCATGATTTGGAACTAGCTGCCATTGTTTTCGCTCTTAAGTCATGGCATCATTACCTACTAGGAGAAAGGTTTGAATTGTTTACTGACCATAAATCATTAAAATACCTTTTCTCACAAAAAGATCTTAACTTAAAACAGCAAAGGTGGATGGAATTTCTTACCTCATACGATTCTGAGATTGCTTATACCCCTGGCAAGGGTAATGTGGTAGCAGACGCCTTAAGTAGGAAAAGGCTGACCTTAAGCCCTCTCTTTGTAGAAAGGCAAAACTTGGAGTACATAGCAACCTTTGACTTTAGACCCTCCTTTGAGTTTGTACCTAGTTTGTTAGCATCACTAGAGGTGTGGCCTACGCTTTTGGGCACAATAGGAGTCGCACAACTTGAAGACCCTCAGATAGTTGATGTGATGTAAAAGTTAATTAGAGGTGAGACTCTAGTCACCTCAATAGATACTCCATAGATGACAAGGGTTGGTTGAGACGGGATGGAAGACTATGTGTCCCACAAGCAAGGGATTTGGTGAAGACAGTTCTTGAAGAAGCACACCATTCTAAGTTAACCATACACCCAGGTTGAGACAAGATGTATAAAGACATAAAAAGGGTTTTCTTTTGGAATGACATGAAGAAGAATGTAGCTGAATTCGTCTCTAATTGCTTAATATGCCAGCAAGTCAAGGCGGAGCAGAAGAAGCCTGATGGTCTGCTTCATCCTCTATAGGTCCCACAATGGAAATGGGATAGCATTTTGATGGACTTTGTAGATGGGTTGCCTAGGTCAAGAAGGGGCAATACCAGTATTTGGGTAATAGTTGATAGGCTCACTAAAAGCGCTCACTTTATACCTGTTAAGAGTAGGAGGACTGCCTCATCATTAGCATCCATTTATCTTAAAGAAGTAGTTAGACTGAATGGGATACCCTCTAGCATAGCAAGTGTTCGAGATCCTATCTTTACGAGTGAGTTTTGGAAGAGTTTGCAAGAGGTTGTAGGCACACAACTATGCTTAAGCACTGCCTATCACCCTCAAACCAATGGTCAGACTAAAAGGGTGAACAGAGTATTAGAAGATCTCTTGAGATTGTGCATTCTTGATTTTGGAGGAACGTGGGAAGATCATCTTCCTTTGGTGGAGTTCGCCTTCAACAATAGCTACCAAGCCACCATAGGCATGGCACCCTTTGAGGCTTTATATGGAAGACCATGCCGATTGCTAACTTGTTGGTGGGAATCTACAGACAAGCTCGTACTTGGGCCCGACATGATCAAAGAGACTTCGGAGAAGGTGGACTTAATGCGAAGACGAATGAAGACCGCACAAGATAGACAGAAGTCCTACATGGATAAAAGAAGGACTGACCTTGAGTTTGAGGTTGGAGATAGGGTTTTCCTTAAAGTATCACCTCTGAAGAATGTCATTCGCTTTGGATCCATAGGAAAATTGGCACCAAGATTTGTAGGGCCATTTCCTATCATTGAGAGGATTGGAACGATAGCTTATAGAGTAAAGTTGCCCGAAAGATTGGCTGGAGTTCATAATGTTTTTCATGTTTCTCATCTACGAAAGTGCTTACATGAGTCTGAGGAAGTGGTGGAGCCGAGCATACTAGAAGAAGTAGAATTGGAACGAGAAGCGACGGTGAGAAGAGTTCCAACTCGTATCTTGGGAACAGAAGTTAAGAAGCTACGCAATCGTGAGGTCAAGCTAGTTAAAGTACAATGGAGTGATGCTGAAGAAGACGCGACTTGGGAGACTGAAGACAAGATACGCGCAGCCTACCCTTTTCTTTTTGAGGGTACATCCTTGATCTCTTTTTCATAAGTTTATGCATGCTTGTATCTATCTTTTAAGTATATCTCCTCGGTCCTATTCTTGATGCTTAAGTAGAAACCAGTGAATGTAAACATGTATTTGGAACATGTTATGATTGATGGTTGCAAGTTGTTGCTCATGGATGCATATACACACACATTAGGTACTAGATCTGCTCAGTCACTTTCATATTGCATATGCATATACGTATTTGTATATGGATTGAAACTTGATGTGTTATCATATGGATGTTGCATTTGTATGAATGATTGTGCACTCATGTAGAAGTTATAAAGTACGATTAGGAATAATTGCATACATGATGGACTCATGGCGCTGACATAATTCGCATTAAGGAGGTCAACTGAATCAGTGGACTGCCTGATTTTGCATTAGATAAGGACATATACACGCACTATGCATATGATCATGAAAGCATTAGAAATCTTTTTTTCGAACTATGGATGCCTTTGATTGATGGTTGAGTAGATGGATGTTGGATGTTAGGATACATTCTTCTTAGCTTAGAGATTTCGGGGATGAAATCCTTTAAGGAGGGGAGAAGTAACACCCCGCATTTTCTATGAATATTAAAATAACGAATTAAAGAATAATTAAATTTAAAATCAGAAATTAAGTAAAATGGTTAGCGCCATTGAATTCATCTTGGAATTCTGGTTGGAATAGAGCCCGAGTTTGCGTCAATCGGACTCCGTATGAGGAATTTATGAAGCTTAAAAGATTTCAGTTCAAAGTAGAACTAAATTAAATAATAATTAAAAATCAGAAAACAAATTCAAATTTCGAAAATAAGCTAACAAAAGATGATCGGGAAAAATCCCGCCCGAGAGTGTCGACCCCCTAGGGGGTGTCGACATAGGTGTCTACCCCCTATAGGGGTGTCGATAGGGGTGTCGACCCATCTATAGGGGTGTCCACCCCCCTACAGGGGTGTCCACCCCTATCTTCTCAGATCTGGGTGACGAATTCTGAAGGATTAGGGCTTATGTGTTGCGTTGTGGTTGGCTGGGTGATGTGTCTCTTTGGTTTGGATGGCTCCGATGACTCCTATGCTAATCTAAAGTCCATAGTTTGTCTAACACATCTATAAATACATATCTAAACTTAACCCTAACCTCATAACCCTATTCTATGGTGCCTCCATGATGTCTATCTCTAAACTAGCCTAGCCTCCTTCTTCTCTAAACTAGAAATCAAATTAAAGAGCTTCAAATTGAAGAAAAGGTTTTCTTCTTCAATCAACAAAGAAATATTAGAATCGCTACAACGCTGATTAATTCTCTTTTTCTAATCCTATCACTGTAAGTTCAGTTATTATTCAGATTTGAACACATAATAGAAATCATGACTGTAATGAATCGAATCTAGAACTACGCCTAATTGTAAGATAATCAATTCTGATTCATGCTTATTCTTTTGTCAAATCTGAAATTACCTATGCCTATGAGACTGTTGTGATTGAACCTATCATGTTGTACATCAAATTAGTAATGTATTTATGTTCAATCCTATTGAATCTGTATACCTACGATGTAGTTTCCTTAGTTTGCTCATATTCGTTGTTAATGTACAACATGCCTATTGGAACCATGATTCTTGTGTTTGGTGCACCTTTACATGCCTATTTTCCCTTATGTCAATTCTTGTGTTTCTTCTCTATCCCCGTTCCGTTTTACTTTATGAGTACTTGGAATTTGGAAACCTTGTTTAATCTTGTTGTACGTGCGATTGTAACGCGGGGAATTGGGTATAAATTATTGGAGTAATTTTGGACATAACAAGTATATTGGACATAACTTGACTTGACTACAATTGTGGATAATTGGCATACAAAAATCTAGACTTGCACATGAATGATAAATATGTAAATTGGATAAAAGATGAACATGCCTAAACCGAGGTTAGATTAAGTTGCGGTGTAAGACTACCTGGAACCACCCGGCACATCCAACAACCACAACATTAGGTCTAATGTGAGAGGTTAGCGCATCAAGCCCAAAACCCGAGGTTAGAATGAGTTTGCGGTAGAAGTCTGCCCGGAACCGCCCAGCACATCCAGCAATCGCAAACAACAGTTCTAATGTGAGAGGTTGGTGCATTAATAAATTAATTAGTGCCAATGAACAGACATGCTAAGAATTGTAAGGTCAAGTAACATATGAATAGGCGACACATAACCAATGCAACATGTTAATTAAACAAATGGGTGGGGTTAGGTTAAATTGATAACACTTAACTGTTATAACATGTTGATTAGGAAACCCTAGCAACGGGGACCCATTTCAGTAGTAACCCACATAAATTTATCACGGTTCCCTGAACTAGGCAGGGTAGGGCACGATTACTGGGCTGATTATAAGCGGTCAAAATAGCGGCAGGTGGTGCATCAGTGTAGGTTCCGACGGAGTACGGGCGTGCACGTACTCTATAGTGGGAAAATCAGGCACTGGGCATCAGTAGTTATACACTGTGCATCTTGAATTGTGTCGATTCGCAATCATAGGGATTGATACACCCCTTGGTGGGACCAGCACAGGTATCTACAAACAAGCGGGGCCGAATGACACAAGCAATAAATACATGCGAGTAGAAGCCGATTGATAAAGGGCTCATTTTTTTATGAACACATGAGGCTAGTTGAAACAATTGTTAGTAGGTGCAGAGAAATAAAAATGGGTGCGATAGCATATTCAGTTTATCCTTGTTATGTTATCTTGTTACTATGATATTGTCTTATATTCGGCTTATTCATGTCATGATCCTTTTTCTTGTTTACATGCTGAAAATCACTGGGATTACCAGGTTTATGTCTGACCCATTTTCTTTCGTCTTCTTTTCTTCGATTCCACCCACCCCCAAGGTCCACAGGGAGGGGATACTCCAGCTTAGTTCAGACCTTTTCCAGCTTGAAGATAGCAAACGAATTGCTTGGATTCTCTTTTTTTGGGCTGTGGTTGCACTTTTATTGGGGATTTATGATGTTTTACTACTGTTTTATGCTTCTTTATGTATTTGGAGTTTTGAATTAAGACAGAGGTTTTATTATAATGATTTGGAAGTTGGTTTTCGAGACAATGGTTGTAATGTTTTGACTGAACCACGCTGCTTATGAAATGATTTCAGTTTTTCCGCTGTTTGTATGTTTGTCTTGTAAATTATCTGTATCTTTTACCTATAATGCTTCACCAAAGTTAATGCATTCCCTTTGTGAGTGACCTTAATGGAGGCGGGGTGTTACAATAAGAAATTACATTTTTAATGTAAAAAGGACTCATTAAAAAGAATTCAACTTTGATAAAAATGTGTTGACATAAGAAATTACATTTTTAAGGTATAAAGGATTCATTAAAAAGAATTCAACTTTGATACACGTGTTAACATAAGAAATTACATTTTTAATGTGTAAAGGATTCATAAAAAAGAATTCAACTTTGATAAAAATGTGTTAACATAAGAAATTACATTTTTAATGTAAAAAGGATTCATTAAAAAAAGAATTCAACTTTGATGAAAATGTTTTAACATAAGAAATTACATTTTTAATGTAAAAAGGATACATAAAAAAGAATTCAACTTTGATAAAAATGTGTTAACATAAGAAATTACGTTTTTAATGTAAAAAGGATTCATTAAAAAAGAATTCAACTTCGATAAAAATGTGTTAACATAAGTAATTACATTTTTAATGTATAAAGTTTTCATTAAAAAGAATTCAACTTTGATAAAAATATGTTAACATTAAAAATTACATTTTTAATATATAAAGGATTCATTAAAAAGGATTCAACTATGATAAATTTGTGTTAACATAAGAAATTATATTTTTAATGTATAAAGGATTCATTAAAAAGAATTCAACTTTGATCAAAATGTGTTAACACAAGAAATTACATTTTTAAGGTATAAAGGATTCATTAAAAAGAATTCAACTTTGATAAAAATGTGTTAACATAAGAAATTACATTTTTAATATATAAAGGATTCATTAAAAAGAATTCAGCTTTGATAAAAATGAGTTAACATAAGAGATTAGATTTTAATGTATAAAAGGTTCATTGTTTGAAAAATGTTTTTACATTAAAATTTACATTGCTGATGTAAAAATGAATCATTAAAAAAGATTCTTGTTTGATAAAAGTATTTTAACATACAAAAATTAAAATTTTAATGTGAAGAATGATTCTTAAAAGAAGATTCTAGTTTGATAAAATGTAGTAACATTAAAAAAAATTACAATTTCAATGTAAGAATTATTCTTAAAAGAAGATTTTAGTTTGATAAAATGTTGTAACATTAAAAAAATTACATTTTAAATGTAAGAATGATTCTTAAAAGAAGATTCAAGTTTGATAAAAATGTTGTAACATTAAAAATTACATTTTTTATGCAAGAATGATTCATTAAAAAGAATCATTGGTTAAATATGTTTTGGTAGATTAAACATTATTTATTAACATGTTAGCAAAGTGAAAGAGAATCATTTGTTAAACATTATTCATTGATATGTTAGCAAAATTAGAAAATGTTCATTTGTTAAACATGTAGTGATTCATTAAAATAATGTTAATTACATGTTAGAGAATAAACGAGGTTGAAATCGTCGAACGAATTGGATTTTTATATATATATATATAATTAAAATAAAATGAATCGCATGCGGTAGTTCGCGATTTGGAATCGTAACTTTAAACGATTATACCGAGAGAGCCGACCCTCAGATTTTTCCCAAAACTAGAACCATTGGGTTCTCTTTGGAAAGATCTTTCCAACGTTATAAAATTTGTCAAGATCCAACGGTTATATTTTTAGGAATGTGAAATTCAAATTTTGATAAAAACAGCGCCAGGACCGCATAATGATCTAAAGCGTCGTTTAATTAAAATGGGCTATTTTTATATAAATAAAAATAGCGATAAATCCTTGTAAAATATTATAAACGATATGGAATGAAAAGAAATGATTTGAATTATATATATTCGAGAATTATTTGAAAAGGCTGAGTTAAATCTCATTTCAAATAATTATACGATGACTGGAAGTCGAAGATGTTGAAGACGGTGCTTGAAGACCAGCGATCTTCACATTGAATGGATGACTACTGATGCCTTTGATTGGAGTTGCTGCCTTGAAAGGGTTACAGTGGTAGTTATCTGGATGTACTTGTTGATTGTCTGGATATGTGAAGGCCTCTCTTCCGTATTGGACATACGGGACGAGGAATAAGGTGCCTCCGTTTTCGTTCAGACCCAGAACCAACTAGTAAATGGATATGTGTCTGACATTGGATTTTATTCAGTGCAGATTGATTTCCATTAAATATATATATATATATATATCTATTTGGCGATGGAGAATTTATTCTCTTGCTTAACACCCTTCTTCGAGACATACGAGCTCAGAGGTTATTTATTGATAGACATCAGTCGCATGGCATGAATTGTCAGTGTGGCATGCCAAGATGCAAATGATCAAGGCTTTTGTTGAAAAGCAGAACCTTGTGGTTGATGATCAAAGCACATATTTAATTAGCATAGCTTTGTGTATAGCGTTACTTCACGAGCCTCACACCCCGGTATGAACCAGAAACGGGAGAAGGATCCAGGGAGAACACGCATTTCTTTCTAGCTAGGAGTGGTGTCATGGTATGGAGCCCAGACATTTTTACTTATGTGGATGATGGAAAGCGAGGTACCTTGGATTTGAGTCCCTAGTGGCTCTTGATTTATGCCCCATGGGGCGGGGAAACGTATTGTTCAGGAATTATATATAATCCACTAACGTAAGTTGCAGACCGGCCCTGTGGCTCCAAGGGACGATGTGTTCTGTTCCTGAGGCATGGGCTAGAGTGTCTCGAATTCGGTAAGGACGATCCCTTGCCTTGGTTCATGATGGAAATCCAACTTCCAATACGACATCATATGGTTTTGATTGTAAAACTAGTATGGCGACATAGTATATGGTAGCTATGCAGTCTTTGATTGATACATTATGATTGAAATTTTTTTTGAAACATATATGCACTAATAATAATATAAAATCTGTTTTATACATATCAAGCATATTTTGGCCGTTATAAGGTAAAACTCTATCCTTTGGTTTGCGTTGCATTGTGTGATGGGACTTAAGTCTTATAATGGCTTCATTTTTCTAAAAAGCATTGTGTTGTTTAAATGATTTACTTTATTTATGCACTGGCAATCCAATGGAGTAAATCCTTTCCGCTTAGTGGCGTGGTCCTACGATTAGCCTTATTATTAAATAGGTTAAGTAACATTTCTTATACCAAACCCATGTCTGACTCGTAATTTGTTTCACTTTGCAAACTCGGCTGCCTTATTTTCCACACGGGCAGCCTTGTATTCAGGTTTTAGCAGACTTGTTCTGGATAGCTATGGAGCTGAAGATGGATCCTATCATTTCTATTATGTTGTTCAGACTTCATTTATTATATTATGTTTAATTCCGCTGCAGACATTTTATATTAAGTTGAAACTGTATTATGCACAAATTATGATCCTGTTATGTTGTGTAACTCTGATGTTAATATTATTTCCAGTGTAACTTCGATGAACTTTATTTCGTGTAATTTTATGATTATGTTCTGTTGATATTGTTTATGTGTTGTATTCCAATGATTATCCATGCTTCCGTGACACGGGGGTTTGGGGTTATCATAGTTGGTATCAGAGCTAATGGTTAAACTTAGCTCAGGAATATAACATGTTAACAAACTCGTCGAAAATAGGATCAGTAGTATTCTAAGACGAGTAACTCATTATAGATAGGATTAGTAATGTCCTAGAATGAGTATAGAAGAATAAAATACACCCCCATAGATGCATTTACATTTAAATATATGTCTCTATGCTTTATAATATCTTTTCTGTTGGCCTGACTCTTTGTCTGCTATTTGTAGACATAGTAGAAAATGAGTGGTTGAAACAGAAGAAGTAAATGTAAGGTTCAACAATCTAATGAGCCAATTCTGTTCCCACCGTCAGAACTAGATCTAGAAGCTCTAATAAAGAAGTATCGAAATCTGGGTAGAGTACCATTCTTGGGTAAAGAATCCGTTATTGAAACACAAGCATGGATGCATCCTTCGGAGAGACTTTTTGAAGGCTTAAAGCTGAGAGATGATCAGAAAAGATTACTGGTATCTTGGGCACTCAAAAACGAAGCTTTAATCTGGTGGGAAACTATTACTAAGGAAAATCCAAAAGGTAATATTACCTGGGATAGATTTAAAGAAATGTTCACAGAAAAATTTATTCCTCCATAAGAAACTGAGTGGTTATATGATGAGTTTTACAATCTGAAATAAGGAGATATGACCATTCAGGAGTATCAGAATAAATTCAATGAACTTTCTCGTTTTTTCCCCGAAGCTAATTGAAGATCCTATAAAGAAGAATCTGACATTTATCAACAAACTTCAAAAGAAATACGAAGGTAGAGTAATTTCTCATGTGAATTTTCCTTTTTCTAAGATGATACAAATGGCTTATCGCTATGAGAATATTGATAAGCAACATGATCTGGAAGATAAAGAGGTAGGCAGTTCTAGCAGTAAAAGGAGGTTTGAAACTGATAGCCCTGAGGCAAGTACAAAGCCTGAGGTTAGTAAGAGGCCTAAGGCCAATAAGTAAGGGTTAAATCTAAGAAAGAACCATTAACGGCTGCCACATGCTCTAACTGTAATAGACAGGGACATTTGGCATAAATTGCAGATCTCTAAAGAAACAAAGAAGGGATGGATCTAAATCCAATAAGAAGTTTCAAGAGAGAAGGGGATGCAATAATTGCCATCAGACTGGTCATCTTGCCAAAGATTGCCAGCTTTAAAAAGGGACCAAAGTAGCTCATGTAAATGAAGTGGCAGAAACTCCAACACCCTCAGCTAGTCAACAAACGCCAGATGTTTTGGAAGGGACCCTTACTGTCAACAGTATTTCTGTTACAAGTACTGTTTGATACGGGCGTGTCGCAAAGCTTCATTTTGAGTAATACAGTCAAGAAGCTAAATCTAAAATTAAGGAAACTTAAAGAATCGATTAAAGTTCATAATCCAATCAGTGGTTCTCTTGTCCTTGGTTCGTGTTGCAAAGTGCCCGTCTCTTTTTCCCATTATCGATTTCCTTGTACCTTGATCGTGATGGATTTTTCTGAATTTGATATCATTCTTGGGCTGGATTGGTTAACTAAATACGAGGCCGAAGTTAAATGTGCAGAAAGAGTTGTTAAAGTTAAAATGAAGCTTGCAAAAATTGTTATACCCTGCATAGGTTCCGATTTAAAAAGAAAATAATTTTGGGCTGCTCTTGAGGTTTCTCCCACTGCTACTGAAAATATTCCTCTCGTTAAGAATTATGTGGATGTGTTCGAAGAAGTTGATAGCTTACCTCCACGAAGAGAAATTGACTTCAGGATCGATCTAATTCCGAATGCAAGGCCAGTTGTGCACGCTATTCGAAGAATGACATTAAGAGAGAAAGAGGAATTGGGTAATCAAACTAAACAGCTTTTGTGGAAGGGTCTGATCAGGCCTGGCTTTTCAAATTGGGGTGCAGCAGTGGTGTTTGTTCCAAAGTCAGACGGTACTCTCAGATTATGTGTTGATTACTGAGATTTAAATAAGAAGACACTAAAGAATAAATATCCATTATTGCATACTGATGATTTATTAGATTGCTTGAATGGAGCGCAAGTATTTCTAGAATAGACCTAGCTACATGTTTCCATCAATTGAGGATTGCCGAAGAATGTGTTCCTTTGACAGCTTTCAGAGGTCCAGACATATTTTATAAGTGGTTGGTAATGCCGTTCGGCTTATGTAACACTCCTACTTACTTTGTCGATCTGATGGACAGAGTATTTCATGATGACTTGAATAAATTTGTGATGGTCATCATTTATGATGTTTTAATCTTCTCTAAGTCCGCTGCCGGGCATGAAAAGGATTTGGAAGAAGTTTTGGAAATTCTGAGAAAGAATGTTTTAAAATTCAAATTTTCTAAATGCATATTCTGGCAAGAAGTGAAGTTCCTCGGTCATGTAGTATCGAAGGAAGGGATTTCAGTGGATCCAAGTAAAATCACAGTCATTCGAGATTGGAAGCAGTTTAGCATGCCTGCTGAAGTTAGAAGTTTTCTAGGATTGGCTAGCTATTATCGAAAATTTATTAAAGATTTTTCGAAGCTATCTTGTCCATTAACGAAACTTACCAAGAAGCATACAAAGTTTAATTGGACGCCTGAATGTGAGGCAGCTTTCCAAGAGCTTAAATTAATGCTGACTACTGCTCTAGTGTTGACTATTATAGATGGCAGTCAGGATTTAAAAGTCTATATAGATGCTTCTCTTGAAGGTGTTGGTGCGGTATTAATGCAAAGTGGCAAAGTATTTACTTATACTAGCCGTCGGTTGAAGCTGCATGAGAAGAGATATCCTACTCATGATCTTGAGTTGTTAGCCGTCGTGTTTGCTTTGAAAATATAGAGGCACTATCTTTTCGGTGAGAAGTTTGAATTATATATAGATCATAAGTCATTGAAGTGTCTGTTTACCCAGAAGAACTTGAATTTGAGGCAACAGCGTTGGTTAGAATTTCTTACGGCATACGATCTAGATATTTTGTACACTCTAAGGAAAACCAATGTTGCAGCAGATGCGCTTAGCAGAAAGAATACCATTATCACTAATCTCATTATTACGCCTTCATTGATTGACAAAATCTTTGCTCTTCATAAAGATGATGAATTTATTCAGAGGATTAGTAAAAGAGTTCGGGAAGGCGAACCCTAGAGTTTTCAAATTGATAACAAAGGAGTTCTGAGGTTATTAGGCCGAATTTGTGTCCCAAATATTCCTGAGCTCAGAAGGGAAGTGATGGATGAATGTCACAAGTCCAAGCTTAGTATTCATCCAGGGGTAAGTAAGATGTATCATGATCTCAAGCGTAAGTTATGATGGAGATCTATGAAAAGAGACATTTTCATTTATGTTAGCAGGTGTTCTACTTGCAAACAAGTCAAAAGCGATCAACAGAAACTTGCCGGATTGTTACAACCATTAGAGATTCCAAATTGGAAGTGGGATCAAATTTCCATGGATTTCATAGATTGTTTGCCCCGAACCAGGAAAGGTAATGACATTAATATGGGTGATCGTAGATCGTTTCACGAAGACTACCCATTTTAATCCCGTTCGATCTAATAGAACAGCTCGAAGTTTGGCGTAGATTTATTTCATAGAAATTGTTAGACTACATGGAGTTCCCAGTAGCATTGTTAGTGATCCTGATCCGATATTCGCTAGTAAATTCTGGCAAGCATTCCAAGAGGAGCTGGGGACAAAGTTAAATCTGAGCACCGCATATCATCCTCAAATAGATGGTCAAACTGTGAGGGTCAATCGTATACTAGAAGACTTGTTGCGGGCATGTATTCTTGATTTTGGCAGATTGTGGGAATATCACTTGCATTTGGCTGAGTTTTCATATAATAACCGTTACCAACCGAGCTTACAAATGTCACCATTCGAAGCATTGTATGGCAGGCCATGTAGATCTCCTGCATATTGGGCAGAAGCAGGCAATCGACTAGTATTGGGTCCCGACATGATTAGAGAAGCTTTGGATAAAGTCGATTTCATTAAGAAGCGGCTTCAGACAGCTCAGAGCCGACAGAAGAGTTATGCAAATTCAAAAAGAAGCGATTTAGAATTTGCTGCTGGCAATTATGTGTACTTGAGAGTTTCCCCAGTGGGAGGAGTAGTTCATTTCGGAAAGACAGGGAAGTTGGCGCCTAGATTCATTGGTCCATTCCCTATACTCGAAAGGATTGGAACTCTTGCTTTAGGGTTCAGTTACATGATTGGTTGCCAGGAGTACATGATGTATTTCACGTGTCTCAACTTCGAAAGCATGTTCATGTTCCAGACTTGATTGTGGAAGAAGCTGCGCAACAAGATTTGGAAATTACTCCAAGCTTTGCAGTGAGAAGAGAGCCAGTAAAGATCATTGGCAAGGAAACCAGAGTTCTGAGAAACAAGAAGATACATTTAGTCAAATTACAATGGAGCGGAGATCTTAGAGACTGTACATGGGAAACAGAAGATAGCATTAAATAGTCTTACCCCAAGTGTACAGTGGACATCTCTGATTAGCTCTGGTGCAAGGTACATTTACAATTTATTCTATTTCCGTTTTGTTTCCTACTTTACTGTTGTTTCCTTTTCGGGGACGAAAAGATTTTAAGTGGGGGAGATTTTAACAACCCGGAAAATCAGAACCAATTTAATTTTTTTATTTTAGCTATTTTAATGAATTTAGAATATTTTAAATGATTTATTTTAAATAATAATGATTTAAAATTTATTTAAATCAAAGTTAGAATGTATATATTTATTTTAATTACAAAACGAGCCTGAAATGGAGTGGTAGTTTGAAAATTCGATTCCAAATTTCAAATGAGTGTACAGGATCCAAATAAATCGGATTTCGGTAAAACCAGAAATATTAGAATCTGTTTAACAATATCTTTCTAATGAGTGCGAAGAATCCAGATTTCATAGCGGGAATAAAAAGTTATATCCAGTTTAAAATTAGAAATAGTTGTTATGGAATTTAATATAATATATAGCCCCTAAAAGTGACCATTGTGCAAACGACCTTCATTTTCGACGAAACCATTTTGTTTGGATTCGGAATGTCAATTTATTGCTAGGTTTAAAATTGCATAATTTTTGGAATTAATATGTGAGCGTGGTAAATTAAAACGTGTTTGGTAATTTCAATTTGAATTCGATCGACCAGAAAAGGTACATTTTTCAAATAGTCTCCAAATTCGATGAAATTATTTTTGTTAAGATTGTATCGTCAAAACATAATTGGATATATTTTTCGAGAATTTTTAGAATTAGTACGTATGTGGCCCCGACAAATTAAAATGTACGTTCAAAATCTAAAATTAAATGTTTTATATTTTAATTTTGATGAAAACTGATCAAAACATTAGAATTGGCTTACGAAACATATACCATTGTGTTCGGAATGAGGGTAATTAACTAAGGGCGATAGTCATTGGGTCTTATTTGAAGTTCGTTGTGTTAAAAAAGTATTTTACTGATTAAATAATAATAAAATAATCAAATATTAATATAAATGCCCTAGTCTAAACCCTAAGTCAAACACCACCTTGGTCAATTCTTTTCTCTGCTGACACCCAAACTTTTAATGGCCCAGAACGCACCAAACTATTCCCTTAATCCTTCGCATTCTATAGCGAATTCATCACGAATATAAAGTGAAAATTATAGAACTTTTCACTTGCTTCCTATTGGTAGGGTTAAGATCCTCGTTGGGGCCATAATTCGGTCGGAATTCCTTTCAAAACTGGTGCCGTTCACATTGGAAATTGGGGATCCAGGTTGCATCGAGTTTTTAGGTGGAGGCAGGGCGGAGGTAGGCAGCTCCATGGTCTATGTTGTGGAAGAGTTTGATGGTGGTTCGGTCATCAGATGAGGTGTACGATTTTGGTCAAAGGAGAGGGTTTGGTTTTGATGAGCGAGGCCTAAATGTTACGGGAAGGAAGAAAGGGTAGGGGTAATTAGGGAATAATTAACTAATTTAATTATAATTTAATTACCTTGAATTGTAATTAAATGTTTACAATATCATATCTTTGGCATACGAACACAGAATTCAGCAAATCCGGGCCCGTTAGAATCCTCTTGTCGAGCATTACGCAATGGAATCAATTTGGACTGAAATGGAACAAATCTGAAAGGTATCGGCTTGTATATTTAATTGGTTAATAACACTTTAAAGTGTTGCAAATTCATCTTTGTTTATAAAAATTATATCTTTTACATACGATAATGAAATTCAATGAAACATGAGGCGTTATACACATGGCATCGTATACGACATTCAGGAAGAGACTAGAGAATTTTTGGAGCTTTCAACAATTTTAGAAGGAATAAAAAAGCAAAGTGAGATTTTTGAATCCAAAAATAATTGAATAATATTATATTAGGTTACAAATGGAGTTTATTAGCTCCTGACACCGTCGTCCACAGACCATGGACGACTTATTTGTATTGTGGTGTGAAATTGATTGCCATTGTGTGTGATTGATTGTGGTTGAAACAAAATTGGTTGTGATTGTGGAAATTCACAATGTTGTGAAAATAAATTGTATTATGAAAATAAAACTCTTGTATCGCCGCGAGGCCTAGGATAGCAAAGGAGTCGTACTAGGCACGGCTGATCAACATAGAAATATGTTAATTTATGCGCCTATATTTTATCTTTTTGTGTATAAATAATTATTACGTTGGGTATTATTTTGTTGTTTTTATATATATGTTGTCCAGACCTCATTCAGCCTTAAAAGTGAAGAATAGATGCCATTTACTTGAAGAATTGCATAAGAGCTTTCATTGGAGGCTAGATGTGTTCACATTGGTCACATTAGAAGAATATTGGTAGAGAAGATCTCTAAAGATGTCACTGGAGGCTGTTTGTGTTCACATTAGTCACTTTGGAAGGAGAATGGTGGAAAATATCTTTTGAGATATGCTATTGGACCACAATCTTTGATGAGAAGGCCCATTAGAGTATTAGGGTTTCCAATTCACCTATAAATCACATGTATACCCATTGTAACAACCGTCCCATTATTATGTACTCTTTTTCTCCAATAATAAAGTTCTCTTTTACTTTTCAGCATTTTTATTTTCTTAGCAATTAGTGTCGTCTACACAATTAGATTTGGTAGAGCACTATTTGTATTTTTCACTTATTTTCATTAGCGATTGACCGTCTGATTAGATTCAGCGGTAATCCTAATTTATTTTCTGTTTGTTATTTAATTTCTACAATTTTAATTTCTGTCCTTTTTGTTGCTTTACTAGGTCATATTGAATTGAATATAGATTTGATTAGATTTAAATCTGATTCAATTCAATAATAGCTTTGTTGTTTTTCAATCGAATCTCCAAATTTCGTCTAGCTCGCCCAAGAAATTATATAAATAATTTAATTTAATTTACCTCCCTGTGATTCGACCTGCATATTACACGATATGTGCGTTTGCAGTATTTATTCTAAAATTTGCGCTTTTCTAATTTATAGAAAAGTAGCGACCAAGTTTTTGGCGCCGTTGCCGGGAGGTAATATTAAATTTTATTATTTATTTAATTTCCGATTCATGTTAGTTTTTATTTTTTTTTCCTTTTGATCCTTGTAGATATGGAAAAGTGTCTTGACTGATTGATACCGTAATCTTCCAAGCAAAAAAAAAAAAAAAATCTTGCCAATTTTCGTTTCGGTTTTATTTGTTTCCCCTTTTTCTACTTCCAAAATAAAAAAAATCCATTAATTCTTTCCATCTTTCAGTATTTCTTGCCATTTCTTTTCAATTTCCTTTCCAATTTCTTTTATTTCTTCTTTTTCAAGTCTCGCCAAAAGCAAAATAAAAAATAAAAATGAATTTCTTTCCATATTTTTTTTGGTCTTGTATATTTCTTCATCAACAAACAATCTTCTGCCGTCATAGATCTCTTTCTTTGTTTACAATTTTTTTCCATTTCATGATGAAAAAAAGTACAAATTTCTTTCCCCTTCTTTTCTCTGTTACAATTCTGTACCACGCTCATACCTCCACAACAATTCACAACTCCATCTCCACCATAAATTATCCAGCATCCGTTCGCAAATTCCAATCGTCCCTTCCTCATTCACACAATATCAGCAACACTACAATTCACCATCTACAACCACCCTTCCTTTCTGCACCTCTGCCAAACTCTTCAGACCAAACATCCAATAGACTTACAGTAATGTTCCTTCGTCACCACCCATAGTATCACTTCCATAATAGAATCCCATACCCCTTTGCCTTAATCTTCCATATCCATCACCATAAATTACAGTCTCCAGTCAGCATCACAGACATCCACAAGCTATCGTCAATTTCATCACAATAAACTACAAAATTTCCTACCCATCAATCCACGTTCAGCAGTAGCCAATTCATTACCACCGCACTACTTTGCCATAATCCATCTTTCATAGGCCATCAACTACAAGCCACATCTCCAACCACGACATATACTTCTGTCATCAACCTCCACGAATTCATCCCCTTCCCACCACAGTTCTGTCAAACAAAATTCGTGCAACCCCAACCAAAACCCTCTCCATCAACAGAACCCTTTTCATCAACACAGCAGATCATCAGCACCTGAGCACACAGGAATCACAAATCATCTATACCCATCGTCTTCCTGAACCAAGCAACAAATCCCCATACTTGCAAATCAGCCCAACCACGCACAATCATTCATCTACACAGGCCCGCAACTTGTCAAAAACACGCAAGCCATCATACAAGCCAAATCCACAGATCCAAAAACCATACTCATCTTCATCTTTACTCAAGCAAAAACCGAAGTCCAGTATTTGATTCGAAGAACCCAAATTCACATCCAAAATCATCTACACCGAAACCTTGGATCTAACACAATCCGATTAGATCCAACACTGAAACACTCGCCACACTGCAAATCCAAGTTCTCCTCAAATTATACAGCCTGATCCTCGCCGCAAAATCGAAGAAATTCAAACCCGTAATCAAAACCCTTTCCAAATAACATAATAATAATCTGAATTCATATTTCGAAATCCTGAACCAGATCGAATCTCGAAAAAAGGAAGGAAAGAACAACAATCTTCGCTGATCGGGTTTCCTTATTGAGGGCGTGATTTTTGTTTTTCCAGATTTCGAACTGGTTGGGTATTTCATTTGTTTATTTTTGGGTAATAGCAATGCGTTTCTATGAGAAAAAGTAGGTGGGGGTGCTCGATAAATAGGTTTATTTATTTCCTTGTTAATGGGCGTGGCTTGACTTTGGAGTACCCTGGCCCTATTTGTTTGAGTAGTTCTATTGACTCTAGCTTTGTTTTTTTTTTTTTTAAGCTTTGTTTTTTTTAGTTGAGCTAGTTTATTTAGTTTTTTTCCTTCTACTTTCTTTTGGTTTAGTACTAGTTAGTTTTATGGTTTTTTTTAGTTTGTGTTATTTATTTTCCCTTCCAAAAAAAACAATTCAGAAACAAAGACTTGAGTGAATGAACAAATTCAAGCAAACAAATAAGAAATCAGAGGTGAGGTGATTACAAACGATTGATTATCAGTGCTACTCAATTTCTCTGGAAGGACAACCATATCCCATAGTAAAAAAATTCTTAACTCTACAGGTTCTGTAGCTACCTTGAAAAATATAGAAATTGCTTGTAAAAATCTTATGCAGGGGCAGCAACTTGCTTATGCAAATTTTTGAGTTCTGCTATTATTCTATGACTGAAATTTCTGGATCTGCTTGTGAGTAACGAATTTTCATAACTAAAATCATCACTCTGTTCTTTTTCAATTATAAAACTTGATTTGATTAGCCAAATAATATAATTGAAAAGTGGTGCATTGTGAAGTTGACTGTCTCGTTTAATTGGATCGCAGATATATAGTATATGTTAATTCATGCACCTATATTTCATTTTTTTGTATATTAATAATTTTTACGTTGGGTATGATTTTGTTTTTTTTATTGATATGTTGTCCAGACCTCATTCAGGCTTAAAAGTGAATAATATATGCCATTTACTTGAAGAATTGCATTAGAGCTTTCATTGGAGGCTAGATGTGTTCACATTAGTCACATTAGAAGAAGATTGGTAGAAAAGATCTCTAAAGATTTCATTGGAGGCTGTTTGTGTTCACATTAGTCACTTTGGAAGGAGATTGGTGAAAAATATCTTTTGAGATATGCTATTGGACCACAATCTTTGATGAGAAGGCCCATTAGCGGATTAGAGTTTCCAGTTCACCTATAAAAGTACATGTATACCCATTGTAACAATTGCCCCATTATTTTGTACTCTTTTTCTCCATTAATAAAGTTCTCTTTTACTTTTCGTCTTTTTTATTTTCTTAGCAATTAGTGTTGTCTACACAATTAGATTTGGTAGAGCATTATTTGTATTTTTCACTATTTTCATTAGCGATTGACCGTCTGATTAGATTCAGCGGTAATCCTAATTTATTTTATTTTGTTATTTAATTTCTACAATTTTAATTTCTGTCCTTTTTGTTGCTTTCCTAGGTCATATTGGATTGAATATAGATTTGATTAGATTCAAATCTGATTCAATTCAATAATAGCTTTATTGTTTGTCAATCGAATCTCCAAATTTCGTCTAGCTCGCCCAAGAAATTATATAAATAATTTAATTTAATTTACCTCCTTGTGATTCGACCTGCGTATTACATGATCTGTGCGCTTGTAGTATATTTTATAAAATTAGCACTTTTCTGATTCATAGAAAAGTAGCGATCATGTTTTAGGCGTCGTTGTCGGGGAGGCAATATTAAATTTTATTATTTATTCACTTTCCGTTTCGTGTTAGTTTTTATTTTTTCCCCTTTTGAGTCTTGTAGATATAGAAAAGTGTCTTGACTGATTGATACCGTAATCTTCTAAGCAAAATAAAAATAAAAAATATCTTACCAATTTTTGTTTTAGTTTTTATTTCTTTCCCCTTTTCCTACTTCCACAATAAAAAAATCCATTAATTCTTTCCATCTTTCAATATCTCTTTTATTTCTTGCCATTTCTTTTCAATTTCTTTTATTTCTTCTTTTTCAAGTCTCGCCAAAAGCAAAATAAAAAAATTCTTTCCAAATTTTTTTGGGTCTTGTATATTTCTTCATCAACAAACAATCTTTTGTCGTCCTAGATCTCTTTCTCTATTTACAATTTCTTTCCATTTTCTAAAAAAAAGTACAAATTTCTTTCCCTCTCTTTTCTCTGTTACAGTTCTGTACCACGCTCATACCTCCACAACAATTCACAACTCCATCTCCACCATAAATTCTCCAGCATCAGATCGCAAATTCCAATCGCACTTTCCTCATTCACACAATATCAGCAACACACAATTCACCATCTACAACCACCCTTCCTTTCTGCACCTCTGCCAAACTCTTCAGACCAAACATCCAATAGACTTACAGTAACGTTCCTTCATCACCACCCATAGTATCACTTCCACAATACAATTCCATACCCCCTTGCCTTAATATTCCATATCCATCACCACAAATTACAGACTCCAGTCAGCATCACAGACATCCACAAGCTATCGCCAATTTCATCCCAATAAACTACAAAATTTCCTACCCATCAATCCACGTTCAGCAGTAGCCAATTCATTACCACCGCACTACTTTGCCACAATCCATCTTTCATAGGCCATCAACTACAGGCCACATCTCCAACCACGGCATATACTTCCGTCATCAACCTCCAGGAATTCATCCCCTTCCCACCATAGTTCTGCCAAACAAAATGTAACACCCCGTATTTTCTATGAACATAAAACTAACAAATTAAAGTATACTTAATTCTTAGAAGAAGAATTAAGGGAAATGGGTTACGACATTGCGTTCGTCTCGGAATTCTACTTGAGATAGAGTCCAAGTTTGCGTAAATCGGACTCTGTGACACCCCATCTCTATTAAGGTCACTCACAAAGGGAATGCCTTAATTTTGGTGGAGCATTTATTGTGTATAGAACATAAAAGTAAACAAGACAGATAAATATATTGGTACTTGGAAAATAAAAACCACTTTTATTGCAGCGAGAAATAGTTTTGTTACATCACATCAAAAATCAACTACAAAACCAAATACACTTATTATCCATCTTGATAAATAAGTTCTGAGTACATAAAATAAAAGACATACCCCAACATAAAATAGCTATAAATGAGATAGGCTGAACTTTACTTCAGCAATCCAAGCAACATCCAAAAGAAAGAGATAAAGCTGTCCCAATCAAGCTCCACTAGTACTAGTCCCACCCTGAGCACCTAAGGGGGGGAGGAAAAGAGGTGGAAACAAAGGGGGTCAGACATAAAGTCTGGCGAGTGCAATAACTTTAACAATATAATCATTAAAGTAACTAGGATAAGGCATAAGCTGGGAAATAAGGAAATGAATGTGAACAACGGGCATGACAGAGCAACCAAAGGAAATAAGGTGAACAAAGATAACGCTAAAGGAGCACCTAATCACTATAAGATAATTACTACATTACACCACACCAAACACCCTAAAAGTTGATCCCGCCCACAGAACTTAATGATGATAATTGTAATTTCGTGTACCCCTAGCTGCCTTCGTAGATGCCGTCTGCCCCTATCTCCACTAGGTGTACCCACTACCCCCATTCGATAGGCTCCCTAACTCGTAGATACCCGTGCTGGCCCCATAGTGGGGTGTATCACTCCCCAAAGTGGCAACCCGATACCACCAAAAATGCACGGCATATATCTACACGATGTAACAATGTATTACCTACCAGCCCGGGCCCACACACGCACATGACCCCGTTGGACTTGCGTTGCCACCGCTAACCCGTTTTGACCTCTTACAATCAAACCCAGTACGCGTGTGTAATGACCCGGACTTTTTACACATCGAAAACACAGATATAAAGTGATCGTAAGTACGTATGTGAAAATACGAGTTAAAATTTCAAATTTTTAATACATGTTAAAGTTTTATGATAGCACTTGCATGAATACCATCATTGCATAAATACATTTTCTTTGCAAAACAACCTTATGGATAGATTAACACCTAGTGCAACTACACAAGTAAAGTCCTACACTAGAATTACCCTAGAAAAATGGATTTGAAAGTTTGTACACTTGCACATGGCAGTGTTTCTTTGTCTAAACATTTTCAGATTTTTTTTTTCCTTTCATGTTTTCTTTTCTGAATTTGTCCCCTTTTATTTTCCCAAAAACACTCTCATTTTGTCAAGACACATGTACAAGAAGATCACCAAATCTTGTACAAAATAGATATGGGTCTTCACTACCCTAGTTAAGCCTCAAGAAATGTTTGTTTTCAAGAGTTCTTTGCACAAACAAGTACTAGCCGTGAGCTAAAAACTGTGCAGAAAATTTCAGAGTTTGTTTGCCTTGAATGCCAAGGTATTTGTATTTTATAATTTGTGTTAAATCAATACATAATATATGAGAAAGGGGTAGACAAAAGGGCAGGTGAAAACTGAGCATAATTGAGACATTTAGGACTTCTATTTGTGGCTAAAGTCATAGGATAACTTTAGTAAAGGACACGAAGGACATGATGCATTTAATTGATTTTTCTTGATGCACCAATGAGTGTGCTTGTGCAAGAAACACCCTTATATAAATGGCGGCTAAAGCCATGTGGAATCCTAGGTAGGTGTGAGATAAATGGTATTTTTTTTATTGTCTTCCAAGGGTCAGCAAAAACAGGAGAAAACTGTTTTGTCTCCTCATTCATAAACCAGCATTTAATGCAACCATTTGTTTATTATTTCTTACAACTATAAATAGCTATACACGCACACCACTTTTACTCACAATCTCACACAAGTTCTGAGTATCTATCAAGCAAGAGCAAGGGTTTTAGGAGGCTTTAAGGTGAGATAAACAACACATCTATTTTCTGTTTTTCCTACTGCAGTTTTTAGTATTTAACTGTGAGTAAACCTTTTTAACAAAACGTTACTGTTCTTTTCTAAAAATGTAAAGTAGATCTTGTTGTATTATGTTCATGGAAAAAGGTTATGCTCTGTTGCATATTGATCTGATCAAACATTTGTTGTTTGTCACCCAACTTAAACGCCAATAAGTCAGAAACTGTTTTATACATTGTGACACCATGTTTGTTTCCTTGTTTGAAACCAGGTACCATGCCAAGACCGATATGTTAGTTATGTTAGGATCAGGGCTTAGATTATATTCTGTCTTCAATAACCAGTTTGGTAGCCTAGGATGTTTTAAACATGGCAAAATCAGTTCAAAGAATACCCTGTGTTTAAAACCCAGAACACAGTTTTACACACCAAAACTATCTGTTAGATGGAAATTTCAAAACTGTTTTTAATTCAAAGTAAATACAAGGATTGAATCACTGTAGAAAATAATGATTTTTGGAAGTAATCTTGTAATTTTTAATGTCCTGGATAGTCGAAAAATGGTAGATGACCAGAAAATGAAACCTGGCCAAATTCCGATCATCCAAACAGTTTGAATTCGCATGGATGATGATGGAGCCGCATCTTGGATCGGGTAATCAGGGAAAATACCAGAAAAATTTTCCAATGTTTAGATTGTGGGAAATTAGGGAAAATAGGGTTGATGGCTGTTAATGGGTTCGGGGGTTTTGGCCGCGTCATGGGGGGGTCACGTTGGATCGAGTGGCCTGGTTTTTGGAGGGGAGGAGCTGACGTGATGGGGGAATCGGTCGGAGGTGGTGGCAGCTCTTCCGGTGGTCGGAGTAGGGTGGTGCGTCCAGTATTTGAGGGTTTGCCTGGAGCTGTTCTTTTCGGTTATTTGGGTAGAGAAGTGATTTTGAGGAGAAGGTGACATGAAGGCGTGGAGGTTGGTCAAAGCTGATCAGGAACCGTAACGGGATTTGCGGGTGGTGGAGCGATGGTCGGCCGGAGGTCAGGGCAACTGTGCACGTGCACAGCTCCGGTGAAGGAAGAAGAGGGCGCTCTTTTGTTTTGTGAAGGGATACATGGTGTTTGCACTTGGTTTGCACTATGGTTCCCAGAGTTTTGCATAGGAGTTAGACTTGGTACGTGAAGCTTTCCATGGACTTGGTACTTAGTTTAGTTTTGGCAAAGCCTGATGCTTTAGTTTGGAAAATCCTGATGTTTTAACTGCTAAGGAAAGTTTACATCTTAGCTTTAAACAAAACCAAGTTCTTATCGCAAATTTAAATAAGTAAAGTTGAAACATAATTTTTTATTGAAATTTTATTTAGGTTTTAAATGAGACTTGAGATTATAATTTAAATATCAGGTAGAAGGAACATTTTTGGTAGAATAAACCAAGAGGAGAAAGTGAATCAGGATTTGTGTTTTCATCAGAAGTTGAAACCAAAATACAGAATCTGCAGGTTTATAAAATTATAATTTATAATTTAAATTTGAATTTATTTATGAATAGAACATTTCGTTTAAAAACATACAGGAGACGTATGTAACACATATGGTAGATTTGACTGTTTAAGCTGTAATTTCAAAGTACAAGAAAACGGTCAAGTGCAGTCCAGTATTTGATGCAATAAGACTGCAAAGTGTATTTTAATCGTTTAGACTGATAAATAAATTTTATCGGTATAGAAAGAAGAAGGAGCCAATCGAGCATAAAGAGGAGATTTCGACGAAACAGTACAAAGAATACAAAGTTGAAATATATAAAGTATAAAACATAAATTTATTTAATTTAGGAATAATCAGGTTAGGAAATGCTTAGGAGAAATAAGTTTCTGAAGATAAATAAAATAAGAATTTATTTTTAGAAGTGATGAACAGAACGGAGGAAAAGACCGTGTGCGACGCACACACTAAAATTTACCGTTTTGAAGAGATGATCAATGCATCATATATTGACAAGATGATCATGAACTGTTGGTTTGACTGTAACCGTATATACAGATTTGATTATAATCCTGTTAGAATTATAATTTAAAGTGGAAAATGTTCGTTAATCATTTCAAGGAGTCCGGATATACATTCCACTTTGAAGTGATTACACGTACGCGTCAGAGATATTAAAGACGATGATCGTAAACGATATCTTTGGTCTGTTCAGTCCCAGAACAACCCTGAATGGACGAGTGTCTGACAACGTATACCAGTCAGATTATACACATCGAATTTACGTAAGTATATTTCGTTGGTGGCGGAGAAATTCGTTTCTCTTAGCTTTATTACCCGTGATATATTTGGGAAATCGTTTGAGTATTTCTGACGAGTAGGACGATGTGGCATTCAAAAGGGATGAACCTGTGATGATGGAAAGACAAGTCTAGCCTCGAGCCTCACACCCAGGAAATGACAAAAATCGGGCAGGCAGCATGGCTATGTGGGTCGCTCCCATTAGGGTGTAGTATCACCTATCTAGAGAAATTCTTATTGTTTCTTAATCTATCGATTCTGCCCATGCGGGGATGGTTGCCGTACACAACCATCGGTGATATACATTCGATACACTCAAGAGAAATGAGTGGTCGGTCATGTGAGGGCCGGGTTGCAAAAAGTTCTTGTTGAACCCAGGTGTATTTGCCTCTAGAGATACATCAGCGGAAGGTGGACCCATACCTGGTCAAGTGGGAAATCAAACTTACCTAAGCGCCAAGCGGTTTTATTTGTATACTATATCGGAGAATGTGAGATGCAAGCATTCTCCTAGATTTCTAAATTATTTGTGAAAACCCTTGATATTATAATAATATCTGTTTTAAAAGTATACGAAGTGTTTTGATCTCATAAGGTAAAAACCCGTTCCGTCTTTACGGCGTGGTCTTATGAGATATTTTCTTTGAACTGTTTTAAACTGTTTACTCATACCAGTCCCCTGACTGACCCGGAGTTTATTTTCTGTGTTTTCCCTTAAACTCTTGGGTATTCATAACACTTGTTATGAATAGACAAGTGAATCAGGATGTAGAAACTTGTGGAGCTGGAATGAAGATTTTGCTGTGTGCTGGTCCATCTGTCTACTGTATAATTAAGTCTATCAGTTAATCATCTATGATATGTAGAATACTGATGTACTATGAATGGTCTGTATCACTCTGATGTAATATATTCCGCTGTGTAATATTATAAAGTATTATTTTTTTTGAAATTTCCGCTGTGAGATTCTGATGTTCAGTGTTTTTATCTTCTATCTATTCTCATTTCTATTTAATGGCGCAACTTGAGATGTGTTCAAAAGTTGGGTCGTTACAGCGTGTCCCGTCCTCGACTTAAATCGAGCCCATAAAGATACTTAATGGGTTACTGGTTTGAAAAGGGCCTCCATGCATGACACAAGCTTTCCACCTATGCTTTCTCCCCTCTAAGGTTTTTCCCCACTTAACCCCATTCTTATTCATGTCTTCTTACATGTTTCAATCTTGGTTAAGTGCATCTAATCGTATTTCACATGCCACCCAAGGAACCCTCTTAATTTCACATGCCACCCAAGGCAACCACTTAACCCCCCATGTCCCACCACATGTTTATCTGGTTAAGTGTTTCTTAATTCATTAAAACCGTAACCTTAAAGACCTCCCACATTAGACTGGCACTTGTGGCTGTTAGATTTGTCGGGCGGGTCCGGGCAGTCTTACACCACAAACGAGCCTAACCACGTGTCTTTACAATTGTTACGCATTTAATTCGTGCATTTGACCTCTCACACTAGACTAGCATTTGTGGCTGCTGGATTTGCCGGGCGGGTCCGGGTAGTCTTACACCATAAACGAGTCTAACCTCGTGTCTCAGGCGGTTAATTATTACATATCTATATATAACCCCAAAGTGGATTAATATCCCTATTCAAATTTGTCAATAAGTTCCAAATATACTTATGTCCACACTTGTCACCTAAATTATGTCCATTTATCTTAGGATAACAAATTTTACCAACTATTGCCTCAAATTAATTGTATGCCTTTTAAGGCCATTACATGCCAATTCTCAATATAAATATATTCAATATTTTCCCCATCGTCCCCACGTTGTTCGTTCGCTTATCATGACATGTGTGTGTGTATATATATATATTAGACTAGCAATTAGTCTATTCACATAAAAGGGAAGAATATTGCAATTTTTCATAACACACAAAATGGATCTAACTTACGAATAAGGATTACAACATATCTTGCATAAACTTTGTGTTGTAATGAATCTAAACAAAGACCTAAAGGTATGAACTTACGGGTATGAACATAGTTTTCACCCAAACTATCATAGGCCATAGTCACAAACTTGCATAAAACCATGTATGTCATTGATCTAAATCTAAAGGTGTAAACATGCATATATTTGAATCCAATTCCTACCTAAACTTGCATATAGTCATTTTACTTGGTTCGCATGTAAACTTGTGTACAATTCACATTGAAACTCGCATATTATCTACCCTCAAACTTGCATATAAAATGATGTCAAACATGAATCAAGTTGAAAACATAGGTGATTTGGCATATACAAAGGGATCCACAACGAAAACTATCATTATGAACAACTAGCATATATTCACAAAATATCTCATTTTTCCAATGTTTCACATACATAGCCAGATAACCCAAATTATAACTCAACCTAATTCACTTGTTAATTATCTTATTAAAGAACTCGAACTCACAACTCAAGGAAGGTCTTGAGTTCTGGGATCTGTGGTCTGAAATTGATTTAGCTTGCCTTTGAAGTAGACAAATTCGTTGTTGTTGCTATAGACTTGAGTTGAATTGAGTTGATTAGCTTTACTTTTCCTCTAGTTGATGGCGGCTACTCTAGGTTGTAGGGTGATAGCATGATGACCATGGTTCTAATTTTGATTAGGTTTTAGGATTTGAGTCTACATGTGTTTATATAGAGATTAGGATTAATTTAGGCCATCCGATCAACCTAGAATCAAATCAAGACCATCCAGTCAAGATAGAGTAACATCTCAGCCCTAATGACTCAGCATTGAGTCACAAAATCACAATCTTTCAGATTTGCCCGGGGGAGGGGGGAGTGGGCAGGTCGGCCTGTATAGGGGAGTTTGACACTAAGGTCGACTCCCTGGTCGACTTGGCCTTGGGTGGGAAATTTCCCGCCCTGCCCAGTTCTGAGTCTGAATTCGTTTTTGAATTTAAATTTGATTTTCTGGAAACTTCCAACAGCCATAACTTCTTCATACAAAGCCCAATTTACGCAAACTCGGTCTCTATCTCAACCAGAATTCTGAGACGAACACAATGGCGTAACCCATTTCTCTTAATTCTCACATTTAAAATTAATTATTCCTCAGTTTGTTTGTTTTAATGTTAATAGAAAACATTGGGTGTTACATTCTCCCCTCCTTAAAGGATTTCGACCCCGAAATCTTGAAGTTATGAAGAATACACATCCTACCATCCAATCGTCCATCTGCTCAACCATCAAACACAGGCGTCCATTGTCCTTAAAATACTTTTAATGCTTTCATGTTTATATGCACAGTGTGTGTTCATGTCCGTATCTAATGCAAAATCAGGTGGTCTACTGATTTTGTTGACCTCCATAATGCAAATCATGATAGTGTCATGCATCCATTATGTATGCGAAAGAATCCTATCGATACATATTATTTCTACATGTGTGCAAAACCATTCATCAAAATGCAGCAACCATATGATAACACAACCATTATACATCCATTAATTTAAATATGCACACACATTTATATGCAACATGAAAGTGATTGAGCCGATCTAGTGCGTAATGTGTGTGTATATGCATCCACGAGCAACCACTAGTAAACACTTGCATCCACTAGCATCCATCAATCATAACATGTTTCAAATACATGTTTACATCCATTGGTCTCTACCTAAGGATAAAGAATATGACCGAGGAGTTACACTAAAAAGGTAGATACAAGCTTGAATAAACTAAAGGAAAAAGAGATCAAAGATGTACCCTCAAAAAGAAAAGGGTAGATACAAGCTTGAATAAACTTAAGGAAAAAGAGATCAAAGATGTACCCTCAAAAAGAAAAGGGTAGGCTGCATGTATTTTGGCCTCAGTCTCCCAAGTTGCGTCTCCCTCGGCGTCGCTCCATTGAACTTTGACAAGCTTAACTTCACGGTTGCGTAGCCTTTTGACTTCCATCCCCAAGATACGAGTTGGAACTCTCCTCACAGTCGCTTCTCAATCCACTTCGACTTCCTCTAGTATGCTTGGTACTCCAGCCAGTTTTTCAGGCAGCTCTACTCTGTAGGCCACCGTCCCAATCCTTTCGATGATAGGAAATGGTCCTACGAATCGTGGTGCCTACTTTCCTACAGACCCAAAGTGGATGACATTCCTTAAAGGAGATACTTTAAGGAACACCTTATCCCTAACTTCAAACTTAAGGTCGGTCCTTCTCTTGTCTGCATAGGATTTCTGTCTGTCTTGGGCAGTCTTCATTCTCCTTCGTATCAAGTCCACTTTCTCTGAGGTCTCTCTAATCATGTTCGGCCCAAGTATAAGTTTATCTGTGGACTCCCACCAACAAGTTAGTGATTGACATGGCCTTCCATATAAAGCTTCGAAGGGTGCCACGCCTATAGTGGCTTGGTAGCTATTGTTATAAGTGAATTCCACCAAAGGGAGATGATCCTCCTAAGATCCTACAAAGTTAAGAATGCACAGTCTCAAAAGGTCTTCCTGTACTCTGTTCACCTTTTCCGTCTGACCATCGATTTGAGGGTGATAGGTTATGCTTAAACATAGCTGTGTGCCTGTAGCCTCTTGCAAACTCCTCCATAACTCGCTTGTAAAGATAGGGTCTCAATCACACACTATGTTGGAGGGTATCCCACGGAGTCGAACTATCTCCTTAAGATAAATAGAGGCTAAAGACGAGGCGGTCCTCCTACTCTTGACAGGTATAAAATGAGCGCTTTTCGTGAGCCTGTCCACTATTACCCAAATACCGGTATTGCCCCTTCTTGACCTAGGCAACCCATCAACAAAGTCCATCGAGATGCTTTCCTATTTCCATTGCGGGACTTCTAGAGGATGAAGCAAACCACCAGGCTTCTTCTGCTCCGCCTTGACTTGCTAGCATATCATGCATTTTGAAACAACTTCAGCTACATCCCTGTTCATGCCATTCCAAAAGAAAGCACTTTTGATATCTTTGTACATCTTGTCTCCACCGGGGTGTATGGTCATCTTGGAGTGGTGTGCCTCTTCCAGAACCATCTTCACCAAATCTCTTATTTGTGGGACGCATAGTCTTCCATCCCGTCTTAACCAACCCTTATCATCGATGGAGTATCTATTGAGGTGACTAGAAATCTCTCCCCGAATCAGCTTATCTATCACATCAACTAGGCGAGGGTCTTCACGTTGCGTGGTTCCTATTGAGTCCAACAAAGTAGGCCGCACCTCTAGCATTGCCATCAAGCCAGTCACATAATCAACAGAGGGTCTAAAATCAAAATTGGTTATGTACTCCAAACTTTGCCTTTCCACAAAGAGAGGACTTAAGGTCAGCTTCTTTCTACTTAAGGCGTCTACTACTACATTGCCCTTGCCAGGAGTATAGGAGATCTCAAAGTCGTATGAGGCGAGAAACTCCATCCATCTTTGCTGCCTTAGATTGAGGTCTTTCTGCGAGAAAAGGTACTTCAACGATTTATGGTCAGTATACAACTCAAATTTCTCACCTAAGAGATAGTGGCGCCAAGACTTAAGTGCAAAAACGATGGCTGCTAACTCTGGATTGTGGGTTGGGTAGTTTTTCTCATGCACTTTCAACTGCCTTCCACCATAAGCTACTACCTTCCCCTCTTGCATCAAAACAACGCCTAGTCCCGTACCTCATGCATCTGTGTATACCGTAAACATCTTGCTTCCATCTGGTAATGTGAGAACTGGGGCTGTTGTCAGAGCCCTCTTCAATCGTTGGAAAGCGACTTCGCAATCCAAATCCCAAGTGAAAGTCAGGTTCTTCTTCGTTAACCTTGTAAGTGGAGCTGAGATTTTCGCAAAGTCTTTAATGAACTTGCGATAAAAGCCTGCTAGTCCAAGAAAACTTCGGACTTCGGTTGCATTCTTTGGAACCTTCCAATCCTGGACCGCAACTACCTTTGCGGGGTCCATGGCTAACCCTTCTTTGATCACCACATGCCCTAGAAATCTTATTTCTTCTCTCCAGAAGTGGCACTTGGAGAATTTTGCTTTTAACTGATGTGCACGGAGAGTCTCCATGACTTCATTTAAATGCAAAACATGCTCTTCCTCATTCTTCGAGACAATTAGAATATCATCTACGAAGACCACCACAAATTTATTGAGAAATTCTCGGAACACTCTATTCATCAAATCGACGAAATAAGCAGGTGCATTTGTCAAGCCGAAAGGCATGACGAGCCATTCAAAGAAACCTTCCGGGGTTCTGAACGCGGTCTTATCAATGCTATCTTCAGCCACTCTTAGCTGATGAAATCCGGTAGCCAGATCTAATTGGGAGAAAACTGTTGCACCTACAAGCTGATCGAACAAATCGTCTATTCTTGGCAGTGGGTGCCTATTCTTCTTGGTCTGCTTGTTTAGCTCCCTATAATCAACGCATAGGCGAAGCGAACCGTCCGCTTTGGTTGTGAACACCACTGGAGCACCCCATTCAGAAATACTCTGCCTTATAAACCCTTTTTCTAGCAGCTCCTTAACTTGGTTGCTTAGCTCCTTTCTCTCCCTTGGAGCCATGTGTCTAACGGGTAAAGCAACGGGTTTTGCGTTATCAACTAGGTATATGCAGAAGTCTATCTCCCGCTTCGGAGGCAAGCCCTCTACTTCCTCAAAAACATCCGAGTATTCACAGACCACTCTAACAGACTGCAAATTCTCAACAGATGTGTCAAGCGATTCTAAATAACTTAGCATAACAGAATTCATGGGTTATAAGAGATTTTGAGAGTGTTGCCCAAGTGAGTCATAAGCCTAACCTCTCTTTTTTCACCATCTAGGACAGCTCCATTACTAGATAACCAATCCATGCCCAGAATTAACCCATAGCCCGTGAAGCCCAAAACATAAGCATCACATCTAAACCCAACGCTAAGTATATAAATTTCCAAATCCAAACAAATCATCGACAAATAGGCTGAGCCCCCAATTGGATTTGAAACAATTAAGGGATCCTCTACTATTCTGGTGTTTAGGTGTAGTGACTCAACTAAAGTTGTAAATATAAAAAAGTGCGATGCACCAGAATCAAAGAGTGTACGAATAGGATGATCAAAAAGATAAACTAAACTTTCAACGGAAATCGCTCTACCTCGTTTTTGTAGCGGCGAGGCCATGAGAGCCTGGACCTGCCCCCTTTCCTGCCCTGATGCCATGAGAGCTTGAATCTTCCCTTTAGAGGTAGGCCCTGCCCTCTGCCCTTTCTTTGGGCTGTCCTTAATCAGATGTCCTGCCTCGCCACAGTGGAAACAACCATTCTTCTTCTTCTTCTTTCTACAGTCTGCATGGTGTCCCACAGTTAAAGCATCTTTTCTTTCACTTTCCATTGTTGTCTTTACCACCTTTCTTGTTCTGCTGTTGCTATTGTGGTTTCTTTTGATCCCCTTTCTTCTCTGGTGCCTTATTAGTGTTGGCGCCTTTCTCCTTTTCATGCATAAGCGCCATGTCAACCAGTATCTCAAAGGTGGCCCCCATAGGGATGTGGGTCATAGCTAACCCATGAGCGGCTCGTTCAAACCTTTAACAAATCTCAAGGCCTTCTTTTTGGGTGTATTCACCAAGTCCAAGCCAAATCTCGCCAACTGATTGAACTTGTTGACTTACTCTTTCACTGATAGATTTCCTTGCCTCAATGCCAAAAACCTTTCCATGTATAAATTCTCTTCGGCCCATGAGAGAAACTTTGCCTCAAACCTACGCCTGAAATCCGGCCATGTATCAACTGGATGCTCTCCATTAGTGACCTCCCACCAAAATGAGGCCTCATCCTTCATTAACCAGGCAGCTTATTGGACCTTTCTTCCGTCTTCTACCTCAAAGATTCCAAACAATTCTAACAATACTGTGCATACGACTGTCATTTCTTATCGTTGTAATATCGGTTATGTCCTTCTTTCAATAGTCGTCAAATTTTCATCACTATATATGTGATGTTCTCTTACAGTATTGTATTTACGACTTCGTCTTTTACCGTTGTAATAACAGTTCTATACTTTTTGCAATAGCCGCGGTACTATCGCAATCGATTACACCACTGGTGTCGGCTTTTCCCTTTTGGGGATCTCAAATAGCAGATTTCTTTAGTTCTCTGCTTCTTAACTAGCTGCGGCTAGTGCTATTATCTCAGTCTCTATAGTATACTGAGTCAAAATAGTATGTTTCTTGGTTTTCCAAGAGACAGCTTCCTCAGGGATGCTAAATATATAGCCACTGGTCCTTTAGAATCATCAGATAAAGTATTTTGAGCCTGTATCATAATATCCTTCAAGTACAACTTAAAACTTTTCATATTGTAATCCAAGGTCATAGTTTATTATAGGTATCTCATAACCCTCTCATTATCATGTTAATGCTCTATACTAGGTCTACTGAAAAACATGCATAATAATCCCACGACATAGGTAATGTCGGGTCTAGTACAATCAATGTCATTCGATGGCTGCCAATGATGCTCGCTTAAACGGACTATCTTATGCATTCACCACTGTTCTTAAATAACTTTACATTGGGATCATATGGTGTACATGCAAGTTTACAGTCAAAGTAATCGTATTTCTTTAGAGTCATCTCAATTTAATGAGTTTGATCCAAAGAAAATCCCACTTTTTACCTAGTAATCTTAATATCAGGGATTACACTCGCCTTACCTAGATCTTTCATATCAAAATTGGCATTTAATAAGGATTTGACTGAGTTTATGGCATGAATATTTGACCCAACGATGAGAAGGTCATCCACATAAAGACATATAATAGTGCAAATGTCATTCTCAGATTTTTAGCAAATGCACTTGTCACTTTCATTAACTTTAAAATCATAAGAAATGATTAAGTTATCAAAAAAAAAATCATGTCATTGTTTAGGTGCTTGTTTTTTGAGGAAAGTTTAGGTGATTGTTTTAAACCATATAATGATTTATCTAATTTGCATACTTTATGTTCTTGACCATGTACTACAAATCCTTCAGGCTGGTCCATATAAATTTCTTCTTCTAATTCACCATTTAAAGAACGTGGTTTTAACATCCATTTGGTGTATTAATAAATAACAAATAGAAGCAAGTGAGATTAATACCCGAATGAATGTAATTCTAGTTACAGGTAGAAAAAATGTCGAAGAAATCTATATTTTCTCTTTGCTTAAAACCTTTAGCTGCTAATTGTGCTTTATATTTATCAATAGTTCCATTAGGTTTTAATTTCTTTTTAAGCACCCATTTACAACCTATAGATTTACAACCAGAGAATAAATCTACTAAATTCCAAGTCTTATTGGATTCCAGAGAATCCATCTCATCATTTATAGCCTGTTGCCAAAAATCGGCATCTAAAGAAGATAAAGCCTCTTGAAGGTTTAAGGGATCCTCCTCTATAGTAAAAGCACAAAAATCCGAACCAAAATCTTTTACGGTTCTTTCCCTTTTACTTCTTCTAGGTTCAGTTTCAGAACTTTTATTAAGTTCTGTTCTAATAGGCATACTTAATGTGCCCCCACTATTCCTTAATTTAAAAGGAAATTTTATTTCATAAAAATTGGCATCATTTGATTCAATTATATTATGTGCATTTATGTCATAAAATCGGTATGCTTTGCTATTAATAGCGTAGCCCATGAATACACATTCATATGCTCTACTTGCCGATTTTATTCTCTTAGGGTCTGGAATGCGAATATATGCTAAACAACCCCAAGTTCTAGAGTATGACACATTGGATTTATAATTCTTTTAAATTTCATAAGGTGAAATTTTATACTTAGATTAAGGGCTTCTATTCAGAACATAGCATGCAGTCAATTAAAATATCCCCCCACCAATGCTTTGCTGCACCAAAATTTAATAAAATGGCAATTACTAATTCGGTAAAAGTCCCTTTTTTTCATCTTTACCGTTCATTTCAGGTGAATAAGGTGCAATTCTCTCATGTACAATACCATGTAAAAAAAATCAGAATAAACTAGATTCATATTTTGTTTCTCTATCACTATGAATTTTCTTAATTTTCTTGTTACTCAATTTCAGTTTTTAATGTTTCAAACATGTCAAATGCATCACAACTTTAAGAAACACTGTCTTTCTAATTGTAAGCTTTATTTTCACATTACCAATCTCTACAGTTTTAGTGGTGTGAGGATCTCCCGCCCACTTTCTGATCATCAGCAGCCATGTATATTGTGAATATATCACGGTCATAGCAGACATGGTGCGAAACACCAGTGTCTACCCACTAACTCTCTGATCCACCATCAAAGTGAATTTCAATAGTCGTAGCCGTTTAAGGCTTCTCAGTCAGGTTTGCCTGCGGTGTATGGCCTAACATGTTCCGACATTGTCGTGCCATATGACCTGGTTTTCCACAGTTGTAATATAGAAGCAACTGTCCAGAATCATTCTTTTTGGTTGGCTGTTGCTGTCCTTTATGGTTTCCTTGTGGATTCCCATTCTATTCTCAACTGACCGGCTATGGAGGCTTACTATTGCTTGAAATGTTAATATGTTTGAAATTATAAATTTTTCTTATAGAAAAATATACGTAAACTCATAGACTAACTTAAGTTGTTCACATAAAATATTATTTTCCACATTTGTACCATTCCACTACACTTGTGGACTATATTAATGGTAAACAACTTACATGGTAAATTTAATCATCACGTATAGAGACTACATAAACCAAGGTATCAAAACACTCGGGTTCAAAAAATACTTAGGTTCATTCAGTTAACATCGTTCCAATCAAATAATGCACACTCTTAGAACTCAAGCAAAGTGATTAGTGTGAACCAAAACTACAGTACAAGATAATGAGCAGGGTTCATGATTAGTTATCAAATTTCGAAGTTTTATAAACCAACTTCCACCATGCTACCATTTTACAACTACAAAGATGACATGCTTATAGTTCTTTAAGGCTATGGGATCAATGACAACCAACAGTAACTTATAGCTTGTATCATTCTATGTCCAATGAAATTCACACATATAAGCTTCCTTTTTTTGCTTCTATTTTTCTTTTTCTAAAGGATTCTGATTAAGATGCAACTCAGAAATTGACTTAAGCTCGTTGGAAAAAAGTCACCTCGTTGGAAAAAGAAGTCATAGCCAAGAAACCTCTATGTTGGTACTTAACAAGCCAAAATAGAATATGTTAATTACCTAATATCTGATACCTTTCTAGTGAATTTTCCATAATACCAGGCACAATTAGCTATTAATTTAAGCATGCATTAGAAAGGGTTTAAAAAATTATATTACCTTTCTCTGATGCCCATCCTGGTGGGGGCCACAACAATAAAGAATACTGCAGCCCATCGATCCATTTCTCACAAACTTGGATTTCATGATGCTACTACGTTACTGCACCGCGAAGCCACCTTCCATGCCTACCAAATTGTCCACCTTTTAACCATGATTTCATGTAGATGACGACAAATCCGGATTTCACATCAAATCTTTCTACTTTTTCTTTCGATATCTCGTTGCCAGAGAAGATAGTAGAACGAGTCGCAGTTACAAATTGAGTAAGATTTCAAGGTGTTGAGTATTTCAAAGCGTTGAGTAGATAGAGGAAGATGGCGGCATCTTCAACCAACTTAGGGTTGCAGCCATTGTTTTGAAATCGTCTTCAAATTGTTGGGAAACAATGGATGAGTCGCGGACTAGGTCGCTTTCTTGAAGATGATTCGGCGATCTGGTCGGTGGTGCAAACCAGTTCGTACTTGTCACCGCCGCCTCTGGGATAAAACAGCCTTCTGAGAAAAATAATTGATTCCACCTCCTTTAGCCAATTTCGAGCTTCAATAAACGTCTCCGACCCGTGTAAAGGTTTCCTGCCCATTTCCCGAAAGTCCTTGCATATCTTTGCAAAAGTATCAACACGGGGAGGAGGAGCATTTGCTGGGCCTGTGACATTGGCTTTGGCTTTCAGACACCTTCTAAACCATCATGGTATCGGTATCCCCTTGGGTATCTCGAGAATTCCAGTCATGCTGAAAAGAAAATGAAGAGATTCAAACGGAGAATTCAAAAGAAAAATATATGGCTCTTGGGGGTTATGTTTTTAAAATAAACTTTTCTCCTTAAAATGTATTTTAGAAAGTATTTCTTTATAAAAATACTTTTTGAAAAATAGTTTTTCAAAATTCATATCTGGTCTGGTAACCTTCAGCTCTGATACCACGTGTGACACCCCATCTCCATTAAGGTCACTCACAAAGGGAATGCCTTGGTGGAGCGTTTATTGTGTATAGAACAGAAAAGTAAACAAGACAGATAAATATATTGGTACTTGGAAAATAAAAACCACTTTTGTTGCAGTGAGAAATAGTTTGGTTACATCACATCAAAAACCAACTATAAAACCAAATACACTTATTATCCATCTTGACAAATAAGTTCTGAGTACATAAAATAAAAGACACAACCCCAACATAAAATAGCCATAAATGAGATAGGCTGAACTTTACTTCAGCAATCCAAGCAACTTCCAAAAGAAAGAGATAAAGCTGTCCCAATCAAGCTCCACTAGTACTAGTCCCACCCTGAGCACCTTGGGGGGGGGGGAGGAAGAAAAGAGGTGGAAACAAAGGGGGTCAGACATAAAGTATGGCGAGTGCAATAACTTTAACAATATAATCATTAAAGTAACTAGGATAAGGCATAAGCTGGGAAATAAGGAAATGACTGTGAACAATTGGCATGACAGAGCAACCAAAGGAAATAAGATGAACAAAGATAACGTTAAAGGCACACCTAATCACTATAAGATAATTACTACATTGCACCACACCAAACACCCTAAAAGTTGATCCCGCCCACAGAACTTAATAATGATAATGGTAGTTTCGTGTACCCCTAACTGCCTTCATAGGTGTCGTCTGCCACTATCTCCACTAGGTGTACCCACTACCCCCATTCGATCGGCTCCCTAACTCGTAGATACCAGTGCTGGCCCCACAGTGGGGTGTATCACTCCCCAAAGTGGCAACCCGATGCCACCAAAAATGCATGGATTATATCTACACGATGTAACGTCTTACCTACTAGCCTGGGCCCATACACACACATGACCCCGTTGGACTTGCGTTGCCACCGCTAACCCGTTTTGACCTCTTACAATCAAACCCAGTACGCGTGTCCTGTCCTCTACTTGGGTCGAGCCCACAAAGATACTTAATGGGTTACTGGTTTGAAAAGGGCCCCTATGCATGACACAAGCTTTCCACCTATGCTTGGTTCCCTCTAAGGTTTTTCCCACTTAACCCCATTCTTATTTATGTCTTCTTACATGTTTCAATCTTGGTTAACTGCATCTAATCGTATTTCACATGCCATCCAAGGCACCCTCTTAACTTCACATGCCACTCAAGGAACCCACTTAACCCCCCATGTCCCACCACACGTTTATCTGGTTAAGTGTTTCTTAATTCATTAAAATCGTAACCTTGTAAAGACCTCCCACATTAGACTGACACTTGTGGCTGCTGGATTTGCCGGGCGGGTCCGGGCAGTCTTACAACACAAACGAGCCTAACCTCGTGTCTTTACAATTGTTACGCATTTAATTCGTGCCTTTGACCTCTCACATTAGACAGGCATTTGTGGTTGCTGGATTTGTCGGGCGGGTCCGGGCAGTCTTCAGCACAAACGAGTCTAACCTCATGTCTCAGGTGGTTAATTATTACATATCTTTATTTAACCCCATAGTGGATTAATATCCCTATTCAAAATTGTCAATAAGTTCCAAATATACTTATGTCCATAATATTCAACTAAATTATGTCCATTTATTTCAGGTATAACAAATTTTACCAATTATTGCCTAAAATTAATTGTATGCCTTTTAAGGCCATTACATGCCAATTCTCAATGTGAATATATTCAATATTTTCCCCATCGTCCCTACATTGTTCGTTCGCTTATGATGATTTATATATATATATATATACATTCATATATATATATATTATACTAGCAATTACTCTATTCACATAAAAGGGAAGAACATCGCAAATTTTCATAACACACAAAATGGATCTAACTTACGAATAAGTATTACAACATATCTTACATAAACTTTGCGTTGTCTTGAATCTAAACATAGACCTAAAGGTATGAACTTGCAGGTATGAACATAGTTTTCACCCAAACTTGCATAGGCCATAGTCACAAACTTGCATAAAACTATGTATGTCATAGATCTAAATCTAAAGGGGTAAACATGCATGTATGTGGATCTGATTCTTACCTAAACTTGCATATAGTCATTTTACTTGGTTCACATGTAAACTTGTGTACAATTCACATAGAAACTAGCACATAATCTACCACCAGACTTGCATATAAAATGATGTCAAACATGAATCAAGTTGAACATAGGTGATTTGGCATATACAAAGGGATCCACAACAAAAACTATCATTATGAAAAACTAGCATATATTCACAAAATATCACATTTTTCCAATGTTTCACATATATAGCCATATAACCAAAATTATAACTCAACCTAATTAACTTGTTAATTATCTTATTAAAGAAATCGAACTCACAACTCAAAGAAGGTCTTTAATTCTAGGATTTGTGTTCTGAAATTGATTTAGCTCGCCTTTGATGTAGACCTAAGGTCGACCTAAGGTCGACCTAAGGTCGACCTGGCCTTGGGCGGCACGCCCTGCCCAGTTCTGAGTCCGACAGCCATAACTTCTTCATACGAAGTCCAATTTATGCAAACTCGGACTCTATCTCAACCAGAATTCCGAGATGAACACAATGGCATAACCCGCTTCCCTTGATTCTCACATTTAAAATTAATTATTCCTCAATTCGTTAGTTTTAATGCTAACAGAAAACACGGGGTGTTATAGACTCCATATGAAGGAGTTATGACCTTCAGAAGATTCAAGAATTTAAATAATAAAACCAGGCCGAAATTCAAATTTAACTTTCGAAATTCAAAATCCCCGAAGCAGGCTAGGCGGGAAATTTCCCGCCCAAAGGCCAGGTCAACCAAGGGGTCGACCTGGGAGTCAACCTAGGTACATAGGTCGACCAGGGGGTCAACCTAGGGTTCAACTTAGGGGTCGACCTCCCCCTCGGGCCAGATCTGAAACCTGGCATGTTTCTTTATGTGACGATTTTCTGAGTCATTAGGGCTTGTGTGGCAAGTTCTGATTGGTTCTCTTAGGTTTGAATGACTTTGATTGGTCCTAGGTTGATCTAACGGCTCTTATTAAATCAAACTTCTATATAAGCAACCTAAATCTAAACCCTAAACCACACAAATTCGTTCCAAGGAGCCACCATGCTGTCAATGATCATCCTAACCTAGCCATCATTTCTTCTCAAACTAGAAAGCAAGATTAAAGCTACGAATCAAATCAAATCTAAATTAGAAGAACAATTAGTCTACATCGAAGGAGAGTTATTCAGATTCAGAAAACTAATCCCAGAAAACAAGATTTTTGCTTTTGTTTTGTAAGTTCATGTTACTTTCAGAAATAAAATTTAAATTGTGATTATGACACTGTAATAAATCTGAATCTGAGATTATGCCTATTTCTGTCTGTCTTTCTATGGGATGTATCTCATTTGATATTATTACGTCCATCCTTTGTCTCTTCTTTCCTTCTTCGCTTTTTGTTTTTATAGCCAGGCAACTGCGAGCCTGAGCCAAATATCATAAGAGATGAACGTACGTTGGATAAAAGTTGGACATGATACGTGATTTGGACATGGACAGCATTAAAATTGGGAAAAGTATTAAATTATGTATAATTGGGGATAACTGATTTGTAACGGATCTGAGGACATAACACATGTTATATTTAAAACACAAAGTGTATCGAACATATGACTTGAGATTTGAGGCATAAAGCATTGGACATATGACTTGGGATTTGGGGCGTAAATTAAACTGTAAATATGTAAGTTCAAGTTATTTTCAGATTTAATCACCTAATAGTGATTTTGGCATGTAATGAAATGGATCTAAGTCCATGCTTGATGATAAGACAAATCTTTTAGATCAATTCCTATATTTCTATTGAATCAATGATTTACATGCCTAGGAAGTTATTATTCAATCATGCCTATCTTTGTTGGACATTTGATATATAATCCTTTTTAGGTTCATGATGTTATTTATATCAGATCTATATGTCTATGAGGTTATTTCTGTCAGTTTGTTCAGATCTATCTTTGTTATAACCCAACTCTAGCAGATCTGCAATCCTCTTAGGTCCAAAATATTATATTTGAGAAATCTACCATTTAAATGCCTGTTTTATGCCTACTCTTGTTTATGTTCCTCTTTCGTCCCCTTTATCTTATGAATCTAGATTAACCTCGAATCTAGACTGAAACTTATTATAAGTGCGATTGGAATGCAGGGGTATTGGGAAATAGTCTATTTGGTAATGATGGAACATAATTTTGTAACTTATGATTTGGTGCATAATTGTCTTTGCTGCGAACTTGGGGTAAATTAAAATATTGGCGCAAACTGTAAATTTGGAATATTAATCTAGATTGGGCATAACCTTGGTTGAGACGCCAAAAAATAATGTATATTGGGGTATTGGGGCATGACTATTAGTAAAAATTTGGGAAGATTAGGTGTAGCCTATTTTGAGTAATAATTCGAAATTGAATTTTGGGAGCCATAACTTGCAATTAGCTTTGTTGGGCATAACTCGAGAATTGGAATATGACTTGTTGGGATAATAAGCATATAAATCTAGACTTAGACATTTATGGAAAATATGGCATAACCTGAAATTGACAACAACTGTGAATAATTTACATATAAACTGTAAATATGTAAATTAGTGAAAAGACGAATGTGCCTAACCCGAGGTTAGATTGAGCTGTGGTGTTAAACTGCCCGGAACCGCCCGGCACATCCAGTAACCACTACAACACCTATCTAATTTGAGAGGTCAGTGCATCATGCCCAAGAAAAACCCGATGTTAGATTGAGTTGGGGTGTAAAACTTCCCGGAACCGCCTAGCACATCCAGTAACCGCAACAACACATATCTAATGTGAGAGGTTGGTGCATTAATAAATCAATTAATGCTAATGAACTAGATGAATGACTAGGGTTAAGTTAATAGGAACACTTAACCAGTATAACATGATGAATGGGTAGGGTTAAGTAATAAGAAACACTTAACCAATATAACTTGATTTGTGGTAAGGTTAAATTAATACAAGAGGGCAACACTTAATCAATATAACTTGATTTGTGGTAAGGTTAAGTTAAAAACAAGGGGGCAACACTTAACCAATATAACTTGATTTGTGGTAGGGTTAAGTCAACACAAGAAGGCAACACTTAACCAAAGTAACATGACAAGTAAGGGGGTTAAGTTAACTCGAACTGATTGATGACACTTAACCAATACAACATGATGAACACATGGGATTAAGTTAACAAGGAACACTTGACCAATGTAACTTGATGAACGAATGGGGTTAAGTTAATAGGAAATACTTAACTAATATGATAAGTGAGGAGGGTTAAGTTAATAAGAACACTTAACCAACATGATATGATGAATGTGTAGGTTAAGTTAACATGAATGGACAACACTTAACCAATACGACATAATGTGCATGAGGGTTAAGTACATATCAGGTTGGTGTGTAATATTAGTAAATATAGGCCCACAAATTTAACCGTTAATAAACATCCTTGAATCGATGAGAGGGTTAAGTACATCTCGTGTAGGTGGGTAATATTAGAACATATAAGCCCACAAACTTAACCGTTAAGTAAACATGCAGGTTCGGTAGGAGGGTTAAGTACATCTCATGTAGGTGGGTAATATTTGTATATATAGGCCCACAAACTTAACCAATAAGAAACCCTAGTAATGGGGACCCATTTCTGCAGTATCCCACATGATATATCATGGTACCCTGAAACTAGGAAGGGTGGGGCACGATTACTGGGTTGATTATAAGCGGTCAAAACAACGGCAGGGGGTACGTCAGTGTAGGTTTCGATGGGTTACGGGCGTGCACGTACTCTGGAGTGGGAAAAAGCAGGCACTGGGTACCAGTAGTTATACACTATGCATCTTGAATCGTGTCGGGTCGTTGTCATAAGGATTGATACACCTTATGGTGGGGCCAGCACAGGGTATCTACCCGCAAGAGAGGACCGGTTGACACAGACACATGGAACATTAGCGCAACTAAAGAGCTGATCGATAGGGTACATCCAACATGTTCATGGAAATTAGGCAGATTGAGATGGAATCCTCACGATAGATGTACACCCGAAGGCTACCACAATTGCAGGTATTGGGATCACGTGATCATTTTATCATTTTATACAGATTTCTAATTGGGACACTAGTTATTTAGTGTAGAGATAGATATAAAAATTAGAATAACAAAGTAGTGGCGAAGCAGAGAAAGAGTAGAAGCGCTTCCAGTTCATATTGCCTTATCATATCTATACTAATCATATGTTATCTTGTTATCCTTGTTCTCACATTATTGTCTTATATTCAGTTTATTCATGTCATGATGCTTTTGCCTGTTTATATGCTGAAAGTCACTGTGTAACACCCCACCTCCGCCAATGTCACTCTTGCAAGCGCACTAGCTTTGGAGGGGCGTTAAACAAGGTAAACATGCATGCAGATATCACAAGACAACACATATAAGTAAAAGCAGAGTAAATAAAGCAGTGGGTAAAAACTAACATTTCAAAACCATAGTCAAGTTACATCAAAGTACTTGGTCATTATTTTCCCACAAAACAAAGTCTAGAAACATAAATTGAAAACTGGAAAAAAACATAAATAACTATCCCCAAAGTAGAATAAAGCCATAGCATGCTCAAGTCCAAACCGTACATGAGCTGTCCAGAAAAGCAGCTAAAGATCCAAGCTAGGTGCTAGTGTTCCCACCCTGTAAACCTGGAGGGGGGGACGAAAGAAAAGAGGCAAAAGAAAATGGGTCAGTCAAAAGACTGGTAAGTCCTACCTACTATTAGTATAAAAACTAATAAAGTTAACTGGACATGTAAAGCAGAGATGAAACATAGGATGACAACTGGCATGTTGAAAAGTTAACAAGATAGATCAAGTGTGGCATCATATACAAGGTCAAGTTTTGCACCAAGTGTACTAGTATTCCAACCCATGTCAAGTATAAACCAGAAGTGACCCCTTGGCCCAATCTTGGCGCAATATCGCGAGATGACGTAAATCAAGGTCCAACAACACGGTCTAGTCGATCGGCTCCCTAAAAGCCTAACTCGTCAAGTGTCGGTGTCATACGGCCCAATCACGAAGTGTAGTCAAACTGTGCTAGGTCCACCCTAGGGTGTATCAAGCCCTAGGGTTCCAACCACGGACACAAATCAAGCACACACAGTCTAAACCTACTGGTGCTCGTGTCTGCTTTTTCAATTCCGGACTATGTGCACGACCATAGTCCACCTGAACCTACACCGGCGCACCTACTCAGCCGTCGTTTTGGTCGCTTACATGTCAGCCCAGTAATCGTGCCCCACCCTAGCCTAGTCCCTAGGGTATCATGATACAACCAAGAGGGTTACTGGTGAAAAGGACCACGTAACTAGGGTTTCTAACGGGTTAAGCGTGGTTAACCCTATCCAATCAAGTATCAAGTCGGTTAAGTGTACCCAAGGTTCATGACTTAATCCTATCAACCCATCGTGTTTAATTGGTTAAGTATTCAAGTGGTCCATGACTTAACCCTATCATGTGGCACTAATTAATTTAATGCACCCAACCTCTCACATTAGACCTTGTTGTGGTTACTAGTTAAGCCGGGCGGGTCCGGCTAGCTTTACACCACAACTTAGTCTAACCTCGGGTTTCAAGTGCGACATGACCAACTACTCACATTGGGTCCTATTGCTTGTAGCCACTAGTTAAGCCGGTCGGTTCCAGGTATATTTATGCTACAAACTCAACCCAACCTCGAGTTGGCCATTCTTATGTTTTCTAGAAGTCATGTCCAAGTTCACGTTCATGTTCCAAGCATAATCACATGTCATATTTCGTGTCATCTTTTCAAGTCATGTTTTTATGTCATTTTAGTTTACCCATAATGTAACCCCATCTCATGAAAGTTCGCATAAACGCAAATAGATCTCAAAGAGGGAACTTAGAAGCATGGCATAATTAATAAGGTTTGGCCACAAGTTAAACATGGTGGCATATGAGGCAAATGTGTTCATAAACTTGCATATTACATTATAAGCCTCAAAACATGCATGATATCAACTTTAGCAAAATAGGTGAATCATGGTCATAAATGACATAGGATGATAGCTAGTGATTCGCATATAACATCATATGCAAGTTAACATAAGGGTTATTAGAGTTTCTATGTTGCTTTATGCATCATTTCACATCAAAGCTCATAGCTTTCTATGCACAAAGTCAAGGTGATAGCTTTAAAAACATGCATATAATAAATCTATGCATAACATGATGGAATCAAAGCACAAATCATACTTAGGCCCAAACTCAAACTTGCAACATGTCATATTTAACTTCATAGTTAGAATCTAAGAGTAGAATAGGGCTTACAATGCTATGAAGACTTATAAAATAAAATAAGATTGAGACGAAGCCACTAGCAACTCTAAAAACCCCCAAATAACAAGCTTCAATGAAACCCTTGAGAAATAAGAAGAAGATCCTTGCTTTGATGAAGAAAGATTGAACTTTGGCCTTGAATCAAACTTAGAAACTCTCAAACAAGCTTAGGAATTCTCATATGAATGAAGGTGGAGACTATGACAAGAGGGTGGAGGCCATGATTAAACATTTTGGCATAATCTAGTTGTAGGATTGATTTATGATGGTTTAGGCTAGGTATTAGGGTCCTTTTATAGAAGTTTAGGTTAGTTTAGGCCATAGGATTAACCCTAATTCAGATCTGAGCCATTAAAATCCGTCACCAGCCCTAAAGCATATCTTGAGGAACAAGTCAGGTGCACCCAGGCCAAACTGGCCGACCACCCAAGTCGATAGGGGTGTCGACTGGGAAGTCGACACAGCCTGGGGTGTGTCGACTCCCAAGTCGACTCCCCAGTCGACTTGGGGGTGGCGGGAACTTTTCCCGCCTATCCTGCTCAGCTGAATTTGAATTCTGAATTCAAATTTGAACTTGAAATTTTCTAAAAACTTTGACGGGCCATAACTTGGTCATAGTTAGGAAGAACATATCCTACCATCCATCATCCATCTACTCAAAACATCATCCACGTGCAGTCAATGTCCTTAACAAATTCTAAATGCTGTATGATTATATGCAAAGGTGTGTGTATATGTACTTATCTAATGCGAAAATCAGGCGGTTACTGATTCAGTAAACCTCCTTAATGCAAAGTATGTTATTGAAATGAGTCCATATGTATGCAAATTCCTAACATAATTTATAATCTCTATATGAGTGCACATAACATTCATCCATATGCAACATCCACGTGATAGCATAACAAGTTTCATCCATGAATAAGTATAAGCACTCATGCATATGCAATATGAAAGTGTGTGAGCCGATCTTAGTGCCTAATGTGTATCATGCATCCACGAGTATCCACTTGCAACCACTTGCAAACATCAAGCATAACATGTTTCAAATACATGTTTCATCCAAAGGGTTTCTACATAAGGTTCTCATGACAAGGTTAACGAGATAACAAGATAAACATGGATAGCAAAAGAAAGATATGTTAACTAGGAAAAGAGTTTGAGAATGTACCCTCAAAAAGAAATGGATAAAGCCCACGCATCTTCTCCTCTGTTTCCCAAGTTGCATCCTCTTCGGCCTCACTCCATTGAACCTTCACCAATTTGACTTCTCGATTTCTTAGCTTCTTGGTCTCCGTTTCCAAGATACGAATCGGTGCTCTCCTCAAGGTTGCCTCTTTCTCTATCTCCACGTCTTCAAGAATGCTAGGTTCAACCACTTCAGCGGACTCATGTAGGCACTTTCGGAGATGCGAGACATGAAAGACATTATGCACTCCGGCCAGCTTCTCGGGCAATTCCACCTTATAAGCCATCTTCCCAATTCTTTCTATGATAGGGAAGGGTCCTACGAACCTTGGAGCCAGCTTCCCAACTGCTCCAAAACGAACCACATTACGCAAAGGAGAAACCTTCACGAAAATCATATCTCCAACTTCAAATTCCAGATCTGTCCTTCGCTTGTTAGCATATGATTTCTGTCTGTCTTGGGCCGTTTTCATCCGTCTTCTCACCAATTCAACTTTCTCGGAGGTGTCCCGTATCATATTGGGCCCAAGCATAAGTCTATCCATTGTCTCCCACCAACAAGATGGTGACCTACACGGCCTCCCATACAAAGCTTCAAATGGTTCCATCCCTATGCTAGCTTGACAGCTATTATTATAAGCAAACTCTACAAGCGGAAGGTGGTCTTCCCAAGTACCACCAAAGTCAAGCACACAAAGCCTCAAAAGATCTTCTAGCACTCTATTCACCCTTTCGGTTTGGCCATCTGTCTGGGGGTGATAGGCTATACTTAGATTCAATTGTGTACCCATCGCTTCTTGCAAACTATTCCAGAACTGGCTAGTGAAGATTGGGTCACGGTCACTAACTATGCTAGAAGGAACTCCATGCAATCGCACTATCTCTCGAAGATAAACAGATGCTAGCCATGATGCGGTCCTCTTGCTCTTCACTGGAATGAAATGAGCACTCTTCGTAAGTCTGTCAACTATGACCCATATGCTCGTATTCCCTTTCCTTGACCTAGGCAATCCATCCACAAAATCCATAGAGATACTTTCCCACTTCCATTGCGGGACCTCCAATGGATGTAATAGTCCACCGGGTTTCTTCGACTCGGCTTTCACTTGTTGGCACACCATGCACTTTGAAACATACTCTGCCACATCCTTCTTCATTCCAGCCCAAAAGAAAATGCACTTCATATCCCTATACATCTTATCTCCTCCAGGATGTATAGTCATCTTCGAGTGATGCGCTTCTTCGAGAACTTTATGCACCAAGTCTCCCACTTGTGGAACGCATAGCCTTCCATCACGCCTTAGCCAACCCTTGTCATCAATAGTATATCTAGCAAGGTGACTAGACGTCTCACCACGAATCAACTTGTCCAAGACCTCGACTATCTGCGGGTCTTCCTTCTGCGAAGTCCCTACTTGATCAAGAAGTGTAGGTCTAAGCTCAAGAGATGCTAACGAACCCGTCATCGACTCAACAGCCGTTGTGAAATCAAAGGTTGCCAAGTACTCTAGGCTCTTCATCTCCACAAACAAGGGACTCAAAGTCAACCTTCTTCTGCTTAGCGCATCTGCTACAACATTACCTTTGCCAGGGGTATAAGCTATCTCGAAGTCATATGATGCTAAGAATTCCATCCACCTTTGCTGCCTTAGATTCAGATCTTTCTGCGAGAAGAGGTACTTGAGCGACTTGTGATCAGTATATAACTCAAACCTTTTGCCCAGAAGATAGTGGCGCCAGGATTTGAGTGCAAAGACGATCGCTGCCAACTCCAAATCGTGAGTAGGATAGTTCTTCTCATGAACTTTAAGTTGCCTACCCCCATAACATATCACACTCCTTTCTTACATCAGAACATCACCTAACCCTGTGCCACATGCATCGGTGTATACGGTAAACATCTTACCGCCATCGGGTAATGCCAAAACTGGAGCTGCAGTAAGGGCCCTCTTGAGCCTTTGAAAAACAAGCTCACACTCTAACTCCCATGCAAAGACTAAGTTCTTCTTCGTCAACTTAGTAAGAGGGGCTGAAATCTTAGCGAAGTCCCTGATGAACTTCCTATAGTAGCCCGCCAGACCGGGAAAGCTTCTTACTTCGGTTGCATTCCTAGGAGTCTTCCAGTCTTGAACTGCAACCACTTTCGCGGGATCCACCGCTATGCCTTGCTTAGAAACTATACGTCCAAGAAACCGAACTTCCCTTCTCCAAAAATGGCATTTGGAGAACTTGGCTTTCAACTAATGAACTCTAAGTGTATCCATCACTTCCTTGAGATGTATAGCATGTTCTTCCTCATCCTTTGAGAAGATCAGAATATCATCCACGAAGACAACCACAAACTTGTTAAGGAACTCCCTGAACACCCTACTCATCAAATCTACGAAGTAGGCGGGTGCATTAGTCAAACCGAATGGCATGACTAGCCATTCAAAGAATCCATCTGGAGTCCTAAACGCAGTCTTATCAATACTATCCTTAGCCACTCTAAGCTGATAGAATCCGGTGGCTAGATCGAGCTGAGAGAAAACAGAAGCACCAACAAGCTGGTCAAAGAGGTCATCAATCCTCGGTAATGGGTGCCTATTCTTCTTTGTCAGCTTGTTCAACTCTCGATAATCAACACATAGACGAAGCGAACCATCCGCCTTAGTAGCGAACACCACAGGAGCACCCCATTCAGAAATGCTTCGCCTAATAAAATTCTTCTCAAGCAACTCCTTGATTTGCTTACTGAGCTCTCTTCTTTCTCGCGGGGCCATGTGCCTAACGGGCAATGAAACTGGCTTGGCATTATCAATAAGATAAATGCGGAAATCTATCTCTCGTTTACGGGGTAACCCCTTAACCTCTTCAAAGACATCAGGATATTCTCGGACCACCCTTACAGATTGCAGATCATCGATGGACGAGTCAAGAGATTCAAGATAACATAACATGACGGGATCCAGCGGGTTGCAAGAAATCTCTAGGGTATTACCGAGGCGAGTCATGAGCCTCACCACCCTATGCTCGCAATCAAGAATGGCTCCATAACTGGACAACCAATCCATGCCCAAAATCAACCCATATCCCGTGAACCCGAGAACATAAGCATTACACGTGAATTATACGGTCAAGATAGAAATACTCAAATCCATACAAATCATAGATAGATGGGCGGAACCCTCAATTGGATTTGAAACACTAACGGGATCCTCAACTAGACTAGTACTTAGGTGCAAACTTTCAACAATGTCAGAAGAAATAAAGGTATGCGATGCGCCAGAATCAAATAAGGTGCGAACAGGAAAATCAGAAATGTAAACAAGGCTTTCTTCAGAATTACTACCTCGGTCCTGAACTGGAACAGTGTTGAGAGCATGCACTTGCCCTCCAGAAGGTCTTGCACGCTGAGTCTGCCCTTGCCCTTGTCCTTGCTTCTTGGGGCAATCTTTGCTAATGTGTCCAGTCTCTCCACAATGAAAGCATTCGCCCAACTTCCTCTTCTTCTTCCTGCAATCTTTGGCTATGTGCCCAACAATCCCACAGAAATTGCACTTTCTTGGGTCCTTTGCCTTGTTGTTGTTGGCCTTATTACCCATGTTGTTCTTGTTGTTCTGATTGCTATGATTTCCTCCCCACTTTGAGTCCGTCTTCTTGGTTTGAGTCTCATTAGGCTTGACTTATTTCTTGCCATTCTTATCGTCTCCTTGAAGCAATGCCATGTCCACTAGGCTTTCAAAAGTGGCCCCCATGGGTATATGAGACATGGCTAGACCTTGTAATGGCTCATTCAACCCTCGTGCAAAGCGTAGAGCCTTCTTCTGGGGAGTATTAACCATGTCCAAACCGAATCGAGCAAGCTGGTTAAACTTATTCACATACTCCCTCACTGTCATGTCCCCTTGCTTCAAAGATATAAACTTCTCCAATTGCAGATTCACCTCAGCAGATGATAGAAACTTAAGCCCAAACCTCGTCCTAAAGTCGGCCCAAGTCTCTATAGGCCTAGTAGCATTGGTGACCTTCCACCAATAAGCAGCTTCTTCTGTCAATAGCCATGCTGCCAACAGAACTTTTCTACGGTCTTCCACATCAAAGATGGCGAAGAGATCTTCAGTTTCTTTCAACCAATTTCGGGCCTCAACAAAAGTCTCCGTCCCAATAAAATTCTTGCCACCCATCGCCTTAAAGTCTTTGCAAACCTTTGCGAAATCTGCTTGTGGATGCTGAGGAGGAGGAGGGGGAGGAGGAACCTCAGTTATAGTGGGTGTGTTTGCTGGGCCCACATCGTTGGCCCTAGCTTCCAAGTACCTCCGGAACCATCCGGGAATGGTTACTCCGTCGGGAAGGTTAAGATCGGCCATGCTGAAAAAAAGGGAAAAGATAGATTTAGAACGAGGAAACAAAGGATAGTGCTAATGGCTTTTGGGGAATAGCCTTTTAAAATAAACTAGACTTTTCTTGGAAAATACTTAATTGGTTTTGAAAACAGTTTTCCAAAAGGGGTTTTTAAAACTTTTGTCCGGTCTAGTAAAACCTTATGCTATGATACCAAATGTAACACCCCACCTCCGCCAATGTCACTCTTGCAAGCGCACTAGCTTTGGAGGGGCGTTAAACAAGGTAAACATGCATGCAGATATCACAAGACAGCACATATAAGTAAAAGCAGAGTAAATAAAGCAGCGGGTAAAAACTAACATTTCAAAACCATTGTCAAGTTACATCAAAGTACTTGGTCATTATTTTCCCACAAAACAAAGTCTAGAAACATAAACTGAAAACTGGAAAAAAAACATAAAGTAACTATCCCCAAAGTAGAATAAAACCATAGCATGCTCAAGTCCAAACCGTACATGAGCTATCCAGAAAAGCAGCTAAAGATCCAAGCTAGGTGCTAGTGTTCCCACCCTGTAAACCTGGGGGGGGGGAACGAAAGAAAAGAGGCGAAAGAAAATGAGTCAGTCAAAAGACTGGTAAGTCCTACCTACTATTAGTATAAAAACTAATAAAGTTAACTGGACATGTAAAGCAGAGATGAAACATAGGATGACAACTGGCACGGTGAAAAGTTAACAAGATAGATCAAGTGTGGCATCATATACAAGGTCAAGTTTTGCACCAAGTGTACTAGTATTCCAACCCATGTCAAGTATAAACAAGAAGTGACCCCTTGGCCCAATCTTGGCCCAATATCGCGAGATGACCTAAATCAAGGTCCAACAACACAGTCTAGTCGATCGGTCCCTAAAAGCCTAACTCGTCAAGTGTCGGTGTCATACGGCCCAATCATGAAGTGTAGTCAAACTGTGCTAGGTCCACCCTAGGGTGTATCAAGCCCTAGGGTGCCAACCACGGACACAAATCAAGCACGTACAGTCTAAACCTACTGGTGCCCGTGTCTGCTTTTTCAATTCCGGACTATGTGCACGACCGTAGTCCGCCTGAACCTTCACCGGCGCACCTACTCAGCCGTCGTTTTGGTCGCTTACATGTCAGCCCAGTAATCGTACCCCACCCTAGCCTAGTCCCTAGGGTATCATGATACAACCAAGAGGGTTACTGGTGAAAAGGACCACGTAACTATGGTTTCTAACGGGTTAAGCGTGGTTAACCCTATCCAATCAAGTATCAAGTCGGTTAAGTGTACCCAAGGTTCATGACTTAACCCTATCAACCCATCGTGTTTAATTGGTTAAGCATTCAAGTGGTCCATGACTTAACCCTATCATGTGGCATTAATTAATTTAATGCACCCAACCTCTCACATTAGACCTTGTTGTGGTTACTAGTTAAGCCGGGCGGGTCCGGGTAGCTTTACACCACAACTTAGTCTAACCTCGGGTTTCAAGTGCGACATGACCAACTACTCACATTGGGTCCTATTGCTTGTAGCCACTAGTTAAGCCGGTCGGTTCCGGGTAGATTTATGCTACAAACTCAACCCAACCTCGAGTTGGCCATTCTCATGTTTTCTAGATGTCATGTCCAAGTTAATGTTCATGTTCCGAGCATAATCACATGTCATATTTCGTGTCATCTTTTCAAGTCATGTTTTTATGTCATTTTAGTTTACCCATAACGTAACCCCATCGCATGAAAGTTCGCATAAACGTAAATAGATCTCAAAGAGGGAACTTAGAAGCATGACATAATTAATAAGGTTTGGCCACAAGTTAAACATGGTGGCATATGAGGCAAATGTGTTCATAAACTTGCATTTTACATCATAAGCCTCAAAACATGCATGATATCAACTTTAGCAAAATAGGTGAATCATGGTCATAAATGACATAGGATGATAGCTAGTGATTCGCATATAACATCATATGCAAGTTAACATAAGGGTTATGAGAGTTTCTATGTTGCTTTATGCAACATTTCACATCAAAGCTCGTAGCTTTCTATGCACAAAGTCAAGGTGATAGCTTTACAAACATGCATAGAATAAATCTATGCATAACATGATGGAATCAAAGCACAAATCATACTTAGGCCCAAACTCAAACTTGCAACATGTCATATTTAACTTCATAGTTAGAATCTAAGAGTAGAATAGGGCTTACAATGCTATGAAGACTTATAAAATAAAATAAGATTGAACGAAGCCACTAGCAACTCTAAAAAACCCCAAATAAAAAGCTTCAATGAAAACCCTTGAGAAATAAGAAGAAAATCCTTGCTTTGATGAAGAAAGATTGAACTTTGGCCTTGAATCAAACTTAGAAACACTCAAACAAGCTTAGGAATTCTCATATGAATGAAGGTGGAGACTATGACAAGAGGGTGGAGGCCATGATTAAACATTTTGGCATAATCTAGTTGTAGAATTGATTTATGATGGTTTAGGCTAGGTATTAGGGTCCTTTTATAGAAGTTTAGGTTAGTTTAGGCCATAGGAATAACCCTAATTCAGATCAGAGCCATTAAAATCCATCACCAGCCCTAAAGCATGCCTTGAGGAACAAGTTAGGTGCACCCAGGCCAAACTGGCCGACCACCCAAGTCGACAGGGGTGTCGACTGGGCAGTCGACACAGCCTGGGGTGTGTCGACTCCCAAGTCGACTCCCCAGTCGACTTGGGGGTGGCGGGAACTTTTCCCGCCTATCCTGCTCAGCTGAATTTGAATTCTGAATTCAAATTTGATCTTGAAATTTTCTAAAAATTTTGACGGGCCATAACTTAGTCATACGGACTCCGATTTTCGAAAACTCAGACTCTATTTCGCGTATTTTTCCGAGATGAACGCAATGGCACAGCCGGTTTCCCTTGATTCAGATTTTATCATTTAATTCTACCTTGATTATGTTATAACTTGTTATTCAAAATACGGGTTGTTACACACTGGACTTACCAGACTTATGTCTGACCTAGTTTTGTTTCGCCTCTTTTCTTTCGTCCCCCCCAAGGTTCACAGAGAAGAAACGTTACCACTTAGCTCAGTCTTCTTTCCAAGCTCGAAGATAGTTGATGTATTGCTTTGGACTCTCTCTTCCACTGCTATGGCTGGTTCATGCTTTATTTGGGGAATATCATTGTTATTTCTATGCTTCTTTTATACTTGGAAGTTTTTAAATCAAGACAGAAGTTCTATGTATTACTTTTAAGTATGATTGAGACAACTATTGTAAAAGCTTGACTGAACCACATTGTTTATAAAATGACTTTATTTTCCGCTGCTTTATTTGTTTGTCTTGTAATTTATCTGCATCTTTTACCTAAAATGCACCACCGAAGTTAAGGCATTCCCTTTGTGAGTGACCTTAACGGAGGTGGGGTGTTTCACTTGGTATCAGAGCTGAAGGTTACCGGATCAGATAAAAGATTTGAAAAATTATTTTCAGAATGGTTTTAAAAGAAGCATTTTCAAAAGAAAGGTTTTGTTTAAAGTCATATTCCCCAAAGCCATATGCACTATCTTTTGATCCTTTGTTTGAATCCTTGTTTCTTTCTTTCCTCAGTCTCTGAGGCTCCCGGCTTTCTGGGAGGTAACCTCATCGCGGCATGGTTCCATAGGCTTGATAAGACTACGACACCTGTGAAAGGGCGAAGAAGTGCCCAACTTCCATATATAGCCGCAATAGTTCCACCCGCGGCTAGTTTTCTTTCAAGCTTTGTAGGGTTATCCATGCGATGGAGGCAGCTTTCAAGAGACTTGTCAACAAGTTACACAAGGATGGCAAAGATGAGAATGAGAGAGTTTGGCTGAGGAGCACAACAAAAAGATGAGGAACTCATGGATATAGACTTGGTTCACAAAGGAGGTAAAAAAGAAAGAATAGTAAAACCTAAAACAAGAGGAAGTGTCTTTATTATGGTATAACGGGTCATATAATTAAGGACAAGGGTAAGAACAAAGGATAGGATTTTCCGGAAGGCAAGTGCATGCTCTCACCGCCAGCATACCTGAGAGAGAGGTAGTAAAGCTTCGGTTGAAAAAGTTTAGTTTTCTTTTGATCATCCTGTTAGTACTCTTATTTTATTTTAGCGCTTCACATTCGTTTATATCTGCTTTCATAGTTGGGTCTCTGCACCTTAGTACTTGTATAGTAGAAGATCCCATTATTGTCTCAAATCCAATTGGTGGTTCGGCTCATTTATCTTTGATTTGTAAGGATTTGAGAATAGCTATATTAAGTATCGAGTTTAAGTGTAATGCTTATGTTTCCGGGTTTCATGGCTATGGGTTGATTCTAGGCATGGATTGGTTAGCTAGTAATTGTGAAAGGAGGGTAGTTAGACTTTCGACTTGGCTCAGGAATATCCTCGAGATTTCGTGCGACCCTAAGGGATCAATTTGTCTTAGCTACCTAGAATCACTTTATGTATTTATCGACGATTTTCGATCCGTTGGAGTAGTCCATGAGTACGCAGATGTTTTTGATTCGGTTAGGGGTTTTCCCCCTAAAACTTGAGATAGACTTCCGCATATATCTAGTTGACAATGCAAAGCCAGTTATGCAATCAATGATAGTTTTGGAGCAAGATTGGGGAGGATAGCCAGAGTCGGTTAAGTGCTCAATTATTTGGTTATTTTGCTAGTATCATCTCGCATAAATCGTCCAAATTCGGAGGGGGTATTCCTTGGGTGCTTGATTGATATTGGTTTAGGCCTTTGGGGCTTGTACTCGAGGGATGTCGAGTTCGACTAGGATGGTTTGCGTGAGAGATAAATGGTTGTGGCAGGCGCCCTAAGTAGATAAAGACTGACCTTAAGAGAGGTAAAAAGTACATAGCAACCTTTACCTTAAGACCCTCAGATTTGTGACATGATGGATAAGCTAAGTATAGGAGAGACCTCTAATCATCTTAGTATATACACTTGGTATCATGGTTAACATCTGTTTATCTTGGAAAGATAGTTCGACTACATTGGATACCCCCTAGCATAGTAAGTGATCGAGGTCCTATCTTTACTAGTGGGTTTTAGAAATGGAGGCCAAGGAGCTTAGCAATCGTGAAGTTAAATTAGCTAAGGTACAGTGGAGTGAAGTTCAAGAAGATGCGACATAGAAGACTAGATACGCACAACCTACCCTTTTCTTTTAAGGGTACATCCTTGATCTCTCTTTCCTTTAGTTTATGCACGCTTGTATCTACCTTTTAGGTATATCTCCTCGATCCTATTCCTTATCCTTAGGTAGAAACCAATGGATGTAAACATGTGTTTGAAACATGTTATGATTGGTGGTTGCAAGTGATTGCAAGTGGTTGCCAGTGGTTGCTCATGGATGCATATACACACATTAGGCACTAGATCGGCTCAGTCACTTTCATATTGCATATGCATGAGTGAATTATTATATATATGAACTGAAACTTGATGTGTTATCATATGGATGTTGCATTTGTATGAATGATTGTGCACTAATGTAGAAATTATAAAGTACGATTAGGAATAATTGCATATATGATGGACTCATGGCACTGACATAATTCTCATTAAGGAGGTCAACTGAATCAGTAGACCGCCTGATTTAGCATTAGATAAGAAACATGTACACACACTATGCATATGATCACGAAAGCATTAGAAATCCTTTTAAAGACAGTGGACGCCTGTGATTGAATGGTTGAGTAAATGGATGTTGGATGTTAGGATATACATTCTCCTTGAGCTGAAGATTACGGGGACGAAATCCTTTAAGGAGGGGAGAATGTAACACCCCGTATTTTCTGTGAACGTCGAACTAATAAATTAAAGTATACTTAATTTTTAGAAGAAGAATTAAGGGAAACGGGTTACGCCATTATGTTCGTCTTGGAATTCTGCTAGAGATAGAGTCTAAATTTGCGTAAATCGAACTCCGTATGAAGGACTTATGACCTTCAGAAGGTTCAAGAATTTAAATAATAAAACCAGCCCGAAATTCAAATTTAAGTTTCGAAATTCAAAAATGCTGAAGCAGGCTGGGTGGGAAATTTCCCGCCCAGAGACCAGGTCGACCTGGGTGTCGACCTGGGTACATAGGTCGACCAGGGGGTCGACCTAGGGATCAGCCTCGGGGTCGACCCCCCCTCGAGCCAGATCTGAGACCTGACGTGTTTCTTTGTGTGACAATTTTCTGAGTCATTATGGCTTGTGTGGCAAGTTCTGATTGGTTCTCTTAGGTTTGAATGACTTTGATTGGTCCAAGGTTGATCTAACGGCTCTTATTAAGTCAAACTTCTATATAAGCAACCTAAATCTAAACCCTAAACTCCTTGAGAGAATTGTGGGATAATGATCGGAGTAAACGTCCTCTTGAAGAGTATGAGTATGAATTACAACTCATGAGGCAAGATTTTCCAAAATTTCATGGACCCAATATCAACAATTTCCAAAATTTCCCAAATGACCAACATATTCAAAATCATAGATATGATCGAAATTGCAATTTTAGTTCAAACTTCAATAATTTCGATTATGAGCTACATCCTCATCAAACAGCTTTGAATCCCAGTATAGCTTTGATCCACATCCATATGGGGTTGTTTTCAAAATTATAGCTCATATCAATATCTTGAAAATAACCAAAATTGCAATTTTCCTCGAATTTCAACAGTTTTGGTTACAAACCTAATTTTCAAAATCAAAATGATTTCCAATATCATTGTCATTTTTCTGAAGATTCAAACAACCACAACATTGGAAATGATATTGATCGTGAAATTGATGTGGACTATCATTTTGAGAATCAAGAAATCCAAAACGAGAGCTCTCAAATCAACGATTTTGAACAATATCATCTTAACATTCTTAGAGAGAGGGAAGAAAGGCTAGATAAAAAGATGGATGAACTTCTTTGTTTAATGACATCTTTGAAAGAACAATGAGAGCAACAAAATCAAATTCAAATTCAAACAAGCGATGAATCAGAAAATAATCCATTATTTACTGATAGTGAAAACTTTTAGATTACAACTTTGGAAATTGAGAATAGCGATCTAAATGAAGTTGTTCAAAATTCAACAAATGATTTGGACTTCGAATTTTTTCAGGAAAAAGATTTAAGCTCAGATTTTGATCTTCCTCTTTCAGGCTGTGAGGAACTTGAAACTTTAGAAATTGAACAAAATAAAGATGCTGAAAAAAACTCAAAATTCGAGAAGGATTTTAATGAACATGATTTTTTTGGGTTGTACGAGTATGTGTTGCCAAATGAGGAAGAAAAAGATTCATGTCACAGGTTCGAAAATTTTAACTTTGAGAAAACTTCCAACGAACTTGGAATTACCAGTGTCAAAAATATGTTGTTAATTGAGAAATGTGATCACATAGTCTTAAACAACACTCAGAATTTAAATTTCACGATTGCAGCTGAGTTTATATACGATCACAAATTTTTGAACAATTACACTGATAAATTTATTGAACACATCAATTATTTTTGGAATACTGGCTTGGTTGAAAAACTTCATGTTAGGATGACACTAGACATTTATCTACTAGACTATAAATCTAGGTATAAAGATGAGATGGTTTTCAAAAATCTTTGCTTATTAGAAAACATGCCTAGACATAGTGGAAATGAGATTCATTGGGCTAGAACCAAGTGTGGAGGGAAAAGTTGGTAGCATTCTTTACATCGCATGCATCGCAAACACATATATCATTGTACATATTATCCATTTTTACATATTGTTAGACTGTATTTCATTCTGCAAATAATTTTGCATCTCAATCACCTTTGGGTATGATCTTTCAAATTTAGGAAACGTGTTTACAGTGTGGACACTGTTTAGTCCAAGTGTGAGGGGGAGTCTGCATTTCATTCATTTTCGTTTTTTCTTTATTTTCCTTTCAGCCATTTAAATAGGACCATCATGCATTTTAGATTGTAGTAACTTGCCATATTTTTTTTGAAACATGACTCATTTTAGATTGATAAAACAAAATAAGTTAAGGAATGTTACTCAGTTGATAGTATTTTTTTCTCTCAGATAAGATCGAATATGAAATATAATGAAACGTTGAATTTTGAGGGATAATAGTGTAACTGGTACATACAGAGATTCTTAGGTAATGGCCATGAAATCTATTCTATATTGTAGTCTTTGTTTAAATAAGTGGAGGTCTTAAAACACTTATATTGGCTTTTCGAATCTTTAAAACTAAGTTTTGTAAAGATGAATTCACGTAACTCTCTCTTGTTCTTATATTTTCAATAATAATAATAATAATCCAAGGGTATCCAACATTGCTTGTAAATCTAGCGTTGGTTTGCAAACCCGCCAAGCTCTATCCGACATGTTGTTGACAAAGTCAGCATCGGAATATCTTGGTCTTATTTTATGAGATTGGGCACCTAAGGATTACCGACATGTTGTTGACAAAGTCAGCGTCGGTCTGCAAAATCCGCCAAGCTCTATCCTAATTTTCAGACAGTCCGCAAGGCAGTGTATGGGTGGTATACCTTGGTCTTTAAGTCAGGTGTATATAATTAATCGTAAATTGTAATTTTTATAGAGATAGAGAATAAGCGATGATGCCCAAACACTTCTTGACCTTATTGATTTGACTAGCCATACAAGAGGAAATAATAATACCACTTTAGATATTGTGCCAAGCAAACTAAGAATCTATTTCATGGCTGCACTACGTTATCGACCGAACCAACTGGCCAAACTAGAGTTTAACATTGAAAACTTGAATTATATTGAAAATTTGTGACAAGCTGAGGTATCTAAAGTGCAATCAACTGATTAGAAATTGTTAACTTAATTTGTTGTACCACTTTCCTGAAACAAGTCATGTTTTCATTTTTCATATTTATTTGCATATGTGTCCTTTGCATTCATGTAGTTGCATCAGAACCATATCGTACTACATTTGGATTTTATGGGTAGTATCCGTTGAAAATCCTCACGAGACACCACTCGTCCTACTAGGGACACCTAGAGGTTTAACAATTTGTTGCATACACTTAATGCAATCGTGTTTACTACGAAAGTGTGACCTACCTAGTTTAGATTTTCATTTTTTTTTGTTTTACTCAAGGACGAGTAAAAGATAAGTGTGGGGGTATTTGATCAGCATAGAAATATGTTAATTTATGCACCTATATTTTATCCTTTTGTATAAAAATAATTATTACGTTGGGTATTATTTTTTTGTTTTTATAGATATGTTGTCCAGACCTCATTCAACCTTAAAAGTGAAGAATATATGTCATTTACTTGAAGAATTGCATCAGAGCTTTCATTGGAGGCTAGATGTGTTCACATTGGTCACATTAGAAGAAGATTGGTAGAAAAGATCTCTAAAGATGTCATTGGAGGCTGTTTGTGTTCACATTAGTCACTTTGGAAGGAGATTGGTGGAAAATATCTTTTGAGATATACTATTGGACCACAATCTTTGATGAGAAGGCCCATTAGAGGATTAGGGTTTCCAATTCACCTATAAAAGCAAATGTATACCCATTGTAACAAATGTCCCATTATTCCGTACTCTTTTTCTCCATTAATAAAATTCTCTTTTACTTTTCAGCATTTTTATTTTCTTAGCAATTAGTGTTGTCTACACAATTAGATTTGGTAGAGCACTATTTGTATTTTTCACTTATTTTCATTAGCGATTGACCGTCTGATTAGATTCAGCGGTAATCCTAATTTATTTTCTGTTTTTTATTTAATTTCTGCAATTTTAATTTCTATCCTTTTTGTTGCTTTCCTAGGTCATATTAGATTGAATATAGATTTGATTAGATTCAAATCTGATTCAATTCAACAATAGCTTTATTGTTTTTCAATCGAATCTCCCAATTTTGTCTAGCTCGCTAAGAAATTATATAAATAATTTAATTTAATTTACCTCTCTGTGATTCGACCTGCATATTACACGATCTGTGTGCTTGGAGTATTTATTATAAAATTCGTGCTTTTCTAACTCGTTAAAAAGTAGCGACCAACGGTGCCAATTTTAATTTCCCTGCCATTATAATGCCGAAATTTTCTGAAATATTCAGGTGTTGAAAATGATCTTTATTTGAAATAAAAATATATTAACAATAAAAATCACATTTTTATTGTATGAATAGAATATATGAAAATGATCATTATTTGAAATAAAAATATATTAACAATAAAAATCACGTTTTTATTGTATGAATAGAATATATGAAAATGATCATTATTTGAAATAAAAATATATTAACAATAAAAATCACGTTTTTATTGTATATATAGAAAATATGTAAAATGTTCTGAAATAGAATTGTTTTGAACAATAAAAATCACATTTTTATTGTATGTATATAAAATATGTAATATGATCATAGTTGAAAATAAAAACATGTTAAAAATAAAAACTACCTTTTTATTATGTATGTAATATGATCATAGTCGAAGATAAAAACATGTTAAAAATAAAAATTACGTTTTTTTATTTTGTATGTAGGAAGATTAAAAATGATCGTAGTTTGAAAAGAAAAAAAATATGTTAACAATAAAAATTTCATTTTTATTGTGTATGTAGAAATACAGAAAATGATCATTATTTTAAATGAAAATTGTTAACATAAGAAATTACATTTTTAATGTAAAAAGGATTCATTAAAAAAGAATTCAACTTTGATAAAAATGTGTTAACATAAGAAATTACATTTTTAATGAAAAAGGATTCATTAAAAAGAATTTAACTTCGATAAAAAATGTGTTAACATAAGAAATTACATTTTTAAGGTATAAAGGATTCATTAAAAAGAATTCAACTTTGATAAAAATGTATTAACATAAGAAATTACATTTTTAATGTATAAAGGATTCATTAAAAAGAATTCAACTTTGATAAAAATGTGTAACATAAGAAATTACATTTTTAATGTAAAAAGGATTCATTAAAACAGAATTCAACTTTGATAAAAATGTGTTAACATAAGAAATTACATTTTTAATGTAAAAAGGATTCATTAAAAAAGAATTCAACTTTGATAAAAATGTGTTAACATAAGAAAATAAGTTTTTAATGTATAAAGGATTCATTAAAAAGAATTCAACTTCGATAAAAATATGTTAACAATAAAAATTACATTTTTAATCTACGAAGGATTCATTAAAAAGAATTCAACTTTGATAAAAATGTGTTAACATAAGAAATTACATTTTTAATGTATAAAGGATTCATTAAAAAGAATTCAACTTTGATAAAAATGTGTTAACATAAGAAATTACATTTTTAAGGTATAAAGGATTCATTAAAAAGAATTCAATTTTGATAAAAATGTGTTAACATAAGAAGTTACATTTTTAATATATATAAAGGATTCATTAAAAAGAATTCAACTTTGATAAAAATTTATTAACATAAGAAATTACATTTTTAATGTATAAAAGGTTCATTGTTTGAAAAATGTTTATACATTAAAAATTACATTGTTAATTAAAAAAGAATCATTAAAAAAGATTATTCTTTGAGAAAAATATTTCAACATAAAAAAAAATTACATTTTTAATGTAAAGAATGATTTTTAAAAGAAGATTCTAGTTTGATAAAATGTTGTAACATTAAAAAAAAATTACATTTTTAATGTAAGAATGATTCTTAAAAGAAGATTCTAGTTTGATAAAATGTTGTAACATTAAAAAAAATTACATTTTTAATGTAATAATGATTCTTAAAAGAAGATTCAAGTTTGGTAAAAATGTTGTAACATTAAAAATTACATTTTTTATGCAAGAATGATTCATTAAAAAGAATCATTGGTTAAATATGTTTTGGTAGATTAAACATTATGTATTAACATGTTATCAAAGTGAAAGCGAATCATTTGTTAAACATTATTCATTGATATGTTAGCAAAATTAGAAAATGTTCATTTGTTAAACATGTAGTGATTCATTAAAATAATGTTAATTACATGTTAAAGAATAAACGGGGTTGAAATCGTCGAACGAATTATATATATATATATATATATATATATATAAATTAAAATAAAACGAATCGCGCATGGTAGTTCGCGATTTGGAATCGTAACTTTAAATGATTATATCGAGAGATCCGACCATCGGATTTTCCCAAAACTGGAACCATTGGGTTCGCTTTGGAAAGATATTTCCAGTGATATAAATTTGCTAAGATCCAACGATTATATTTTTAGGAATGTGAAATTCAAATTTTGATAAAAACAGTGCCAGGGCTGCCTAATGACCTGAAGCGTCGTTTAATTAAAATGAGCTATTTTTATATAAATAAAAATAGTGATAAATCATTATAAAATATTATAAATGATACGGAATGAAAAGAAATGATTTGAATTATGAATATTCGAGAATTATTTGAAAAGGCCGAGTTGAATCTCATTTCAAATAATTGTACGACGATTGAAAGTCGAAGATGTTGTAGACGGTGATTAAAGACCAGCGATCGTCACATCGAATGGACGACTACTGATGCTTTTGATTGGAGTTGCTGCCTTGAAGGGTTATAGTGTAGTTGTCCGGAAGTACTTGTTGATTGTCCGGATATGCAAGGGCCTCTCTTCCTTATTGGACATATGGGACGAGGAATAAAGTGCCTCCGGTTTCGTTCAGATCCAGCACGAACTAGTAAATGGATATGTGTCTGACATTTGATTTTATTCTGTGTAGATTGATTTCTATTAAATATCTATCTGTTTGGTGGTGGAGAATTTGTTCTCTTGCTTAACATCCTTCTCTGGGACGTACGAGCTCAGAGGTTATATATTGATAGACATCAGTCGCATGGCATGAATTGTCAGTGTAGCATGCCAAGATGCAAATGATCAAGGCTTTTGTTGAAAAGCAGTGCCTTATGGTTGATGATCAAAGCACAGCTTTAATTAACATAACTTTGTGTATAGCGTTACTTCGCGAGCCTCACACCCCGGTATGAACCAGAAACGAGAGAAGGATCCAGGGAGAACATGCATTTCTTTCTAGCTAGGAGTGGAGTCATGGTATGGAGCCCAGACATTTTTACTTATGTGGATGATGGAAAGTGAGGTACGTCGGATTTGAGTCCCTAGTGGCTCTTGATTTATGCCCCATAGGGCGGGGAAACATATTGTTCAAGAATTATATATAATCCACTAACGTAAGTTATGGACCAGCCCTGTGGCTCCAAGGGACGACGCGTTCTGTTCCTGTGGCACAGGCTAGAGTGTCTCGAATTCAGTAAGGGCGATCCCTCACCTTGGTTCATAATGGAAATCCAACTTCCAATACGACATCATACGGTTTTGATTGTAAAACTAGTATGGCGACATAGTATATGGTAGTTATGCAGTCTATGATTGATACATTATGATTGAAAATGTTTTTGAAACATATATTCACTAATAATAATATCAAATCTATTTTATACGTATCAAGCAAATTTTGGCCATTATAAGGTAAAACTCTATCCTTCGGTTTGCATTGCATTGTGTGATGGGACTTGAGTCTTATAATGGCTTCATTTTTCTAAAAAGCATTGCGTTGTCGAAATGATTTACTTTATTTATGCACTGGTAATCCAATGGAGTAAACCCATTCCGCATTAGCGACATGGTCCTGTGATTAGCCTTATTATTAAATAGTTTAAGCAAGATTTCTAATACTGACAGACTCGTAGTTTGTTTCACTTTGCAAACTCGGGTGCCCTCTTTTCCACATGGACATCCTTGTATTCAGGTTTTAGCAGACTCATTCTGGATAGCTATGGAGCTGAAGATGGATCTTATCATTTCTATTATGTTGTTCTAACTTCATTTTGTATATTATGTTTAATTCAGCTGCAGACACTTTATATTAAGCTGAAACTGTATTACGTACTAAGTATGATCGTGTTATGCTATGTAACTCTAATGTTAATATTATTTCCAGTGTAACTTCGATGTACAATATCTGGTGTAATTTAATAATTTTATTCTGCTGATATTGTTTATGTGTTATATTCCAATTTTATCCTTGCTTCCATGACACGGGGGTTTGGGGTTATCACACTAATGGAGATATGAATTGGAAATCCAAATCCAAATTGATACCCAAGTTTGAATTTAAAGTGGTCAGACGAGTTAAATTAAAAAGTTGTGATTTAAGATCGCTATATTAAATAAGAGATGAGATTTCATCAAGAAATGACTGAAATGGGATTTGTTTTTATATTGGGAATGAATATCGGTTTTTGTATTACAACTGATATTTACCTTAAGATAAAAACGATGTTGATCAAGGTCTGAGAGGTAGTTAAAATACCCTAACTTGAACAACTTCAGGATTATCGAAGGATGATATTAGTCGTAATGGTGAAGATGTTAGATTAAATTATTTCAAGGAAATAATAGTGTAACATAATTTAAAGAATTGGAAATATATATGATGGGGTTCGGAAATAAAAGGAAATAAAAAGGGCATGAGAATGTGAATGGTATTTCCATAATAAAGAAAAAGGGATTTGTGAAAATACAACGATATTTCCTACGTAAGGAAATGGGATTTGAAATGAGTTTATTCTGAAAAAGAAAGTGACGATTATGGTGTTCAAAAAAAGAAACAAAGGATATATCACAACGATTGTTTAAAACGATAAGTTAAATGGTTTCCCAATTATAGATAATAAGTAATGTTGTAGCAATGTTTTGAAATGATAGTAAACGGGGAGTTTGGTTATGAAACTGGATATGGTTTTAAGATATTTTTTTCTAAGTATATAAATAAAAGTGATTTGAGAATATTAATATATTATCTTCGTATTACAACCGATATATTGTTTTAATGTCCAAGTGACATTGTGTAAAAAACCAATGGATTTATGTTACTTTTATGATTGTTTATTTTGATAGTTAAATAACCGATTATCAAAATCATGCCCAATGCGTTGTTGGTACGGAAAGACCAGGATCGAATTTATATTCGAAAACCATTCCGAACCAACCAATACGTGAAAGATGCTGATTGAATAATGAGCATTTAAAGACCGTAAATCTTCATGAGCAGAAGAACTATTGTTAAATATCTCTAGCTGATCCCTAGAGTAAACAACGATTCTGTCGTGATTGGAATCTACGGATTGCAAGGACTACTCGCTACTAATTTATAGGCTGATTCCTAGGATGTGATAGGAGGGTGCCTTCGGTTCATCCTGTTCCTGGATGACTTGTATGGACGATGTGAGATTCAAAAGTTGATGGTGGCCAGATGTTCTAAAAGAAGATTATAACCTCAAGCCTTATCAACTAGGAAATGACAAAAATCGGGAAGGCAACATGGCTATGTGGGTCGCCCCTATTAGGGTGTATAATCACCTATCTAGAGAAAATCCATTTCATTCTTTAATCTATTTCGATGTTGTTCCTTTTTGGGAAACGGTGGGTCGCACCCAACTGTTGGTGATATACTTTCGATACACTCAAGCGAAATGAGTGGTCGGTTATTTGTGGCGGGGTTGCAAGATGTTCTTGTTGAACCCAATGTATTCGCCTCTAAAGATACACTATCGGTAGGTGGTTCCATACCTTGTTATAGTCGGAATCCAATCTCCAATAAGTGCCCACGGTTTTGATTGTATACTATTTATGTGGAGCGTGAGATGCAAGCGTTCCGCTATATTCTATTTATTTGTATTTAGACACTGTTATAATATCAGAACAAGATATTGATTTCAGAAATGTTTTGGGTTATCGTAAGGTAAAAGCCATCCATATTTATGTATGGATTTGGTCTTACGATTATCCTTTCTTTCGAAAAGATTTTAACTTTAAAATCAAGTTGGATGATATTATAAACTTAACGAGTTTTTCTCACTCTGGTTCACTAGGCTGACCTAGTGTTTGTAATGCTCGGGTTAGACCGGGTTTTAAAGGTTTAGGTTATCAGATGCTGTGAAGTCCAGTGACGAGCTGAAGGTGTTTAGATGTATGATATTTTCTAGTATTATTCCGCTGTGTGTCGTATATGAGGACATATTATTATAACTGTCCAGATGTATTGATGTACTCAAATGATTGTAAGTTTTTATTTCAAGCTCTCTGTAAAGTTTATTTATTATATTTTGTTCCACTACGATATAAGACTCTGTGTGGTGTTGGTTCTTCTTATTCTTCTATTCTAAATTTTCTTTCTTTCTTTCTCATCTCACTCTCTAATTTCTTCCTAATAACAATCTCGTGTTTTCGGTGCTTGAATGTTCGATATAGCGTTTTTGTGTCGATTTTCGAGGTCGAAAATTCATGTTTGTTACACATTCATCATGGTTGGTCGCCCTTAATACCGTGTGGCTCAGTCTAGTTCTTACATCCTAGTCAGTCAGTCTAAAATCCCATGATCGGTCTGGTAAGCAGGGCAGCAGGTTGGCCTGGAACAAAAAGGCACAAGTGGTTAGGAAGGCAAGATTTGGGCGGTCGGTCCTATTTGGCTCGGTCGGGACTATCTGGTCGGTCGGGCCTATCTGGTCGGTCGGCATCAATTGGGGACGGTCAAGAAAGTTGACAACTAGTAAGAGCTGGCAACAACCGACAGTGGCATTTTCATAAATAACTTTAGGGCTGATCCAAAACTTGCACACCATATTTGAGCCATTCCTCACACCTACAAATAGAGGATGAACTCCACATTAACGGGGAGCGGTTTCTTAGATCCCAAAGGGATGTCCAACTATTTTCTCCACCATTCCAAGTGATTCTACCTTCTCTAACACTACACCAGATTTAACTTTTGATAGCACATGAAAAACTCTATAATAATTTTCCATAGCATTAGTGACAACGTTATATATCAACATGTTATAATAGCCCTGATATGTTTCATAACTCTAAATTAAACGCTATTGGATCAAACATTTTATAGCACATATTCAGCGGTATAAAAAAAAATTCATTGTGTTTCACCCTTGTTGTGTTATTTGTCTTACAAATTTTTTATTTTAGTTTTGATAGCATTATCAATGTTTTCACAAGTAGTATTCAATGATATAAAATAGTTTTCCATAGCGGTTTAATTATTCATAAGTCTTCTCTTCTGCTATTATACCTTTTTCTATAGCTTTTTTCCTTTGTATGATCTGTTTCCACAGGGCTCATTTACCGCTATTAATTTGTTTAACTTTTGGCACCTTTTTTTTATTTTTTTCCATGGTTCTCTTTCTAAAATGCACTGTTCTCTTTGAACTTGCAATTAAACAGTAAGCAATACAAAACTATGTATTCAGCAGCAAAAAAAAAAAAAAAAAAAAAAAAAAAAAAAAAACTAATACCAAGAGCATATATGATTTCAACAAAGAAAATGAAAATAGTCATACAACAATTGATATAACTAAGTAAATAAGTCTAAACATAACACTTGTCCCAAACAAAATTACACCAAAAATCCCTTAGTCTTCAACCTGTAAGCTTGTGCACATCATATTTTTCAAAACCTACAATTCACACTAATACAAGTTAGCAAAGTGCGAGCTTTTCAAGGTTCCATATAAACGTGTATTGCCTACGAACCTTTTTTTTTTTGCTACATTCAACCTTTTGGGTTCAATTTACCATCTTTTAAAAGATCAATGTAGAAAATGCACACTAGCACTCAATTTTTCTAACGAACTGGGATTTTCGACTTCGAAAATCAACATAAAACCCATGTTAAATATTTAGGTATCGAACATTCCAGATCATTAATAGAAAGAAGTTAGAGGGTGAGAATAGATAAGATAGAAAATTAGAATAGAAGAAGAAGAAGATCACTACAGAACAGAATCAGAGTAATACGAATCTCACAGCAGAACGAATAAAATATAATATATAACATAACTTTGCAATAAAACAGTATATATATAGAATAACATTATCAGAGTACAACACTTACACACAGCGGAAATACAATAGCTATATAATCCTGAAGCCTCCTGCTTCAAGCTTCTCCAAGTATATATGTAAAGACCTGAACTACTTGACTGCCCGTACAAATTCGGGCACCCAAGAATTTAGAGAAAACAAAACAAAATAAACTCTGGGTCAGTCATGGGACTGGTGTGAGTAAACTCAAATCATTCTGTTTAACTTTTCAAAAGAAAAGGTAATCTTAAGACCGATCCACACATAAACACGAACGGTTTTTACCTTACGATAACCCAAAACAGTTTTGGAAATCAATACTTTTCTGATATTATAATAATGTCTAATCACAAGTAAATAAAAATCTAGCAGAACGCTTGCATCTCACGTTCCACATATATAGTATACAAACAAAACCGCGGGCGCTTATTGGAGATTGGATTCCGACTTTGACAAGGTATGGGACCACCTGCCGATAGTGTATCTCTAAAGGCAAATACATTGGGTTCAACAAGAACGTCTTACAACCTGGCCTACACATGACTGAACACTCATTTCGCTTGAGTGTATCGAATGTATACCACCAACGGTTGGGAGCTACCCACCGTTTTCCGAAAAGGGACAACATCGAAAATAGATAAAAGAATGAAATAGATTTTCTCTAGATAGGTGATATACACCCTAATGGGAGCGACCCACCTAGCCATGCTACCTGCCTGATTTCTGTCATTTCCCAGTTGATGAGGCTTGAGGTCATAACGTATCCACCTGACCACCATTCACTTTGAATGCCACATTGTCATACCCGCCAAATCACAAATTGATTTCCCCAAAAATACCATGGGTATAATGCTAAGAGAAACGAATTCCGCTGCCACCAAACGTAAGTACGTTTGGAGAGATCAAATTACGCGATTCGTTATATATATACTTTGTCAGACATTCGTCCATTCACGTTGTCCTGGGACTGGAAACCGAAGGCACTATTATGTAAACAGGATGGCCCTTGCATAACTCCGTCTTCAATTATCTTCATCATATTTGATCACAACGATAACGCCCATACAGAGTGGTTATTAGATAATAAATCTGATCCCGGTCTCTCTGTATTGACGACGTAAAAATGGTCAAAAACTTCGATAGTTAGTGATTTAATTATCAAAGAAAAATAGGTGTACAACCAACGATCTTATTTCCAGATAGAAATTCGATCGATCAATCATCAATCAACACTGATCTCCTTTAATTTAATTTATCATTAATTTATTCATTTCCCATTTCTATATATTTGTAAATTCTTATTTTCTAAATTTAGAAAATATGCTTTATAAATCATTGGAAAATAGTTCCATATTTGTTCCCATTCCTTATTTTCTATATTAGAAAACATTTCTGATTCTTATTTGGAAAATACTTCCAAAACTCCTTCATTTGATTTAAACAGATGTTTAAATAAAACATCACTAAGCCAATTCAAACCATTACACTCATTAACTAAATTCACTTAACCAACTTTCACTATTGAACCTTAACCATCCCTTAGTTAAAGACGAAGTCAGTCAAGTCGGGTATAATTACCTCTCAGACCTTAACTGAACAACATATCTAACCTCGTAATAGACAAAGTTCACCCTTTTAATTCTTTTAACCAACTTCCTTACGTATCTCAGATTCTATTTACGAATCCACTTCTTTTACCAAAATCATTTGATCATAACGATGGTGTTATAATCCCATACTTTCGAAATAAAATAACTTAAGTATAACTCTTCCTTATTATTTTGGATAAATAAAAAATTAACTAGTTTATTAATGAATAAATAAATCTTGGTTTTAAAACGGAAAGTAATTAGCACTTTCCCTGATTCGATATAATCGAATTTCAACTTACAATTCTCTCTCGAATAATTTCTATTCGATAACTCCCCTTTCGAATAACTATATTCGATTATCTCTCTTCGAATAACTATATTCGATAATCTCTCTTTCGAATAAACTATATTCAATAACTCTTCCTTTCGGATAGCTTATATTCGATTAACTCTCTTCTTCGAATAACTTATTTTCAATAATCTCTCTCATTAACTTATATTCGATAATCTCTCTCAAATAACTTATATTCAATTAACCCTCTTCCGAATAACTTATATTTGATTATCAAATATCGGTTTCCAACCAAATACTAATTATCCTGTTAAATCCTGATTTATTCAATATATAATTCCTTCAAATAATTTATTTTTAAACCATCTGGCTTAGTTGAATTCTAATTACAAATCTTTACGGATTTTATTTAATCCTTTTTACATTTCGAATATCGAAATGGATTTCATCGTTCCTTTTAAAAACAACTCCAAATTTCCCATTTTCCAAATTCACTATTGAATTTGCAATCTCAATTATCCACTGATAATTATATTTTAGTTCATTTATAAACACTGTTTATAAATCACAACACTTGTTTTCATTATTAAACAAGTTATTTATTTCTAACCATTTTAAATTCCATTTCTGTTTAACTTCTATTTCAAAAATCCACTTTCCTTTACAAATGTTTTTATTTGCAAAACCTTTACTTAATTCCATTATTCTCATCAAATGTGAATAATATTCCTTTTTATATAATCTATTTAGTTTGATTTCGTATTTCAAAACAATACCTCATTTTCCAAATTTCATTTACTTCTATTTATAGCTTTATTCATACGAAATCTTCTTTTTATTTCCAACACTTAATACTCATTTATAAATTCTTAATAAATGTTGAGTTCACGTTCTATTTAAAATATCGGTGTTAAAACCCGATTTCTACTTCTCTATATAAGTTCGGACTTGTATATTCCATTTACCAAATGGTAAATATTTTACTTAATTTATAAAATATTGTTTATAAATAAATCTTCTCAATTTATCTATTAAAACATATTTCCAATTAAAATCTACTTTGAAACCATCTTCTCGTTATTTTTTTATATCTTGCCAATTCTCCTTTATAATTCTATTTATTTCCCCAAATAATTTCCTTATTTTGATTTCCGAAATATTTCCTTTCAATTCTATTTGTTTTCCTAAATACTATATTTATTCCATAAAGTTCTTTATTTACTCCTTATTACTTTCATTTAGTATTCTAACCAAATCGGTCTTTCAAACTCTCATATGACTGTTGTTAACTTCATACAGAAGTCTTTTATTTAATTTTCAAATATCTCCTTTAAATAAGTCCATTTGATTTTATAAAATTCCAAAATCCCATATTCACTTCATACATTTCTTTTTATAAAATACTTTGATTTTATACGAATATTTTTATTTCAATATACACTTTGAAAATTTCCTTTTTTATAAAAAATCCTTTGATTTTATATAAATACATTATTTCAAATTATAGTTTGAATTTTCCCTTTTCACATTCCAGTATTTCCCTTGGTATTTAAAAGTACCAAATAACAATGATCAAACACACATAATCAACAACAGACTATAAATCACATCATATGTCACAATATATGAAAAACGGTAAAATAAATGTTGAGAACCTAGTTAGGTCCCTCTGACCTGTTCCCCTGCATCCACAGATGTTAATCAACATAAATAACAAGAATATGAAGTATTCTGATGAACATAATTAATATTCGATTAACGATTTATATCTATATCGTTATCTATATTTCAACCAATTGACTAGCAGTTCAACCAAACAGCCAACACACAGCAAACAACCATTATTTATCATTTCTAAAAATATGTTATAAAAATATAATTTGAGCAGAGTTAGTGAGATTTACTCACATTGGACGATCATCGTTAATAACAATAACCATCGCTTGATTCAGACGGTTAATTTATTTCACTAAAAATTGTAATGAGCTCCAATTCACACCCAGTCAGTTCCATTCTGTAGCCACCGTCCATAAGATCCCAACGGATCTGAATTTGCGAAATTATGATGAAGCGTGTACGAGATATCAAACTTATAAGTTGTATAAACTTCTAAATTAAATAAAACTCAGTTTATAAGTTTTAGGCCTTACGTTACCTATTTAAACTGGCCCATGATCTTGCACTCATGAATAACAGCACGTCTTGCCCGATTTAAAAGCTTCAGATGTTCTTATATTTTGCAACCATCAAACCCCTACTTCCGTATATTATGAGTTTTGGGCTTCACTACATTTTGTTGGCCCAACGTTTGATTCAAAACCCACACCCATTTCAAATTCATCCTCTCTAAATGTTAGCTCCCGTGACCTGCTTCACATATGTTTATCTCCTCCACCGATTTCAAATCTTTTCCTCCTTCTCACGGTTTCATCTCCTCGCGAAAACTAAGCTCTCCCTCTTGAAACCGTGAACTACTGTATAACTTCATTCAGAAACTGTCACCTATACATTCGGTTACTCCTTGCCAACAATATCCGCTCCGGCATTTATACACAAATAGGAAAACAAAAGAAAATGTCCAAAACCCTTCCTTCATTCCCACTTCCTCATTCCTATTCACGTTTTCAGGTTATCCCTTTCCTGTTAAACCCACGCCCCCCTTATTTTTCTTCCATTCGATCTCCCTTACAACTCTATGAATCATCAAACCAAAATCACTAAACCTCACCTCGTACAAGCCTCCTCCACCCTGTATGCATCACACTGAGCTCGCTCAACCTTCCAAGTTGCGGCATACAGCAGCCTCACGGCACCGCAGATGCAAGCTCGACACAAATTCAGCGCCTCCATGAAGAAGACGCGACCTAGACTGTATTGAGGTCCCCAAAAAGAAATCCCGTCGAAGCTAAATCCCAATGAAATTCCAATTATCTCACTGACTTATGAAATCGAGGACCAAAATCCCCAAATGTCAAATCCCTAGTTTCGTTGTTTAAAAGCCACGAACTAAAATTGACATCGCCCCCTTGAATTAGCATAGCAGATTGAAGAGGATACAAAGAGGATTATGAATATAATTATTTCGACATTAATAGAAATTTCTATGATTTTCTTTCTTCATTTTCAAAGTTTATGTTTTGCTGGAAAGAAGAGAAAATAGCGACGTGTTTCTCAGTAGATCAAAGAAAGAATGAAATTAAGGTTAGAAGATTTAAGGAGTATTTGTAGGAGTTTTATATTATTTTTCTATTCGATTATTTTATTGGTTTATAATGAATCGTTACTTTTGTCTGCGTTTAAAAATCCGTATGATCACATACGATACGCAAATATCATGAAAATGGGCATGTAGGTATAGTTCGACATTACGGACCCAACGAAACTAGTTTCGTCAAATTCCGACTCATTTGCTCACGCATCGTATTTTTAACCATCAAAATACTGAATGTTTTTCACATTAAAAATCCATACGGCTACACACTGACCCCAAAAATCATGAAACATGAAATCTAACAATAATTTAATATTACGGATCCAACAAAATTAGTTTCGTCGAAAACGGAGGTCGTTTGTAAAACTGGCTATTTTTAAAGCTCTAAATAACCCATTTAAATATATAAATATATTTAAAAATAATTAAATTAAATATAAATAAATAACTATTATCGTATATATTCAGACTAGAAAATCATACATCTCCATATTGGGATTCATAACTCGATATTCAAAATCCCGGTTGAATCGATATCCCATTTATATTGAAAAATCAATTTATTATATAAATAAATTGCTATAAATTATAAAGGAATTCCATAGCGACTTTTCGAAAATTTGATTTGGACATAAATCAAAACCTACACGACGAAATCCTGATTTTTCTCTTCCATTAGAAAAATATACTTCACCAGCTCCGAACGTTTCTTGTTCCACGGAAATCCGATTTAAAACGGATTCTGTATATTCAGTTGAAGTTCAAATCGCCAAATAACGAATTGCAGCGCCATTTCGAGCTCGTTTATAATTATATTATAATTAATACGTTCAACTGTCGTTCAAATAATATATTATTTTATTATTTATATTAATTAAATGTTCAATATTATTTAATTAAATGACCATTTAACTCTCTAAGTTACTATATAAATAATTAAATTAATTAATTATAATGCCGTAAAAATATGGAACATTACATTTTTTTCTACAATTGATCACATGGAATAAAAATGTGCAATTGATCACATCAAATAACAATGCCCCAAAATAAACTTAGTAGTCTGTTAACTAAAATATGTAATTAATACTTCATCATAGTATTTTCATACCTAAATATTGAATAATCTAAATAGTATTGAAGACAAACTAAAGTGCGCAGGGGTAATAAACCTAATTCTATGACAAACTGCATGATGAAATTCTCATCTAGTACAACCGAACTTTTGGCTCAAAATTAATATTATCATCTAAGAAGAAAATTATACAACTTTTCTACCATTTTACCAGACATCCTTACCTTAGTTTGATTCATGCTCACGAACAAGTCAATCCCAGGCATGTTATGCACACAGTCATTGAGAAATGAACCTACAAGTAATCTCATCAGAAAAATAAATTCACATGCCTGAAAACCATCAGATCTTAGTTACAAACATGCATTTAGGTTGTATTTTTTTCCTATAAAGTATCAAGTTAACACCGTATAATGTTCCCAATCATACCGAATTCATGAAAAACTATCCACTAGGAAATACATTGGATGTTCATATGAAAAACTAATTCACGTTTTCTGCAAAAGCAAAAATGAAAGTACCAATGCCAATAACCATACAACAACCTGTAAATGAAGAAAAATATAATATTACATGAATATTATAATAATCAGTTAACATTAATATACTACTTGTGACCAACCTCGCATGCTCACAACAATATACCAGATTCTATACAAAGTGTAGCAACTGCAGTCAACCTTGGAAAATAAAATCCATTAACAACAGCATACCACATCTCAGTGGAAAACCCATGATAGGAAAAAACAAAGCCATTTTTATATTGTGATCAAACTATCAACACTAAGAACTATAAAGCATTTTTAACAAGTAACTTCATTCTTTGGGAAATAAATAAATAAAACAAATAGTTACTTATATGAGAACAGTACAAGAAATGAAATGTCTCCTAAGAACATATAACTCAAATAAACTATGGTTTTATCTTTTGAAAAGAATGTACATTTATACTTATATGAGAATACTATAAATCTTAAATAAATCAATGATCAAGCGATTTGAAAAAAAAATGAACTAGAATGATTTATATGCACCAACCCAGATACGATAAAGTAAATAAAAATAAAATGAAGCAATTTGAAATACTGCCAATGATATTATTTTAGCTCTTAGCGTATGTAACAATAATTTTTGTACCAGGCACTGTATCGAATTTGCTCACTATAATACACTTACCTTTTATGCTAAATGATATTATTTCTTTATGTTCAAACTTGATCAAATCAAGGCACTCTCCTTTGTTTCATCAGTATACTCCAAGAAAGAAACATATCATAAGTACAAATAACTTTCTTCATTATAGTATGTTATAGTGATGATTAAAACTATGCAAAAGTGCACATCTACTTTTAATTTTAGAGCATTGGATTAGGATGATCATTATAAAAAAAGGAGCCCTCTTTATACCAACTGCGAAAAAAAACCGACATGGGATATGTAATAATATACCTAGTTTATGGGGTAAACTTTCTCCATATAACTAGTAGGCCTATTTAGCAGGTAAGTTGGAGCCAATTTTATAGCCCCCTGAAGAATCTTTCCCCAGAATATCCCCAAACTAATAATATAATGTCTCAATTATAATAAAGAAAGGAAAACATAAAATTAGGAGAAGAATTGATGCCTTAACTATGGTTGAAAACGTAGTATAAGGGGCATAAAGTAGTTGTTTACGTTGCTTGGGAAAAATGGCAGGGCAGATGAAAATGGCGGGCGGTGATTTCAATAGCGATTCAAATGCACTTGAAGAGCTCACAAATAAAGAGGGTATTAAGCATATGCAAGATGAAGAAATAATCAAGATCTAGAGAGAAAATAAGCTCAGGTAGGCCCGAGAAGGCAAAGAGCGGAGGAGGAGGCATACCCAGAGGAATGCTTCGAACAACTTAGGAAAAAGTGATAACAAGAAGATGGAATCAAGCAAAGTAAAACGATCTATGTCACAAGATTCTGAAGATGCTCCTGTAATATCTGGGATGCTTCCTAGCAACATTGTCAAACTTCTCGTAGCCCGCCAAAAAAAAAAACTTTCGAATCAGACTCAGAGGAGGAGAAACCAAACCAAAAACCTGGCAAAAGGAAAAAGCAGAGAATGAATGGGACTAAAATTGTACTTTTAAACGGAATTCCAGCTCCTGAATGCTTGCGGAACTCATTGGCATTTTTAAAGAGGAGAAAAATGCAAGATCCCAGATCTAACATGGTTCTGAAGAACGCAAAGCAAGCTTTGCCTCTTCTGAGCAAGACTTGATTTCAATTTTTTGGATAAATTTTATGTGCATAATATGTCTATCCTATCAAAAAAAATAGTCGACGATTGCTTAGTTAAATTCAGATAGCTTTTAACAGGAAAAATATCATTAAATTAATGTAATGTGGCCTTCTGTCATTATAGTATTTATATAATTCAGCTTACTTGATATCTAGAAATAGTATCCTACACCCAAAAAAAATAAGGGGCATAAAGGCAATTGTACGACATATCCAACCATTTTACAAGTTGGTCATCATCATGTTTTCTTAAACTCGCCAAATTAAATAAAAACTAGTGTAAACTATGTAATACTTTGCAGTTCTGTCAGAAGGAGAAGGCCGGTAAAACTTATCATTAAGTAAAGCTGAAAGCAATAAGGCAGTTTGAACCATTTGTAAATTAATTTATTCAAACTACAAATATAAAGAAAATAAACAAGATCTCTTCCAAAGAATAAATATATTTTCTTAAATTATTCAAATATTTACAAATAAATTCGAGATCTATCAATATTATTTTAAATCATGACCTTTTAAAATGTAAATGATAATATTTCAAAAAATTACTCCGTTTTCATGATAACTGAAAATGATGGATTTTATTAGACTTGTATGGATACAAAAATTATCATAAGATAACTTTTTTATTGGAAAATATTATGTTGATTTTTTGGTTTGTTAATTATAATTTAGATGCTCTTTCCCAAAATTTCAGAAACTGACAACAATCCTACCAAAATTTTATTACTAACAAGAATTCTATGTGAATTCATGTGAATATTAATTGAATAAGAATATGTTAATTATCAGATTCTAGCTATTTTAACTGAAGTACTTCGGTTAAAAACTAAAGCGTGCACTTTAATTTAAGCAGCTAACTAAAGTGCTGCTTCAGTTGTATAAATGTAAGCATTGACCTCAGTTTTTGAACTAAATTATTGAAATTCTTTTTTTTAAATGTATCTTTAGCTTCTTAACTGAAATACTCACTTCAAATAAAAACGAAAGCATGCACTTTAGTTCAAAAATTGGAAGTTTTGCTTTAAAGTTAAAGATAAGCATAGTAGCTTCAATATAAAATAGAAACGTTGTGCTTCAGTTTATAACAAGAAGCTTTAGCCTTTTAGCTGAAGCATGAACGCATCAGTTTTGAAACTAAAGCACTAGAGCTTCGGTTTAAAGATAAAGCGTTGTGCTTCAGTTTGAAGCGTCGATCTTTTGACTAAAAAAATTGCTGCAGCATTTTTTGAATTAAAGGGTTGTTTTAGATTTTGAACTAACGCCGCTTTAGTTTTTAAAACAAATGTGCTCTGTGGTGTACCCCTTTTTAAATGAATATATGCTACACATAGCATATAACTAGTAACTCAGAAATATAAAATACATGAATGCAAGGAAGTAAATAAAAAAGTCAATTGTTAAACTTGTACAAAACAAATTTTAATGCACATAGTCATCTTTCACAAAGTTAAATATGTTTTTGAGAACAACTAAGTCTAAAATACTAACTAAATTTTACAAAATGAAAACAAATACAATGTGCATCGAGTATAATCCAATTAAAAAAAATTCAAAGCTCCAAACATTTCAAAACTGTATAAGATGGATACTGAATATATCAAATTTATGCAACATCGCGGTTAACAAAACATCAATGTAACAACCAAGAATTTCTGAATTAATTTAAAATTTTTATTTTAGCTATTTTAATGGATTTTGAATATTTAAAATGATTTATTTTAAATAATAACGACTAAAAATTTATTTAAATCGAAGTTAGAATGTATAAGTTTATTTTAATTATAAATAGATCTTGAAATGGTGCGGTAGTTTGAAAATTCGGTTATAAGTTTCAAGCGAATGTACAGAATTCAATATAAATCAGATTTCAGTGAAACAAGAAATATCTGAATCTGTTTAATAATATCTTTCTAACAAATGTGAAAAATTTAGTTTTCATAATATAAATTAAAAGTTATGCCCAGTTTAAAATTTAAAATAGTCGCTATGGAATTTATGTATATCTATACTATATTATAATTACCGAGTTCGCTTTGAGAGGCTCACAGGCATTCTCAGTAATTTAAACTCAACAGTCACGCTTTTGTCGTTTCGTACGACCTTTTCTACTCTGCCTCTCATCAAAATCCCTAAATATCCCATCACTTTTCAAACCCAGCTTTTTTCCTTCCCCTTTCTCATCAGAAACCCCTAAATATTCACACCTCTTTTAAATTTGTGCCTCTTACCCATCGTTGACGTCGATCTCTTCTCTTTCCACCGTCGCAAGCATCTTCTACTGTGGATCTCCACTATCGGGTGTTATTAATACCTAAGTTTTATGCCTTTGATTTCAGCCCTTTTGTTGAAATCATTCAACAACAACAATCAGAACGTTGGCCTGAAGCTGTTCATATGCTGCGGCATGCAAGTTTAAAGTCACGCTCATTCCTCTTCGGTTCAATCCATGTCCGATGGTCCTTCACCCATCAAGTTGTTCAGTGATAGAAATCAATATGTGTGTTCATATTTCTTGCATTCCTCATCAACATGTCATTTCATTTGTCCTAACAGAATTAACATTTATTTTGTTTGTAGCACAACGTTACCTTTGCCTATTATCTCATATAACTCACCTTTTATCATTGTTGTTGAAGGAAATATTTGCATGTTAATATGTCTTAAGGTTCCTTATCTCTCTTATTTCATTGTACAACCACAAAATTCATACATGAGTATGGAACTGATAATTTTACCTTTTACAACCACTTCACCCTAAGCACCACCATTTGGTCAGATAATATGATAATGAATCACCTTCAACCTTTTAATACGTATTTTTAAGTTTTTCACACTTAATTTTTCACCTTATGATTGACACTGAAAAGTGTTTATTTTATTACTCTTATGCTTTATCTTTTGTAAATAAATAAATGATACTTTGGTTACTTTTGCATGTTTTTACAGGATGTCAAGAAATGCTTCCTTCAATTCAAATCAAAGGCCAACTACAAGAAAGAGCTACTTCCTCACATCAAATTCATTTCAATTGCAAAAGAAGTAGTAGCTCATTGGTAAAGGCATAGGAATTGTTGCTGAGAGACCTGAGTTCGAACCCCGTCAAGCTCACTTTTTGCCAAAGAAACGGAGCGCGTTCACACTGGCCCCTTTGCTTTGAGAAATATCTGGATTAGTGTTATGTTATATATATACATACACATATTCATGTGTATATATTTATGATGTGCACCAATTAACATCTCAGCAATAGCCATATTCTCATCATGGAAGTAAATTCAAATCATTCAATTTCAATTAGAAGAATTTCTGATTGAATTGCTGCCAAGAAGGAAGACCAATTTTGAAGATTTTATCTTGTATTGCCTTTGGAGTCTGATAAGCGTCCTTGTTTGGAAGAATTAATTAGATGCAATCTTCTATCAATCAAGCCACATGGGAAAATTGAAAGATATGGAAAATATTTACCATGATATGCCCAGATTTTCTCCAATCCGGTGGTCAAGGAAGGCAAGAAATATTCATGAATAAGGAGGGCCATTTATTCATAGACCTAGTTAGGGTTTTCCCATTCGCATCTATAAATATGTGATTGTAACCATTGTAAAAATTCATTCATTCTTCTGTACTGCCATTAGTTTAATAAAATTTTCTTGTTCTAGTTATTTACCTTTCTTTTAAAACAATTTGTGTATCTACACGATTAGATTCGGTAGAACACATATTGTTATTGTCTTTGTTACTGCATACTAGTGTTGACTGTTTGATTAGTTTCAACAGCAACTCTATTTTTAATTCTCTGTTATTGTTCCAGTTATTATTTACTTTTGTTGTTTTTGCTAGTACTTGTTATTTTCTTTCCTGTTGTTGAATTTGATATACGTCTGATTAGATTCAGATTTGTAGCAGTTTCAATAACATTATTTCAACAACATTGAAAACAACCCCCAAAGTTCTGTCTAACACGCCCACGAAACATATAAATAATAAAATTTAACTTTCCTCCCTGTGTTCGACCTGTATGCTACACACCTGTATGCTTGCAGAATTTATTACAAATGTCGCGCTTTTCTAATTCATAGATTAGCGACGATCACCAAGTGGGGTGTGAACGCGCTAGCGCTTCCCAAATTCACTGGAGGACTGCCGATCAAGGTGAAAACTTTTAAAACTCTACAGGTGCTCTGCCGCAAAGAAAAAAAAATATAGACAATTGTTGTAAAAAAAAATTCTGCAGGGGCAGCGGCTTTGAATGTACAATTTTTAATTTTTGCAATTATCTGTGTGATTTCTGTTTTTTTTATTCATTCTGTTAAGGGCAATACCCCAATTCACATAAGGTGAGGGATTTCATCACCCTTTCCTTAGCCCACAAATTGCAGTTCATCGTAGAATCTGATTAATAATAACGGCTAGACATTGGACTTAAGGGAGTCACGGGCTCATCTAGGGCTTAGTTATATTGTGATAGTTGATTCATTTGGAACGAATTATTTCTTGGTGTCTAGACTACGGCAGAGAAATAACCGTTTATAAATATTACGGTGATTCGTAAATATTATATCGGTTGTTACTCTGAAGGTACTTAAACCTTCGGCTGCATTGCTAGGGTGATTCCTGGTGCACCGATAACTCCTGTCCGTTAACTGGCTGAGAAATCTTTTGATCTAAGTAATCAAACGCATCACTTTATAATTTTGGGTTAAGAGCCAATAAGGACAGAAAACTTCATTGTAGCTAATTTCTGTGCTTGCATTTAACAACAATGAGTGAAAAAAGTGTTAGCCAACAAAATTCTCCTAGGGGTTCTCGAATCAACCAAAATTTTCCAACCGAATTGGATCAAAATCGAGTGAATCAAAACTTTCCAAACTTTGGGGATCAAAATCAAATAAATCAAAATTTTCAAAATCTCAATATTCAAATGGATAGACCCCTCTCTCTTCGTGAACGGTGTTATCCAACTAGGACCGTTCAACCCTCTGTCATCGTTTTTCCACCAGCTGAAGGAAACAATTTTGAGCTTAAACATTCCTTTATTCAAGGGGTACCAAAATTTACTGGGTCTGAAAATGCTTATGAATTTCTAAGTGAATTTGAATTGTATGCGTCCACAACAAAAATGCAACAATTATCTAACGAATCAATCAAGCTAAGGCTGATCCCATTTGCATTACTTGAAAGCGCTAAAAGATGGCTAAATTCTCTTCCAAGACATTCCATAAGAAGTTGGGATGAATTTGTCACTATATTCTTGAAAAAGTTTTTCCCTTTCCATAAAACTCTCAAAATCCGAACTGAGATAAATCAATTTTGTCAAAATGAGGGGGAAACTTTTTCAAAATATTTTGAGAGATTCAACCAACTACTGTATAGTTGTCCTCATCATGGAATTCTAAAAGACAACTTGTGTCAAATTGTATATGAAGGGCTTAGCTATCAATCTAAAACTCAACTAGAATCAATGTGTGGAGGAGATTTTATGTCTAAAACAGCCGATGAAGCTTGGCGGTTCTTAGAAGATTATTCTGAAAAGGACATGCAATGGGAATCAATTCACGTTCCCAATCGTACTTCTACTAGAGGAGTGCATGTCGTGGACCCAAATCAAATTCCCGTAGAAAATCAAACTCCTCAAGCCGGAGAAGGGTTACCCTACTACTACTCTCAGGACCAAGCCAATGCTATAGCTCAAAATAACCCTTACTCAGCCACGTACAATCCTGGTTGGAGGAACCACCCAAACTTTTCTTGGTCAAACCCCAATAATTCGGCAAACCCATCTCACATGCAACCCTTTATTCCCAATCCGAATTACCAAGCTCCACCCCCCAATTCTCAAACCTCTCAAGCTGCACCTCAATCCAAACAACCTTATAGGCACCCCAATTTTCAATCATCGAACCAATCCTCTCAATCTTCTCAACCATCACAAGATATTGTTCGATTAGAAAAACAAATAAATAATCAAGACGCTAAAATCGACCAACTAATGCATATGATAAAGGAAATGGCGAAAAATAATGAGAAAGGAAAGTTGCCTAGTCAACCCGAAGTGAATCCAAAGTATAACCCTCGTGCTGTAAATTCTTGTGAGGACGAAAACCATAATCCAGTCAACGCTATTACAACCCTTCGATCTGGAAAGAGGATTGATAATAACGTGGACGACCCCGACGAACCTTCTAACTCGACCCCAATCCCTAATCTTGATGATCACCCATTGGCTTCGAATGCCAATTCTTCCAAACCTCAAATTCCCTTAAATGTTGGCAATCCCAACAGTTCTTCTCCCAGTGTCGGCAAACCCGACCCACCTTCGAAAACTAATGTTGGCAATCCCAACATTTCATCTTCTACACCCCTACCACCTTCTTCTTCGAATGATGAAACTGATCGTAGAGTCGAAAAACCAGTTGCTCCTTTTACCCATAGACTCAATAATAAGAAGAAAGCAGCAAATTTCGATAAAATTCTGGAAATTTTCAAACAAGTCCGTGTGAACATTCCTCTTTTAGACACCATTGAACAAATCCCTCAATATGCCAAGTGTCTTAAGGAATTGTGCACACAAAAACGTGCGACCAATGTCCCAAAAACCGCCTTTCTAACTGCAAATACAAGCTCTGTTCTTTCAAATCTTGCCCCAGTCAAGTACAAAGACCCTGGCTGCCCTACGATTGATTGTAAAATAGGAAACACTCACATCTCTCGTGCCCTACTCGACCTTGGTGCCAGTGTCAACCTTCTCCCTTATACTGTCTATCGTCAACTTGGACTAGGGGAGATTAAACCAACAAACATCACACTTCAACTTGCCGATCGATCTGTCAAAAAACCATTGGGAATTATCGAAGACGTCTTGATACAGATCGAACAGTTCTACTTCCCTATCGATTTTATAGTTCTAGAAACAGAGCCTGTCTCAAATCCCAACGTTCAAATACCATTGATCTTAGGACGCCCCTTCTTAGCAACCTCGAATGCTGTCATTAATTGTAGGAATGGTCAACTTCGACTTTCCTTCGGGCACCTAACCATTGAGCTAAACATCTTTAATCTCAACAAACAACCTAGGGATTTTGAGATCGATGAAATTGACATGATTCAAACCACAGTTGATGAAACCTCAAGTGACACTTCTGAAGCCCTGAAAATGTGTCTTGACCATTTCAACCCTGATTTCGACGAACTCGAATACATTTCTGAACTAAACAAAATTCTTGACTCCGACACTTCGCCACCTGAATCTAACCAAGGAATGTTGACCAATGTTGATACACAAGAACTTCCTAAGTTAGACCTCAAACCCTTGCCACCAGACCTTAAGTATGCCTACCTAGACTCTTCACAAACTTTTCCCGTAATCTTGGCTTCCGATCTTACCGAAGACCAAGAAGAAAAAGTTTTGGAAACTTTACGGGAAAATAAGGACGCCTTGGGGTGGGAAATTAGCGATATAAAAGGAATTAGCCCATCAATTGTGGAACATCGCATACATTTAGTTGATGAGGCTAAACCCACCCGTGAGGCTCAAAGGCGATTAAACCCAAACATGAGAGAAGTGGTCAAGGAAGAGATAATCAAATGTCTAGACAATAACATCATCTATCCCATCTCTGATAGTACTTGGGTGAGTCCGGTACAAGTTGTACCAAAGAAGTCAGGAGTCACAGTGATCAAAAACGAAAGTAATGAACTCGTCCCAACAAAAATCAAAACCAAATGGCGTGTGTGCATCGACTATCGAAAGCTTAACTCAGCCACACGAAAAGACCATTTTCCCTTGCCTTTTATTGACCAAATGCTCGAACGCTTAGCGGGACATGAGTACTACTGTTTTCTCGATGGATACTCTGGCTATAACCAAATTCCTGTTGCTTTAGAAGATCAACATAAGACCACCTTTACTTGTCCCTTTGGAACCTTTGCTTATCGTCGCATGCCTTTTGGTCTTTGTAATGCCCCCGCGACTTTCCAAAGGTGTATGATGAGTATTTTCTCTGATATGGTGGAAGAATTCTTGGAAATATTCATGGACGATTTTTCAATATATGGATCATCCTTTTCCCAATGTCTCACTCATCTAGAACTCGTCCTTAAGCGTTGTAAGGAGAAATCACTCGTGCTTAATTGGGAGAAATGCCACTTTATGGTAAAAAGGGGGATAGTTCTAGGTCATGTCGTCTCCAAAGATGGCCTAGAAGTCGATAAATCCAAAATCGATTTGATTGCTAATTTACCTCCTCCTAAATCTGTCAAAGATGTTCGTTCATTTCTTGGCCATGCAGGATTCTATAGAAGATTCATTAAGGATTTCTCAAAAATTTCAAAACCTCTCTCGAATTTACTTGCCAAAGACGTAAAGTTTGAATTTTCCGATGATTGCAAAACATCTTTTGAAACTCTTAAATCACTCTTGACCACAACTCCCATCATTCAACCTCCTGATTGGACTCAACCCTTTGAACTTATGTGCGACGCTTCTGACTTTGCTATTGGAGCCATCTTGGGCCAGCGTATCGATAAACTCCCTCGAGTCATTTATTACGCTAGCAAAACCTTGAACGAGGCCCAACTTAATTACTCAACTAATGAAAAGGAATTTTTGGCAGTTGTCTTCGCTCTTGAGAAATTCAGACCATATCTCATAGGATCCAAAGTCATAGTTTACACTGACCATGCTGCCTTACGATATTTGCTTTCTAAGAAGGATGCCAAGGCCCGCTTGATCCGTTGGATCCTTCTTCTTCAAGAATTCGATATAGAAATACGAGATAAAAAGGGTTCTGAAAATGTCGTAGCTGATCATCTCTCTCGAATTGTGCACGAAAATGATAACGACACCCAAATCGATGACTATTTTCCCGACGAACAACTCCTTTCGATCTCTAACACCCCTTGGTACGCTGACATTGTGAATTATCTTGTCACACAACAAATGCCCGCTGAATGGTCGAAACAAGATAAACAAAAATTTCTCTCAAAAGTTCGAAACTTCTATTGGGATGACCCATATCTTTTCAAATATTGTCCAGACCAAATCATTCGAAGGTGTGTGCCCGATCATGAACACCAAAGTATTCTCTCCTTCTCACATGACCATGCTTGTGGCGGTCATTTTGGAGCAAGAAAAACTGCTGCAAAAGTTTTGCAAAGCGGTTTTTATTGGCCCACACTCTTCCGTGACGCTTTCGAATTTTGCTCTAAATGTGAGCGATGTCAAAGAACGGGTCGAATCTCTAAGCGAACCATGATGCCTCTCAACCCCATTTTAGTGATTGAGTTATTCGATGTTTGGGGCATCGACTTCATGGGACCATTCCCCAATTCATTTGGGAATCTTTACATCTTGCTGGCAGTAGATTATGTCTCAAAATGGGTTGAAGCCATTCCGACCAAAACCAATGACAACAAGGTTGTTGTCAAATTCCTCAAAGAAAACATCTTTTCACGCTTTGGCACACCGCGAGCTATCATTAGCGATAATGGCACTCATTTCTGTAATCGTGCTTTTGAGTCCTTGCTCAAGAAATACTCAATCACACACAAGCTGTCAACACCTTACCATCCACAAACTAGTGGACAAGTAGAAGTTTCCAATAGACAAATCAAACAAATTCTTGAGAAAACCGTGAATTCCAATAGAAAAGATTGGTCTGTAAAACTGATTGATGCACTTTGGGCTTTTCGCACTGCTTATAAAACCAATCTAGGGATGTCACCATATCGATTAGTCTTTGGAAAGGCCTGTCACTTACCTCTTGAATTAGAGCATCGTGCTCTTTGGGCCATAAAATTTTTGAACTTTGACTTAGAAAAAGCCGGCTCACACAGGAAGTTACAAATTTCAGAATTAGAAGAATTAAGAAATGAGGCGTATGAAAATGCGAAAATCTACAAAGAAAGAACCAAAGCCCAACACGACAAAAACATACTTCGTAAGGAATTCAACATAGGTCAAAAAGTTCTTTTATACGACTCTAGACTTCACTTGTTTCCAGGAAAACTCAGATCTCGATGGACTGGACCTTATGTCGTGAAAACAGTATACCCTCATGGAGCGGTTGAAATTGAAAATCCTAGGGATGGAAGAGTCTTCAAAGTAAACGGTCAACGATTGAAACCATTTTTGGAATTCGAGCAATATGACGAAGATGACTCTATCGATTTGCATGATCATCCACCATGAAATCAGGTGGTACACGTCCTTTTTCTTTTATTTTCATTTTTTTTCTTGTTTTCTGCTTTAGACAGTTGGAACACTGTCTCAATCAAGTGTGGGGGGGGAGTCTGCATTTCATCCATTTTTATTTTTCTTTGTTTTTATTTCTTTTTATTTTCAGCCATTTAAGTAGGACCATCATACATTTTAGATTGTAGTAACATACCATAATTTTTTTTTTAAATACGACTCATTTTCAATTGATACAGCAAAATAAGTTTACAATTTTTAGCCAGTTGATAGTATTTTTCTCTCTCAACTTCGATCGAATAGGAAATATAATAAAAAGTTTAATTTTGAGGGATAATAGTGTAACCGGTACATAGGGAGATTCTTAGGTGATGGCCATGAAATCTATTCTATATTGTAGACTTTGTTAAAATAAGTGGAGGACTTAAAATACTTATATTGGCTTTTCAAATCTTTAAAACTAAGTTGTGTTAAGTTGAATTCGCATAACTCTCTTTTGTGCTTATATTTTCGATAATAATAATAATAGTATTCCAAGGGTATCCAACATTGCTTGTATATCGAGCGTTGGTGTGCAAACCCGCCAAGCTCTATCCGACACGTTGTTGACAAAGTCAAAGTTGGAATATCTTGGTCTCATTTTATGGGATTGGACACCTAAGGATTACCGACACGTTGTTGACAAAGTCAAAGTCGGCCTGCACAATCCGCCAAACTCTTTACCCACTCTCCGTTAGTCCGCGAGGCAGTGCATGGGTGGTAAACCTTGGTCTTTTTAGGTGTATGTACTTAATCTTAAAATTTTATAGAATAAAGAATAAGCGATGATACCCACACATTTCTTGACCTTATTGATTTGACTAGCCATACATGAGAAAATTAGAATACCACTTTGCAAACTGTGCCAAGCAAACTAAGAATTTATTTCATGGCTGCACTATGTTATCGACCGAACTAACTGGCCAAACTGGAATTTAACATTTGAAAACTTGATTTATATTGAAAATTTGTGACAAGTCGAGGTATCTAAAATAAAATCAACTGATTAGAAATTATTAACTTAATTTGTTGTACCACTTTCATGAAACAAGTCGTGTTTTCATTTTTCGTTTTTAGTTGCATATGTCCATTACATTCATGTAGTTTCATTAGAATTATAACATACTGCATTTGGATTTTGTGGGTAGTATCCGCTGAAAACCCTCACGAGACACCACTCGTCCTACTAGGGACACCTAGAGGTTTAACGGCTTGTTGCATACGCTCAATGCAATCGTGTTTCCTACGAAAGTGCGACTTATCTAGTTAGTTTTTCATTTTTTTACTCGAGGACGAGTAAAAGATAAGTGTGGGGGTATTTGATTGACACTGAAAAGTGTTTATTTTATTACTCTTATGCTTTATCTTTTGTAAATAAATAAATGATACTTTGGTTACTTTTGCATGTTTTTACAGGATGTCAAGAAATGCTTCCTTCAATTCAAATCAAAGGCCAACTACAAGAAAGAGCTACTTCCTCACATCAAATTCATTTCAATTGCAAAAGAAGTAGTAGCTCATTGGTAAAGGCATAGGAATTGTTGCTGAGAGACCTGAGTTCGAACCCCGTCAAGCTCACTTTTTGCCAAAGAAACGGAGCGCGTTCACACTGGCCCCTTTGCTTTGAGAAATATCTGGATTAGTGTTATGTTATATATATACATACACATATTCATGTGTATATATTTATGATGTGCACCAATTAACATCTCAGCAATAGCCATATTCTCATCATGGAAGTAAATTCAAATCATTCAATTTCAATTAGAAGAATTTCTGATTGAATTGCTGCCAAGAAGGAAAACCAATTTTGAAGATTTTATCTTGTATTGCCTTTGGAGTCTGATAAGCGTCCTTGTTTGGAAGAATTAATTAGATGCAATCTTCTATCAATCAAGCCACATGGGAAAATTGAAAGATATGGAAAATATTTACCATGATATGCCCAGATTTTCTCCAATCCGGTGGTCAAGGAAGGCAAGAAATATTCATGAATAAGGAGGGCCATTTATTCATAGACCTAGTTAGGGTTTTCCCATTCGCATCTATAAATATGTGATTGTAACCATTGTAAAAATTCATTCATTCTTCTGTACTGCCATTAGTTTAATAAAATTTTCTTGTTCTAGTTATTTACCTTTCTTTTAAAACAATTTGTGTATCTACACGATTAGATTCGGTAGAACACATATTGTTATTGTCTTTGTTACTGCATACTAGTGTTGACTGTTTGATTAGTTTCAACAGCAACTCTATTTTTAATTCTCTGTTATTGTTCCAGTTATTATTTACTTTTGTTGTTTTTGCTAGTACTTGTTATTTTCTTTCCTGTTGTTGAATTTGATATACGTCTGATTAGATTCAGATTTGTAGCAGTTTCAATAACATTATTTCAACAACATTGAAAACAACCCCCAAAGTTCTGTCTAACACGCCCACGAAACATATAAATAATAAAATTTAACTTTCCTCCCTGTGTTCGACCTGTATGCTACACACCTGTATGCTTGCAGAATTTATTACAAATGTCGCGCTTTTCTAATTCATAGATTAGCGACGATCACCTTACAGTAAAAGGGTTTATAAGCTTTTGTACTGTAGTTCCTCTTTTTGTAGCCTCCATCATCATTCCTTCTAATTTGTAATTCTTGGAATTTATTATCACGGAATGAAAGACAATATTGGGTTTGCTTGGTTATAAATATTTCTAATAAGCTCTATATTCAAGGGTTACAGAATTTAATCAAAAAATTACTTAGTTGTTTGATGTGGGAAAAGTTTCTTGGGAGATTAAATTTACTCGCTGCAGGAAACCTATTAACTTTTTTTTTTTACATTAGTTTACCGAAGTCACTGAACAGTGGGTTTATTGATATCGAGCCTGTGAGATGTAGCTTGAGAACTTCAGGGCTGGAAACGTGGGTTAGGGAGGACATTAATGAATAGTTACAAGTTTACACGGCAGGGAGAGCTATCTAAGGTAAAAGTGGGTGAAAGTAGTTGTTTCTTATAACCCTTTTTTTGTATGTTCGCTGGGAAATATCTTTAGTTTCATCGAAAATAAATAGTTTGAGCGCAATAAAAACCATTCATTACTTAATTCACTACAACACAAAAAATTTGACCACCATTATATAAACTTATACATACAGGATTTTCTTTCCATTTCAATAAATAACAATATATCTTCTTCATATGGGTCATACTTTTGATCAAGTACTTTTTCCCTTTTTCCTTTGTTGTAGTTCCTACTGTTCCAATGGGCTTATGTACTAACTGTGATCTCAAACAAGAGTGGGTCATCATATTTTGATTTTGCAAGTAAGTATTTTGTAAGATATTCTTTTTAAGCAGTAGTTATTTAATTGTTTGTGAATTGTTCCTTGCAAGGAAACGTAATCAGTAACACCGATTTTTAGGTGTTTTCTTCAGATTATATATTGGGATAACTTGTCAAAAATTGAAGAACTAAACCATGATGTGGCTTTAGCGTTGAAGAAATCAGCATTTTTAAGAATGTGCAAACATGTTTGCTTTAAAGAGACCTAGATTATTATCAGAGGAAGCACAATAGGAAGACATTTATTAATAGTAAGAAAAATTACCTTTGCTTTGATTAATACCTTTATTTTCGTCTTCATAAAACCTTTATTTTCGTCTTCATAAAATTTATCTTATCATCATAGCTTTACATATTAGTATCACAATCTAATAATATTGCATGTCGTTAAGCAAATTAACTAACATCTACATTGATTCATGATCAGTTGTTTAGGGATGGATTAATTTTTTTTCTTTGAATATTATAACATAATAATATTTAGTTATCTACATTTCAAGACTTAATGAATTCTCTAAGTTAAGTAATCAATGAGTGAAATTTATTGAAAGCAGAGTAAAGGTTATAATTTAATCGATCCACTTTCGCAGATGGTTAGCTCTTTGAGTTTACCACAATTATTTAATAATTTTTTTGTCATTCAATTTTGAATATGAATATGGCTCACATGTCTATTTTTAATTCAGTTGTGTTTTATGTTTTAAGATGTCATGCTTTTTATGGAGCATATCTAGAATTTCTTTACTCTCCGACTTGTAATGGATATAGCTTTACAGTTATTGAAATAGTAATATGATACAAATCAACCACTTATCCTTTTTTTGGGTCTGTTTACTGCCTTGAATTTGCGATATTTTGCTCTACATATATATTCTAAATTTTCGTGCCACACATGTCAGTTTCGTTGAAGATACACATGTAAAATATTAACAGATCTATATGATTTTTTTTTAACATGTGGTGCTAACCATAATTGGTGTTACATACCTTTTAAAACACGTAGTTAACAACATCATGCATGAGTTTGAAATATGCATATTTATAGGCTTGCTTACCCTAATAGAGAAAAAAAAATGGTGCGCTGGTAAGGTTCATATATATATTGGATTAAATAGTCCTCATGGTTATTACATGTCATTATGCATTGTAAAGGTAAAGCTTTAAATCATTCACTTACAGTAGCATAATACCTACATTATTAGTTCAGTATATTACTTGGCAATTTTATTATGGTGAAATCCATAACTTAAGTGATTTTTTCTTCACTGAGAAAAACACATGACTCTTATAAATTACAACCCAAAATTATTTCACCAAACAACAAAGTTAACTGCTTGAGCTACTAACTCTTTTTTTTTTCTACGTGCCATTATTAATAATTGAGTTGCTTTTTGTTGGTCTTAGCATGTAAATTCTCACCATCCAATGATATGCACTTATTTTTAATGGGCATACAGGACATGGTATTTGTTACCAGGTGATTAGATGCCTTTTCAATTTCCTTCAACCTAAAAATAAGTTGCTTTGCTGAGGTCCAATATGTTAGTGCTATCATATATTTTTCCTTATTATTACTGCATACCCAAGCTTTGAATATTTGTAGCGCTATGACATTTGGAAAAGTCATTGTACTATTGAAATTACTATTTGTCTACTAATTTATGGTACACTGAGATTATATACCCAATTTAGGATAGCTTTGATAAATAACAGTATTTACTAATGTTCCTTTGAATATTATGCTTTAGCATCCATTCGTGATTTGTTCGTTTTAATCTATTTGTTTATTATTTTTACGTTATCATTACCATCATGCATTATAAGATTATAGTTGTCTTGCAGGATCCTTCCTATTGGCACTATATATTGCAACCACATTATCTTATTATCTACCGATGAGTCATCATCTTAAACTTCATGCTTTTGCTTGTGATAGATATGCATTATTTAAGTGCTAAACTTTCTTGGTTTCACTAGAACACATTGTGACTTATAGTGCACAAGTTGAATCTAACTTTTAGTCAACTACATATCTTAATCTCATTATTAATTAGATTTTTTGTATCCTTGGGATCAACACAATAATAAAAACATAAGTCGTTTTCCCACCCAAAAGACTCTTTGATCGTCCCAACATTATTATATAGATGGAAAAGCTTATTATATGGAAAAAATACATAGACAAAACGATGTATCATCAAAATTTTCATTTATCATCTTAATATCATTATCGTCTTGAATGTTGCATGCACCACTTATTAGCTAATAGCCTAATATCCAGCAATTTTTGAGCTTAAAGTGTCCAGAACGATCTTTTGCCATACGAATGTGTCCTTGAGTATAAGTTCTTATTGTACTCTGATATAGGGTGATTTACTTGGGAGAAAAACACAAACACCTCCAATAGAAGTACAAAGTTCTATAAAGAAAGAGAGGTAGAAAAGATGGTTGTATTGAAGTTTCTTATTTGGAAATATATATGTATGTAATCCCTCTGTCCAATTTCTGATTATAATCCATATTTTCCTCTTAAGAGGTAAACTGATTGTTTCGTACAAGGAATGAAATATATATATTTTGGGGTGAGAACCTCTAAAATAAATCATCGAAATACATGCCGATTGGTTCCAAAAGTTTTCTCCAATTATACATGTATCAGGATCTTGAACTTTGCCTATACCAGGTTTGGTTCAAATATAAAATGAAGATTTTCTTATATATTGATATTTTTGATGACTTTTCATAATTTCACTAAATGTTTTGTTTTTATGTGTGTAACACTACAACAAAAGCTTGGTTTTAATACCAAATCTAAAGACTACATGTTATTGGGTCTTAAAGGAAGGCCCATTTAAGGACAAAACTTTGTTGTCTTAACGCACAGGATAAGAGACCTCATATTGGTTATTAATAGGTCTCAAGTATTAATTATGTACCAAAATAATTCTGCCGCCTATCTCCTCTCTGCCGCCAATTCACAATCCACAACCCAGTATTCTCGCATGTCTTACTAGGTCTCTCCAGTATGCAGTTCGTGCGCTCAAAAAAGCGGAGAAAAAGAGAGGGAAAATCTGAACAGAATAATGGCAAGAGGTATTCAGCGGTAATCGATCTGAACGGAAAATCTGAAGAACACGGTTTGCTTTTACATAATCTTGTACGATATCTATCTTATCTATTATTCCGAATTCTCTATTCTCATGGTATTGTAAAACCCTTCTTATCCGATTCGATTTTAGACTGTATTTTATATTTTCGTGGAAATTAGAATTTTTTAGTTGGATTAGATTAACCACCATCTAGATCACCGAATCTGAATTTCGTCTATTTACTGTGATTATGTCACAATATATTGATTTAGCTGGTTGTTAGGAAACTATTAGAAAAAAAATTCCTTTCTCTTATCATATTTGGGAATGCAAATATCGTGTTTGTTTAAATGACCCAATCATGTTTTTATGCCCATCTTGTAATTTTATACCCAGAAAAGTACCATAAGGCCCAGGCCAGGCATGTACTAAAAATATGTTTGTTTAAATGGCTTCTTTATTTATATTTTTTATTATTTTTCTTAGTTTAACACACACACACACACATATTTGAAAGTGGCATATTTCCTCTAATCAACTCTGCTTATATTTTGACTGTAATCACCATGAATTTAGAGTGATAGGTTTGAATTTTCCATCGAACAATTTAATGGTCCTGGACTGTTTCGCCAAAATTATATAATAACTAATGTAACTACAGGTATCCCCGGTACTATATAATTTTGGATACCCTGCATATTTTATGCTACAACGGGTTTTGTAGAAGGCAAGCTAGCTGCATGCTTTTATGTGTAGTAATGAACTACGCAAATTTTCACAATATTATAGTAGTTTTCAGTTTTCAACTTCATCACCACCGATAATGACTGCAAAAGATTTGTTTCCAACCTGAAGAAATATAAATTAAGTGTAGAAGTAAATTTACAGTATATATATGTTCCAGCTTCATATAAAATCTTTGCTTCAATCTGAAATATTGGTGAACTGGAAGTTAAAGCAATGGTCACTCTTGTACTTCATAATATATGCACCGCATATAGAAGGACATCATCCAAGTAAAGAATAACATGTGACTTATGTTCATCTCGGCTATATTAACTGAACTACATAAGCATGATGATAAAATTATTCACTGGCAGTTTTGATTTTTTTTTTTTAAGGTTATTGTTGTTGTTTTTTAGGAAACATTATCTACATATGGAATAAAGCTGTTATGTAGGCTATGAATGCTTTTTTACTAAACATATTACAATGACTTGTACATCATTCACAAATATTTGAATTTCATTAACAGAAAAAACCTGTATAATAATAATTCGCTTGCATATTGCAATGTTGTGCTTGAGATTTTTTCCTCCAATCATTGATGTTTAATCACCTTTCACATATTGCAGCCTCTTGTATTCAATTTTTGTTGCACATCAACTTACCTTCGACAGCCAAATATTATATATTGCAATGGTTATCTTTATGTGGTCGACGTCTAGTTTTATTTTCCTATGTATAGTTTCATCAAAATTTAATGTAGTTCTTAAGATATTTTCCTCCAATCGGCAATCACTATAGGGCCAAAATGTTGCTAACATGTTTATTGCATCACCAATTTAGTGCCTTGAAACAGAATATGTTTCCTACAAAGGTGAGATAATCTTTTTCATAATGTTGATCTGTACGCATTAAGAATTAAAATGCATATTTGATGGCTAAATAAGCATGAATAACAGAGCATGGACGAACAAATCACATTAATGGATAACTCCTGTGTTCTTCCTTTGTTGTAATATGTTGTGCTTACTACCTTCTTTTATGATTAATTATTATAGTAGAAAACTTCTCTATAACCAGCTTTTTGTTAAACTATAGCATATTTGATTAGAGGGTATTTATTTTAAATTATATACTAAAAGATGCTATAGGTATTTGTCTTTTAGTTTTTATTTATATAAGATGATGCATGTAGTTAGTACGCCGAAAACTAATTGCACCATCAAAACCTGAACACTTCACTAGTTATTTTTTATAATGTTGTACAAGGATTTACTATATATTAAACTTCACAAGACACTTAGATTGATAGATGACCTCCAACTCTTATCCGAAAGACTGAAAGCTAAGCCATAATTAACCAAGTTTCTGTGAGAATGACTTTTAGCTTATATGCAGGAAACTCTTAATCATATATTTATTTATATATAAATATAATATAACATATATATATATATACATGCATGCGTACATACATACATATATATATATATATGTGTGTGTGTGTGTGTGTGTGTGTGTACCTATGTATATGTATACACTACAATTTCTATGAAAAAAAAATTTATATCTACATTATACGATTAAACATGAGTTATCACCCTAAGCTTCTTCTTGCTTCTAACTTGTCAACTTCTCACAACACTCATTCTACCGCCTATCCCACTGCAAAAAAAATCTTTCATTTGCTCGCTCTTAATCTTTAATTTTTAAGTTAAAGATGATTCCTATGATTTCTTTCCTGCTAGGCCTATTTTATTTCTTCATTTCTCATAGTGAAAAAATAATAAAAACAGTAAGAAAATATTTAGCAGATTGAAAAGATAATGTTTTACTACTATATAGTTCACCCTTAGTTATTCATTCATCCTTTGATATATCTGCTCAAACAATATATTTCCAATGGTTCTGTAAACACATAACCAGGGACGTAACTAATAATAGCGTCGGGCGGGCATCTGCCGTACCCAAGAAAACAAAGACAACAGGCACGAAAAAACTGAGAAATAATGCACATAAACTCAATAGGTAAATTCTAAAAGTTACTTCTTCTATCTTTCACTGGCCTCTAAATAAAAATAATAATGTTCACAAGAATTTTTGCTTGCGTTTCTTCCATTTTCGCACCTTACGCTTTGCAGTTCTTCCACAATTTATTTGCTGATTGAACAACCAAAATCCTGAATTTCTCATCACTTGGTATGAGATATTGTAATTGATATTTTAATGCAATTTTTCTGCTAAGGATGGAAAAAATCCAACAGTTGAATTGAAAATCCTAACATGCGATTCTTGTAGTTCAACATGAATATGTCATTGAGTGAGTTTTCTAAAGTTAATTATATCTTACATATATGTAGTATTTTATTAATTGACTGGTGTCATAAATAATAAGCTCACTTTGATTTACATGTTTCATGCTTTGCATCATTCAAGTTGCAGCTTTGAAAACTCTATTGACAAATTGGATGCAAGTTTTTATACATTCTTCTCTTTAGGTTTTGATACTAGTTAGATACAAATTTAAAAAAATTTGCATGTGGGAACTATTGATCTTTTGATATAGTATAAATGTTTCTATTGATCTTCGTTTTAATTATCTTTCTTCCATCCGACATTCATCAGTTATATAATCTGTCCACTCCAAACAAAATTTCTGGTACATCTTTGCACATAACTATAAACAAACAACATGAATAGACCTAATTTTTTTCTTGTCAAACGTGGTTAAACAAAAGATTCATATAAATTTTAGTTTCAAGAAGTACAGTTTAACAACAATTGTTTGTTCGAATGTCAAATTTAAATATTTGCACAACCGACCTTAAACTGATGCTAATAATTCAAAATTAACAAAAGATCACTATGCATGGACAAAAGACTTTGCAATGGCTATGCACATACCTTAGTTAATACCAAAATTCAAATAAATTATCTGAACTACTTCATTGTCCTTGTTGAATGCTACTTTGAGATTGTGTAATAATAATATTCAGAACAACCACTTTACGTTACTTACTTAGAACTTTTCTATAAATTCCGGATGGCTATGGAAATACAAATGCTAATAGTATGTTTGAATTTATTTTTAGAGATCAATTCTAATGGCTCGGCAGCATACAATTCAAATGTGTGCAAATGTAATTACATATATTTATAAGATATATGGCATATATATTTTAAGGTGTGGGAAGCCAATGTAGATAAAAAATTTCACACTAGAATTGCATAAATGGTCATGGATAAAAAACTTTTATGTAGTATAAATCTGTTCATTTTTAAACTTTTATGGTGATAATAAAGTAACCGAAATTTGTCTTGTTCGTAGGATTGATACCAAAATGAATGATCGATCATGGATGTATTGTAGACTTAAAGATGGATATATAAATCTAGAATTTGTTGATGGTGTCAACAATTTTGTTGAATTTGCATTTCTACAAGTGGAACATGGAGGAACCATTAGATGCCCATGCTCCATGTGCAAAAACGAAAAATTTCAACTAAAGGAAGAAGTCTCTAAACATTTACTACGAAAAGGTTTTGTTCCACTTTATTCTACCTGGATTTTTCATGGAGAGGCAGAACTTGATGAGTCAACAATGTCTGAACCACAAGCTAGTGATTTCAATGATGAAAACCCATATAGGGACATGGTTTTAGATGCAATGGGTGTTGATCATAATATGGATGAGCAACCACCCAATGTCGAAGCTCAAAAGTTCTTAGATATACTTAAAGCAGCTGATGAACCTTTATGGGATGGATGCAGAAAAGAGACCAAATTATCAGCATGCGCGAAGATGATGGCCCTTAAATCTCGAAGAGGTCTGACTGAGGCAAGTTTTAAAGATATGAGTAAGCTGATTAGCAATATGTTACCCGATGGACATAAGCTAGTTCAAAATTTTTATGAAGCTAAAAAATTATTGAAACCTCTTGGGCTTGGTTATGAAAAAATTGATGTTTGTCCTAATTTATGTATGTTGTATTACAAAGAAAACAGTTCCAAGGTTTTTTGTGAAATTTGTAAAAGTCCTCGCTACAAAACTAGAGATGCTCAAAATAATTCCAAAAATATTTCTGAGAGACAAGTTCGCTACTTCCCAATCATTCCAAGATTGAAAAGGTTATTCATGTCACCAAATCATGCTAAAGACATGACATGGCACTATTATAATCGATCCAATGATGGTACAATGGCTCATCCAACCGACGGTGAGGCATGGAAGGAGTTTGATCGTCGACATCCAGAATTTGCATCTTCTGAGCGAAATGTTCGATTAGGCTTATGCACTGATGGTTTTAGCCCGTTTGGAGTTTCTGCAAAAGTTTATTCTTGTTGGCCAGTGATTTTGACAGTTTATAATTTACCACCTTGGAAGTGCATGAAACAACCATTTTTGTTTTTAAACACAATTATTCCAGGACCTAAAAATCCTGGAAAAAATTTAGATGTATTCTTACGACCTTTAATTGACGAGCTACTAGAGTTGTGGAACGGTGTTTTAGCTTATGATGTGCATAAAAAAGAAAACTTTGTTCTAAGAGCAGCTTTGATGTGGACTATTAGTGATTTTCCTGCATATGGTATGTTATCTGGATGGAGTACTCATGGAAGATTGGCGTGTCCTTATTGTATGGAGAAAACAAAGTCTTTCACTCTTGAACATGGTGGAAAAGCATGTTTTTTTGATTGTCATCGACAATTCTTGCCATTGGACCATCCATTTAGAAGGCAAAAGGATAAGTTTAAAAGGAATAATATTGAAGCAGGTATACTACTACATCGACGTTCTGGTGTTGAGATGGAAGATATAGTGTCAAGCTTGCCTGACGTTGTATTTGGATTTAAATCAGGAAATCATAAAATACCAGGATTTGGTGAATCACACAATTGGGTACGCAGAAGTATATTTTGGGATCTTCCTTATTGGAATTCAAATTTGATTCGTCATAATTTAGATGTGATGCATGTTGAAAAGAATTTTTTTGACAACGTATTCCATACATTAATGGACACCGATAAAACAAAAGATAATTTAAAAGCTAGACTTGATCTTGAAAAAATTTGCAGTAAGCAACGATGGATGAGTTTAATTCAGCGTTCAAATGGTAATTATTACAAGCCAAAAGCTCCTTATTGTCTTTTGAAAAAAGATCAAAAAGTTGTTTGCAAATGGGTAAAAAGTATACGCTTTCCCGATGGATATGCCTCAAACATTCAAAGATGTGTTAACGAGTCTGAAACTAAAATCAGTGGGTTTAAAAGCCATGATTGTCATGTATTTATGCAAAGGCTTCTTCCGATCGCATTTCGCCCCTTTTTACCAAAAAATATTTGGGAAACATTAGTAGAACTTAGCAATTTCTTTCGTGATCTTTGTGCAAAAAATCTAATTGTTGAAAATGTGAGTTGCCTAGAGAAAAACGTTGTCGAAATAATTTGTAAACTTGAGAAAATATTTCCTCCTTCTTTTTTTGATCCTATGGAGCATTTGTCCATTCATCTTCCTTATGAAGCTAAAGTTGGAGGTCCTGTTCAATATCGATGGATGTACCCTTTTGAAAGGTATATTCAATATTTCTTTTTAATATTGTCATTTAGTTTCCAACCTTTCTATACAATGTAGGTATTTATTTTATTTAAAAAAGAAAGTGGGTAACAAGGCACATGTTGAAGGTTCCATCGCCGAAGCATATCTTATTGATGAAATTGCAAATTTTACATCATGTTATTTTGGTCCTAATGTTGAAACAATATGGAATCAAGTACCAAGGAATGATGATGGTGGAGAAGTTAAGTCAGCTGAACGATTATCAATCTTTTGTCATGCGGGTAGGGTATTATCAAATGCGTTCATTAAGAGGATGCTCACCGCAGAGGAACACCAAGCTATACATAAATATGTGATTTTCAACTGTCCTGAATTGAAGGATTTAATGATGTAAGTAACATCAATTTTTATTATAATTAAATATACATATGCATAACATTGTTAATAATTTTATTACTGTGTAGCAAATGCAAGGATGATTTGCGAGGACAACATCCATATGAGAATGAGAATTCCATCGATATGCATTTGGAGACAATATTTCCTGATTGGTTAAAATCAAATGTACTTTTTCGGATTTGAGATCAAACTAATCTTTTTATATAATTTCTGAAATAATAGTGGGTAATATTAACATGGTAATTTAATTTTGTTTGATAGGTTCCATTTCATCTCGACGGTATTGAGCATCAGTTATATTTACTAGCACAGGGACCAAATTTTGTAGTAGAGTGTTACAATGGATTTTTTGTTAATGGTTTTAAATTTCATACAATGCAGTATGGAAAGAACAAAAAAACAATGAATAGTGGTGTATGTGTAAAAGGAAGCTGTTATGATGATTTAGAAAGTGATTATTACGGGATGATCAAGGAAGTTATTAAGTTGACATATCTTGGTGACAAAAATGAAATATTTTTATTCAATTGTGACTGGTTTGACACTTTAACCAGAGAAGGAATAAGAGTGCACCATACAAATGGTTTGATTGAACTAAGAAAAAATTCTAGACTTCGCACAAATGATGTGTTTGTGTTTGCTCAACAGTGCCAGCAAGCTTATTTCACATGTCAGCCTAATGCTTCAGATGAATGGTTAGCCGTTATTAAAACTGCTGCTAGAAGTCGTTTTGCACTTGATATACTCAATTTAGAAGAAGATGCAGATGTGGCTCAAGCAGATGAGATACATACACCCTCTGATATTCAACTTGATGATAGTCTTGATCAACCGGTAACATTTGAACATTATGATCTTGTTGATAACGAAGAACTTGAGTTTGCAATGGAAAACATTGATGAAATGGAAGATGAATCGGAAGAGGACATAGAAGTTGATGACGAAGATGATGAATTTGGGGAGAGTGATGATGATTTGGTAGAGATAGAGGGTGAACTTGCCGTTGAAGAGGAATATTCTCAATATTAGTTTAAGAATAACATTTGATGATGTCATGAATGTTATTTTGTAAAATAATTGAATTCATTAAAAGCTTTATAAACATTTGCTATTTTGTTTAATGCAATAATAATTGATGTTGTTAGTCCTTAATTTAATGCAATGTTTGACTTCACACGTGTATTTTCTAACCCTAACCATATGATGTATGTAATCTTTTTCATTATTCATGTATACAATATTTATGTTTACCACAAAATGCACTTTATGAACAATGACTTTGTTATTAAAATATTATGTGGCTGAGCATTGTTTATTCATGTATAATTGCACTTATTTGATTGCTTCTTCATTTCAGATTTTCAAAGAGAATTTCAAGCTCGTTTGAAGAACAAGGAAATACCATAGTACGTTATAAAGTGGCTTAGTTTCCAAATTAACTCCAGGTAAAGATCTTTATAATATATCAACTTCAGGTAAAGATCTTTATAATATATCCACCCTTAGTTTTATTGTTTTATCTTGTCATTTTTTGGGTTCCAGTCTTTGTTTAATGCTCTGATTGTGGTTTGTTAGGTTTTTTATTACGTTTGAGACCCCTTTTGTTGCAACTGAATTTTTCTGACCTTGGGCCTCCAAACAGACCACATGCATACAAAATTTTGGCTATGAACTATCTTGTATAGATACTACCCACTGACCCTTCTGGCAAAACATGTTTTAAATAATATTATCTGAAATATTATTTCCAGTGTCCACCAAACAGAGCATATGCGTATGAAATTTTGGCTATGAACTATTTTATGATATATTCCATTTTAACACGTGATCATTTGTTTGTTCATATATAATTTCTAGAACGTATAAATTAGTTTGGATGTAGGTCAAGTTCATTCATCCATAAGAATCCTATATTCCTATTACCAAGTTACCAACACATGGACGCACTTACTTAATGGTTATATACCGTATATAATTACCCTTATTCCTCTTAACTATAAACACATATATTTTTGCCATGTAAATTCCCTAAAATCTCCTAAACTTTCCCATGAATTAACTGGTATCTATAAAATGATTGCCAAATGAACACGCATACTCTTTTGCCCTGTTTATGTAATTAATGTGTCAAAATATTTACAACATGTAAGACCATGTACAAGCTTCATTTTGATAATGATCTACTTTTAATATTTTATCGAAATAGATGGTTCAGCAACTTTGGTGCTTTGTTTTGTAGCACACTGTACGAATCAAATGGATTTATATAGCAAATTTTATAAACACCAACTCTACAAGGTAAACCCATAATGGGAAAGCAATGACTTATCGTCAATCGATATTAGTCAAGTTTAAACTTCAAATGGTGGGTGTAAATTAAACTGAAGTAAACAGATATAAATTAATAAGGACATGATCAACAATTTTCAAGAAATTAGTTAAACAGTAGGAGCATACACTGCGAAAGCAAGTAATATAGCTAGTGAGTCAACACCGGATTACCAAATTTTATAAACCTAAGTAAAAAATTATTTAAATATAATGAGGGCAAATAATCGATGTTAGTTAGTTAAGTTTATTTACTTGTTGCCCTTGTTTATTTTATAGCGAGCACTTTTGATCTTTGGCTATTATTATTTTTTTGCCTACATGAGTAAATGGGTTGAGAATATTTATACATGCATCGCTTAATTGATGAAACTTAGCAAAGATTGAATATTTGACATAAGTTGGTATTTCTTTATTTTATTACAAACTAGCATATGTTAAAATTTTATTTTATGCAGTAAACATAATGACAGGCTTAGCATTTCGAGGTCTTATTAGAAAAATGACAAGCACACATTCTAGCCTGCCGCAACAGGAAAATGACATATTGAGACAGTTTAATCATAACACAAGCACAAATGCAATGACCGACATGATGGGGGAGAGAGTCGAAGATGGAGGCGAAAGAGGGGAGGATGAGCTTGAAGAAGCACAAGAAGAGATGAGACGTGGTCCACAAGAAATGGAAGAGACTAGTGTGGAAGAAGGAGAGGAAGAAGCAACAGAAGTGGGTAGGAGATGCATTCCAGTTTGTGGATATGATACTCCAATCGATCCTGTTACCCAAAAAAGACCGTTGGAGTGGAGAGGAAACCAGTAAAGATTTAATCATACTTTTTTTTAATATATAATTGACTTTATGAATATCCTGACAATTATTGCAATATGCTTTTTAGCTTTAGAAACAAATCCGCCTCCCGTCTTATTGGGAGAATTTGGAACTTGCGGTTTACGGAACCATGGTATACGTTCTCTAAAGTGCCTCATGAGAAAAGAATAATACTATTTAACGAGTTTAAGGTATGGTTATTTTATTTTGGTTGGTAAATTTATTTTAATGCAATATATTTAAATGACATTTCTATGCACAGCGAGCATACACATATGATGTTGTGTATGAGCAAAGGGTATTTGAGATTTGGACAAAAACAGCTTCCTCGATTCTAAAAAAGAAACTATACCGCGCACGACAGCAAGCAAAAATGTTACGGCAAACTAATAGGATGATTAATTGTCGTAACACACCTCCTAATTGGATACAAAAAAATGTTTGGAATCAAATGATTGATATGGAATGGCATAAAAGTACATATGATGCTAAAGGAACCAAGATGAGAAATAATCGTTTGACATCAAAAGAAGGGACCCACACACGACATTCTGCTGGTTCGGTGTCTATTGCTTCACATGATGCACAAGTGGTAAGCTATAATTGTCTTTCATACTCATGGTTCATAAGGATAATATCAAATTGTATTTTGAATAATTGGATCTTAGATTTTTTTTCTTTTTCTTTTGTTTTTACAAATGCAAAAGTTATAGAAAATTTGCTTTATTTTGAACTTAGCTTTCTTGCGGAATAGCATAATATAACCAAATAAGAACTGAACCTTAACACACACACACACACACACACACACATATATATATATATATATTTATCTATATGTGCGTGCAGTGGTGCAGCCTGACAAAAACATTGGTGAGGTCACTTAATATGTGCATGATCGTTTTTCCTCACGTAATGGAACAGTCTTCTAAAATAAATATGCATATTTTATTTTGTGTTAAAAAAAAGAACAAGTAGCAAATGAGGGAGGGAAGAAAAACTACTTTTGAAAAGGAAACGCTATAAACAATAAGGGCTGAAAATGGAAAAACATTGTAGTAGTTTGGTCTGACATGCAAAAAACACTGATTAATGCACATAATCTATTTTGTATTCTTCTCAAATTTCCTTTTAGTTTTGCATCTGAAAATTGAACAATACCTGAAAAGCATTTTTGCTTCAAATTTTTTGTCCAACATCCTGATGAGGTCCCTTGACCTCCTCGAATGTATCTTGGCTCCGCCTCTGTGTGCGTACGTAACAACTTGTTATAATTACTGCTGCCTAGTTGTAATGGATTGATTTTGATGTTCATCTTTGAAGGAACATGAAACTGGCCAACCGGTATCCTTCGCTGACAGTTTTCGTTATTGGCATACGAAAAGGGAGAAAGGAAAAGACAAAACAAAGGCCTTATCATCACCAAGTGGCACATTTGTTGACAACAAATCGAAAAAAGTTTATGTAAGTTTTTTTCTTCAACCTGAATGGTATCAAGCTGCTGATTTCTATGCCTGTGCAAGTATAGGTGAGGAATATAATACCCACCTCCTTGCATGCAGTTGATCTCTATGTTTTGCCTTAAGGCACAACAAGAATCACCTGCTTGCACAAACAAATGAGTAATATAAGTCATCTGTTTGCGCAGATGAGTAAAATTACTCACTTGCTTGCACAAACAGGTGGGTATATTTCTCACCTGTGCAAGAGGTGAATAATATTACTCACCTACTTGCACATGCAGGTGAGTAAGATCATCTTTTCGGATTTTTTAACTTGCAAAATACGTCAGTAAATGTCTAATACTCCAAATTAAAATCATGCAAGATTAATTATTCATTTTACCCATATGCCATACCTGAGATTCTGCAATGTCATTTGGACCAGGATGCATTTTCTTCTTCTATTTTATCTTTTATATTTATATTTCCATGAGAATATCGATAATGGAGGGAAATATATAGTATCATCCAAAGAAAAAAAGTTAGATAAGATGACTGGTCACCTTTGTAATTTTCATGTGAAAGGAAGAGAACCGTCTTGTTTTTTAGTTAGAGCCTTTTCTGCTACTACATTAATTGTGCTAAATACAACTTGCATTGTACATATCCGTGGGTATCATGATAAACGGAAAGCTAATAAGATACATTACTATATTATATCATTTTTAAATATGGACGTTAATTTTCCACTTGATGAAGGAACCAATGAGATAACGTACATAACTCGCAAGAAACAATAGCTGTGATTGATTTGGAGACCGATCAGATATAATTAATTGGTTTAAGAAACTGCTCATTTATTTTTATTTTTTTACATACATATATGCTTCCAAAGTTTATACAAGAAACACAATGATATATCTGAGCTGGCAACAGCTATAAAAAACAAATGAAATAGTGAAATACATATGCGAATTCTGTAATGAATAACCTTTATCTTAATTGTAATAACAATGTCTATTTCCAAGCAAGCGACGTCCTCGGATGTTTGCACCTCTTACTTTGATCGTCAAAGTGAGCCAAAGCCTTGTTCTGCCTTTCGATCTCAGATCTCATATCAACAGCCATGTTCTTCAACTCTCCTAATAGCTTGCTAAGGTCTGTCAAAGCACCGTCTTGCTTCTTCTCCATCTGAACTTTTTCTATAGCCGAAGAAGGTTCATAATTAACTTTCCGTGGATTTGAACTTTTCTTATCAGGAGTTGAGTACAGCTCCATTCTCATTTTTTGCTTTGTGTTACCACTTCCTGTATAGAACTTGTCTGTGCATGCATGAACATAGTCAAAACAATGATTTTTTAACTTATGAATGCGATTTGAGATTTTTAAAATGGGATTTAAATCACAGATCAAAGAAGTTCAGACTTAAAATCAAACCTCAAAAGTTATACCCCTATACTTATATGCTGCGAATTTTGCTCCATACGGATTTCTAGATAACAAATGTATGTAAAAGCATAAATTATTCTCTATATAATATTCATATGAAATTGATTTCACTGCATGAGGATTTCCATCCAAACTTACATTTTCATTCTTTCTACATCTCAGATAATTCTTAACTTAGCATTGATTGAAAGAGTTTTCTTAATGACAATTATAATTGAAGAACTATCGCCAATAAAATTTAATTTAAAACAGCTTTATAAATACCAGGAGTCAAAACAGGCCCTTTGATTTCTCTAGTCTTTTTAGGTCTCCAAGTCTTTGAAAACAGACTACTTAGGCTTCCAAAAAGTTTCTCTCCCTTCAAAAGTACCAAAATAATCAAACTACATAAATGTATACAATTGAAACTTATCAAAAGAAGACAACTGAAATTCATACTCTACTGAGATCATGCTCGATATCAGCAATAGTCATATGTGTACGTGTAATCTGCTCCCATGATGATGCAAGTTAACAAGAGTTTTTTATGCATCTTCCCTCATTTCTTCTGCAATTTTCAAACATTCGTTCACTGTCTTTGTAGTTTCTTCTGATTTGTGCTCAACATAGCCTTCTAGTTCTTGCACAGATTGGTGTTCTATTCCACCATTGTTGCTGAAGTCATTCCTATAATTCTTCCTTGTTTGATAAGAAGAGGATGAAAAATGATTCTCGATCTCACTGGCTTGCAGTAGTTTAGTGCTTCCTTTGTTTAGAATAGGAGCAGAAGTATCTCTTTCCGGTTTGAAGTTGGTCTCGAAATCTGAAACTGAATCGAATGGGATGAAGGTTGAAAATTTCTTTTGAACTTCAAATTGTAAGGTAGGCGCCATTTAGTACCTGAGAAGCACAAATGGAGCCTACACTTGAATATTTCCAAAGAGAAGAAGAGTTCTTCTCTTACTAAAAAGGAGACTTTGTTTATAAAACGCAAAGTTGAATCCTTGGAAAATTTTAGGATCAGTTGAATGAAATAGTGAAATACAGCACGTGAGAATTCTGTTGTGGTTAATTAACATAAGTAGAAGGTTTACTAATAATAGCAATGCACTGTTTACTGTCTTACCATCTCCTTTAGTGTAAAAATATGCATACTCATGCTTTTCACTTGATTATCTTTAAACCAACTGTCAGTTAAACAAACTAGTATACTAAACACATTGTAAAAATATGCATACTCATGCTTTTCACACTAAAAATATGCATACCTGAGAAGCACAATAGGCAATTTGGAATTGGAATTATTAGTGAAAACTGGTACACTAAAAATATGCATATTTTAGGATCACTTGATTCCAATCTTTAAACCAACTGTCATTTGGAATTGGAATTGCCTATTGTGTTTAGTGTAAAAATATGCACACTCATGCTTCTCGCTTGATTGTTTACAGTTTTCTAGCTGCCCTTTTTTTCCCCAATCTTGTGATTATAAACTAACTATTATACGTACCATTTTTTGACCTGTTATACATACCATCTTTTTGAACTATTATCCGCGGGTATATATACCTCCCCCACCTCAATACTGTGTTTTTAGTTGTTCTACTTTTTGAAAGTCCAATCAGACCTCATGATCTTTTTTGCTGTTTTCAGGAAGCATACATGAACAAAAAGGCTGAGTTAAACGAAGATGTAGCCGAATGGAATCCACGACTATGGATGGAAGCTTCTGGGGGACTAACACGAGGCAGAGTATATGGAGCGCCGTACGTAGATGCAAGCGGTCTGTTAAACAAAGGCTCTAAATCTTCTATTTTGGCTGATAATACCGCTAACTACGCCACACCATCGGATTCATCCACAAGCATGTTGACACCGGAGATCAAAAAATTAATTGAAAAGGAAGTACAATTGGCATTGAGCAACAAGTATGGGTCTGCTGCACCACCACAGCCACCACAGCCACAACCACAACCATCTCAAGAAACACTTCAAGAGCGTTCATTTCTTCAACATGCTAATCAAGTTTCGCAACAATCCATACCATTTCCGCAATCTTCTTTTCAGTTTCTGCAAGCATCAATTCCATATAACCAAACATTAGGAAGCTTTCAGTCTATGCCTATGTCGTTTCAATCAACTTTTGGAAACTTTGCGCAACCTGGATCATTCACACAGCTACTCGGACCTATCACCAATGAGTATAACTTCCAACCTGGGCAGCATCAAGCAGCAGCCAATCATGGTACTTTTCAGCGTTCTCTCAATGATGACAACGTGGAGTGAAACTGTATTTCTCTTCCTTTATCAACATATTTAGTGTTTGTTTTTGTTTTGGCTTTGATTTGGATACTAGGACATCTTTATTTGTAGTTTGGCTTGTGGTTTATGTAGTGGATCTGCTAATTTAAAGGTTACCTTGCTTTTTTTTTAGTGTACTTGTTCTTTTATACTTTTCTGGTATTTTTGCGTATGGTATAGCTTCCTTTAGTGTTATATATTTGCGTTGTTGAGTTTTGGCCATGGGAAGCAGTGGAGTTGGTATATATTTGCACTGTTGAGGTTGAACTTGGGGTTAATTTATTGCACTGTTGCGGTTGTTCTTTTATAAGTGCATGTATATGAATTATTCTAATGTATGGTAGGATATTGCTGCATGATATGTTGTAGCAGGCTTTATGTTCACTTCAGGTTGTTTTATACCGTGCTGAATAGGGAGGTACATATTAAAATAGTGATTTGTCACCTCTTTGTCTCTGCGTGTTGGTCCTTACTGTGTTCAATGGGACGCCATGTGTATTAAACTTAGGGACATATTTAAGATAGACTTAGTGGTCTTAAGGTTTATTGAGACATATTTTGCTTGTCTTTAAAAAATTAGGGACTTAATTTTAAGGACAACATTATTTATCTTAAAGGGGTCTTAAAGAAAAATTAGAGACATAATAAGTTAAGTTAGGACCAATATAGCTTGTCTTAAATCATTGAAATTTTTGTAGTGTAAGCAGTTGTAAACTTTTGATGATGAGTTTTCAGAAAATTGGAACCATGGCATATTCTTATTAAGTCATTCAGAATTTCCACAAAATGGTACTGCCAACGAAGGCATTTTCGTGTAAAGCAAGCTCTGCTGGTCCTAGGAGTAATACAAGTTTTCAAGCGACCAAGGCAACATGTTTGTGAGCTATTGCTAAAGTAGAAAAAGCCAAGGTTTGTGCACATTTTCTAAACCTGCATCTCTGTAATTTATTAATTGATCCAGTTTTGCAACATGATATTCTAACCATGTACGTTCACTGTGTATTGTTTAATAGTTTAATTTCGTCTCATGGTACTACAGTTGTTTGCTTTACTTCTGGGTGATTCTAATACAAGAAAAAAAAATACACATATTTTTAACCACATCCAATTTCTAACCCGACCTGCTAGAATAACAACATTGTGTCACGTAACCAATTTATTTTGTATCATGATCGGTGCGTTAATGCCTTCAATATGGCAATTCACATGGAATTTTATGTTTCTTTAGATGGTTTCAGAATTTTCATTGGTTATGGAGAATTGTATATAAACCCGAAAATTTCTATGTGAATTTTGAAACTTCTATGTGAATTTCTATGGTTCTTTAATTTAGATGCCTTCAATATGTAATACATATAACAATATGCCTTAGCATCAAAAGTTCCAAAATTTTCTATGTTTCTTTTCAAAAGTTCCAAAATTTTCATTCGTTATACAAAATTTCCAATAAACATGAAAATTCTGAAAATTTCCAGTGATTTTAGAATTTTTCATTGGTTATAGTCAATTTTCAAAATTCCAGTGTTTATTGATTTAGTATTAAAATCAAAAGACAAATTTATGTCGATTTTTCAGAAGTTTTGGTCTTCATTTGGGAAAGAGAATGACTATTGGGGCTGAAATGGAAATTGTCTTACTTACCAGGAGCAAATGGCGCAATGTTTATGAAATTAGAGAAAGTTGAAACTCCAGTGGGTCGTATTGTTATATGTGTTGCCTGATTAATGGATCATAATATTATAGACAATTTGATGTTATTTAATATGGTATGATTTGGTATTATTCTACTTATGATAATTTTTAAGTTTTATTCTCAATTTGCATGTTGTAGAAGCGAAAGTGATCTTTTAGCTAATGGGGTAGCAGAAACTTTTGTTTTGGATTTGTTATGCGGTATCATTTTGGTTCTGCTCATTAACTCGACATTTTTTGTTGCATTTACAGTGCATTATTTATGTCTTGGTTATAATGGTACAAATTATGATTACAGATAATGCTTCTCTAACGTTGTGGAAGGTTCAGAATCGAAGGTCTGGGCATGTTTGAAGAAACTATCAAAATATTTGAGTAAATAGTGCGAACTTTATTATTTGCATGTGACCAGATCATTAAACTAATTCGTATCTGTTTTTAATTTTTTGAGTTTAATTGGTCACATGATTATTCAAGTTAATTTATTCTGTTAATGGTTGTATATCGACTACTACGTAGATTCAATGATTTTGATTTTTAATTTAGCTAATTATGTTCGATGATTGCAGATTTAGTGTTGTGAGTGTAGGCTGAATGCTAATGTTGACTTTTTCTTTATTTTTTGATTTTTTATCAAGGACGCATGTATTCTTTTTTTCTTTTTCTTTTTTGTCACAGACATGTAAGTTGCATATACATGAAAAGAGTATTTAGTTTTATTAGTAGATGAAAAATGCTAATTGTTTCAAAAGTTATGAAAACGGAGTGTTACTATATGTTTTGGCATAAATCTTAGTATGAATTTTGATTTTTTAGAAGTGCAGCCGTTGTTTTCACCACCAAGAACAAATTGTAATTTATAATATATTTACTGTAAAATATCAAGTTATTATGGTAATCAATACCTCGCCAGTGTCAGCAGTAGTATTTATCTATTTTTATTGTAATTGCTAGCACCTTTTATCAACCATGTGAAGTGTGTGATGAAAATATTTTGCACTATTGTTGTTATTGAATTATCTTGAAATCTGAAAATTTATTCCTTTATTTGTATCCGATTGGTTTCTTAATGTAGTGCACTTAATTTGAACTTTTGTCCATTTAAGTTTTTAATAATGCTATAGATAGGTGATTGAAATTTAAACAATTGTCAACAGTAGTATTTTTTTTAATACACTTATGTACTTTGTTCGTTGTATAAAAACGATAACCAATTTTTGCTAATTTTCTTCAACAATGGAATTTTTGATTTTTACAGAAGCAATAACCCATTTCCCCCTTTTTTAGACAAAAAACAGACTTACACAACAAAAATTCGATCACACCCGTGTGCGAAGCACGGGTTCGCACTTGTTTTAATATAATATATAGCTCTTAAAAATAGCCATTTTGCAAATGGCATCCATTTTTGATGAAACCACTTTTTTTGGATCCATAATGTCAAATTATTGTTAGGTTTCAAATTTCATGATTTTTGGATTTAATATGTGGCGTAGTAAATTTAAACGCGTTCGATCAATCCAGTTTGAATTTAATCGACTAGAAAATGACAATTTTTCAAACGGCCTCCAAATTTGACTAAATTAGTTCTGTTAGGACCGTATCGTTAGAATAGAGCTAGATTAATTTTTCGGGAATTTTTGGAGTCAATATGTGGCCCCGGTAAATTAAAATGTATGTTGAAGTCAATTTTGAATGTTACATTGATTTATATTTTAATTTAAAGGAAAACTGATCGAAATGATTGAATCAGCTTATGAGACATATCCCATTATGTCTGGAGTGGGGGTATCTTGCAAGGGATGACAGTGATTGGGCTCGATTTGGAGTTCGAATTAAAAAGCAACTTTTTGGAAAATTATATTAAATTAAATAATATATATATATATATATTTCCTAAACCTAACCCATCGTCACAATTCAAAACCCGCCCCTTTTTCTATGAAACCCTTCGCCCCTCTTCAGATCCGTCGCCGCCCACGTCGCACCCTGTAACAAACCATATTTTTCAACGATTAAAATATGAAGTTTATTTGGATTTAGTATTTTAGAAATTTACATTTGTTTATAATATTGAATCCAATCTATTTAAATCGTGTTTTGAATGAATTCTATATATGTAAATTCATATTTTATTATTTAAATTTCAATAGTTTGTCAAAATTAAACGTTAGTAACATTTTAAACTAATTGAATATATTGATGTGTAATATAAAGCGTAATTTTTAATTTAAACTTGAGTTTAATTTATAACGTATTTTAGATTTGAATTTGGTTTAAACTGGTTTGTAAAGTAAATTTAAAGTTTTATATCCGATTGAAATATTTTGTTAATATAAACATTAGTGAATTCATATTTTTCATTTTAATCTGGGGAATTAAAATTGAATTTAAATAAATTTATTTTGATTTGAATTTGGATCGTATTTGAATTTTTAATATGTTATTTGAAATACATTTTTTTATTATACCTAGTATTATATAGGGTATACCCTTTTAAAATAATCATATATTCGGGTTGGTGTCACTTGTTGTACGTATTGATATAACTTCTACACTTGTCTTAGCCAAAAAAGTAGGTTTACAACACGTGTTAAAAGCATCAGAAATATTACACCGCGTGTCCTGCTTCCTATTTCTCACCATACCATGGTTTACCCCATTCCCTTTCTCTATGTATTCATCCATATATTGCTTTCTCCCCCAAAATTAAAATCGGTTCATCCTTTTTCCTAATCCACCGTAATGGCCTCCGATTGGATTTTTTTTCCATTCCCAAATTACGATTTCGTGGCCACCGTGAATCGATCAGCCTCCTCTTGTTACCATCAACTCCATCTCCCGCAACCAAGCCAAGCCCATCGCACCGCTCCTCAGTGTTGAGCCCTCATCCCCCTTGTAAGTTGAGTTTGTTGCCTTTAGCTACCTGCGCTGCCATTTCAGGTCGCTGCATCACATCCTCCACCATCGCAGACGCTCACCGCCACCGATGTTTCACATGTAGCCGCCTCCGCCATCATGACCAACGTGAAGCAGTCAGCGTCGGAAGCACCAACGTAACTGCAACAGCCTACTGCAGCCAAACCGCTGCTGAGCCTGCTTCTACATCTTGATTAGAGGTAAGTTTTCTTACATATTAAACCTATTTCAAGCTAATTAACTTCTAGTGTCGGCTTGATGAGTGGTTGACTGTGTTAGTAACCCTGTTGCGGTGCTGCCTACTTGGTTTGTCTAACCGCTTTTGCCTAACTTCACAACCCAGTTTGCATGTTTACATTGTTTAAGTAACCCGCTATTTTTTTCTTGAGCAAAAGATGCTCGACTATTTCGTTGAATTAGTCTTGGTCATCCATGCTTAGAACCAGAAATCCCATTTGTTTAGAAACTTGCCAATGTGGTCCTGTATCTTGATGAAATGTTTGCTACAAGTCAAACATGCTCTTCCATTTGATGATTGTGGATAATGCAAGTTTAAGGTACATCTAAAACTAGAAACACTTTCATACATAAAATTTGAGTATCAAAGTGTAAAGAATGAGTATATATTCTATTTTTGGTTATGTTCAATATAAATGTTCAATATAAAGTGTAAAGAACCGCTGTGTTAAGTGTTAGTTCACGCATGTAACATATAAGCACCCCATACTTGTGCCCTGTTGTCTCGTTTGAAGCATGAGAATATCTACGTTTTAAATGCATATGGCATTGAGAAGTAAATAAATAAATACATGGGTCCATTTGAATTTATGTGCCACCTACATGGTATTGACTTACTGCTACTAAACATATGCAGTTCAAACTGTTGTGTCACTTGGGGCTTAATGTCTTTGTTGTTGTACGTTGCACTCATATAGGTACATTTGTCTTTGAAAGGGGCCATATATGTTTTAATTGTATTTTGTTGACCTTTTTTCCTCTTTCTTTTCCTGATCCAAATCCTTGGGCATTCATCAAATCTTTAAAAATGGAATGTCTTGTAGGATGATCATACAATGCTGTCCCACTTTGGCCTTAATATTGATAATTCAAGTGTAAACTTTACCACATGTCACTGAAATGTTATTATAGGTTTTATTTTTGTTCTTGCACGTCTGGTTCTACCCATTTGCGAAGTATGAAGTATATGCATGCTTATTTCCAGTTAAATCCCTACTGTCACTTTGCACGTGATGGCCACCTTGTTAAGTTTGCATGGCTTATTTGCATTTGGATTACTTGAATAATGTTTTGGCACCTTGATGTTCTAGTATAAATATATATTGTACACTTTAAATTGGTAAGCTGAGGAACGTGGACTGCTTGTTTTCTTTGGCGTTAAATCCTCACCTTCACTATGTAAATGTCCACACCTCGAACTTGCTACATCAATACTGATACCATTATATGAGGAATTGTCATATTTTCATGTACCCTGTTTGAGGTGTTAGTAATTTCCATAGTAGTATTACACAGCTCCTTTGCATATGCTAGCACTTTTACCTCAATATATATTATGCTGGCGACTTAACTTATTTTAATAATGCCAGTTATCATATATGTCCTCTTTGCTTGTGCAAAACCGGCACCGATGAACTATGCATGAAATTGCATAGCTTCACAACTCATGTGTGAATTTCTAAATTACTTGCCATATAAATATAGCAACATTTGTTACAAATGCACTCCGTTTTTCATACATGAATACGTGGGTTCTCATATGCCATATTGCCTATGAACTTACTGTCTGGTTTTGCTTAATCCATTAAGTTGCAACCTCTGTTGTCGAGCATTCACTGATTTTGACATTTGAATTGTGTAATATAAATTTGTCAGGATTAACAATTATATTTATGTGTTTATCAAAGTTTTCTAACTTGAAATAAGTTTAATCCTGACTTGGATGTTTTGTATATTTTGCATGGAACGCTCGTGTCAGGTCCTAAGTGTTCCAGATTTTAAAGATTCAGCTTGCAACTAGAGAGGAACGTGAAGCCGCAAGACGCTTATACGCGCGCAAGGCCCGACTAAATCGTAAAGCCTTTATTCTCTTAAAAATTCATGTGTACATTAAATTCTTCCGCTGAAAAATCATTTTGTATAACTTTGATATAATTTTTTTGTAATAAAATTCCGCTTGTGAAATATACTGTTGTATATTTTCTGCATTGTGATTCTGTGTCATTTTCTGTTCAAACCCGCTAAGCTAATAACGAGTTGCCATTTTGAACGTTCTGAGTTGGTTTAAATGCCGACTCGGAGTGGTCAACAAGGCAGGTCGTTACACGCCCCCCAACCCGCCGCCACCGCACCCCAAACCTCCACTGCACCACCCCCGGCCATCCCCTCCATCTCTGTCGCCCCTCTTCTCTCTCTCCCCTCCTTCTAGCCATAAACCTCCATTCCAGTCCACCCTAGCCCCGCCGCCGGTCACTGAGCCACTCCCCCCGACCACCAGAGGTCCGCTGCCACTAACCCCCGCCATCTCAGCTGCCAGTGGGCCCACATCACCCAAAATTCAATTTTAACCAATTTCAGTTTTTACGTTTAAACCCCTAAGCTTCCATAGCTCATATCTTCCAATCCAAGGCCCTATGACCAAAACTCCACGGTGCCAAAATCGAAGAGCACTATTTTATCTTCCATTTAACTATATGGAAGCCATATTTTGGATTGCGGATTTGTTCAGAAAATGCATCCGAAGTCAGCAGTCTAATTTATGTCTTTTCGCAAATTCTGGCGAATTGGAGCATTTCCGGAAGAAAGACCACTAGGAAAAAGTTGTCCGGAATGGCGCGTTTAAGCTAGAAATAAAAGACCGTGTGAAGATTGGAGCTCGTTTGCAAATTCTGGAAGCGGAACAGCGAACCAAAACATTAGGTAAGCGTGGCGGAGTGGATCCCAATGTGAGAGCTCCTTCTCACTCAAACTATTTTACAGTTACATATATCCTAGGTTGCAGACAGGGCTTAGTAGCTGCTGACACTATTTATCTGTACAAACCATGATTGCTTGTTTATATGGATTGAATTGTGGTTGTAAATTTAATTGTGTTGAGGAATGATTGTATTGTGGTTTTGTTGATTGGATTAATGATTGTGTATGGCGCGAGCCAGTATCAGGAGAGGGGTAATGCTAGACATTACTCCGGTTCTAATATAGCGCCGTTATAATGCCGAAATTTTCTGAAATAAACTATATAAATATTCATGTGTTGAATAAAATGTTTGAACAATAAAAATATCATTTTTATTGAATGTATGAACTATATAAAATAGTCAAGTGTTGAAATAAATATTTTATCGTCAAAAATATAATTTTTAACGTATATATGAATGGCATAAAATTCTCCTGAAATGAAAATGAATACTCATTTACGAATCGGACGATTTGTTTATGTACACCCATATAAATGATATTGATTGAGATGATAAATTTAACACATCCCCCAGCTGCACAAATAATAATCAATGTTTGTTGATTGAAACCCCACACGGATATTAGGATGATATTTGACATACGCTAATCCCAATTGTTTAGTTGTATGTCAATCGATTGGTTGACATACTATTGTAAGCGTTAACTATTTATATTTAATGCTTATGCAGTTATGTAATGCACTTTGGATGATGAATGATTGTTTATCATTGTTGTTGTATGAACGTGAAGTATGAAATTCATATAAATAACATTATATGGTAACTGACTGTATCTGATTCCAATTCAAAAATAACGAATATTTTAAAATAACATTCAGTAAAGGATTAAAATGTGAATTCGATGTTTGATTTTGGATGGACACGAAAATATTGAAGTACGTGAAGCCGCGTTGATTAAATATGCGTCATTTTAATGCGAACGATATTTATATCGATTTTATTCATTTTTATAATGAATATCGAAAAAGGAAATGATTTCAAAATTAGATATTTTTGAAATATTATCATTTATATATTAATGATATGGAATATTCAATTTTGATTTAAAATTGAAATGGAAGTGGGAATCGTTTTTAAACTAAATTTACAAAATACGTTTTGAACAATATATATATATATGGTTTGAATAGAACGTTTCGCCCTACGACCGTTCTTGAATTTCGACCACTGACTTCGAATTGACATTACGAGAGATCCGACCATTGGATTCTCCTAAAACCAGAACCGTTCGGTTCATATCGAGAAGAGCTTTCCAATGAATATAAGATATTTAAGTTTAAACGATTGGATTTGGAATTATGTCCAAATCAAATTTGGAAAAGTTCGTTATGGATGCAGTTCGGTGGCCGTTATTGGAAACTGACTATACGGGTCTTGATAAAATTATTAAAAGTATTAATAATTTGTGTAAAATCATAATAAATGATTTGAAAAGAATTTGGATGAAAATTTCCAATTTTGTAAAGATAATTTTTTTTTTTATCAAAATGAACTAATTAATAACTAAAAGGATAATCCAACGTTTTTAAACAAATAAATTGGATTTGAGAATGGTTTTAATCTAACCAGAATTTTCCAATGTATGAATTGGAATGGATTTGAATAGAAATCATCTTCGGGATATTTCGATATTGGATTCCGTAACTATACGGATATTGTGGAGGAATTTAGAAGATAGATATATATCATTATTCCCCATACGATATGTGTTGGTTTCAGAATTTGATATTGAATATAAGCCGATATTATTTATGTTTAGAGCCTTATATTTAATATCAAATTGGATTTTAGGTTTGTCATGAATGGTGTCTTAAATAACATTGTTCTTAAACCCTGTGTGAGAAGAATAAATCTATTAATTAAGATTATAAGAGTTTCCGATTATATTTAGTAATTGGAATAAAATGGAATGTGAATTGGGTTTATCGTGAACTGTATTTTTAACAACATTCGTTCTTTAACCCAATTAATAGTGAAACGTGATTTGGAATTTATAAATCTTTCAATTAAGATTTAATGGAAATTTCCAAAGTAAAGTTTTCCAATTTAATAAAATAAATTGGAATGGAATGGAATTCAATTTGGTAATAATCGACGTGAGCTTCTGTGGAGGAAGACTGTTATTATATATGGAATTTAAAAGGCTTTGCCGTTATTTCATTTGTATTATTGGTTAGATACGAAAATTTATATTGATTATATACGCTGATCTGTTTTCCATGAAGATTCCATAATTAATGGAATGTGATTTTGGGTTTATCGTGAACTGTGTTTTAAATGACATTGGTTCATTAACCCAGTTAAAGACAGGATTACATGTCTAACATTGTATTTCGAACTATATTGTTGATATCTGTTAAATATATATCTGTTTGGTGACGGAGAATTTATTATCTTACTTAACACCCATATCTGAGACGTATGAGCTTAGAGGTTATATATTGGTAGAAATCAGTGGTACGGTGTAGACTGTCGATGTGACATGCTTGTGTCTCCAAAGTTAAATAATCACTAAATAATGATTGTTGAAAGAATGAAAATAAGTGAAGTTTTAATGAATCATTAATTATATTGAAATGAGAATGTGCTAACTTAAATGATCAAATTTAGGAAATGATCGAGAATGGAGTACCACCAGTTTTACTCAAGGCGATAGTTAAATCTTTAATTAGATTTGAAAGGGAAGTGGTAATTAATTTTACCGATAACACCGTGGTGTAAGATATGGAATATTACTAGTTTTGCTCTATTGGATGAATAGGTTGGGATTGGGAAATAAAACAAATAATTACTTTAGTAAGGTGTGCTAATCACGACTAGTTTGGAAAACAATAATTTGGCTTAATTTGTGAAAAGAATATTTGAATAAAAGAATATTCTGGATTGAAATGAGGCGTATGTTGTGTTTTGTAGCACTTGTTTATGAAATACGCGGGATATTAGGGAATACCGGGTTTATCTCATTCTAAATAACTGATATGACGACTAAAAGTCGACGATGAAGATGGTGGTTGAAGACCGGAGTTCTTCACAATGTTTGGATGAATACTGATGTCTTGGTTGGGCTGTACGCCTAAGACAAGGTAATAAGTGGTGATCGTCCATACATTCCTGGAGATCGACCGGATATGCGATGACCTCTCTCCTGTATTGGACATATGGGACGAGGAATAAGGTGCCTCCGGTTTCGTTCAGACCCAGAACGGACTTATAAATAGATGTATGTCTGACATTGGATTTCGTTCTGTATTGATTGATTTCTATTAAATATTTTTTTTGGTGGAGGAGAATGTATTCTCTTGCTTAACACCCTTCTCTGAGACGTACGAGCTTAGAGGTTATATATTGATAGACATCAATTGTACGGCGTGAATTGTCGGTGTGGCATGCTGAGATGCAAATGATCAAGGCTTTTGTTGAAAAGCAGAGTCTTGTGGTTGATGATCAAAGAACGGCTTTAAATAGCATAACTTTGTGTATAGCATTAATTCGCGAGCCTCACACCTCGGTATGAGTCAAAAACGGGATGAGGACGGTAGGGAGGACACGACGTTTCTTTCTAGCTATGGGTGGTGTCGCGGTATGGAGCCTGGACATTTATTTATTTTTACTTGTGTGGATGATGGATTGCGAGGCGCCTCTGATATTGGTCCCTAGTGGTCAAGTGATAGGTCTTATAGGACTAGGAAACGTGTGTTCAAGAATATTAGTCCACAAAAGTAAGGGTGGGCTGGCCTTGCTGCTAACTAGGGTTCACTGCGGGGGATCTTGAGGCATTTGCTAGAGTGTCTCGAAGCCGATGGGGATGATCCCTTGCCTCGACTCATAGATGAAATCCAATTTCCAATATGTGACTTTTCGATTTTAGTTGTAAAGCTATATGGCGACATAGTGGGATGGGGCGCTCATGTCGTTTATGATTGATACATTTATATTTGAAGTTGTTTTTGACACTATACACCTAGAGTAGTATCAAATATATTTTTTTAAATGTACTCAGCATGTTTGGCTATTATAAGGTAAAACTCTATCCTCTAGCTTGTGTTGCATTGTGTGATTGGACCTGAGTCTTATAATAGCTTCATTTTTCGAAAAGCATTGCACTATTTATAAACTGTTTTATGCACTGGAATCCTTGGGAGAAAACTCGTTCCGTGTTATACGATGTGGTCCCTTGATTTACTTTATTTCTAAAGTAAAGTTTTAAATAACCGTTTTGGTTCTCACACTAGTCCTATGACTAATCTGGAGTTTATTGTTTTAACCTAAACTCTGGGTGCCCCTATTTTTCACATAGGCAGCTAGTTTTTTGGTTTTGCAGATTTCTTTTCACGGTATCCTGTATTAACAGCTGGAGTTATATTCAGAAAACTTTGTATCCGTGTATCTCTTTTAGTTGTGTTATGTATTATTTTTCCGCTGCTATGTACATTATTTTAGTCTCTGATATTTTTCTGATATATTGTTTATTCACACTCTGTTATATTCTTGTACTCTGATGTAAATTTGTAACAGCAATGAATTGTTCTATTGTTTGTGTTCTGATTTGTCGTGTTCTCAACTCAATCCTGGCTTTCACTTACGAGGAGGTTCGGGTCGTTTCAATCAACATAGATAAAAAATTGAAATTAAAATAATAACAAACTGGTTGGTATTTTAAATTTAATTTTTGGCTGACAAACATGAATGAATAATATAAACATGAGCTGTAAAGAATTTCTTTTGCATTGTATGTTAATATATGCGCTGTAGGTTTGATAAAGTACATGGTCATCCGAATTTGAATATATGCATTATATGTTTTATTTATTTGCCTATTAAACCATTTGAAGTTTTGTTTTATTCAACATATAAAGAGTCTGCTACCAGGTCTAGTATTGTTATCATATTTGACATTATATATGTCATGTGTAACAACAAGACTAAACTGGGAGTGGACGAGGTAGTGTACAACATTGGTGACAGTATTAGCTAATTTGGTTTATGATACAAATCAATATTATTTCACGGGCAAACAATTGGTTGTTATATTGAGCCTATGATTATCAATAGAATACATTATGACAAAAACTTTATTTACACAAATATTAGTTGTAAGTCAGTAATTATTCACTATTTTCCTTTTTGATATATGGTTTGTGATATACACCAATAAATCTATAGCGGTACTTTCTATACATGACACTTGCACAAGATGAAAACCATATCAAAAATTATAATACTTCTATTTTTAGCTAATGTTGCGAAAGCATTTGTAGTATTTTTTATCATTCTATTATTATTTTTTCCCATACACGCTCAAATATCCATCACAGAAAAAAAATTTCAAACCAAATATTCATCACTTAGAATAACAAATACATTCAAATACTAATATAATATTCAAAAGAGATTGAATTCATTAAAAAGGAAAGGTGGCCCAAAAGTAATAGATAACATTTCCTTATATCTCCTCAGTCCAGTTACACTATTTTTATAAGAGACTATTTGAAAAAGTTTGAAATTGCAGCTGAAACAGTTTCAAATTATTTCCTTTATTATTTCTGTAAGTAAACAGAAAAAAAATTATAATATATTCATATACATATACAGTGTTTGAAACTATTTGAAAGAAATATGACCATTAAAAAAGGCATATTTCTGTATCCCAAATAAACTAAGTATGTCTCCAACTAGGAAACCCAATTATATCTCGTAAGAATGTTAATTGATTTCTTCTGAACTAATCTTACCGAACCACCGAAAGACCAGGAAACAATAATCATGGCTAATAAATTTCTTAAATGCATACCTCAACAATTAAAATTTTCCAAATAAATAGGCTAATTTCTTAAACTAACCCACAAAACATGCAAAGGCAGACCAGTTTCATAGTTTATAATCATGTATCCAATAACTTAGCAAAAACGACCCATCCCAATGAAAAAGAAAAAAGGTTGCAGGTAATATAAAAGATATATACTTAGGCATATAACTAAATAACATGTGACTGTTGTTTAGGGATTCAGATATTAAAATACTAGTAGCATAAAAAATTATTGAAATTACCCAATAACTCATGGAATTTAGTCGCTGATGTTAGAAGGAATCAACACGGTTGTTGCTATTGGACTTTTGGACTGAATTGGCATGGCCGATGTTGTTACTGACTGTTGGCATGACGAAGGTGGAATCAACGACGTTGTTGGTGAAGCAAACGACTACGATGCGGCGATGGCTGCTAGCAGCTGCTGAAACAGATAGAATCAACGCAATGATGGGTAATAAATGCATAAAGGAAATCGATGTTGTAAATGGATGCATTGATGCGAGGAATCGACGGGAGACAATAAAATGAAAGTGAATATGGAAACGTGAAAGGGGAAGATGGAAATGTGAAAGGGGAAGACGGAACAAAATGTAAGAAGAAATTACTTTCACGACCTTTATTTTTCCACTAAGTGAAAATAAGCCACCTTTTTTTTGCCCTTCCGCGCTTCTAAAGACTTAACGTAGCAGATTCATTTTTTTCCAACTCAATTCCTAGTGAATTTTGTTAAGTAAACCATTTTGTATAACACTCTAATTACAAGGCTATAATATAATGCTATATAAACTATATTTTCTTTTAGTGTAATCATCTCCAAACACAGATCTAACACCAAACCCACCATGGAATCATTGAAATTCAATGAAGTGTTCAAGGAATTGTAGATCTACTTCACTACTTGCTACATTTAGAAAATTCGATCACGTTCCTTGGCTAATTTGAATAGATCAAAGAGAAGAGCTTGTGAGAGAGAAAATGAATGTAATAATAGAGAATTCATGCTTTGTAAACTCGAATGTGATAATGAAAACTATTCTCATAGTGGATGTAGGCTTTTCCTTAGCCGAACCACTTTAAACTCTTGTGCTTTTACTTGTTTTTTAGTGATTGTCGCTCTATTTTCTACTTCTTACCATTTAGTGAAGTACTACTAAAGTACCTTTGGTCTTGTAGACCAATTTTGGTTTCAACATTTGGTGCCCACCATGGGGACACGTCTCCTTTTCCAAGGTTAAGCTCCTTGTGCTACCACCACACTCCGAAGCCTATTCCTACAATAGGTTCTCTTAATTTCAAATTTGGTCCATCTAACGAAGTACCTTCGAGATATAAAAACTTGTCTAAAATCATTACTAAGAAAACGGGAAGTAAGACTGCAAAAAACAATACTAATAATGCAGTTGATCAAGAAACTCCGCTTCCTAATCACGTAGAAGTAGGAGAGAATTCGGTTGGAGGAGACGGAGTCACAAAGAATGAACTTAATGAAGTTGTTTCCAGCCTAAAAAAGCAAACAGAAATTACTAACAATGCCATGATGACTAGGCTGGGAACCTTATTTTCTTTTTAAAGAGCAACAGCGAAAGTCATTACCAAACCTGCTCAAACTTCTCATGCAGAAAATGCATGTTCTTCTTCTTTAAGTCTGCATCGGGACAATTCCATTCAAGAGGTTGCCGATCCTAATAATCTTAATCATGAAGAGGCAAAACTGCCTACACACAACCATTCTGAGAAAACAACCTCTTGACAAGTGCATGGCTCCACCAAAGGGGTACCCCCCCAAGAGGGAGGTACAGTTCCCCAGAACCCAAACCGTGATCATTTGCCTAGGAAAACATTCGACGAGGGGGATGGCGTCCGCCCCATAGACCCGCACAACGATGAGGAACGCCTATCGGAAATGGTTTGCAAAATTATGAAGGAAAGCTTGAAAAAAAGAAGAAGATGAAAGAGAGTGGGGATTCCCTCCTACCAAGACCCCACTCACTGAGAAAATCAAAATGGACATGTACCCGAAGAAGTTCAAACCTCCAATGGTACACATCACAGATGAGCTCAAATGTCTCTGCTTCCCGACCTATCTAGAGGGGGTGGCTTCTCTTTGGTTCACTAAGCTACCACCAAAATCTGTGGATAATTTCGCTACTCTAGCCAAGCTGTTTAGATAACATTTCAGGCTCCAAGCTACTAAGGTCGGAGATGGTATGGAGCTGAACGAGTTAGAGAAAAGTCCAGGAAAATCAATCAAGGCCATTCTCACTCAATTTAATGTTGCTGCAGCCGAGGTCGGAAATCATGAGCCTTGCTTGGTAGTGATGACTTAAAAGGAAGCCTTAAACAAGAAGACTAAATTTTGGCAACGGATCAAGAAGAAAAAGCCGAGTACACTCAAGCAACTATACGATAAAGCCGAAGAGTATATAAGTGTGGCAGAAGATCCGGCCTATGCCCTGAATATTCCTCAAAGCAGTGCGCAACCTGAAAAGAAAGACAATAATGGGTAGGGGCCAGAAGAGGGGTAATGATAGCAAAGATAATAAGAGCACTATGAAGTTCTGCTTCTTTAAAAACTCAGAGCTAACCCCACTCAGCGACACCCTGGATAATGTCTAGATTGCTACAAAGGACACTGAAAACTTCCCAGTGCCGAAGCCTGTGAAAGTTAGCGATGTAAGCATAAACTCAGGAGGGGTTTGTAGGTTCCACAACTAGCTGGGTCGCAACGCTAATGAGTGCAGACATTTAAAAAACCTAGTTGAGGAGCTAATAAGGAAAAACAGGTTGCAAACGTATGTAAAAAACCTTTAGAATTCTCAGACTACACCGAGTCAGAGCAATCCCCCAGCAGAAAAAGCTCCAACTCATGTCAACACAAAGCTAATTATCTACACAATCTCAGGTGGTCCCCACTCCAGCTGAAAGAAGTAAGGAGGATTACGTGAAATATGCTGATGAGCTGAATAATCCTCCATAGGAAGAAGGATACGTGGTCCTCAACAATTCATTCCCCGCCAAACTGCCAAAAACGTCAGGAGAAGACGTAGTGTTCAAAGATAGTGATTCAGATGGACTACCAACACCGACGGTTGATCCAATGGAGGTCACCTTTGGCATAGGGCCATCTATGGCGAGGAGGGTTCTGGTAGATAGTAGGGTGTCTATCAACGTGATTTTCATTAGTGCTTTCAATAAGACGAATATCCTCATGTCATACATCCGAGCATGTAAGAACAAGATTCACGGAATTCACAGGGCAACCAACAAAACCTATCGGCATGGTAGATATGCTAGTTGAACTTGGTGAAGGAAAACGAAAGATAGCTATGATGCAAACCTTTGTAATAATTGACGATCTTTCAACCTACAATTCTTTTCTTGGGAGGCCTACTCTGGTTGGGTTCAAAATTGCACTAGTCCATGGTGCATGACCATGAAATTTCCAACAGAAAAGGTAGTTGGTGTGATAAAGGGTGATCAAAAAGTGTCAGAGAGTGCTACGTGTAGAGCTAGTCAAAGCCAAGAAAAAGGTCACAAGGAATAATGCAGAGGCTCTGCTCCGCATTCATGACACCGCCTTATCACAAATAAGGCGGGGCCCTTGCATTGGCGAGCACAGCGAAGCTCAAAAAGAAATGGACCCAAGGAAAGCCAGTGTGGGGGAGAGTAAAGCGGCACCAGCTGAAGCCACAATCCTGATTCCAGTCCATGACAAAGATCACGATAAAGTGCTGAAAATAGGCTCCCAGCGAGGCCTAAAGTTGCAAAAAGATTTAACTATGTTTTTAAGAGTGAATTTGGATGTATTTTCTTGGAATCATTCTAATATGTGTGGAATTTCATCTGATGTAATAGTACACAAATTGAATATTAATCCAAGTTTGACCCCAATAAAACAAAAAAGATGAACCCAAGGTCCCGAAAGATCTAGGGCACTAAAAGAAGAAGTGGATAGGTTACTCGAAAATGAATTTATAAGATAATCCACATATCCTGATTAGGTCTCCAATCTGGTCCTTGTAAAAAAGTCCAACGGAAAATGGAGGGTATGCATTGATTATTCAGACCTTAATAAGGCATGCCCTAAGGATAGTTTTCGACTGTTCAGAATCGATCAGCTTGTTGATGAGACACCAGGGCATGAACTCTTATCTTTCATGGGCACCAACTCCGGATATAATCAGATAATGATGTATAAGTCTGATGAAGAAAACACAAGTTTCATAATAGACAAGGGCTTATATTGCTACAAGGTCATGTCGTTCGGACTGAAAAATGCAGGAGCAACTTACCAGCTCCTTGTAAATGCCATGTTCGAATCACAAATTAGGAAAACAATGGAAGACTACATGGATGATATGCTGGTAAAATCAAAGAAAACTGACGATCACTTAGAGAACTTGGCGGAAATGTTCCATATCCTCGGGATTTTTGGAATGAAGCTGAATCCACTCAAATGTTCATTCGGTGTCGCATCGGGAAAGTTCCTTGGATTCATAGTCAATGATAGGGGCATAGAGGCCAATCCTGCTCAGGTTATAGCTCTGTAAGAATGCGAGCTCCTAGAAAAAGTGAGAACTTCAATGCTTGAATGGGAAGGTAGTTGCACTGATTCGATTTATCTCAAAGGCCATAGATCGGTGCATTACACTCTTTGGTGCTTTGAAGAATGGAAAGAAATATTTCCAATGGACTGCTGAATGCCGAGCAGCATTTGATGAATTAATCAAACACATGGAGTCAGCACGGATGTTGTCAAAGCCTAAAGATGGATAAGAATTGTTCCCATACTCTCTTTCTCATCTCATGCATTAAGCGTTGCACTCGTCCGAGAGGATGCGAAAGCTTAATGGCCAGTGTACTACATCAGCAAAAGGCTTGCTGGGGCAGAGCTGAACTATCCTGAGTTGGAGAAGCTTGTACATTGTCAGCTCATCGCCTCAAAGAATCTAAGGCCATACTTCCAAGCCCACTCTATCAAAGTTCTTACCGATCAGCTGCTAAAGCGAGTTCTCTTCCTCCTAGAAACTTCGGGAAGATTGTTGAAGTGAAACATTGAGCTTAGCCAATATGACATCACTTACCATCGTCGAAGAGCTATAAATGGTTAGGCTTTAGCCGATTTCATTGCTGAATTCACAGATAGAGGGGAAAAGAAGGAGGAACCAGTTCGTAAGATGGAAGTTGTTCATTGGTGGGTCCAAGAATGATTACTGCTTGGGGCGGGGTGGTTTTAGAAACTCCTAAAGGTCATCCTCTATACTATGCTTTAAGATTGGAATTCCCGTCAACCAACAACGAAGCCAAGTATGAAGCTCTAATCACAGGATTGAAGCTGGCGAAAGAGTTAAACCTGGAATCCCTGCAAATTCTCAGCGACTCGCAGGTAGTATTGTATCAAGTCCGACGAGAATTCCAAGCCAAGGTCGGAAATCTTCCTACTTATCTTCCTAAAGCTTGAGAACAACTCAATGACCTTGATTACTACACAATGTCCCATATTCCAAAAGAGGAAAACATGAGAGCCGAGGCTTTTCCGTGCCCCTGCTTCGATGTGCGACTAATGAAGAATCCAAAGCAATCCTGGCAGAATTACATAAGGGTGATGTGGAGTACACACAGGCAGACAAACATTGGCCAAGAAAGCACTGCGATATGGATACTTCTAGCTAATGTGAACGTAGATGCCATGACCTACGCTAAAAAGTGTGACAAATACTAGAGATTCACAAATATTCCAAGAGCACCACCCACAGAATTGACCCAAATGGTTAGTCCATAGCCATTTGCTGTCTGGCACATCGATGTAACGTCCTAGATTTTAGCGATATAATAATTAATTTATTTAACTATTGCGATACTGATTTGGTAATTTAAATTACTTAAATTTAAATAATTTTTATTATTTAATTAATTTAAATAATGGGATAATAATATATTTATTTCTGAAATAATCGGAAGTAGCTGAATTGGCAATTTTGTGTAAACTGGATAATTTAGATATTTAAATTGAGTTTATATTCATAACGAATATATTATCTGAATGAAAGTTGAACGTATTATTTATAATATAATTATAAACGAGCTCGTGACGCCGCGGTGGTTTGTAATGTTGAGTTTTGAACTTCAATTGAATATATAGAAAATGTTTTAAGTTGGATTTCTATGAAACAAGAAACGTCTGAATATGTTGAATTATATTTTTCTAATGAAAATGAAAATTCGAGATTTCGTCTTGTAGACTGTGAGTTATGTCCAAATCAAATTTTCAAATAGTCACTATGGAATCGTTTATAAACCATAACGGTTTATTTAATATAATAAATCACTGGTTTCGAATTTGGATAAGATTTTTGAGATGTAGTTATAATTTAATTTTTAGAAATTTTTCTTTAATTTTTATTTTGGAAATAAGCTACTTTTTGTATAATGTACTTTGTACCCTATACTAGCATTTTGGGGTTTCACGAAATAAACTAACTGGTCTATATTATTATATTATGGGATCATGGCACATTGCTCGTCACAACGGTATTTTTATTTTTGTTTGTTGCAACTCATATGTGGTAGTGTTTGTACGTTACTTCAAGGGTAAGTACTGTATGAATTAAATAAAATAAACACAATATATGCTTAAGCGTTAAGCTTATACTCCATCACTGTTGCCATCCTACCGTGATGTTCTGCGCCTCCCATCACCATAGTTATGCCCTTTCGATGTCATGCTTCACATTAACCTTCGTCCTTTCGTTCCTTAGCAGCAAAGTATTCCACCATCATATATATACGCGAGATATATTGCTCTTTCTTTTTTCTGGAAAACTCGATCAGGAAGCCACCATTTACCCAGCTGAAAACCGAAATTTCGAAAGCCTCAAACTTATGTATTCGAAACCCCAAAGCTTTTCCTTCAATATAATATTGTTTTCACTATATTTTGGTTCACTCGTTGGCGAGCATGCGCAGCAGCTATCGCGACCTGGGTGGGATGATACGAATGGAAGGAGATAGACGTGAATTAGACAAGAAGAGAGAAACGTGGCTGGTTTGTCTGCTGCCGATTCGGATCAGTGGAGTTTGGCTAGTAGCAGGAAGGCTAATCTATTGGGATGATCGCGTACTGCCGTTTTAGTCTGTAATATTGTGTCCTTGTAAGAGTTTTCTTTTTTGAATAGAAATATAAGTTAGTGGGAATGGATTTTTACCAAGCTTTGGAGTTGTGTACTTTTGGTATGAGGGAGGACGGAAATCGACGAGAAGAGATTTAGCGTTATTTATTTGAACTTGTGTTGAAAGATGGGGAACGGATGAGGCTTGAAAAATTCGGACATGGACAAATATATGGAGCTCGCGTTCAAAATGGTGCTTCTGTTTACAGGAAGCAGCAAGTAGTTTCGATGGAGGAAGAAGAAGACTTTTGTAGCGGGTGGGGATAATAGGATGGACGTGGGCTGTTCTATTTAAGGGCATGGGAATCAAAATATTGTTGCCATGGACTGGAGTTTCGTATACATGGTAAAAAGGGATCTCCTTTTTGCATGGCAGAAGAGACGTGTGAATATGGGAGGAAGATGCAGGAGATACGACTTTGTTTTATGGGAAGGAGGTATTGTACAATGGCAGTCTGGGCTTTAGAAGGTGTGTGCATGGGCCAAGACTTTTGGGGTGAGCCCAATGTTTTTAAATTAAAAAAAAAGAGATAGAGATAAAAAGATGGGCACGGTTTCAAAAGAACAATGGGAGGAAAAAAATAACAAGAGGCATTTCTTTTATGGGGAAGAAGTATCAGGTCAGACGTGGGACTGTAAGTATGATGGTGGGCCGAATTCAATAGGTAAGGCCCATTATTTAATTAAATATAAGTTTAATTTTTAATTAGATAACTTGTTAACTTGTAATTAAATATCTCGTTCTTACATGATTAGAATTACCAATGGTCTGATGCGTTGGGATCATATAGTCGCGGGCTACGTACTGGAATTGGTTTGAAGAGATTTGGACTTCGTCTAAATTTATGGTGGAATAAACGTCTATCTGAATCAACAACAGTTTATCATTATTTAACAATAAGCGACCAATGTGAGTAAACTCACTAACTCTGTCCAGTTTTATAATTTTTTAAACGTTATTTAATATCGATAAAAATGATTGCATGTTTTGTATGATGGTTGTTTGGATGGTTTAATAATTAGTTAGAATAATATATAGTTATATATATAAACAGTTGATTTAATACTGAGCGTTCTTTATAGGTCCCTATTAACTTTTTAAATTAAGCTTACATCCGATCACAATCCTATTGCAAATTTGGTCCCTATTTTTCAAAAATTCAACAAAAAAAATCACGTAAATTCGAAATTAATTAAAATAATTAATTGTGAAAAAATTCAGGTGGAAAAAACATCAAAAACCACATCAAAATCAAGAATTACACAAGAAACAACGAAATGCAGTAAATGCATCGACAGATGCATATAATTCAATTAGTTGCATACATGTATGCATTTATTTCAATTTTGCTTCAAAACTGCAGCACAAATGCATACATGTATGCACATACTTTGAAAAAAATTATCTTCTGATGCATTTATTTAAAAACTGCATACATACGTGCAATTTGCTCACTTTTGCATATATTTTGTCAAATATGCACACATGTATGCAGTTATACAGAAAAACTGCATATATGTATGCCGTTATTCAAGAGGCGTGCATAAATATGTGCATGCGTATTCAAATAGTTGCATATATGTATGCAACTATTTGCAATAGTTGCATACATATATGCAACTATTTTTATCCTTTGCGTGGACTTCTGGGATTCATTCCATATTTTAGATCTTTTTTTTAATCAATGCTGCATTTTTTTGGGTAGAAATTGAAGAAGGCGGAATGTTTGAAAGCATAAGGCGGAATGTTTGAAAAGTTCAAGGCGGCGCATAAAAATAGGAGGCGGGTTTACAATTAAAACATGGAAGGGATGTGAGGTGTATTAAGTTTGAAAATAGGGATGTGTGCCTAATTTTCACTTTTATTTATCCCACATAAATATGAATTAATGTTATTTGTGTTTATTAACGTCTGTGGATACAGGGAAACGGATTGGAGGCATCTGACAGGATTCCTCAACAATTATTGTTATTATTCATATATTGCATTATATGATGTGAAAAATAATCTGTGGTTGATTATTGTGTGTTTGGGATGTTTGAGCAACATTGACCAGAAATAATTGGCATTAAAATATCATAAAATATATTCGAATATATTGGAAAAGAAATTGGGGTTTTAAAAAAGAAACTTCAATTTTTTTTTGAATAGAGGTATAATTTCGATTGGCAAGAATATAATAACTTGTTTTAATTATGCTAAAACAAGAAGTTTGATTTATAAACGATATTTTTAAACGGAATAAACTAATTATTGTTAAATAATTATTATCAAATAATTTGTGACTGTAAATTTAAAAATAACTAATGGAAAGGGAAATTGTTGAATTTATTTTGAGATTCGAAATGTGAAAATGATTTGAATAAAACTATAAGGATTTGTAATTATAATTCGACAATATCAGATGTTATTAAAATCATCTAATAATCTATTTTTTGGAATTATATATTCTATAAAGTTGGAATTCGACAATATATTAAATACTTGGGTTGGAACTAATAATTTATAATTGAATATGAAGTTGAGATCAAGTTAGAAATTAGATATGAAATTAATAAGAAGTTGACTTTTAAACAGAGTTTTATAAAGTATGAAATTATAAAATAAACAGATAGGTGGAAATTTTAGACTATAATGGTAAATATTATTTAAATCAAGATTCGATTTAATATGATGAGTACAGATTTCTGTTAAGAAACAATATTCACATTTTAAAGTGAATAATGATTTAAAAGAAAATGTTTTGCAAATTTAAATGGAGCTAAGGTAATTAGAAACCGACTGTAGACTAGTTGAGTTGAACGACTTTCTGATATTGATCTGATGTTGGTTTCGGCCTTCGGAGTTAGTACTTAGGGAGTTGCTCTCTTATGGTTTACAGTTAGAGATTGATGGACGTGAAAGAATAGTGATGCGTGAATAAGATATGAGAATTTTTCCAAGGTTAAAACGTATATTTTTGAAATACGGGAAATAAGGAATTGTTAATATATGGAAACATTTCTAAGGAATCGTGAGATACTGAGCGAGTTGGGAAATTATCCACGTAAAGATATTTAAGGGAAGTTGGGAAATGAAATGATTATTGATAAATCTATTTAAAGTGGCTTAGTGTTGATTGATAGTTGATCGATATAATTTCCATTTAGAAATAAGATCGTTGTTTGTGTACATGTTTTCTTTGATAGTTAAATAACCGACTTTCAAAGTGTTTGACCCTTTTTCCGTTGTCAATACAGAGAGACTAGGTTTAGATTTATTATCTGAAAATCACTCTGTATGGGCATTAGCGTTGCGAGTCAAATATGATGAAGATAATTAAAGACGGAGTTTATGCAAGGGCTGCTTTGCCTAAGATGGATTTACTGAATGGTGTCTTCGGTTTGTCCAGACCCAAGACAACGTGTATAGACGAATGTCTGACAAAGTATATCTAATAGATCGTGTAAGTTGATCTCTTCAAACGTATTCATGTCTGGTGGAGGAGGAATTTGTTTCTCTTAGCTTTATACCATTGTATTTTTTGGGAAATCAATTTGTGATTTGACGGGCATGACGATGTGACATTCAAAGTAAATGAAGGTGTGATCTGTCAAAGATACGCTATGACCTCAAGCCTCATCAACCGGAAAATGACCAAAATCGGGCAGGTAACATGGCTAAGTGGTTCACACCCAAGTAGGGTATATTGTCACCATCTAGAGAATATTCATATTTGTTACTTCTTTCGCTTCTGTATCTCCCGGGAACGGTTATGTTGGTAAACCAACCGTAAGGTGACAATATATTCGTAGTATTTAAGCGAAATGAATGGACGGTCATGTGTGGCCGAGTTACAAGATGTTCTTGTTGAACTCCAGTGTATCGCTTCTAAAGTACACTGATCGAAAGGTGGTTCCATACCTTGTCATAGTTGGAAATCCATTACCTAATAAGTGCTCGTGGTTTTTGATTGTATATTATATATGTAGAGCGTGAGATGAAAGGGTTCTACAAGATTGTTATTTACTTGATTTAGACATTATTATAATATCAAAAAATATTAATCTTAAAAAATATTTTGGGCTATCGTATGGTAAAAGCCGTTTGTGTTTTATGTGTGGATCGGTCTTATGATTTTCATTTCTTTTGAAAAATATTTTTGAAAAGTTAAACCAAAATTGTTAGAGTTTACTCAAACCAGTCACGTGACTGACCCCGAGTTTATATATATATATATATATATTTTTACCCTAAACTCTTGGGTGCCTAAATTTGTATGGGCAGTCAAGTAGTCGGGATTTTTCAGATACTTGGAGGAGCTTGGAGCAGGAGGCTTTGGTGTTAGATATATATGGTTTCTGCTGTGATATATATGTGATGTACTCTACTTATATGTAAGTACAAATACAATTTGTATTTCAAAGTTGATATATAATATATTTTATTCGTTTCGCTGTGAGATTCATGTTACTCTGATTTTGATCTGTTGTGATCTTCTTCTTCTATTCTAATCTTCTGTCTTTCTATATCTCACCCTCTAACTTCTTTCTGTTAATGATCTATTATTTTCGATGCTTGAATAGTCGACTTTGGTTTTACGTTGATTTTCAGGGTTGAAAATCTCTAGGTTGTTACAGTGGTATCAGAGCTGAAGGTTAAGTAATTACCCTGGCTCTGTGGCATGAACTAAGTAGAGATAAGGTTAGAAATACCCTAGATTGGGTTGAGTGTACATATACGAGAGAGCGTATTTGTAGATTGATTAAATATAATTTTATATTGTAGAGGTTTATTGGTTGAGTGGCTTATGAATTCTAGTCGATGGTGGGGCACCACATGGTCGATAAGGGTTTCTAAACACTTGAATATGATAAATCGACACAATATGTTTTGAAAAGAGGGAAAATAATTTTACCCGAAATTATTTTGATATAAAAGAAGTGTAATATACATATTGGTATTAATTATAATATATATTGGATGTTGTTATAATCGAATAAGATTATAAATGAGATGGTTATAAATAACCAATGAGAATTTGTATAAGTATAATATGTAAAATCAGATTAATTAAATCTAGATGTAAGACAGGATTGGAATTAAAAACCCTAGCAATTTGGAAAGGGTTTGAAATTGAATTTTGGATTAAATATAAGGAAATTTTTAGATTTTGGTTGATTTGAAATTGTTTTTCAAATATTGTAAAGGATAGTTTGAAAGTAATTTGAAAATGGAAGCGTTGAAAACAAGTTTTGAAAGCGATATAGTGTTGAACTCACTTCAATCGCTGGGAAATAATTCTGATGATGACGGCCACATCATCAGTGTCATTTTCGAGTTTCTAAGTGATAGATTACTACCAAAGATTTGGTTTTGAATTGTTTTGAGGAAACAAGTGGTCAGAAATTCAAATGTTTTGAATTGTTATTATATATATATATATGATTTCAAACTGATTTGAAATAAAACCAAGAATTTAAAATTCTGAAATATAAAATTTAACTTATGAAGTTAAACAGTTGAACTGGAAAGAGTGGATAAATAAATTGAAATTTTAACTTAAACTAAGTTTAATAAAGAGAATTTAGATTAGTGATAATTTGGAGTGGAATTGAATTTATGAGTTAAGAGTTTGGAATTGAGATTGGAATCTTAGTTTGGTAGGAATTTGACTTGGTTATAAGAAAATGGTTTAGTCTGAGAATGAATTGAGTGGAGATTAAATGAGGAATACATTTGTACATGCTGAGTGATAGGGAATGGAAGAGATAGATTTGAATGCTCGACAAAAAAGTACAAGTTTATATTATATTTGAGTACGAGATTTCTATGAGCTTATTTCGCAAGCCACTTGGCTGTTTTATTTTCTTTTGGATTGGAGAAGTCCTAGAGAGGCGAGATGTAGTGACCGATTGAGCCGTGCAAAGGAGGCGTAGGCGAAATTTTCCAGGAATTTAAAGTGTTAGAAAAATTTCAGGATTTTTGAAATTTTCCGTTAATGGAAATAAATTAATATTTTAATTGAAATTTGTTAGTTTAGTTAAAACTAAAGTTAAGAGTAAAACAAAGTAAATTTTAACTTGTAGTTGAATTTGTGGTATTTTTTATACCTTAATAATTTTGGGGACGAAATTTTTTTAAGGGGGAAGGAATGTGACCTCCCGGATTTTAGCGATATAATAATTAATTAATTTAATCATTCCAATATTGATATGGTAATTTAAATGATTTGAATTTAAATAATTTTGATTATTTAATTGATTTAAATAATGGGATAATAATATATTTATTTCCGAAATAATCAGAAGTAGCTGAATTGGCAATTTTGTGTAAACAGATAATTTAGATATTAAAATTGAGTTTATATTCATAACAAATATATTATTTAAACGACAGTTGAATGTATTAATTATAACATAATTATAAATGAGCTTGTAACGTCGTGGTAGTTCATAATACTGAGTTTTGAACTTCAGTTGAATGTATAGAAAACTTTTAAGTCGGATTTCTATGAAACAAGAAACGTAGGAATCTGTTGAATTATATTTTGCTAATGAAAGTGAAAATTCGAGATTTCGTCTTGTAGATAGTGAGCTATGTCCAAATCAAATTTTCAAATAGTCGCTATGGAATTATTTATAAACCATAATGGTTTATTTAATATAATAAATCATTGTTTTCGAATTTGGATAAGATTTTTGAGACATAGTTATAATTTAATTTTTAGAATTTTTTTTTGTAATTTTTAATTTGGAAATAAGCTACTTTTTGTTTAACGTATTCCGTACCCTATACCAGCATTTTGGGATTTCACAAAATAAACTAACTGGTCTATATTATTATATTTTTGAGATTATGGCACATTGCTCATCGCATCGGTATTTTTATCTTTGTCCGTAGCAACTCGTATGTGGTAGTGTTTGTACGTTACTTCATGGGTAAGTAATGTATGAATTAAATAAAATAAACATAATATATACTTACGTGCTAAGCTTATACCCCGTCATTGTCACCATCCTACCGTGATGTTTTGCGCCTCCCTTCACCATAGCTATGCCCTTTCGATGTCATGCTTCACATCAACCTTCGTCTTTTCGTTCCTTAGCAGCAAAGTATTCCACCCTTATATATATACGCGAGATAAATTGCTCTTTCTTTTTTCTAGAAAACCTAATTAGGAAGCCACAATTTACCCAGGTGAAAACCAAAATTTTGAAAGCCTCACAAAATGCAAATCAATCTACAAAAAATCTTGAAACTTATATATTCGAAACCCCAATGCTTTTCCTTCAATATAATATTGTTTTCACTATATTTTGGTTCACTCGTTGGTGAGCATGCGCAGCAGCTATTGCGACCTGGGTGGGATGGTACGAATGGAAGGAGATAGACGTGAATTAGACAAGAAGAGAGAAACGTGGCTGGTTCATATGCTGCCGGTTCGGATCAGTGGAGTCTGGCTCGTAGCAGGAAGGCTAATCTATTGGGATGATCGTGTACTGCCTTTTTAGTCTATAATGTTGTCTCCTTGTAAGAGTTCTCTTTTTTGATCAGAAATATAAGTTAGTGGGAATAGATTTTTACCAAGCATTGGAGTTGTGTACTTTTGGTATGGGGGAGGAGAGTAATCGATGAGAAGAAATTTAGTGTTATTTGTTTGAACTTGTGTTGAAAGATGGTGGCTAGTTCATATGCTGCCGGTTCAGATCAGTGGAGTTTGGCTCGTAGCAGGAAGGCTAATCTATTGGGATGATCGCGTATTGCCTTTTTAGTCTATAATGTTGTCTCCTTGTAAGAGTTCTCTTTTTTGATCAGAAATATAAGTTAGTGGGAATAGATTTTTACCAAGCATTGGAGTTGTGTACTTTTGGTATGAGGGAGGAGAGTAATCGATGAGAAGAAATTTAGTGTTATTTGTTTGAACCTTTGTTGAAAGATGGTGGCTAGTTCATATGCTGCCGGTTCGGATCAGTGGAGTCTGGCTCGTAGTAGGAAGGCTAATCTATTGGGATGATCGCGTACTGCCTTTTTAGTCTATAATGTTGTCTCCTTGTAAGAGTTCTCTTTTTTGATCAGAAATATAAGTTAGTGGGAATAGATTTTTACCAAGCATTGGAGTTGTGTACTTTTGGTATGGGGGAGGAGAGCAACCGATGAGAAGAAATTTAGTGTTACTTGTTTGAACTTGTGTTGAAAGATGGGGAGCAGTGGAGGATTGAAAGATTTAGACACGGACAAATATCTGGAGCTCGCGTTCAAAATGGTGCTTCTGTTTATATATAGGGAGCAACAAGTAGTTTCGATGGGGGAAGAAGACTATTGAAGCGGGTGGGGATAATGGGATGTATGTGGGCTGTTCTATTTAAGGGTGTGGGAATAAAATAATATGGCCATGGACTGTGGAGTTTCATATGCATGGGAAAAAGGGATCTCCTTTTTGCACTGGAAGAAAAGACGTGTGAATATGGGAGGAAGACGCAGGAGATACGACTTTGTTTTGTGGGAAGGAGGTATTGTACGACGGTGGTCTGGGCTTTAAAAGGTGTGTGTGTGGGTCAAGATTTTTGGGGTGAGCTCAATGTTTTTAAATAAAAAAAAGAGATAGAAATAAAAAGATGGGGACAATTTCAAAAGAACAATGAGAGGAAAAAAGTAACGGGAGGCGTTTCTTTTGTGGGGAAGAAGTATCAGGTCAGAAATAGGTCTGTAAGTATGACGGTGAGCCGAATTCAATAGGTAGGGGCCCGTTATTGAATTAAATATAAGTTTAATTTTTAATTAAATAACCTGTTAACTTGTAAATTAAATATCTCATTCGTATATGATCAGAATTACGAACGGTCTAATCCGTTGGGAACATATAGTCGCGGACTACGTATTGGAATTGGTTTGAAGAGATTTGAACTTCGTCTAAATTTATGGTGGAATAAAATGTCTGTCTAAATCAAATAGTTTATCGTTATTTAACGATAAACGACCAATATGAGTAAACTCACTAACTCTGTCCAGTTTATAAATTTTTTAACATTATTTAATAATGATAAAACTGAATGGATGTTGTGTGTGATGGATGTTTGGATGGTTTAATAATTAGTTAGAATAATATATAGTTATATATATAAAGAGTTGATTTAATACTGATTTTATTAATCTCACATTAATATGAATTATTGTTATTTGTGTTGATTAACGTCTGTGAATGCAGGGAAATAGGTTGGAGGGATTCGACTAGATTGCTCAACTATTATTGTTATTTTTCATATATTGCATTATATGATGTGACAAATAATTTGTGGTTGATTATTGTGTGTGGGATTTTTGAGCAACATTGACCTAAATAATTGGTATTAAAATATCATAAAATATATTCGAATATATTGGAAAAGAAATTGGGGTTCTTAAAAAGAAATTTCTATTTTTTTTAAATAGAGGTTTAATTTCGATTGGCTAAAATATAATAACTTGTTTTAATTATATTGAAACAACAAGTTGATGTATAAACGATATATTTAAATGGAATAAAATAATTATTGTTAAATAATTATTATTAAATAATCTGTGATTGTTAATTTAAAAATAAATTATGGAAAGGGAAATTGTTAAATTTATTTTGAAATTCGAAATGTGAAAATGAGTTGAATAAAACTATAAGGATTTGTAATTATAATTCGACGATATCGGATGTTATTAAAATAATCTAATAATTTATTTTTTGGAATTATATATTATATAAAGTTGGAGTTCGACAAGATATTAAATATTTGGTTGAAAACTAATAATTTATAATTGAATATGAAGTTGAGATCGAGTTAGAAATTAGATATGAAGTTAATAAGAAGTTGACTTTTAAACATAGTTTTATAAAGTATGAAATTATAAAATAAGCAGATAAATGGAAATTTTAGACTATAATGGTAAATATTATTTAAATCAAGATTCAATTTAATCTGACGAGTACAGATTTCTGTCATTTTAAAGTGAATAATGATTTAAAAGCAAACATTTTGCATATTTAAATGGAGTTAAGGAAATTTGAAACCGACTGGAGGCTAGTTGAGTTGAACGACTTTCTGGTATTGATCTGATGTTGGTTTCGGCCTTCAGGGTTAATACTTAGGGAGTTATTCTCTTACTAGTTTACATTTAGGGACTATTGGACGTGAAATAATAGTGATGCGTGAATAAGATATAAGAATGTTTTCCAATGTTAATAACGTATATTTTTGAAATACAGGAAATAAAGAAATGTGAATATATGAAATTGTTTCCAAGGAATCATGAGATACTGAGCGAGTTGGGAAATTATTTGGGTAAAGATATTTAAGGGAATTTGGGAAATGAAATGATTATTGTTAAATCTATTTTGAAGTGGCTCAGTGTTGATTGATAGTTGATCGATATAATTTCCATTCAGAAATAAGATTGTTGTTTGTGTATATGTTTTCTTTGATAGTTAAATAACCGACTATCAAAGTGTTGACCCTTTTTCCATTGTCAACATGGATAGACCGGGATCAGATTTATTATCTGAAAACCACTCCATACGGGCATTAGTGTTGCGCATCAAATATGATGAAGATAATTGAGGACGGAGTTTATGCAAGGGCTGCTCTGGAAATCCTAGGTAGAAATTTCCTAAGATGGATTTACATAATAGTGCCTTCGGTTTGTCTAGACCCAGGACAACGTGTATGGATGAATGTTTGACAGAGTATATCTAATACATCGCGTAAGTTGATCTCTTCAAATGTATTCATGTTTGGTGGTGGAGGAATTCGTTTCTCTTAGCTTTATACCCATGGTATTTTTGGGGAAATCAATTTGTGATTTGGCAGGTTTGACGATGTGGCATTCAAAGTAAATAAAGGTGTGATCTGTCAAAGATACATTATGACCTCAAGCCTCATCAACCGAAAATGACAAAAATCGGACAGGCAGCATGCTTGACTAAGTGGGTCATACCCAGGTAGGGTATATTGTCACCATTTAGAGAATATTCATATTTGTTACTTCGTTCGCTTCTATATCTCACGAGAATGGTTACATTGATATACCAAGCGTAAGGTGACAATATATTTGGAACATTCAGCCAAAATGAATGGCCTGTCATGTGTGGCCGAGTTACAAGATGTTCTTATTGAACTCTAGTGTATCGCTTCTAGAGTACACTTATCGGAAGGTGGTTCCATACCTTGTCATAGTTGAAAATCCGTTACCTAATAAGAGCACATTGTTTTTGATTGTATATTATATATGTAGAGCGTGAGATGAAAGCATTCCACTAAATTGTTATTTACTTGATTTAGACATTATTGTAATATTAGAAAATATTGATCTTAAGAAATATTTTAGGTTATCGTATGGTAAAAGTCGTCTGTGTTTTATGCGTGGATCGATCTTATGGTTTTCATTTCATTGAAAAATATTTTTGAAAACTTAAATCGAAATTTTTAGAGTTTACTCATACCAGGCACATGACTAACCCAGAGTTTATTTTGTTTTACCCTAAACTTTTGGGTGCCCAAATTTGTATGGGCAGTCAAGTAGTCGAGATTTTTCAGATACTTGGAGCAGCTTGAAGCAGGAGGCTTCGATGTTATATATGTACAGTTTCCGCTGTGATATATATGTGATGTACTGCAATGATATGTAAGTACAAATACAATTTGTATTTCAAAGTTGGTATATAATATATTTTCTTCGTTCCACCATGATAATCGTGTTACTCTGATTTTGTTCTGCTGCAATCTTATTCTTCTATTCTAATTTTCTTTCTTTCTATTTCTCACCCTTTAACTTCTTTCTGTTAATGATGTGGTACTTCCGATGCTTGAATAGTCGACATGGGTTTTACGTTGATTTTCAGGGTCGAAAATCCCAGGGACGTTACAATTGATCTGATCGGGGCTTTACCTACAATCATGTCAAGCATGAAGTGTGCCATTATAGCCGTTGATTATTTCACCAAGTGGGCTGAAGCAGAGCCACTGTCCACCATCATCTGGAAGAAAGTTACTATCTTTGTCTTGAAGAACATCATCTGCAAATTCGGTGTGCCACAGAAAATAATTACGGACAATGGGACTCAATTCGAAAGTGATGAGTTCAAGAATTTCTTTGCCAAATACAAGATTAAAAAGGGTTTTGCAGTCGTTGCTGATCCGCAGGCCAACGAGAAAGTTGAAGCAGTGAATAAAATTGTAACGTCAACCATTAAGAAACGCTTCGAGAAAGCTAAAGGTGGTTAGGTAGAAGAGCTTCGATTCGCACTATGGGCATATCGTACAACTCATAAAACTGCGAATGGGAACACTCCATTCCCCCTTGAATTTGGATTTGAAGCCATGATTCCGATAGAGCTGGAAGTTCCCATTCACCGCATAATTCATTTCAATCAATAGGAGAACGAGAATCTTAAACTTGAAGCACTAGATTTGCTCGAGGAAAGAAGGCGAGAAGCAAAACTCAGAATTGATGCACATCAAAGAAGGGTTGCCAGACACTTCAATTCTAAAGTCAAATAAAGGACCTTTGAAATTGAGGACCTTGTTCTATAAAGAGTCTTGACAAAGAGTGGCGTTTTCAGACCCAATTGGGAAGGTCCTTACATAATAAGCCAAAAGCTCTTAGATGGAACCTTCAAACTAAAGACGATGGATGGAATTGAAATTCCTAGAGCCTGGAACAGTATTCACCTCCGCCGATACTTTCCTTGAATTTTTTTCCATATGTCTTGTAAAAAGTTGTAAATATTCTGCAAGTATACTAAAAAAACTTTGTACATATTAATGAAAGAAATTTCCTTGCTTGCCTAAATTGTACATTTGCAAATTCTTAATTATTTACAAGTGGCTAAAATTCGATTTTGATTGCCGGTCCCCTAAAAGAACGTTGACACATCTGTAACCTAGTAAAACCAGGTGACCATCATAGCACATCCCGATTGGGATAGCTCAAGCGCCTAGTGCTCTAAAAATCATTCACAACAAATACAAAGATGTGAAGCACAACCTTGCAGACAAGGGACACCAGGAGCCGAACGGTCAAATGATGCAATGTTCATACTACAAGCGAAGTTGTAAGTTTCACCGTAGAAGAACCTTCTTAATTGTAAGGTCCAGGAACCTAGTTCTACAAATCGTAATGAAACCCGATAAATGAACTAGCTTCTACCTCGTGAAACGATGCAACCCCAAACCAAAAGACCTCTGCAGGGGCATCCGACTAGAAGCTGGGTATTCCAAATTCGGTTACTACCGAATTCAAAATACCTCTACTGGGGCATCCGATTAGAAGTTGGGTATTCCAAATTCGGTTACTGGTAGACTCAAGAGACCTATGGGGGCATCCGACTAGAAACCGGGTATTCCAAATTCGGTTACTGGTGGATTCAAAAGACCTCTATGGGGGCATCCGACTAGAAGCCGCATATTCCAAATTGAGTTACTGGAGGACTCAAAAGACTTCTGCGGGGGAATCCGACCAAAAGTCGGGTATTCCAAATTAGGTTATTAGCGGACTCGAAAGACCTTTTCGAAGGCGTCCGAAAATTTGATAAGTGGCAGAATTGTTCTATCACAACGAATAACGTATTTACAAAGACCTCTTCGGAGGCACAAAAACCAAGACCTCCCCGGGTGCATGTATTCAAATCTAATCTCTGAAAGGCCTATACTGCCAGGTTAGCAAGAAACATAATTGAATATATTAAAAATATAAGACCTCTCAAGCAGGGGAAAAAAAATTCCTTTTCATTAAAAGGCATGAACTTGATCGACTAAGCTAAAAATCCGTGGATCATGAACAAGCCAGAAAATCTCAAATATAATGGCAAAAGAAATAGGCTTAGCCACTACATCAGAAATTTTCAGTGTTCTAGCAATGACCAAGAGATTCCAGATATAATCGGTCACACCTAGCCTATAAAATTTGTGACGAAATTTGGTATGGGGGCATCACCACCGCATTAAGATAAATCAATGATGCTCAATAAAACATACAATAAGATTGTCACAAATTTACACCAAAAGGCTTTGGGGTTGTAAGGACTGCTCCGATCAAGAAAGTTGAATCTCTTGAAATGACTAAGGCAAGCTCGAGAACTTCAGCACAGTGATAAACACAAAAAGTAATTATTCATGGAAAATAAGTCTCAAATGCTACCCCAGTCAAAGTCAAAAAAAAATTCAATAAGGTTGATCAAGTGGACCAAGCGAGTCTATGGCTACAACTGAAAAGATCATTATTTACAAAAACGTAACATAAGGTCATTATAATACTAGGCATTGCAACAACAAATGACTTATAATATAGAAAACTTGTATTGTAAGCATGTAAAGAAAACAAGTGTGGAGTGCAAAACAAGAAATCTCAACGAAGCTAAACAAAAAGCTTAAGTACAATAAGCAGAACATAGAACACAGTTTCATTACAATAGCACAAGTCAGGCACAAAGTCAATCACTGAATCACAAGTACAGAATTCCAAACACAAATGTATGCGAAGTGATAAGCGAGCACCGGCACTCGCATATACAACCGGTATAAATGCAGTAAAACAGAAAGTAAGGAAAGTCGGTCACAAGCATCATTTCTTCTTCTTCCCGCTCTTGGAGACACTCGACCTTAGTGAAAGCTTGATAGACGAAGGAGGAGGAGTACTAGTTGGTCGACTTCCATCTTTGATTACAGTGCCGCTAGGACTTTCTTGAGAGGATAAAGTGATGATTCCTTTCTTCTCAGCAGCGCGCTTTCCTCCTTTACACTTCAAGGACGATGCGGGCTTTGTCTTTTGCTTCTTTGGATCTTTAGCATCTTTTCCTGGGGTCTCGTCAGTATAGTAGGAATCCTCGTCACTCGGGATGCAGCCATTGTCGTCGTCTAAGTTGGGAATCACTCAAATCTTGGTATCTTGCGACCTTGGGGCCTTAGTAGCAAATAAAGATGCGTCGCCTGGAGGGGGAGTAGTAACTGGGGCAGCGGGAATCGACATCAAGGTTAAGTCAGTGACTATAGCTTCAGTCATCATAGCAGTAAATCCACCAGAAGGAGGCTCTAGTGAGATCATACCTAAGATAGATGAACAGTAAGCATGAAATGCGGTCGTCCCACGAGAAGGGCATAGGCAATCTAAATATAACATAGCTTGAACAATTTCAATTTTACCTGTGACTTCAAGATTCGCTTGGACATTTTTATGCTCATCAACCTCAAACCTGTATGCATCGTTGTCGTCTTCCTTATCATCTCCATCATGCTCCTTGGAAACTGTTTCCTTCTCTTTCATAATAGCAGGATGATTAATTGGAGTCTGTGAGCCAGAGGCTTCAATGTTAGTAGGATCAACAGGTGCATTAATATTTTTCTGATCTTGGGCTTGCTTCCCCAGAAGTTCTAGCCCTACTGTGTATCAAATCTCGCACCTTTTTTAATTAAGTCTTTCCTCAGCTAAGGCCTTGCGGGACTCTTCATCTAGGAGATCTTCAATAAGATCGTCTTTGCTACGGTCGCCTTCATTAACCTCAAGTATTCACTTCCACACAAGAGCCAGAGTAATTTCAAACTTATATTCCAGATAATGCAGACTTCTTCGACTCATAAAACCATAGACATAGAAAATAAAAAAGAAGTATCGGCATCCAATCGAGTTTTTTTAAGATCGGCTACAGCTTTAAGTCTTTCTTCTTCAAGAGTTTTTTGCACTGCGGAATGAATCATACTTTGAGAAGATATTTTTTCCCGGAGAATAGTGTTTTCTTGCTAATGAGCGGAAGAAGCATTCTTTTCTATAATTAGCTGAGATTCGGTAAGCTCTCGGGTAGTTTGAACCTCTTGGACTTCGCTGCAGCTAGTTCTTCTTTGAGCCTCTTATTTTCGCCCTCTAAGCCCGCTAGCTCTATATCTCTTTGAGTGAAGGAAGCAATGGTTTTGTTCCGGGATTCAAGGGCCTTAATGAGCTCGGTCTTGTCGTTCTCTAAAGTAAGGATATGTTCGATATTCTCCTTATTGAGCCTTTGGAGATCATGAGCAAATGTATGCCAAGCACCCAATTGTTTTTCAGCATGACCCCTGATCGCATCCATATGTGTCTCCAACTGACTCTTAGCAACATCAAATTGTGTGAGCATGCAACTCTTTATGGTTTCCATTTCACCAAGTATAATCCGTTTGTCGGATGGATATATGTCCAAGTCAAAATACAACCCCTGTAGACATCAGCCCTTGAATCGTTCAGCAAGCTCAAGCTTGCATGGTCTGGGAGCATAACGAGGCCTGCGAATAATCATTTGAAGGTCAGCGGGAGTTGGAGTGACGGATGAAGAAGCTAAGGATGGTTGATCAGAAGTAATCTGAATGTCTGGCATAGGAAGTCTGTTTGATTTGTGATGCTTTCGAGAACCACATTTGCTTTGATCATCCTTGCCCCGCTTCTTCTAGTGATTTTCTTCGTCGTGATGATCATCATATTCGTCATCGGGCCAAGCACATCGTCTCCGTTTCTCGTCATCATCCTGTTCTTGGCGATGCCTCCTTCTTCTTTGTTCGTCAGTCTCTAGGAGCTCAGGAGTTTTCTAAGGCTGGATGGAAGGTTGCGCGTTCCGATATATCCGAGACCACTGTGAATGCTTTGATTATTTTAGAAGACGCTTTGGATTTTTCTTGCTCAACTTTTCATTGAAGTCCTTCATAAACGAGGGCTTCGGCATCATTTCTGGACCTAAGAAAAGAGATAAAGCAAAAATTTAGTATTCCCATTAACAAATACTAGGGAAAGTTTAAGAAACTAGTGCGAGGAATTGTAAATTCATAAGTAAAGCGTTTACTAATGTGTATCCGATAACGAACCAGTTTTTGTAGTTGGTTCTAGAGCAATTCCTAGATTTGCTAGCAATTTTCCTGGTTTAGAGACGGGAACTCCAAGTGTACTAATTCCAATATTTCTGGCCTGGGGTATAATTGGTCGGATAACAATACCACCCTGAATAATATCCTTAGCTGAACTGAGGTCACTTAAGCCCTTGTAAGTATTCATGGAACTCTCACCTTTAGTAATAGGGTTCTCATCAATTTTATCTGCAGCATCCTTCGAAGTTGTTTCAGTATCTCGAGATTTTTTGCCCCCTTCATCGGGTCCGAGAGGGTTTCTAAAGTAGTTATATCCTTTTCAACCCGCTCGGTTTCCTTCTCAACCTATTTCTCTTATCCTCATGCTATTGAGATTCCTCTTCTCCGATGGAAACCAGTTTAGACTTGGGGGGCGTTTTACTACTGCCTGCGGCGTCAGAGCATCTCTTTAAAGGGCTTTCTTAGAAGAGGATTTATTGGCAATCTATCTCTTAAAAGTAGGTCTAATTTAAGTTACATGAATTGCAAGCAGATGGTATTGACGGAGAAATTGTTTTGTTATCAAGAATCTCCTACTTCTCTCCTTCTCATCGACAGTTTTCAAAGCATCAAACAACTCCTGACCAGAAATATCTTCTGGATAAGAAGATGAGAGTTCTATAAAAAAACGAAGGATTTAATACTCAGAACCTAAGTACAGGGGTAGACAAAGGAATATGAGATAATATATTCTCACCTCCTTCCATTCACCTTCCATAAAAGCAGTTAGGACACCATATAAAGCAATAATGATATGCAAATCCCTTAGCGCTTTCCAATAGATTAATAATAATCTTAGGGTGTTTTCCTTCGACGGAAATAATTGATGGCTTATCTTGCCACTTTTTAAAGATATACAAGGAACAAATCTCTTGAAATGTGGGAGCATGCATGCAAAGCATGTAAAGACCGTTTAGGGTGGCATAGCCATTGGGTGTAATTGCATGGGGCGATTGCTAAGAGCTTAAGGATTGTTTTCAGGGATGGATTAAAAGGAGGTACAGCTCCCATTGCTAGCATGTGTCGATTGACTGTGACATACCCATATGGCGGAGAATCAACAAATTCGTTCTTCTTCGGGAATTTGGCATCAGTTTCTAAAATCCTAAACTGAGCGTATAAATTCTTATATGAACGCTTAGGAAGTTGGGTCGATTTTCTCTAGCTAGGTACTTCGATAAGAGGTTTAAGCACGGGGAATTCTGGATTAATGTCTGATCCGGGAGTATTAGTTGCAGCCACATTAGTAACTTAGGCAGAGGTATCGACCTGTGTAGACTTTGACACTTCCTCAAGTTGTTGGCACGATTTTTGTCTAGTATCCATTTCTATACAAATAGTTGCACTTGAAAAACAAATTACAGGTGCATGTTTCCTAAGATAGAGAGATATCACATACAACCATATGAGAGAAGGGCTTGGGATCTAAGATCAGTGTGAATTGATTAATCGATCCCAAATCTTACTATCGGTTTATATTTGAATGTTTAAGTTGTGTAAGGAGATGTGTATTTAAATTAAAATGGTTGGTGAACACTCTGACGTTAACACATCATTCAAGTATAAGCTATATAGTTTGTTATAAACTCTCTACACAATTATCTAACTTATTGTCGATACGGGTAATCGACAATAGGGTATACTGGCCCAAAATAAGTGTTTGTATGTATCACAAGATAGGAACCAATACAAAAAAGCACAAAGCATAGAGGGACTAGCTTCAACCAACAAAAAATGTGTCGGTCTGAACTGACCCAAAATGAGTCGGTTTGAACTGACCTACAATGGGTCGGCTTCAACCAACCCAAAATGGGTCGATCTAAGCTGGCCCACAATGGGTCGGCTTCAACCAACCCATAATGGGTCGGTCTGAACTGACCCAGAATGGGTTGGCCTCAACTGACCCTGAATGGGTCGGCCTCAACTGACCCAGAGTGGGTCTGTCTCAGTTGACTCAAACTGGGTCAGCCCCAATTACCTGAAGCGGGTCATCTTCAATCTATGATTCTCAACTGGGCATGCCTGATTAACGCTGCAAGTGTGTGGCACATCAAAAACAGAAGAAAGCATATATCCTCGCAAAAATAATGCCAAATGCAAGTCTGGTTAAAAGGCAGACGATATCTAAAAAATCACACACGAAATCCTTGCCAAATTATGAAGTGGTGTCGACATCGTGAAGCCGCAATTATGACATAACCAGATTCTAAATTCAAGCATTTCAATAAGCAAGAGACAAGTGTGATTATAGCAACAAAATTGAGTGCGAAAACATGAACATTTCATGCAAATTCATGTGTCATGCATTTCTACAAATACTTCATGGGCGTGAAATTAAAACCTCATTTCTAAGAAGCCTAATACCATCAAGTTTGATTCGGAATACATCTTTCAAAACATAATCATGAGTTACGAACAATTGAAGCCAGATTCCCAAAGTTTCAATGGTTCAAGCATTTTGGAAAACACATCATATGCATTATAATGAAATCAAAGTTTTATGGATTCTATACAATTCGAATCCTTCATACCACTACTACAAAAGTGGGCATATTCGACACTATTTTTATGTGGTCGTAGATCAAAAAAGCGTTGCCGTAGGCCCTTTTTTCAAATAGGCAACACCAGGGGGGCGTGGCATCCGCGGCCGTTGCATTAGCCACCTAAGGCAACACTCTTGCCCATCTAGGGCCACGGAAAGAAAGTATTGCATTATAGCCATAATGCAACACTATTTGCACGTAATGCAACACTATTCAGCGTTGCCTTAAGCATTAGTTAGGGCCTGGCTTCCAGTGCCGCCACGTCAGCTGTCTACGTGTCACACGACACGTCATCTCTCCATGTCAGCACTCCACGTGTCACATGCCACACCAGCTATCCACGTCAGCTGTGGGGTCCACATGCGATGGGTAAGCAATTATATTTAATGTAATGCAACACCACTACAATATGTAATGCAACACCATTACAATGAAATGCAATATCAATAAAAGCTAATGCAACAGTAGAAGAAGGAAATTGCAACACTAATTTGATAGAAATACAATGCTTTAATTAAATATTTTGCAATATAGGTTTTGTACAAGAAACTCATCCAAAGCAATTGTTTTAATTATCCAAATATCAAAACTCAAAAATCAGCTACACCGTTTTGTTCCCTGTATACAGTAAGCTCGAACTACTTCAAGAATAGGTGCACGACATAAGGGACATTATCCTGATCCATTCCTGGCCAATTCTTTAGCGAATTCTGAACATGTACACATATGTCCACACCTGCAAAATGTATTACTCATTTATATATATGAATCATATATATGCAGCAATCCGATTGCAATAGGAAATATATATGTATGTTAGTATGTACCTATATATGAATCATATATATGCAGCAATCCGATCTGCAAAATGTATCCCTCTGCCTTCCAGAATTAAATATGCACTGATCAAATGATAACAAGTTATTTGATAAGTGGTGGCATCGAATGGCCATTGGCCTTCTTAGTAAAATGTTATGAACACAATTATTACAATTGACTTACTGACCATTGGCGATTGGTCACTCATGCCAGCCAACAAATAAGCAATTTCATATGGCCATTCGTCTTCTGAGCAAAAAGTTTTCACTTCCCATATTACTGCCACGTACAGTGTGTCACTTCATATCCTGTCAAGCTTCAGAAGCATATCGTCATCTACATCTTCAACTCCTAAACAAAACTTCATCGTCAAAAGTTAAAAAAAAAACAATGGAGGACTCTTCACTATGCATCACTGCCACTGTTCTTTCAAGACATTGGACTTACGAATTTGTGCATCTCATGCTTAGGCATACGCTGAAGCTTAATGAGGAGTGGACTATACGGGTTATACCCAAAAACTCTTTTCTAATAACATGCCCATCTTACAGTACGCGTGATCATGCGCTAATGTTGAAACTTTTTACAAAAATTGGAGGTGCTTTTTATGTGCAACAATGGTCTGCTGAAGAATTTGAGCCTGAACCAGCGTTCGAGGCAGAATCATGGGCCAGAGTTGTTGGCTTTCCCGAGTTCCTGAAGACAAATGTTCCTGCAATAAAAGAATTAATGACGCCAATGGGAAATGTGTGTGAAATTGACGACTGTCATTGGTCTCGAATTGACCATAGATCATTATACCTGAAAATGGAATTTTATGAAGGCATTGGCTTGGAGAATGTTTTTGCTGCTCGATTCGACAACAAGAAATACATCATTAGGGTTGAGTGCACCACACATACTCATCCTTTGACGAGGCCTGAAATTCTATTTGTGAGCAATAGGGAGGAACCGATGGTACCATTTTTTTGTGATCATAGGTAAATTTTACTTCCATCCACAGTTTCTTATAGTGAGACACAACCACACATGCACACACTTACATACATACATACAAGGTTATAATGCCCCACCCAAGATTCTGAAATAATAATACAAACTGGTGCTCTGTTAGTTGTACATAGATGTGGTTGTGTGGCTTGAATTTGAGACACTGTTATTGTATGGCTTGAATTTCCTTCAGATGTGGTTACATGTCAAATTGTTTGATAATTAATGTCTGTTACATGTCAAATTGTTTGATAATTAAGGCATATAAACTCGTAGGTGGATCACATTATTTGAGAATTGAATCATATAATATATTAGGTGGATCACAAAATGTTTACAGAAATAGAAGTTTGATCATATAATATATTTGGTGGATCACAAAATGTTTACAGAAATAGAATTAACATACCTATTGAAGTTTGATCATCCAAAGATCACTTTGCCCTCCACAACAAGAAATTCTGGTTTGGTCGCTGACTATGCTCTATCCTTAACAGCCACTCTGACATAGACAATGACTCTGACATGGACAATGACTCTGACATGGATGCTGGTGTAGATGCTGGTGATGATGCTGGTGATGACTGGTGATGTTTGTGGATGTTGGTTTTATTCTACTGGTAATGATTTTTGGCTTGAAATTTTGTGAATATTTGTGAAACTTTGTGTGGTTGTGGAAGTTTGTGATGACTGGTGATGACTGATGATGGATGCTGGTGAATGTTTTTGAATGTTTGTGAATGGTACGTTGTTTTGTTTGTGAATGCTAGTGATTTTTTAAAATCTCTGCGTACGTCTCTGGTGTATACTTATGATACTTGTGCGTGTATACTTGTGCGTGCCTTCAGATGGCTGCCTTATGATACTTGTGCGTGCATGTATACTTGTGCGCGCGTGTATACTTGTGCGTGTCTACTTGAGCGTGTGTACTTGTGCGTGTATACTTATGATACTTGAGCTTGTATACTTGTGATACTTGTGCGTGTATACTTGTGCGTGTATACTTATGATACTTGAGCGTGTGTACTTGTGCGTGTATACTTATGATACTTGAGCTTGTATACTTGTGATACTTGTGCGTGTATACTTATGATACTTGTGCGTGTATACTTGTGAGTGTATATATGCACTGCGTGTATGATGTGTATTGTAATAAAACGAAAATGCTTGAGTGCCCGCTTCAGATTTTGTCAAAATCTGCGGTAAGAGGCTTAAAATTCGGATGTCACCGCAGTGCAAATTAACCTCAAGCATACAAATTAACCACAGTGTAAGGTATGAACCTCAAGCAGTGCAAATTAACCGCAGTCCCCATTCCTTAACTAGCTCGACCTCTATAATAAACCAATGTCTTTTTCATGCCAGTAGCCCGGTTCTCATGGTTTATTGCTGGGTATAATTTTCGAATAAACCTCAGCATAATCCCAAATCCCAAATCAATAATAAGCGCAACTAATTACTCATAAGCGAATGGGTTTTCCAAAATGTAACAAATGAACTAATTACTAATTACTCATAATCCAATCTATAATAAGCGCAACTAATTCACAGTGCAATACAAACTGAACCTGAGGGAAAAAACTGGCGATGTCAGCGCCCTGAGCAATCAAAACTAGAAAGCGTTTCAAAGCTTCATCCTTTTCTGAATAGAATTTGCTGTCGAGGAGAGGATCGATACTGACGTGAATTTAGGTTTAATTTTTTGTCAATAGTAAAAAGGGGGGAAAACGATTAAATGATAGAGAAGAAAATGATTTCATGAAGGGAGAAGATCGCGCCAAAATTTCATCAAAAGAATGAAATGATGTGGATGTCAATGATTGGATGATGGCTAACATTAAGATCATCAGATCCATAGATGGTTTGAACCGTTGGATTAATCTTTCATCTACGGTTGGGGTTTTTATATGTTGATAACGCAGATAGCTGAGTTGGATTATATATACGTAATGCTACGCTTTTAACTAGTGTTGCACATCAGAACACTAAAATTCCCACCGCAACAGTGCATCCACGTATAATGCAACAACATATGAATGCTGTTGAAGAAGCTCGAAGAAATCATAGCTTTCGCCACACTTTTCATGCAACGCACACAAATTAGTGTCGAATATGCCCACTTTTGTAGTAGTGTACACATCCTCAAACCCATTTCAATCAATTCCAATTCTATTTCAAACTGCACTCCAAAGTGTATGGTGCAACATGAAAGATCCATCAAAGTATAATGTATTTAAAATATTCATTTTGGAGATTATGATTTCTAATAAACAAAAATCATAAACTCCGAAGGGTAAAACGTTATCCATAAAAATCATACATACTTCGATGGATCAAACGAATAAAATGGTGTGATTCGAGCATTCAATTTTGCTACGGGTCGGTCCAAATCATTCATAATGAGTCAGATTGGATCCCATGTAGCCGGTCAGTTGATCACACCGAGCATATGGGTCGGTATGGTTACCAAAGTGTTTGGGTCGGACCCGTTCATCCTGGTCGATCATCCTTAAAACCATGCGGCTCAGTCCAGTTCTTACATCCTGGTCGGTCGGTCTGAAATCCCCTGGTCGGTTTGGTAAGCAGGGCAATAGGTCGGCCTGGAACAAAAATTCACAAGTGGTCAGGCAGGCAAGATTTGGGTCGGTCGATCCTATGTGGCTCGATCGGGACTATCCAGTCGGTCGACATCAATTAGGGATGGTCAAAAAAGGTGACAACTAGCAACAACGGGCAGCATCTGCCATTGGCATTTTCGTAAATAGCTTTAGGGCCGACCAAAACCTGCACACCATATTTCAGCCATTCCCCATACCTATAAATATGGGATGAAATCCACATTAATGGGGAGCGATTTTTAAGATCCCGAAGGGTTGTCCAGCTATTTTCTCCACTATTCCAAGTGATTCTACCTTCCCCAGTCATCTCCAAACAAAGATCTAACACCAAACCCACCTGGAATCATTGAAATTCTACCAAGTGTTCGAGGAATTGTAGATCTACTTCACTACTTGCTACATTTATAGAATTCAATCAAGTTCCTTCCCTAATTTGAAGATCAGAGAGAAGAGCTTGTGAATGAGAAAATGAATGTAATGAGAGAGAATTCATGCTTTGTAAACTCGAATTTTATAATGAAAACTATTCTCCAGTGGACGTAGGATTTTCCTTAGCCAAACCACTTTAAACTCTTGTGCTTTTACTTGTTTTTTTAGCGATTGTGGCTCCATTTTCTACTTTTACCATTTGGTGAAATACTACTAAAGTACTTGTGGTGTTGTAGACCAATTTTGGTTTCAACATATAGGAAGAAAGGCATAGAACAATTTATTTTAACTAGTTGATGTTTTTTTTGCTATAAGAATTTTTATGTGATGAACGTTTAAAACTCTCTTGCAATTTATTTTTCAAGTAAAACATGATTAAATATAGAAAGAAAAGTGTAGAACAATTTAGCTTAATTAGTTGGTTTTCCTGGCTACAAGAACTTCTGATCCTACTTTAATTTGACAAGACTACTGAAAAGAAACTTGTATCTTTGTAACTTTAATAACATACATCGATTATGTTCCTTTACTCATGTTCTCCAACCAGTAGTTTTTATTAATTTTCTCATTCCAGGAGTTGTGCTAGAATAATTTTTATAGTCTTGCTGGCAGCACTTGCGCACAAGTCAAATGATCATTTAATTGCTTTTTACTGGTTTGCTATTAATATGTGGAAACCAATCACCACTCTTATATAATAAGAAATAGACTTTATGATCTCCTACTCTTACTACCTCGGATTAATAAATCTAGCTTAATCTGAAATTTATTACTTGTAACATTCGCTATAGATAAAGTTTGTGATATATCTTTCATTTTTTCGGTTGTCATAAAATTTGTTTCGATTGTTTGTCGATTAGCGACTCAACTTTCTAAATTGATTTGCATATTTCAATTTCAAGAAGCAAGTATAGGTATTCAGATCCGCGACATGGAAGGAATGTATGAAACTACACGGTGAAGCTAATCCAGATCTTAATTTAGATGTTAAAGACTTTTGTGTTATCACAACAATGATGAAGATGACATTAATATTTTTCCAACTGAAGAATGAATATTTTGGATGGTACCTTTTAGCACTTGTGGTATGTAAAATATTTGAATTGTACTTTTAAATTATGTACTTGATAGTATGTGTTGGCACTTGTGATATATTTGAAAATTTGGCATGGTAGAATATTTTGGATGGCTTGAATATGATGATGAATGTTTTGGATGGGTTTCTTCTATGTACAAAACCTATATTGCAAATTTTTTAATTAAATCATTGTATTTTCTTTCTTCTAATGTATCATTTCCTTTCTTCTACTGTTGCATTTGCTTTTTTCTAATGTTGCATTTCAAGATAATGGTGTTGCATTACATAATACGGTGGTGTTGCATTATATAAAATATTATTAATTCCACATGGAAAGTGGGCCCCATAGTTGATGTGGCATGTGACATGTGGGTAGTTAACGCGGCATGTGACACGTGGGAATCTCACGTGGAAGATAAAGTGGCCCTCACTATCATGACTTGGAAGTCAGACTCTAACTTATGATTAAGGCAACGTTGTGTTTTGTTGTGTTACTTGCTAGTAGTGTTGCAATACAGTTATAATGCAGTACTTTCTCTCTGTGGCAGTAAATGGGAATAAGTGTTGCTTTAGAAAGCAGTGACAATGACCATAGATGCCACATCCCTTTGATGTTGCCTATTTGAAAAAATGGTTTAAGACAACACTACTTTGATCTACAACCACATTAAAATAGTGTCGAATATGCCCACTTATGGCATAGTGAAGAATTCAAATGACATTTGGACCATTGTAGAAAGAAACTTCAATTCCCAGTTCGTTGCAAAAGTGTTTACTATTGGAGGCAATTACAAGGATCAAGAAAAGATAATTTTTTTTATGAGAGAATACCTAACAAACGTCAAGTCAGTATGTGACACACTTGAAGCTACAGGACTAAAGATAGTTGAATATAAAAAATTTTATTATAACACTAAATTTCATTAATGATGATTATGAGGTAGTTGTTACAGTGATATCATCTTAAAATGTCATGTGCTCAGTGGAGGATGTCCACACAATACTTCTTGCATGTGAGGCAAGGATTGAAACCAAAAGAACACAAGACGCTAACCTATAAATTACCTATGCTGCTAAAGGCAAAAACAAGGGCTAATTTATTAGAGGTGAGCAAACAAATCAAAGGGGGCAGTTACTTAAATAGGTCCAAACGAAGAGAAAGGTGCACCAACAACAATAGACCTAACACTACTAGAAAATGCTGTTATAGTGACACAACTATTGTGACGGAAAAATTCGTAGCAAAACTGTGTCGGATTTGAAATGAATCTGAGTTGTTTTTTTAAGTTTTTTTTTTCAAATATATTTTTCTGTTGACCAACATATCTTTTGTGATGTAACATGAATCTCTAACAAATCCGTGGTAAACTAGTCATGTAATTGTCACGGATATGGAAATCATGGCTAAATTTTGCCTTTAGAAAAAAGGAAAAATAAATTAGTCATGGAATTGTCGTGGATATGGAAATCATGGCTAAATTTTGCCTTTGAAAATAAGGAAAAATGATGTTAAATGCTATTTGTCACTAATCATGAAAAATCCATCGTAAATCAGCTATGGAGTTGTCATTGACGGTTGAAAAGTCACTAAATTTTATGTTAAAATTAAGTAAAATATTGTTGCCACAAGAAGTCATAACGCCTTAGTAATTTCTATGTTGATTTGTTATGGATTTGTGATGTTATAATATCCAATTAACTTTTTTTTATTAAAATAGATAAATCAAAAGAAATCCATCACAAATTTATCACAAGTTTATCATAGCTTTGTAATTTTGTTTCCCTTGAGGAAAAATAAGAAATGTATTAGTTATTACAAATATAAAATTCAACATAAATCTGTGACAAATTTGCTATGATGGACTTTTCTTAACAATCTACAATAATTATATTTTAAAAATGATTGGAAACATCTATCATAAATCAATGTGTCACGTTTTTGTGATGGATGTATATACAATATATATATATATATAAATAATTTCATAACATATATGTCTAAATAAGTATTATAGGAATTATTGACAATGAATATCACTTATACACACCGGTCCGCCCATTTACAATGTAACAACATATAAACTGATAAACAAATAAACAATACCACGTAACAACAGATAAACTGATAAAAAATATCACAGGCGGCAAAAACAGGTGGCGGTAAAAGTAGATAATATTAGCGCGCTTCCTAAAAAATGATAATATTCGCGCGTTTCCTACCCTCGGCTCTTTGAAGCTTCTTCTTCTAAAACCTAATTTTCAAGCCGCCATTCCCAAATTTTCAACGCTACAGCCACCAAAATATCTTCCATGAAATTACGATTGAGATTCCATTTTGCTGTTCAGAACAGGTACTCTTATTATCATTGAAATTCCATTTTGCTGTTCAATTGCCTGTCATGGTTTTGGAAATTTGCGATTTGAATCCCATTAACTGTGGCCATTGAATCCACCGAGCATGTGTTTGTTTTGAGCAAACAAGCGCTTGCTGGATGATGATTGGAAATGCTGATTCTAATCAGTGTTTATTTAGGCGTTTTACTTTTTCATTCAGCCTTTTCGGGTCCAATCAGTGAAAATCTGTTCAGCTGTTTTCTAGTGCTAGTTGCAATCTGAATAAGTGTTTCCAACTAATACCCTTGACATTTTAAATAGCTTTGTAAAGTATATTGCTCTTTCACTTTCATTGCTACCATCTACTGTGTAGACTGACATTGAATCATACCCGAATTTGTATGTATTTTTGTATGTATGTTGGAGGTATGTTGTACCAAGTGCTTTTTTTTAAATAGATAAAGTCATTAATGTTGTACCAGGTAATCTTTCAACTTTTTTTCTTTAAAGATTCCAAAACCAAACTTTGCTTTATAAACTCTAAGAGAGTATGTATGAGTCGCCAACCCGTATTGCAGATATTTTCACATGAAATTACATTGAATTTAATATTATTAACATATTCATTTTGAAAAAAAAAACAAATGCTAGTGTTGGCTTAACAATTAATGCTACATAATGCTTGGTTTTAACAATTACATTGGTTTAAAGACACATGATGGACGAAGAACGTTGGTGCATAAATTATGGTGGTACAAGCATTGCATAAAATGTTTGGTTATATTTACATATTGTTATGTTTTATAACCTGGATACATATACCCCTTTGAGCATACCATGTACGTATGAAGCATCACATGAGCATGTATCCTGTAATTGCGCTTTTCATATTCCTATATTCGGCCTGCTGTAACATTATTCCTTTGCGACCACTAAGTCTAACAAGTTGGTACTTGCGTGGATGTGCCGTAGGCAGTACAAGCTTATTGGAGTTGATACAGTTTTGTATTGATAGGTGATCGGAAATGTAAGGACCGTTCAAGCCTTTATAGGAGAAGAAAAAGCATTAAAGGGTTATAGAAATGCATTAGTTAATACGTACAAGTATGGAAAGAAGGGTGGCTTGGCTAAGGGATTAGGGCTTGGTTCTTTACACTGCATTTTTGTTCTTCTCTTGGGCTCTTCTTACTTGGTTCACTAGTATTACAGTTCATAAAAATATAGCTAATGGAGGCGAGTCATTCACCACCATGCTTAATGTCGTCATTTCTGGACTGTAAGTCATTTCTTATCAGTTTTGCGTAAGTCATTTTAGCCAACCATACCTAGATGATAAAATATTCTTATCTGATGATTTCACCGATATTCTTATCGACAGATCGCTAGGTTTAGCTGCACCCAACTTCTCTACATTCCTGAGAGCAAAAACAACTGCATATCCCATCTTTGAAATGATAGAGAAAACACCCATTACAGAAACAAGCTCTAATACAGGAAAAACACTGGCTAGCGTTGATGGTCACATTGAATTTCATAATGTTCGTTTTGTGTATCCATCACGTCCTGAAGTTAGAATTTTTGATAACTTCAACCTTGATATACCATCTGGGAAAATTGTCGCTCTTGTTGGTGGAAGCGGGTCTGGAAAGAGTACGGTTATCTCATTAATAGAGAGGTTTTATGAACCAACTTGTGGAGCAATCTTGCTGGATGGACATGATATCAATGGTTTAGATTTGAAGTGGCTAAGGCAACAAATAGGATTGGTAAATCAAGAACCTTCTCTTTTTGCAACCAGCATTCGTGAAAATATGCTTTATGGAAAAGATGATGCTACCCTCGATAAACTTGCTCGTGCTGCTAAGCTTTCTGAGGCCTTGACTTTTATCAACAACCTCCCCGATCGATATGAAACACAGGTGATTCTAATATCTTAAAGTCAATAATAATCTGTATATCCATAATTAGCATTCGTACTACATATGTGTTGATTTTATTTATGATATTATATCGGTGAATATCCTTGTCAGAAATACCTCGAGTTTGTTAAGTTGTCATATAGAGTAAACTCCTTTGGAATGTTCATACAGTAGAACGTCTAATGTTAGGATGTGGAGCTCCTTGGTTCTCTTTATTTTGTACTGAACGTTATCTCGACCAGTCGGCAACTTTGCATTGACATATATTAGTATGGCACAGTACACAATGTTTGTATCCTTCCATGCAAATCAGGTTATAATGGTAGATGACTCTTATAAGCTAAAAGTATGTAAACCCGGCTAACTGTCTAATGGTTGATGAATCTTACAAGCTAAAACTATGCATGCCCTGCTAACCACTGTGCATATAACATAGGTTGGGGAAAGAGGGGTGCAACTATCTGGAGGGCAAAAGCAACGCATAGCAATATCAAGAGCAATCCTAAAGAACCCTTCAATTCTTCTTCTAGATGAAGCCAACTCATGTCAGATTCACACAGCGTGTATGCATCTATGGTTAAGCTTCAAGATGTCGCAGCTACTACATAGGACTCTTCACAGTTTGTGAATGCAAATGTCATGCGTACGAAAAGGTAAAACTGTTTTTTTTTTAAAGCTCGGTATTATCTATATAACAAAAAGCATTGATTAGTTATTAAAAGACAAAGAAGGGCAAGCATTTATTCTTGGCATAGACAAAGAGCGGCTGCAATTTACATGCACGTTCTATTTTATTCCAATGATTTACCACAATCTTCTCCATTCTACCACATTCCAGTTCATTATTTTCGCCATTTTACGTCTCAAATCAAATCTCCATCACTACAATTTCTTCGAAATCAGCGTTTACATCTGTAACAACCCTTCCGATTCACACCATGGTTGCATCAACGACCTTCTTCATCTAATTCACACCGTGTTTATTGTTCTTTTAATTATCAACTTGACATATTCCTCTGAAGATGGAAAGAGGGACATTAATAGTGCATATTCATGAATGCCACCTTTCTAAAATCATGTTAAGTATCTAATTCTTTTAGTAGATTTATTGGTAACATTAAAATTATTGCTCTTAATAAATTCTATTAACATGCCAATGCCTAATATGATTTAATCTCTCATCTGTGAGAACGTTTTCCAATTTATTTTAACATATTATGCCGTATCTTTTTAAATATTTTACATATTTTCAATTCCTCTAACAAAAAATATTGGTAATTTTGCTAAGTACGAACAGTTTCATTTCCTTATTAAAAAGCTTTTTTTCCTTATTCAACGTACCCTTAAAGTATCCTGCATGTTTTTTTAATGTAAATTATTTTTATTTCTTATGATTTATATTACAAAAACTTCTTTGTTATTTGGCTTATCATACCAAAATTGATGAGGGGGTTACCAATAAAAGAAAACTTTTAGAGAAATTACCAATCCTATAACCATGTGTACTGTAATTAGTTCACTGATTATTATCCATTATGTATCACATTAAATATGAATACTAAAATACTCTTTGTAATGGATATAAACAATAACTGTCCTTTTGCAAATGAAAAAACATAAATGATTGATCTTTCTTCATAAAAAATTCGTTATTATGATTTCTATCTTTCTAATTTTCTACATTAAGTGGTAAGTATTTGTATCATTAGGTTGACTAATCTATCTACTGCCATATGTGATGGTTTAGATTGAATTTCATTATATGCCATGCCTAATTTGATTATTTTAGTATAGTCCAAAAGCTGCACCTTCTATCTGATTATAGCAGAAAGTATCGGACGAATTTGACAGTAAAATTTGACAAGCTATTTTTATATATTTCTATTTGGAGTACCCATCCCAGCACACAATTCTAAATAAATAATATATCTGCAATAGAAGTAGTTGCTTTTATTACCATTTACCACAAACAACTAACTTTTTTCTATTGATGTCATGTTTGGCAGTATATCATTAGTAACATAGTTGACATATTTCAGATAATATTTACAAACAATCCGTTCATCCTTTAAATAATTGACAATTTATATACCGAATATAAATGCCATGATGTCTGTGTTATATTTATCCCATCATACATGTTGGTTGTCTTTGATATATTCAGCAAAAAAATTCATACTTTCTAATTTGATGAAGTAGCTCACTTTCTAGGTGTGGCTAACATTTACATGTTAAGTTCTGAACCTCTCAAACCGTATAACCTAATCTTATTTCGTAGTGCTGCTATGTTCATTCTATACAGGTAAATTAAGATGGCTGAGCCTCGCCTTAAGATGTTTTGCCCGATCATATGTTGCAAAGAATGTTAGTTTGAGGTGATTTTTGTGTTCAGTTACGAATTTGCTCAAGACCTTATCACTTTAACATAGAAGAAATTTGTTTGAATATTACTATTTATTAATTTTTTTTATATTATTAATAAACATGTGCTTTAATAGTCCCCATAAATTAGGTAACTGAGGTAATCTTTCCTCCTCATATAGTAAGGTTTTCTTCTTTGCTATTACTTCATATGCACTTGCACTTTTACAAGAAATAGGTAAGTAAACACATCCCTGTTTCTCTTCTTTCAATTTTATAAACTTTGGAAAAACCATCCATTAAGAAAGTAGAGAGGACGTAGCGCATCTCCATCAACAAAAGAGTATTCAAATAGGTTGCATCTTTAGAATAAACATTGTCTGATTGGGTAGTGTTAATGAATGTATTTATATTACTGCATTTCCGATGTTACCTGGACACATAACTGCAAAACATAATCCTCTTTTCATTTTTAACTGCATCTATTTTAGGCAAATATAACAAGGATTATTTGGAAATTGAATAATTCATGCAAGCCGCAAGCGTTACTGCAGGTTACACTCTATTATGATGTTTATCTGTAACATCTTATATGCTACAACGTCTGTGCAGTCAAGTATACTGTAAATTGTATTGCGTTCAATTCTCTAGTTTTTCAGTCATTTGAGAACACTTTCTGGAAGCTGTTTGTGTAAACATTCCACTTTCGGCCAGCTAGATAAAATTTAGTGCGTTCGGATTTCCGTTAAAGCTTGTGTCAAATGCCTCTGTTCATTTTTTTGGACGGAAGTGTTTCGGTTATAAGTTCTAAAAATCAATTCAATTTGTTTTACTAATTTTCTGGCATAATATATGAACATGATATCTCATTAAGATTTACATTTTTCCTTCATAGCATCAAGTATTCAAGAGAGCTCTTTGGTAGAGCTGCAACAAGCACAAGAGGCAGCTTTCGAGTTGGAGGCAGCTTTCGAGTTGGAGGCAGCTTTCGTGTTGGATGCTTTTTTGACTCAGATAAGGACTCAGTCAGTAGCTACCATCCAGACGAAATTGAACAGCCAAAAGCAAAGGCAGTATCGATGAAAAGATTGTATTCTATGGTTGGTCCCGACTGGATATATGGCTTTTTTGGAACCATAGGAGCAGTTGTGGCTGGTGCACAAATGCCTTTGTTTGCTTTAGGAGACTACAAAAAGAGAGGTAAAGAAAATTTCACTCCTCTTTTGTGGCGGTGTTGTGATTTTTGTCGTTGTCCATGTAATTGAGCACCTCAGTTTTGGTATCATGGGCGAAAAACCAACTCTCCGGGTTCGAGAAAAGATGTTTAGAGGTAAGTCTATATTCATGGAGTAAATAAACCAACATGGACACTTGGATCCACCTGAATTTTTTAATTGTATGGAACATCTTCCACGAGAAGCTATGCTACGAGGACCTGTTGAATATGGATGGATGTATCCATTTGAAAGATATGAAAATTTAAATTTTATATAATATCATTTCCTAGTATATGAAGTTCATATCGTTTTTAACTTCAACTTAGGTACTTATTTCATCTTAAAAAGAAAGTTTCAAATAAAGGTCAAGTGGAAGCTTCAATCTGTAATGCGTATATTTTGGAATAAGCCGCCATTTTCTTTTCACACTATTTCGAAGATCATGTCAAAACAGTCCGTGTTGAGGAGATTAGTCGACTATATGAGGAGAGACTTTACAATGTTGAGGAGTAACGTCGACCGATTGAGGTGGAGCGCCGACATGACAGAGAGAATCCTGAAGCACTGAATAGTAGGTTAATGCAAATCGAGCAACGATTGTCACAAACCACTCATCCTCCTCCATCGTGGTATTCTAGAACTTTAGGTACACATCATATATTTTGGACAATATTTAGATGTGACAAGCTATAATTTATTTTTGGTAGTTTGGATTGTAGCTATTTTTTTTTTTTTGTGGTTTGAACCTGGGGTGTCAACTTCGTATTTTGGTGATGTATTTGTATTAAGAGTACTTATTTTATATTTAGTTATCTTTGTCTATATTGTTGTATTGTTTTCCAGTGTAATCTTGTGTAATATTCCAAAGAACAATGTATACACAGGTTGTATGAAAGCAGCAGAAATTCATAACAATTGTTATATGCTTCGTGATGGATTTGCCATGGAGTTGCTAAGTAAAACAAAATTTCAGTGTTTGATTTTGTTATGGATTTGCAATGTGAAACAAAATTTCAGTATTTAATTTTGTTATGGATTTGCGATGGATTTTTGAAAACACATTTAATTATTCGTTGTTTGAAAGTATAAATGTTCCGTTGCAAATCCATAGCAAATTTTCAATGGATTTGTGATGGAAATTTGAAATAATTTTACATGCTTTTCAAAATGAAATATAGAAAAATAAATGGTTTGCTATGAACCATGACAAAAACATCACAATTTTTTTTGACTTTCCGTCACTAACCATTATGTGACGGATCTAACACCTAATGAATTGGGAAGGAAATATCCATTACAAATCCGTTGCAAAATATTGATTTGTGATGGATTTGTGATGGAATTTCCCATCACTAAAACATCATTTTCAAGTAGTGTAAGTGTCAATTTGTGAGAAGGTGGGACACATAACAATGAACTGTTATTTCATATTTAATTAGAACTACTTAACATATCAAGGCATAAGCAATAAGAGAAACCTCAATGTAAATATGGACCAACTACACAATTATCAGAACATTTAGAACTACAACAATGGCAATAACTCCAAACAAAATGAAGCAGTACATCAAGACACAATTTAAGTTGAAACCAGTATCCTAACTAACTACTTGGACAACCTACATCTTGGAAATAGAGAATACGGAGGTAAACATACTATATGTTTGGGCAATGGTAAGTCGATTTACATTACTCATATAGGCAAGGGTAGTATCACTTATACAAGAAAACTACTGTTAAATAACTTACGTAGAGTACCGAAAATAAAAAAAGAACCTTATAAGTGTGTCTCAGTTTGCTCATGACAATAGTGTGTATTTTGAATTTTACCCTAATTACTATTTAGTCAGAGATATACTAAGGATATTATTTTGTAGGGTAGAGAAGTGAAGGGATTGTACATTTTTAATCATGTCAATTACTACAATACCATTAAGAGACAAAAGAACTACCACCCAGTTAAAAGTAAAACTATGGAAAAGACTTATGTTTTTAATGTGCGACACAATAAACTTGGACACCCAAGTATTATTGTTGTAAAACAAATTCTTAGTGATAATAATGCTGCTTATGATTGTATATTCGTGCCATTCATTTGTACTTACTATCAAATGGGGAAAAGTCACAAGTTGTTGTTCCTTTGTCTATGGTTATAAATATTATATATCTTTCATATATGCTTACACAAGGTACATTTGGATTTATCATAGGATCACATGTTGCTACACATCATAACAAAGTGGTTTAGACGAAAGAATGCACAAACACATAGTTGAGTCTGGTTTAACACTTTTAGCAAAAGCATCTGTCATTAAAATTTTGGCCTGATTCTTTTAATGCTGTAGTATTTCTGATAAGTAGATTACAAGCTGAAGTGCTAGAGGGAGTCAATCCATATGAAAATTTATATAGCACTAAACCAAACTACAACTATTTGAAAACATCTGGTTGTTTATGCTATCCATATTAACAATTTTATAATGAACACATACTTCACTTCAAATTAAAACCATGCACTTTTATTGGATATGCGTCACATCAAAAAGGATACAAATGCTTAAATGAAAGTGGTATATTTTTTGTAAGTAGACATGTTGTGTTTAATGAAAGTGTATTCCCATTCAAGGAAGAAAATGTTAAAAATCACAACCAAGGTATATAATACAAATCTTTACAAATACCTCTTTATTCTAATGTGTCTATTGCAGGTGTGATTGAGAAGAGAGTAGAATGATCAAGTCCAAATAAAATGAATGAATCAAGATTTGAACCGGCTAGCTCATATAGAACATTCAATCAAACACCTACAGGAGTAACAAGTCAGGAGCAACAAGTCAGTGATGGAGATTAAACAAATCAAACAGGTGATAACTAACAACATGAGAACGTAGAATAACAACTTGACACTACACTAGTGGGTGCATCAGCACATTCAATCATTACAAGAGCCAGAATTGGCATTTTCAAACTAAAGCTATATTTAGCTGTATTAATGGATGATGAACCAAACACATTTGATCAAGCCATTAACAACAACAAATGGAAAACAACTATGGATGATGAGTATCATGCACTCTTTAGAAACAAAACTTGCAAGTTAGTTACACTACCAGAAAATAAAAATATCATTGGGTGCAAGTGGACATATAGAGTCAAGAAAAATCCTGATGGAACAGTCAATAGATACAAGGTCAGACTTATTGCAAAAGGATACACACAACAACAAGGCTTTGATTTTAATGAAACGTTCTCACCAGTCATAAAGCCTACGACCATTAGGGTGGTACTAGTGATTGCTTTACAAAAAGAGTGGACCCAAGACAACTTCATGCAAACAATGGCTTTTTAAAAGGAAAACTACTAGAAGAAGTGTACATGGAGCAACCATAAGGCTACATCCAAAAATCCAAAACTTGCTTGCAAGATGAACAAAGCAATTTATAGGTTTAAACAAGCGCCTAAAGTATAGTTTAACAGATTGAAAACCAAATTAGTTAATCTAGAGTTTTAATCTGTCAAATTAGACAACTCAATGTTCACCAAAATTATTAACACTATTACTTTATACATACTTATATATGTTGATGTTCTTATAATTATAGGTGACATTGATACAGGGATAAATCAACTCATTCGGTACCTAGACAAGCAATAATTTCAATCAAAGACATCGGAAAATTAAAATACTTTCTAGCCATTGAAGTAAGGAGAATATCAAAGCTAGAAATTATACTGTCACAAAAGAAGTACATCACTGAATTACTCATCACAACTAAAGCGGGTAGAGCTAAGACACAACCCACTTGAATGATCAGTGATCGACGTTACCCCAAATATAATGAGAGAACTAATATCAAATATTAAGCAATACAGAAGTATAGTTGGTGCTTTATAGTACTCAATTTATGTATGCATTGTTTTTTTTTCAAAACTTCACTTATGTATGCGCTGGCGCTTGAATGATGGGTCAGTAACAATCCACGTGCGAAGAGTGTGACACGAACACGCGCAAACGCATGCCATTATGCTCGTAGAGATATACCACATACCAACATACTATCAATGAGCTTTCACACTAAATAATCACTTTCAGATCAAAATTCCATGAGATTTCGAAATGTCTCAAGGTTAGTGATTTAGTTCACAACTCAAATGGATATTTGTGCAAAATCAAACCAATTTGAAGCATCAAAAGCCTAGAAATCCAAAAGGAACCAGAAGCTTTGACTCAATCCAATCTGGAACAAGCAAGCAATTGTGCAAAACAAGCTGTCAGAGTCAAGACTACTACCACAGAGAGGAGGATTAAAAGATTTCAAACTGAAAAATTGCCGAATCAAAGGAGGAAGAGGATTTTCAAATTCCAGCACTATCGTCGGTTCGATTTGGTTTAGGGGGGTGTTATATAGAATAGGCGATTTCTACCTCAAAGAGTTATTTATCAAACCAATTACTTTATACATGTTTGTGTAATATAAATACACAGTAACACAGTGCTGAACAACAGTGTATTCCATTCGAACATTTCTCAAACCAATAAATTTTATTTTCATGCAAAATCTCATCAATACTGCAAATAAAATCTGAACAAATTTTAACATCTTACAATCAATGTTTGGGTTTTAGTTAGCATATAGAACAGTAGGCCTAGTCATAAGTCAATTACAGATTACAACCCCATAACTCCTCAGAACAATCGTTACAGTACATTTTTTATACAACACTTGTTGTAGATATGAGGAAAACAACACAATACGTCTATAACATCCATTACACTATTTTATTTTATACTAGTGTGAACCCGTGCAATGCACATGGGTCGCAGTGTATTTTGCAAGGTATTTTGTTATTGCCACAATCTTTAAATCTTCTCAGTTGTATTTAAATGGAATATTAACTTCGCTATAGCATGTTATGGATGATTCAAAGTAGTGGGATATATTTATTGTTCCCATTATTGATAATTTTTCCTTTGATGAAAATGCATTTATATTTCAACTGTGAGTTATGTGGCGATTTTGCCATTTTTAAGCATTTGTGAATGCGTCAATAAGACATTATGTGCATATTTTAAAGCAATCTTGATGTGATAGACGTAGTTATAGATTAAGCATAAGAAATGTAACAACCTAAGGATTTTCGGCCCCGTAAATCGACATAAATACATTTCCCGTACCTCATGTCGACTTTCCAAACACCGAAAACACCGGAACGTTATTAAAAAGAATTTAGAGGGTGGGATAAGAAAGAAAGAAATATAAGAATAGAAGAAGAAGGAGAACCAACACAACACAGAATCAGAGTCTCACATCGCAGCGGAGCAAAATATAATACAGAAATAAAACTTTATTGAGAGATTTTTTTAAATACTTACAATATCAAAGTACATCAACATCTCTGGACAGTTATAATAACTTGTCCTTATACACAACATATAGCGGAATAAATACTAGGTACAATACGTCTGAACAACTCCAGCTCGCCTCTGGACTTAGCAGCATCCGATAACCTGGATCTGTACACCCCGGCCTAACCTGAGCATTTACAAAACACCGGGTCAGTCTGGTGAACCAGAGTGAGAAAAAACTCGCACAGTATTAAGGGGAATCATACAACTTGATTTTAAGGTCAAGATTTTTTCGAAAGAAAAGGATAATCGTAAGACCAAATCCACATATAAATACGAATGGTTTTTACCTTGAGATAACCCTAAACATTTTCGAAATCAATATCTTTTCTGATATTATAATAGTGTCTAAATACAAGTAGATATCAATCTAGCGGAACGCTTGCATCTCACGCTCCACACACACACACACACACACACACACATATATATATATATACAAACAAAACCGTGGGCATTTATTGGAGATTGGATTCCGACTATGATAAGGTATAGGACCACCTGCCGATAGTGTATCCCTAGAGGCGAATATACTGGGTTCAACAACAACATCTTGCAACCCGACCCACACATGACTGACCACTCATTTCGCTTGAGTGTATCGAATGTATATCACCAACGGTTGGACTCAAACCACTGTTTCCCAAAAGGGACAGCATCGAAATAAATTAAAGGAGCAAAAGGAATTTCTCTAGATATGTGATTATACATCCTAATGGGAGCGACCCACATAGCCATGCTACCTGCCCGATTTTTGTCATTTCCCGGTTGATTAGGCTTGAGGTTTGAATTCCCTGTTGGAACATCTGCTCACCATTCACTTTGAATGTCACGTCGTCAATTCCGCCAGATATCACTAATTGACGTCCAAAAAAATACTCTAGTTGGGAGCTAACCAACTATGGTACGTTTGAAGAAATCAACGTACATGATCCTTTTGGAAATACTCTATCAGACATCCGTCCATACAAGTCATCCAGGAAAAGGATGAAACGAAGGTACTCTCCTAATGCATCCCATATAGGAATCACCCCTTGGATCAGTAGCGAGAAGTCCTTGCAATCCGTAGATTCCAACCACGACAGAACCACAGTTTATCTCTAGGAGCTAACCAGAGATTATTAGTAGTTCCTCTGTTTTATGAAGATCCACGGTCTTCAGTGCTCCATCTCGATCATCTTCTGATATCTTCACACATTTTTTGGCCGGAATGGGTTTCGAATATAAATTCGATCCCGGTCTTTCCGTACCAACAATCGTATTGGACAGATTTGATAGTCGGTGATTTAACTATCAAAATAAACAGTGATTCAATCATGAAAATTCAATGAGTTCAATGGTTCAGTATTCAATATCGCTTAGCTCTTTTAATTAAAACAAATGTAATTTAAAACTCTTATATATTCGATGTTATAAATATATCTTTCGCTTCTTATTTAACATAAAATTTTTCCTTAAACAAATTCACTTTTATATATCCAGTTCCTATTTTCACTTTCAAAAAATTAGCCATATTATCATCTAATATTAGGGAAATCAATTCAACTTATTTATTCGTAAAATAACGTTACGAAATATCTTTTATTCATTTCTTGACAGTACTCAGTGCTTATTCCTATCGAATAGGACCCAACTTTTATATTTCCTTTCTAACTCAAAAATATTGTTATAATTCACGCAATCCCCTTTTATTTCTCTTTTACTTTGAATCATCCCTTTAAATATATATATTCTCACATTTTTTATAATTAACTAATTCCTTATAAAAACACCACTTTTCAACCTTTACCTTTTTAAAACAATTTCCTTTCATAATTCGGATTTGTTTATCAAATCTTATGATCCTTTTGTTTTAACAAATTCACTTTCATCAATCCCTTTACAAATCCGTTCAACCATCCTCGCTTTGGAAATCTTATTTTAATCCCCCCATTTTACTTAATTCCATTATTAAGTAACTTTAATGTAAAATTAACGCTTTTACACTTTAAATCTCATTTATATAACCCTAGTTTATCTTAAGCCCTTTTATCTTAATTTCCTTTCACTTAATCTAAATAATTAAGTAATATTGATTTTAAGCTATCATATTCGCTTAAAAATTCCTTTTATAACTTTGTTATGAAACTCAAGTTTAAAATAAAACCTATTCATAAACTCCTTTCACCATTCCATTATATTTCATATCAATTCGATTACTTCTTAAATGAATTCCAATTAAAAAGTAATTCCCTAAATTTTAATAATTAAAATAATAATTTACTTTGATTATTAACTACTTCCGTAGTTAATTTCTTTATTAATTAAAATAAATATTAATTCCCTTTTTAAAACCTTATTAAAATTAAACAAATATTCTTTAAACTATTTTATTCAAAGCACACTAACTTAATAATCAATCACAATTAAGAACGGTTGATTTAGTCGCTCAAAACACGGTTATCTCGTTCACTAATTCAAATTCGTTTTCCCTTTTTATTTAATTATCAATATAATTAATGTAAATAAATTTCATTTAATTGTTTCTTAACAAAACAATTATCCAAAGTTAACCGTTAGGTAAATTTCTAATCACTTATTCATAAATCTGATTAATATCAGAATTTACTTTATTAAATCAATTAATAATTAATTATAAAATTAAATAATAAATAATTTATTTCCTTTTAACAAAATTTTATTCAAAATAATATATTTTAAAAAAAATTATCTCCAATTATAAAATAAATTTTATAACTTTGGTTTTATCGATCTACCTGACGGTAAATCAATATAACAAACCAATTTATTCTTAGGCCATTTACTGCCGATTACCCAACCAATATTGCTCATTGGTTAAAACAAAACACGATTTGAATTTTCAGTCAATGATCACTAATCAAATCAGTCTCCCAATCATGACAGTTCATATATGATAATATGGAAATAAATAATATATTTGAGGAATCTGGTTGGATCCCTCCTGTAACGACCCGTATTTATACGGATAATAATTAATTTATTTAATTATTTAAATAGTGAAAATGGTTGTTTAATTAAATTATATTGAATATTTAATTAATATAAATAATAGAATAATATATTTAATTTCGAAATAGTCGTAAATAGTGAATTGACGATATAGAGTGAATTGGACAATTCAAAATATATAATTCAATTTAGAATTGAATTAGAATAACGAATATATTATTCGAACGACAGTTGAACATATAATTTATATTATAATTATAATCGAACTCGAAATGGCGCGGTAGTTCGCAATTTGGCGATTTGAACTTTAAATGAATATACAGGGTCTGTTTTAAATCGGATTTCTTTGAAACAAGAAACGTTCGGAGCTGGTAAAGTATATTTTTCTAATGGAAGAGAAAAATTGGGATTTCATTGTATAGATTTTGATTTATGTCAAAATCAAATTCTCGAAAAGTCGTTGTGGAATTCCTTTATAATTTATATCGATTTATTTATATTATAAAAGGATTTTTCAATATAAATTGAATATCGATTCAATCGGGATTTGAATATCGAGTTATAAATCCAATTAGAGCTATATGATATTCTATGTGAATATATATATATGATAATATTTATTTACAAATATTAAATTTAATTATTTTTAAATATATTTATACATTTAAATGGGTTATTTAGAGCTTTAAAAATAGCCGGTTTTGCAAATGATCTCCGTTATCGACGAAACTAGTTTTGTTGAATCCGAAATATAAAATTATAATTAGATTTTAATTTTTGTGATTTTTGGGGTCAATATGTGGCTGTACGGATTTTTAATGTGAAAAACAGTCAGTATTTCGACGGTTAAAAATACGCTGTGTGAGTAAACAGATTCAGAATTTGATGAAACTAGTTTCGTTGGGTCCGTAGTGTCGAACTGCAGTTGCATGTCCAGTTTCGTGATTTTTGGATATCGTGTATGATCACATAGATTTTTAAGGACAAATACAAGAAACAATTGATTAAATTGGAATATGAAATTCGAATAAAAAATTATTAAAATTTTCCTATATAATATCCTTACCAACCTAACCCTAAATCATTCCTTGGTCAACAGGAAAAAAAATCCGCCGCTTCCTTTTCTTTCTTCGATGTGAAAATACCATCTTCTAAAATCCAAAACAAATCGGATAAAATCATACAAATCATCACATAAATTTGTTTGAACTCCTAACGAAATTATCTTCAACCTGGTGTAATTCTTGTTGAGATCGACGCTGGGTTTTCCCACTGGACTTTTACAGCGTGAGTTAGGTTTGAAGTTTTCGCCGCATTCTTGGGTTATGAGCTCGAGTGGAGTCAGTATTTGAATTCGCGATGGAGTTGGGGTTCGGTCGTGATTTTATGGTGAGGATCGAATGCAAAAAGTGATGCGTGATTCCAGGGGAGGCCGCGTCAGGCTGAACGACGGATTTTGAGAGAGGAGGTCGAGTTTGAGGAAAGGGGGATGGTGTTGTTGAGATTTGGAAGAGGAGGATAATGGTGATTTTTATTTAATTGTTTGTTGAAGAATTGAGGAGCAATGGAAGCTTGAAACGTCGGCCATGGTGAAGTAAATGGAGCTGTTCTGTTTAAACGTGGATGAAGGAGGTTTGGAGCGGGCGGGTTAATAAGGGGATGGGCCGGATTCTCAGAAGTTAAGGCCCAACTATCCAATTTAATTTAAATTATGTAAATATATATCATAACTTGTATAATCAATATTTAACCCATACGTTATCAGAATTGGATGAAATCAGATCCATTGGGATCGTGTGGATGACGACTATTGAATTGGTGCTCGTTTGGATTTATGCTGAAATTAAACACCTGAATCAAATCAATGAACGTATATCGTTATTTAACGATAACTGTCCAATGTGAGTAAATCTCACTAACTCTGCTCAATTTATATTTTTATAAAATATTTTTAGAATTTATAAATGATGGTTGTTTGCTGTGTGTTGGCTATTTGGTTGAACTGCTAGTTAATTGATTGAAAATATATATATATCGTTAATCGAATATTGATTCGGTTTATCACGAATATTTCATATTCGTGTTATTTATGTTGATTAACATCTGTGGATGCAAGGAAACAGGTCGGAGGGATCCAACTGGATTCCTCAACATTTATTTTACTGTTTTGCATATATTGTGATATATGATGTGATTTATAATCTGTTGTTGATTATGTGTGTTTGATCATTGTTATTTGGTACTTTTAAATACCAAAGGAAATACTAGAGTGTGAAAAGGGAAATTTCAAATTATAATTTGAATTAAAATATCTATATAAAATCAAAAGATTTTACATAAAAAAGGAAATTTTCAAAGTGTATATTGAAATAAAAATATTCGCACAAAATCAAAGTATTTTATAACAAGAAATGTATGAAGTGAATATGGGATTTTGGAATTTTATAAAATCAAATGGACTTATTAAAAGGAGATATTTGAAAATTTAATAAAAGACTTCTGTTTGAAGTTAACAACTGTTATATGGAAGTCTGAAAGATCGATTTGGTTAAAATACTAAATGAAAGTAATAAGAAGTAAATAAAGAACTTTATGGAGTAAATATAATATTTGTAAAACAAATAGAAAGGAAATTTTTTGTAAAACAAATAGAAAGGGAAAATATTTGTGAAACAAATAAAAAAAAGAGGTATTTGAAAAAAAATTACAAATAGAGTTGAAAAGGAAGTATTTGTAAAATATTTACAAATAGAATTGAAAAGGAAATATTTGTAAAACATTTAAAAATAGATTATAACTAGAAATATGTATCTATGAAATAGATAGAGTTATAAAAAGAAATGTTTATTCAGAAAATAAATACAATTATAAAGGAAATATTTATTTTGAAAATAAATAGATTATAAAAAGGAAATACTTGAAAAATGAATAGAATTGTATAAAAAGAGAATTTTACACTAGGAAGGTTTAGACCCGTGCTTCGCACACGAGTATAACAGAATACGAATTCAAAGTGAAAATTTAAGAGAAAACTGTTTTAACAGATAAAGTTAGAAGATTAATTTACAAATAAGGTTTTATAAATTAAGTAAAATATTTATCATTGGATAAATAGAATATATAACTCAGGACTTATATAGGGAAGTAAGAATCGATTTCAACATCGATATTTAAAACTGAATATGGACGAAGAGTAAATTGGATAGAGTCAATCAGTTAGAGTTAATCAGTTAGAGGTAATCAGTTAGAGTCGATCAGTTAGAGTTGATCAGTTAGAGTTAATCAGTTAGAGTTAATCAGTTAGAGTTAACCAGTTAGAGTTAACCAGTTACAGTTAATCAGTTAGAGTTAATCAGTTAGAGTTAATCAGTTAGAGTTAATTGATTAGAGTTATATTGAACTAGAGTTATTCAAATAGAGTTAAAAGGAGTTATTGAATATTAGTTATTCGAATAGAGTTAAAAGGAGTTATCGAATATTAGTTATTTGAATAGAGTTAAAAGAAGATTAATCGAATGTAAATCATTCGAAGAGAGTTAATCGAATGTAAATTATTCGAAGAGAGTTAATCGAATGTAAATCAATCGAAGAGAGTCAATCGAATGTAAATCATTCGAAGAGAGTTAATCGAATGTAAATCATTCGAAGAAAGAGTTATCGAATATAGTTTATTCGAAAAGGAGTTGTCGAATAGAGATTATTCGAAAGAGAGTTATACGTTGAAATTCAATTATATCGAATTCGGGAAAGTACACTTTCCATTTTTAATCAAGATTTAATGATTTCTTCATAAATTGTCTATTTAGTTATTTAATTAAATTAAGGAATAAAAGTTATATTTTGAAGTTAGATATTTAAGAAGAAGGGACTATAATGCTATAGTTATAATCAATGTTTTAAAATAAAGAAGTGGATTCGTAAATAGAATCCAAGAGTTACGTAAGGAAGTTGGTTAAGGATTTAAAAGGTGAACTTTGTCTATTTCGAGGTTAGAATTGTTGTTCACTTAAGGTGTGATAGGTAGTTATACCCCAACTTGATAGGCTTCAATTTTAACTAAGGAATGGTTAAGGTTCGATAGTGAAGGTTGGTTAAGGGAATCAGTTAGTGAGTAAAATGGTTCGAGTTCGCATAGCGACGTTATATTTAAACATTTGTTTAAATCCAATGAAAGAGGTTTGGAAATGTTTTCAAATAAGAATCAGAAATGTTTTCTAATATAGAAAACAAGAAATGGGAGTAAATATAGAGATGTTTCCAAATGATTAATAAAGTATATTTTCTAAATTTAGAAAATTAGAATTTACAAATATTTAGAAATGGAAAATTAACAAATTAATGATAAATTAAATTAAAAAAGATAAATGTTGATTGATGATTGATCGATTGAATTTTCTATCTAGAAATAAGATCGTTGGTTGTACACCTATTTTTCTTTGATAGTTTTATCACCGACTATAGAAGTTTTTGACCATTTTTCCGTCGTCAATACGGAGAGACCGGGATCAGATTCATTATCTGAATACCACTCTGTATGGACGTTAGCGTCGCGATCAAATATGATGAAAATAATTGAAGACGGAGTTATGCAAGGGCTATCTTGTTTACAGAATAGTGCCTTCGGTTTGTCCAGTCCCAGGACAACGTTAATGGACGAATGTCTGACAAAGTATATCCAACGGATCACATAAGTTGCTCTCTTCAAACGTACTAACGTTAGATGGCGGAGGAATTCGTTTCTCTTAGCTTTATACCCGTGGTATTTTTGGGGAAATCAATTTGTGATTTGGCGGGTATGACAATATGGCATTCAAAATGAAGGGTGGTCAGGTGTTCCAAAATATACGTTGACCTCAAGCCTCATCAACCGGGAAATGATAGAAATTGGGCAGGCAGCATGGCTAGGTGAGTCGCTCCCATTAGGATGTATATCTCCTATCTAGAGAAAATCCATTTCATTCTTTATCTATTTTCGATGTTGTCCCTTTTCGGGAAACGGTGGATAGCTCCCAACCGTTGGTGATATACATTCGATACACTCAAGCGAAATGAGTGGTTGGTCATGTGTGGGACGGGTTGCAAGACGTTCTTATTGAACCCAGTGTATTCGCCTCTAGAGATACACTATCGGCAGGTGGTCCCTTACCTTGTCATATTCGGAATCCAATCTCCAATAAGCGCCCGCGGTTTTGTTTGTATATAATGTATGTGGAACGTGAGATGCAAGCGTTCTGCTAGATTGTTAATTACTTGTGATTAGACACTATAATAATATCAGAAAAGTATTGATTTTGAAAGCGTTTTGGGTTATCGTAAGGTAAAAACCGTCCGTGTTTATGTGTGGATCGGTCTTACAGTTACCTTTTCTTTTGAAAAGGATTTTGAAAAGTTTAACCAAATGATTTGAGTTTACTCACACCAGTCCCATGACTGACCCAGAGTTTATTTTGTTTTGTTTTCCCTAAACTCTTTGGTGGCCAAATTTGTACGAGTAGTCAAGTAGTTCAGGTCTTTACAGATATACTTGGAGGAGCTTGAAGCAGGAGGCTTCAGGATTATATAGCTATTGTTATTTTCGTTGTTTGTAAGTGTTGTACTCTGATAATGTTATTCTATATATATATATATATATATATATATATATACTGTTTATGGAGGCCACACCCATCCCCCAAGAAACCCTAGTCGGCGAAAATGAGGAAGATGACGATGGTGGATGGCAGGAGGCCCGATGCAAGGGCAAACAAATGTTTGATGACATTCTCGGACAATCACCTTGCATCTCTCACAGGCCAAATAATCAAAACCCTAAAAACTGGGCCGATGTCTTTGATTCTCAAATAATAATTTCAAGCGAGCTGCAATATTTCGAGCCTTTGCAAAATGGCGAGGGAAAATTTCAACTCATAGACGACCTGGATTATGCTGAATCAAATAAGCTTTGGGAAAACTCAATCTACGTTTACATTATGGGTAACCTTATTTTGTCTACTTTAATGCCTATATTAAAAGGTCGTGGCGACCTAAAGGGGCTTGGGATGTTTACCCAAGGGAAAATGGTTTCTTTTTGGTCAAGTTTCAAATGAAAGGGGATTATGAAAGGATCCTTAAAGGCGGACCATGGTTCATGGATAGCAAGATTATTTTCATAAGGAAATGGGTGGCAGACTTTAATTTCGAGAAAGTTATGCTCACATCCTACCCAATTTGGGTGAAATTCCCAAATCTTAAACTAGCTTTGTGGAATGCTCGTTGCATTAGTAAATTAGCCAGTATTATTGGCAAACCATTGGAATTAGATGAAAACACAAAAATGGTTAAAAAAATCAGCTATGCTAAAGTGTTGATTGAAATTACTGCTGATTCGGATCTTCTAAAAAACATCATAGCAAATGATAAACATGGTAATACCTATGAGCAATCAGTCGAGTACGAGTTTGTCCCACCCAGATGCACTACGTGCAAATGCTTTGGGCATTCAGTTACATATTGTTCATCAGTTACACTAGACAAAATATGGGTTAGAAAGTTCCCTGAAGCTAACACTTCCAAAAATCAGACTTCGCCAAAAAGAGCTGTACACCATGAAGCCAGCACGTCTACAGTATCTACAACCAACTTAGCTCCACCTCTCAATGAGTTGGAGACTGCAACATCTGTAGCATCTCATACAAATCCAGATCGAAGTCAGGAACAGGTTCAGGAAGTGGTGGATGGCTCATGTCCAGCTCGTTAACATGTGGAGCCCAGTCAAGTGGTGGAGGAGGATAAGGAACATGAGTCTCTGGATGATATTCAGGGGCTGGATATTCAACTGGATGAGGCTGAAAAAGAAAGCACAGATGAACCATTGGTATCTCATTCATGGATACCACAATGCAACCAATTTCAATGAAATTTGCATCCCAGAAGGGAACAATATTTTCAAAGTAGTGATGGTCATAAAACAATGCAAGAACAGACTGATAGAATGGAACAAACTGAGGCCAAAAGAGGGCGATGCAATTCAAGGGCTTCAAAAACAACTTGAACACTTTCAGAACCTTCTAGATGCAGACCCACTTAATAACGGTCTAAACAGTGACTTTTATGAAGTGCAAAGGAAACCCAAAGATGCTTTGTCAAAAAAATACTTGAAATCAAATAAAAAGCTAAAGAAAAGTGGTTGACGCAGGGAGATGAATGCAACAAATTTTTTTATAGCAAAATGTCGCAAAGAAAACATTATAACAATTTGTTTAATTGTCTTAATGAACAAGGGGATACTACAAAACATATTAAGCAATTAGAGGATATTGCTATTGCATACTACACTGACCTATTCAATGGGGCATATGATGAAGACTTACCCAGAGTTGAGTGTAGAAGGCAAATCTCTGACGAGGGGAGGCTATTGCTGGGTGCTGACATCAGCAAGAGGGAATTGAAGAGTGTTCTGTTCTCCATTCACAATGATTTCAGCCCCGGGCCAGATGGAATGGGGGCAGCCTTCTTCAAACTGCACTGGGAAAACCTGAAAAAATTGATGTTAGATGCTTATCAAGAGGCCTTAGACTCAGATGAATTTATTAGATAAATAAATCATACTTTTATTTCACTAATTCCCAAAGTGCAGAACCCTACAAGAATTGAAGACTACAGACCAATCACATGTTGCAATGTAGTGTACAAAGTGCTAAGCAAAATCATTTGCAATAGATTAAACTTGGTACTTCCAGATCTTATCTCTCAATGTCAAAGTGCATTCATTAAAGGAAGAATCTTATCAGAAAATTCTCTCATGGCCCACGAACTTGTCAAAAAATTCAATAAGAGAGGTGCTGACAAAATGTGTCTAAAAATTGACCTTCATAATGCTTATGACAGAGTTAATAGAGAATTTATAATACACATGTTAAGCTCTATGGGCCTACTGGCTAATCTCTTAAATTTAATTCGTCTCTGCCTCAATTCCCCAATGTACTCTATCATAATCAATGGAGTCCCTAAGGGTTATATCACTAGTACAAGAAGAATTAGACAAGGTGACCCACTATCCCCATATTTGTTTGCAGTGGCTATGGAATGGTTCACTTTGCAGATGGAATTGGCTACTAAATGAAGCCTGATATTGCCAATTTATAATCACCAACCTCTGGTTACCCATCTGATCTATGCTGATGACTTATTAGTGGTGTTTAAGGCATCCATAACAGCTATTTCTCATTTAAAACACATCTTTCACCGCATGGAAAAGTGGGTGCGGCTTAAAGTGAATGATCTCTAAACCAAATGCTATTTTAACAAATTTTGCAGAAGCAAGAGCGAGTTACTTGAAGCAATTGGAGTGCCAGAGGGTAACCTCCCTGTAAAATACCTGGGGGTGCCGCTATCTAATAACATTATTACAGATGCTGAATGTGGCAAATTGGTAGACAGTATTCATGAAAAATTACAGGGATGGAGATCAAAGCTACTATCATTTGCTGGGAGAGTGGAGCTGGTACATACAGTGATCACCTCCAAAGTCAGATTCTGGCTCCAAACCTTTCAAATTCTAGACTGCTCAATTGCTAAAATCAACACACTTTGTGCTAATTTCATTTGGAACGGTGGTATGCATAAAATCAGTTACAAACTTTTGTGCAGGCCCAAGAAAGAGGGGGGAGTGGGTTTGAAAAACTTATTTGAACTAAAGAAAGCCTATGGGCTTAAATTGGCCTAAAATTTAATCTCTTCAAATAATTTATGGGCTGTATAGATCGCCAGATACAACAAAAACAATTTCTGGACCTCATCCATAGATGACAACTCATCAATCATTTGGAAAACTTGCCTAAAATTCAGACAAGAGCTGAAGGGCAGAATCCAGCGAGAAATAGCAAATGGCAATTCAACTGATCTATGGAGAGATCCTTGGTTAAACAGTCAAAGTTTAATAGACAGACAAGGATGGGATAGCTACTCAGCAAATGGTGCACCAACAGTCAATGTAAGCACTATTATTTCCAAAAATATGTGGAATTGTAGTAACAACTTGGTGGCACGTAATTTAGCGAATGAATTGGCTAAGAAAACAATCAACTATGAAAAAGCACAGGATGAGTGGAAGTGGTCTGATGGCAAATTTATACTCAAAATTGTGTGGAGAGCATTAGGGACGAACATGAACAGGTACCTTGGAGCAAAGTGGTTTGGTCGAGGTCGTTTCCACCCAAAATGTCCAAGTGCTGTACAAAGCTATACTCAACGGGCTGCCTACCAAAGAAAGATTACATAGTTGGGGAATCATAGAAGAAGATGCATGCTTTCTGTGTAGGAGAGAAAGGGAAACCCTAAACCACTTATTCTTTGAATGTCAGTACAGCAGAAGATTATGGTCCATTCAAAAACTAAAATGCTTCAACACTGATCAAATTGGAAGCTTAGTGGAAGAAATCAACTACCTGAACAATGGGAGTAATATGTTGCAATTGATGATAGAGGTTGGCAAGGTTGGCCTCGCAACCGCAGTGTGGTAGACATGGCGAGAACGCAACACCTGTGCTTTGAACAAAAAAGAGAAAGATGTGTTAGCAAACGCAGCGACGATCAATAGAGAAATTGCAATTATTATTGACAGAATTAAACCGAAGTTCCTTACCACTGCAACGGCATGAGAATTATTGCAATTGGAGAAGTGGTACTGGAGGGCAGTGACTGCAGGAAGGCGAAGAGAGAATCTGCGGCCGCCATGAGTAATTAGCCATAACCCTAATTGGAACAATTGGGAGCTTTTTGGTTTACTTTTTCAGAGAATGAGGAATGAACGAAAAGCTGTCATTTGTTTTTATTATGTTTATGTTTGTACCCGATGTGGATCCGGCTGTAACATTTGGGTCGAGATGGCTTTATAAGCTGAAATAAAAATTTACCCAATTTCAAAAAATATATATATATACTGTTTTATTGCAAAGTTATGTTATATATTATATTTTATCCATTCCGCTGTGAGATTCGTATTACTCTGATTCTGTTCTGTGGTAATCTTCTTCTATTCTAATTTTCTATCTTATCTATTCTCACCCTCTAACTTCTTTCTACTAATTATCAGGTATTTCCGATGTCTGAATAGTCAACATGGTAGTTTTGTGTTGATTTTCGGAGTCGAAAATCCCAGTTCGTTACAGTGGTATCAGAGCTGAAGGTTAAGTGATAACCTTGGCTCTGTGGCGTGACTCAGTAGAGATGGGGTTAGTCATACCCTAGATTGAGTTTGAGTATATATATATACGAGTGAATGTATTTGTAGATTTTATTAAAAAAATGTTTTATATTGTGGAGATTTATTGGTTGGCTAGTTTGTGAATTCTAGTCGATCAGTTTGATCCACTGTATCGATAGGGATTACCAAACACTTGAATACGATAAACCAACACAGTAAAAAGAGAGTAAATGAGATAATTTTACCCAAAGTATATTTCGATATGAAGAATATATATATATATATATATATATATTGGAATATTATAGTATATTGGATGTGTTGTTTGTTATTATAATCTAATGAGATTATAAATTAAGTGGTGATGTAAAGAACCAATCAGAATTCAGATAAGTGTAATATATGAAATCAGATAAATTAAATCTGAATTAAAATCAGAATTTGGGATTAAAAATTCTGAAAAACTGGGAAATGTGTTCGTAAATGGATTTGAGTTAAGTATAAGAAAATTTTATAATCCTGAGAGATTTTAAATTGTTTAACAAGAATTGTGAACGATATTTTGAAATAGATTTCAAAATGAAAATGTTTAAATATGGTTTGATAAATGATATAGTATTGAACTCACTTCGACAGCTGGGAAATAACTCTGATGATGCTGGCCACATCATCAGTATTCAATTTCGAGTTGTAAGTGATGGATTACAACCAAAGATTTTGTGTTAAATTGTTTTGAGAAAACAAGTTGGTTTGAATCCTGAAAAGGAATATCTGATTTTTGAAAGAGAAAAAGCTGTTTAAAAACTCCCAGGAGGGATTGTTTGAACAAAAACAAATTTAAACAGGAATTTGTGAAAGCGAGCTGGAATTGAATTGAAACCAATTAACTGGAAATTGAATTGGAATATAATATATTAAGTAGAATCAGATTTTGAATTGTGAGATAGGAATCTTAAATAGTATTGGATTGATGACTTAAGAGTTTGGAATAAAGAATGGAACTTGAATTTGAAATGCGTATGGTTTGGGTATAAGCAGATGATTTGGTTTTGAGAATAAATTGATTGGAGATCAAGTTGGAAAGGTATCGGTGTATGTTGAATTGGTAGCAGAATGAAAGAATATAATGATATGCCCGACAAAAAGGTACACATTTATTTTTATATGAGTTTGATGAATTTATGAGCCTATTTGGCAAGCCGCTTGGCTATTTGATTTTCTTTTGGGTTGGAGAAGGCCTAGAGAGGCGAGTTGTAGTTGTACCGATTGACCAGTACAAAGGAGGTGCTGGCAAAAAAATTCGAAAATTTAAGGTGTTAGAAAATTTTCAGGATTTTTGAAAATTATAGTTGGTAAGAATAAATTAATATTTTAATTAAAATTAATTGGTTCAATTTAAACTAAAATTAAAAGTAAACAAATAAATTGTAAGCCAGTCAATAGGGTTTGTTTTCTACCTTAGCAATTTCGAGGACAAAATTATTTTAAGGGGGAAAGAATGTAGCGACCCATATTTATACATATAATAATTAATTTATTTAATTATTTAAATAGTGAAAATGGTTGTTTAATTAAATTATATGGAATATTTGATTAATATAAATAATATATTTAATTTTGAAATAGTTGGAAATAGTGAATTGACGATATAGAGTGAATTGGACAATTCAAAATATATAATTCAGTTTCGAATTGAATTAGAATAACGAATATATTATTCGAACGATAATTGAACATATAATTTATATTATAATTATAATCGAGCTTGAAATGGCGCGGCAGTTCGCTATTTGGCGATTTGAACTTTAAATGAATATACAGGGTTCGTTTTAAATCGGATTTCTGTGAAACAAGAAACGTTCGGAGCTGGTAAAGTATATTTTTCTAATGGAAAAGAAAATTTGGGATTTCATTGTGTAGATTTTGGTTTATGACAAAATAAAATTCTTGAAAAGTCGCTATGGAATTCTTTTATAATTTATATCGATTTATTTATATTATAAAATGATTTTTCAATATAAATTGTATAGCGATTCAACTAGGATTTGAATATCGAGTTATAAATCCAATTAGAGCAATACCATATTCTGTGTGAATATATATACGATAATATTTATTTATAAATATTAAATCTAATTATTTTTAAATATATTAAATGGGTTATTTAGAGCTTTAAAAATAGCCAGTTTTGCAAACGATCTTCATTTTCGATGAAACTAATTTTGTTGAATCCGCAATATTAAATTATTGTTAGATTTCAATTTTCGTGATTTTTGGGGTCAGTATGTGGCCGTACGGATTTTTAATGTGAAAAACTGTCAATATTTCGATGGTTAAAAATATGCTATGTGAGCAAACAGAGTCGGAATTCGACGAAACAAGTTTCGTTGGGTACGTAATGTCGAACTGTAGCTGCATGTCCACTCTGTATGGACGTTAGCGTTGCGATCAAATAGGATGAAAATAATTGAAGATGGAGTTATGCAAGGGCTATCCTATTTACAGAATAGTTCCTTCGGTTTGTCTAGTCCCAGGACAACGTGAATGGACGAATGTCTGACAAAGTATATCCAACGGATCGCATAAGTTGATCTCTTCAAACGTACTTACGTTTGGTGGCGGAGGAATTTGTTTCTCTTAGCTGTATACCCGTGGTATTTTTGGGGAAATCAATTTGTGATTTGGCGGGTATGACGATGTGGCATTCAAAGTAAAGGGTGGTCAGGTGTTCCAAAAGATACGTTTTGACCTCAAGCCTCATCAACTGGGAAATGACAGAAATCTGGCAGCATGGCTAGGAGGGTCGCTCCCATTAGGATGTATATCACCTATCTAGAGAAAATCCATTTCATTCTTTTATCAATTTTCGATGTTGTCCCTTTTCGGGAAACGGTGGGTAGCTCCCAACCGTTGGTGATATACATTCGATACGCTCAAGCGAAATGAGTGGTCGGTCATGTGTAGGCTGGGCTGCAAGACGTTCTTATTGAGCCCAGTGTATTCGCCTCTAGAGATACACTATCGGCAGGTGGTCCCATACCTTGTCATATTCGGAATCCAATCTCCAATAAGCGCGCGCTGTTTTGTTTGTATACTATGTATGTGGAACGTGAGATGCAAGCGTTTTGCTAGATTGTTAATTACTTGTGATTAGACACTATCATAATATCAGAAAAGTATTGATTTTGAAAGTGTTCAGGGTTATCGTAAGGTAAAAACCGTTTGTGTTTATGTGTGGATCGATCTTACGATTATCTTTTCTTTTGAAAAGGATTTTAAAAAGTTAAACCAAATGATTTGAGTTTACTCACACCAGTCCCATGACTGACCCAGAGTTTATTTTGTTTTGTTTTCCCTAAACTCTTGGGTGCCCAAATTTGTACGGGCAGTCAAGTAGTTTAGGTCTTTACAGATATACTTGGAGGAGCTTGAAGCAAGAGGCTTCAGGATTATATAGCTATTGTTATTTCCGCTGTGTGTAAGTGTTGTACTCTGATAATGTTATTATATATATATATATACTGTTTTATTGTAAAGTTATGTTACATATTATATTTTATCCGTTCCGCTGTGAGATTTGTATTAAACTGATTTTGTTCTGTGGTGATCTTCTTCTTCTTCTATCTAATTTTCTATCTTATCTATTCTCACCCTCTAACTTCTTTCTATTAATGATCAGGTATTTCCAATGTCTGAATAGTCAACATGGTAGTTTTGTGTTGATTTTCGGAGTCGAAAATCCCAGTTCATTACACCTCCAACCCGTTCTTCCCTGTATCCAAAATGGTTATCTCAAATCAGCTCATTCAATTTCATTTAACTGATAACAATGAATAACGACCATTTAACAGCAACCAATTCACAAGCAATTCAAAAAATTTAAACATGTTTATTTTATAAACGTGACCGAAAAGGTAAGTTACCGCCATTGGGTCCAATCATTAAAATAACGATTTGGTATTAATACTGAATAAAACAACAGTTTAATTTCATTTGTTAAATCACCAAATGGATAAATAATTAGCAAACAGTCAACCATCAGCAAACAGAGCACACGAAATAAAACCCAAGTTATATAAAATATAAATGGGAAGAGCTGAGTGAGTTTAATTCACCTTGATTTGATTCCGCTGTTGAAACGATTCAGTTACAATTAAATTAAACAATTGTTTAATTTTAACTGTAAATCCCCATTGTATCTAGTTCTTGTCCAAATTTGCTCCATAATAAAGTGCGAGCCACCACGATCTTAATACAACTTGTTTCTTTCCATTCTGAGCATATATGTGAGAGTTATTAACGTTTAAGTATATATACAATTTAAATTGGTTATTAAATTTCCTAATTGACTTAATTAAATAACTTAATTACATTATTTTATGACACAATTCTGGGCCGATTTGTTTCGTTAACCTTCCTTTGTTTCCAAGCATGCTGCTGCTCTCGTTTCAACCACACAAGCTTCTGTACAGTGCACAAGTTAACTAATATAGTTAATAGTACTACAATTTAACGTAATAATTCCTTAATCATAGAATCAATTACATTTTGTATATAAGGTCCAGGCCGCTTAGAATTATACCCCTATATGCCGATTATTGTGAATCTGGGTAAAACGCGGCCACTACTTCCTTCTTCTATTCCATATTCCTGCCAAATTCATTAACATTTAAGGTTAGCACAAACTAATTAAATTAATTACTTCTTAATGATAGTTTTAAATAGCTAATTGCGTTGTCTAGTAAAACAGTGGCAGATTTACAAATGTTTTCTGCTTCCTGAGACTGCTCCTCATGTTTTCTTCAATGTTTGTAATTACACAGGCCGAACCTAGTGTTCAATTTATCAGGCCAACTTCCATCTGATATACTGTTGCAATGATCCCATCTGTAACCTTAATTTAATCAATTATTAATCATATTATGGTTTAAATTAATTACTAATTAAGATTTTACTAAACCAGATTAGCAATACAAAGGGTCAACCGATGGTCTTCTTTCCTCTTCGTATTACTCCCCTTAAAAACTTGCATCATGAGGGATTTAATCAACTCATAACCCCATAATAAATCATTTTTTTATTATCTAATAAATATTACTAATTACGTTTGGATCAGTACTAGAAAAATCGGTCCTATCCTTCAATTTCCGTTCTGCCTATTTCTCATCAAAACTGCTTCGTTGCCAGGTTCCCCTTCTCGTGATTTGCTTTCTCCTGCTTCGCACCAAAACACCCTACGAAACGCCTCACTCCTCCCACCAGATCTCGATCACGAGTCATCCTTCCATTTGCCCGAACGCCTCCTACCATCACCACTAACCTCATGATATTCGAACTCTCCATTCGCCCAAACATCCATCCGGAATCTGCCGTCGTTCTGAGAAGAATCCTGCCACACCGCCTCCCTAAACACCATCACCACAGGTGGAGTTCTAAGCCTTGCCCATTTGAATGTTTTCGCTGTTAGGAGTTCAGCTAATAGTCGATAGATGAGGAGGAATCGGAGGGAAATGATTCGAACCCCACAGCCGTTGGTTTTGGTATGGTGGCGGCTCTAATTGAGGATTGACCAGCAATGAATGGAAGAAGGGTTGTTGACTAACATTGGTATTTATAAGGGATGGTAAATAAATATAATATTATTCAATGAAACTTCTTCGCGAAGTAACAAGTGAAACTAACCACAATCGACTTCTGTTTTCTGATAAAAAAACTATTCCTAGCTTAGAAAAATATCCCGGACCTAATGGGACAGGTTTCGTCGAATTCCGACATCGTTTGAAAAAAATTCCTTTATAAAACCAGCGAAAAATACGCGTTTAAATTTTCCACGATCACTAAATAAATCCAATCAACTTGAAACCTTAAAATCCCTTAATAATTAATTAATACGAACCCAACGGCACTAGTTTCGTTGCATTCTGAGACTGTTTTCCCGGTAGGCTATTTTTATACGCAACGCCATTTTGGATACCAAATTACACGATCTCCAAAAATAACAAACTATATACCTATCCCGGCTATAATCGACGATACGAATACTATGGAATTCGTTTCGTGGCTTAATTCGACCGTCTCCTCAAGTTACACTCAAATATCTCTTTATTAATTTAATTTAATTTACGCACTATTGAAAATGAACGGGCATTTATGGCTACCACGGTCACATACGACATCGGTTTGCCACGTAATTCAACACCGTACAGTAATTTAACATTACGGTTCCAATGAAATTAATTTCGTCGGAAACGGAGTCTGTTTGAAAAACGACTATTTTAAAGGCCTATATTTTAATAACGATTTCCGTGGCGACTATTTCAAATTTTGATTTGGCCATAACTAACAATCTATAATACGAAATCTGGATTTTTCTTTTTCATATGAAAATTATAGTCAACATGATCCCAACGTTTCTTGTTTCATAGGAATCCAACTTACATCGGATCCTGTATATCAAATTGAAGTTCAAAACTCCATATTACGAACTATCGCGCCATTTCGAGCTCAGTTTATATTATATATAAATTTATATAGCGTTCAAACTTTGTTTTTATTAATGAATTAAATATTAATATTCCAAATATAATATTTAAAATAATAAATTAAATTAAATATTTGACTACCAAAAATACGGGACTTACATTCTTCCCCTCTTAAAATAATTTCGTCCTCGAAATTGTTAAGGTAGGAAAGAACGTTACAAACCCATTAATTTCCAAACCCAGATTATTTTCAAATCAAAAAAAATTCAATACCGTATATAAATATTTTCGAAAATATCGAAAAAAATTCTAACACCCTAAATTTTCGGGAAAATTCGGCAAAGTCTCCCCTGCACGGCGTGACATCTGCGATATCGCAATAACAAATAATATATATACATCGATCGACACGGTCGGAAAACAAAAATCAAAACCCAAAATTTTATATTTTCGCGTAGGTGTACCTTTTATGAGCGTTATTCAGCATATCTGCTCAATGTATATGTGATTTTCTCAACCACTATCAATATGCCTAGCCATCTGGCACCTGTACTTAACTCAGTTCACATAAAAGTAATAGCTATATGAAATTCTGAGATAATATCTCACTAACCAACTAGTATAACTATACCAATTCCAAAATCAAACATACAACATCAATTCATTATCAAATACAGGGTTAAATCATAAATTTCAATTCTTATACAGTTTCATTCCAGTTTAATTATAACGGAATTTATTCTTTAGTTTATAATTCATTCAGTTCCAATTAACTGTTGATTATTTCTATTCAAACAAACTATAATCCAATAACAAACAATTCACAATCAACAATCAATACACAACCAATCAACCAAATCAATTGAATTTATATTCAATATTAATATTTTACCATGGTTTCTCATCGGTTAATTTCTATTCGATTATTATTTATCCATCACATTTCCAATTTATTTAATTTAATACCAATATCATTCTTAATTTAATTCAACTTAAAAAATTTAGGTTTCAATTCAAATTTTCAATCCGATTTGAATTCTATTCAAATCGATCGAAAACACAAATATCTCAGTAATTTAATAAAATTATTTCCTTACTATACAAAAATATAATTTGGGCAAAATTATTTCATTTACCCTCTTTACAAAACAATACTGTGTTTATTGCTAGTTCAACGCTTCTCAACACTTGAACCGATCAAATAACACAATACAAAACATTTGTATATAGAATTTATAAATACCGCTCTCATATATATACACTCAATCTCGATCTAGGGTATTACTAACCCTATCTCTATCGAGTTACACCACAGAGTCAAGGTTATTACTAAACCAATAGCTCTGATACCACTGTAATGACCCAAGGAGTTTCGGCCCCGAAAATCGACATAAATACATTTCCCGTCCCTCATGTCGACCTTCCAAACACTGAAAACACCGGAACGTTATTAGAAAGAATTTAGAGGGTGAGATAAGAAAGAAATATAAGAATAGAAGATGAATGAGAACCAACACAACACAGAATCAGAGTCTCACACCGCAGTGGAGCAAAATATAATACATAAATAAAACTTTATTGAGAGCTTTTTTTAAATACTTACAATATTAAAGTACATCAACATCTCTGGACAGTTATAATAACTTGTCCTTATACACAGCACACAGCGGAAAAAATACTAGGTACAATACGTCTGAACAACTCCAGCTCGCCTCTGGACTTCGCAGCATCCGATAATCTGGACATGTACATCCCGGTCCAACCTAAGCATTTACAAAACACTGGGTCAGTACGGTGAACCAGAGTGAGAAAAAACTCGCATAGTATTAAGGGGAATCATCCAACTTGATTTAAGGTCAAAATCTTTTCGAAAGAAAAGGATAATCATAAGACCAAATCCATACATAAATATGGATGGTTTTTACCTTACGATAACTCAAAACATTTTTGAAATCAATATCTTTTCTGATATTAGAATGGTGTCTAAATACAAGTATATATATCAATCTAGCGGAACGCTTGCATCTCACGCTCCACACACATATATATATATAAACAAAACCATGGGCATTTATTGAGATTGGATTCCGACTATGACAAGGTATGGGACCACCTGCCGATAGTGTATCTCTAGAGGCGAATACACTGGGTTCAACAAGAACGTCTTGCAGCCCGGCCCACACATGACCGACCACTCATTTCGCTTGAGTGTATCGAATGTATATCACCAACGGTTGGGCTCAAACCACCGTTTCCCGAAAGGGACAGCATTGAAATAGATTAAAAAAGAAAAAGGAATTTCTCTAGATAGGTGATTATACATCCTAATGGGAGCGACCCACATAGCCATGATGCCTGCCCGATTTTTGTCATTTCCCGATTGATGAGGCTTGAGGTTTGAATTCCCTTTTGGAACATCTGCTCACCATTCTCTTTGATTGCCATATCGTCAAATCCGCCAGATATCACTAATTGACGTCCAAAAAAACACTCTAGTTTGGAGCTAACCAACTATGGTACGTTTGAAGAAATCAACGTACAGGATCATTTTAGAAATACTCTGTCAGACATCCGTCCATACAAGTCATCCAGGAACTGGATGAATCGAAGGTACTCTCCTACTGCATCCCATATAGGAATCACGCCTTGGATCAGTAGCGGGAAGTCATTGCAATCCGTAGATTCCAACAACGATAGAACCACAATTTATCTCGAGGAGCTAACCAGAGATTATTAGTAGTTCCTCCATTTTATGAAGATCCACGGTCTTCAATGCTCCATCTCGATCATCTTCTGATATCTTCACGTATTTGTTGGTCGGATGTGGTTTTGAATATAAATTCGATCCCGATCTTTTCGTACCAACAATCATATTGGACAGATTTGATAGTCGGTGATTAAACTATCAAAATAAACAGTGACTCAATCATGAAAATCCAGTAAGTTCAATGGTTCAGTTTCAGCCTCGCTTGGCCCTTTTAATTAAAATAAATGTAATTTAAAACTCTTATATATTCGACATTATAAATATAGCTTTCGCTTCTTATTTAACATAAAAAATTTCTTTAAACAAATTCACTTTTATATATCCAGTTCCTATTTTCACTTTCAAAGCATTAACCACATTGTCATCTAATATTAGGGAAATCAATTCAACTTATTTATTCATAAAATAACGTTACGAAATATCTTTTATTCATTTCTTGATAGTACTCAATGCTTATTCCTATCGAATAGGACCCAACTTTTATATTTCGGATCTCTCGTTATATAATCCCCAAATTTCAACCCAACATTATCATTATTATTTCATTAATGGAAAAAAATAAATTATCGCTAATCCCTTTTACCATTTCAACTAATATCATACTTAGATAATCCTGATGTCGTTCAAGTTAGGGTATTTTAATTACCTCTCAGACCTTGATCAACAACGTTCATATCATAAGATGAATACTAGTTGTAATCCAACAACTGATACTTCATTCTAATACCAATACAAATTCCCATTTTACTATTTTTTTTCAAAATACGGTTTCATACAACCTCCTTATCTCTTTGAAGATCTCCTTCTCGAATATAACATTTTTTTATAATTAAGTAATTCCTTATAAAAACACCACTTTTCAACCTTTCCCTTTTTAAAACAATTTCCTTTCATAATTCGGATTTGTTGATCAAATCTTATAATCCTCTTCTTTTACCAAATTCACTTACACCGGTCCCTTTACAAATCTGTTCAACCATTCTCGCTTTGGAAATCTTATTTTAATCCCCCCATTTTACTTAATTCCATTATTAAGTAACTTTAATTTAAAATTAACGCTTTTACAATTTAAATCTCATTCATATAAGCCTGGTTTATCTTAAACCCTTTTATCTTAATTTCCTTTTACTTAATCTAAATAATTAAGTAATATTGATTTTAAGCTATCATATTCACTTAAAAATTTCATTTATAACTTTGTTATGAAACTCAGGTTTAAAATAAAATATGTTCATAAACTCCTTTCACATTCCATCATATTTCATCTCAATTCGATTACTTCTTAAATGAATTCCAATTAAAAAGTAATTCCCTAAATTTTAATAATTAAAATAATAATTTACTTTGATTATTAACTACTTCCGTAGTTAGTTTCTTTATTAATTAAAATAAATATTAATTCCCTTTCTAAAACCTTACTAAAATTAAACAAATATTCTTTAAACTATTTTATTCAAAGCACACTAACTTAATATTCAACTCCCAATTAAGAATGGTTGATTTAGTCACTCAAAACACGGTTATCTCGTTAATCGATTCAAATTCGTTTTCCCTTTTTATTTAATTATCAATATAATTAATTTAAATAAATTTCATTTAATTATTTTTTAACAAAACAATTATCCAAAGTCAACTGTTAGGTAAATTTCTAATCACTTGTTCATAAATCTGATTAATATCAGAATTTACTTTATTAAATAAATTAATAATTAATTATAAAATTAAATAATAAATAATTTATTTCCTTTTAACAAACATTTATTCAAAATAATATATTTTTTAAAAAAATTATCTCCAATTATAAAATAAATTTTATAACTTTGGTTCTATCGATCTACCTGATGGTAAATCAATATAACAAACCAATTTATTCTTAGGTCATTTACTGCCGATTACCCAACCAATATTGCTCATTGGTTAAAACAAAACACAGGTTGAATTTTCAGTCAATGATCACTAATCAATCAATCTCCCAATCATGACAGTTCCTATATGATAATATGGAAATAAATAATATATTTGAGGAATCCCGTTGGATCCCTCCAACCTGTTCTTCCCTGTATCCAAAATGGTTATCTCAAATCAGCTCATTCAATTTCATTTAACTGATAACAATAAATAATGACAATTTAACAGCAACCGATTCACACGCAATTCAAACAATTTAAACACGTTTATTTTATAAATGTGACCAAAAAGGTAAGTTACCTCCATTGGGTCCAATCGTCGTTAAAATAACGATTTGGTATTAATACTGAAATTAAACAACGATTTAATTTCATTAGTTAAATCAACAAATGGATAAATAATTAGCAAACAGTCAACCATCAGCAAACAGAGCTCACAAAATAAAACCCAATTTATATAAAATATAAATGGGAAGAACTGAGTGAGTTTAACTAAACCTTGATTTGATTCCGCTATTGAAACGGTTCAGTTACAATTAAATTAAACAACATTTAATTTTAACTGTAAATCCCCATTGTATCCAGCTCTTGTCCAAATTTGCTCCATAATAAAGTGCTTGTCACCAAGATCTTAATACAACTTGTTTCTTTCCATTCTGAGCATATATGTGAGAGTTATTAACGTTTAAATATATATATGATTTAAGTTGATTATTAAATTTCCTAATTAACTTACTTAAATAACTTAATTACATTATTCTATGACACAATTCTGGGCCGATTTGTTTCGTTAACCTTCCTTTGTTTCCAAGCATGCTGCTACTCTCGTTTCAACCACACGAGCTTCTGTACAGTGGAGAAGTTAACTAATATAGGTAATAGTACTAAAATTTAACGGAATAATTCCTTAATCATAGAATCAATTACGTTTTGTATATAAAGTCCAGGCCGCTTAGATTTATACCCCTACAGGCCGATTATTGTGAATCTGGGTAAAGCGCGGCCACTACTTCCTTCTTCTATTCCATATTCCTGCCAAATTCATTAACATTTAAGGTTAGAACAAACTAATTAAATTAATTATTTCTTAATGATAGTTTTAAATAGCTAATTGCATTGTTTAGTAAAATAGTCGCAGATTTACAAATGTTTTCTGCTTCCTGAGACTGCTCCTCACGTTTTCTTCAATGTTTGTAATTACGCAAGTTGAACCTAGTTTTCAATTTATCTGGCCAACTTCCTTCCGATATACTGCTGCAATGATCCCATCTGTAACCTTAATTTAATCAATTATTAATCGTATTATGGTTTAAATTAATTACTAATTAAAATTTTACTTAACCGGTTTAGCAATACAAAGGGTCAGCCGATGGTTTTCTTTCCTCTTCGTATTACTCCCCTTAAAAACCTGCATCATGCGGGATTTAATCAACTCATAACCCCATAATAAATCATTTTTTTACTAACTAATAAATATTACTAATTACGTTTGGATCATTACTGGAAAGATCGGTCCTATCCTTCAATTTTCGTTCTGCCTGTTTCTCATCAAAACTGCTTCATTACCAGGCTCCCCTTCTCGTGATTTGCTTTCTCTTGCTTCGCATCAAAACACCCAACGTAGCGCCTCACTCCTCCCACTAGATCTCGATCACGAGTCATCCTTCCATTTGCCCGAACGCCTCCTACTATCACCACTAACCTCATGATATTTGAACACTCCATTTGCCCAAACATCCATCCGGAAACCGCCGTCGTTCTGAGCAGAATCCAACCACACCGCCTCCTTAAACACCATCACCACCGGTGGAGTTCTAGGCCTCACCCATCTGAACGTTTTCGCTATTAGAAGTTGGGCTAATAGTCGATAGATGAGGAGGAATTGGAGGGAAATGATTGGAACCCCTCAGCCGTTGGTTTCGGTATGGTAGCAGCTCTAATTGAGGATTGACCAGCAATGAACGGAAGAAGGGTTGTTGACTAACATTGGTATTTATAAGGGATGGTAAATAAATATAATATTATTCAATGAAACTTCGTCACAAAGTAACAAGTGAAACTAACCACAATCGACTTCTGTTTTCTGACAAAAAACTAATCCTGGCATAGAAAAATATCCCGGACCTAATGGGACAGGTTTCGTCGAATTCCGACATTGTTTGAAAATAATTCCTTTATAAAACCAGCGAAAAACACGCATTTAAATTTTCCACGATCACTAAATAAATCCAATCAACTTGAAACCTTAAAATCCTACAATAATTAATTAATATGAACCCAACGGCAATAGTTTCATCGCATTCTATGACTGTTTTCCCGGTAGGCTATTTTTATACGCACCGCAATGCCATTTTGGATACCGAATTACACGGTCTTCAAAAATAACAAACTATATACCTATCCTGACTATAATCGACGATACAAATTCAATGGAATTGGTTTCATGGCTTAATTCGACTGTCTGCTCAAGTTACACTCAAATATCTCTTTATTAAATTAAATTAATTTAATTTACATGCTAAAGAAAATGAACGGGCATTTACGGCTACCGTGGTCACATACGACATCGGTTTGCCATGCAATTCAACACCGTGCAATAATTTAACATTACGGTTCCAATGAAACTAATTTCGTCGGAAACGGAGTCCGTTTGAAAAACGACTATTTTAAAGGCCTATATCTTACTAACGATTTCGATGGCGATTATTTCAAAATTTGATTTGGCCATAACTAACAATTTATAATACGAAATCTAGATTTTTCTTTTCATATGAAAATTATAGTCAATACGATCCCAACGTTTCTTTTTTCACAGAAATCCGACTTACATCGAATCATGTATATCAAATTGAAGTTCAAAACTCCATATTACGAACTGCCGCGCCATTTCGAGCTCGGTTTATATTATATATAAATATATATAGCATTCAAACTTCGTTTTTAATAACGAATTAAATATTAATATTCCAAATATAATATTTAAAATAATAAATTAAATTAAATATTAGACTACCAAAAATACGGGACGTTACAAGAAAAATTTAGAATAAAATGTTAAACGAATAGTTAAAAAGAACGTGGAAGTTATAGGATAGGAATTTATCATGTTTGATGCGAGATAAAAAAACAAATTTATACAAAAAATAAAGCATGTAGTCAGTTGACGGAGAATGCCTACTTCCACAATACATATAAACGTGCATAATAAAAGATATATTTGAAAACATCCATAATACAATTATAACTAAAACTTTTCAAGTAATCATAAATTAAACTGAAAAAAAGTTCTAACATCATTTCGTTTGTCAAGGAGATGTAGCATCAGTTTAACACTTGGAGAGAGGATCAGAGTTGTTAGTAGTCAGTGCTTACCTATACATAATCTGCAAAACATAATAGTCCAACTTAAATAAAATTCCAAATATATATATATATATATATGTATATATATATATATATATATATTTCTTACACTATAAATTTTGCCTGATTAAAAAAGAAATAGATTCAAAATTTGAGAAAATCCAATAACTTGTGATATTGTAGAGATACGAGCCAAAGCCAAAATGCAGGGAATATGAGTCAAAGCTGGGTTGAAAACTGGAGACTACGAAAGCAATACAATGGACAAAAGACCCAGGACAAATCATATATTATATTTGTAATATATCAAAGTGTAAAAAGAAAAATCAAAGAACCGAAGAGTGTTTTAATGCAAGCAACCCTATATTTGAACACTACGCAACACTGTGCAACATGAAGTGCAAACTCGTGCACACATTATGTTCTAATACTTTTTTACAGCAATAACTTTGCATTATGATGAGTTATTTGTACCAACAATAGGAAAATTTATATGCTAGGTTAATGCCTGAAAAGAATAAATTGTATTTTCTTGTCATGTAATCTGCATTAACATGATAGTTTAGTATTTGAAAAGAACAAAATTTGGTGGTAAGACACAACATTTAATGTTGGTTTGGGGGAAAAACTTCGGGCAATATTACCAACATATAAAAGGTTGGAGTAGGTGATATGTTTTCTTAATAAAAGCTACAGAAAAAGACAATGGATCCAAAAAATTCGTGGAATTTATTTGTCATAAAGGGTACTTTAAATTTTGCGTGCAAAAGAATAAGATAAAATTATTTTGAGTGCATTCTCAGTCAACCAAAGAGCATGTCAACTAAGAGGGAGGGGGAGCTAGAAATAGGCCAGCTAAGACTTTACCCCTCGGTGAAATATTACATGTATGGGTACAAAGACTGAATTTTGACATTGGTTTCAGCCATATTTGATAACATGGCCAAGGAGCCTGAAGCTCAAAATTTCTAGTTGAAATGTAGCATAAGTCTTATCATTATCCCAAAGCATGCATGAACTTATATTGTAGTTTTAGTTCATAATAAAGATGTGCTTCATTATGTTTCTCAACACAATATTCTATATTATATAACAAAAACTTGAATAACATGTAAAAAAAGGGTATGTCATCCAAAAAAATTCAACACTTGTCTCGAGATAGATGTTGCATTTAGACAATGGAGTATGAAATGTTCATACCTATGAGCATATACCTTGACATTAGATTATAATAGGATAATGAATTCAAAGTTTCTATGTAATATATTCAGCGCATTAAAAATAAACACCAATCAGTTTGTGAAAAGGTACAATGAATGATGCAGGTACATAAAGAGAAACAATGAACAAAACCATAGAAAAGTCTTCAACTAAAGTAAGAAGTACTAAAAAACATGGAAACATTAATTGTTTGGACTATATTAGTTATATGTATAACAAAATGTAAGAAATACAAAAGGAAAGTAAAAACTTAGAAATGAACAAATCTCAATCTTACCAGCAAAACCAACGTGTAGAAGGAATGAAATACATCGTGGATATTACACCATTGCAAACATATATCTTGTAAAGTTGCAGACCTGTAAGTTACCCAATGTCTGTTAAATCAACAAAAAAGTCAAAGATGCAGCATGAATAATAAAATTGAAGATAATCTTATGATTATCATGTGCAGGCTTGTGGATCAACTGAGGTTTTAAATCTATTTTCCTCCATCATCCCCTTCTTCCATCGCACTTTCAAATGAACAATATTTGTGCTTTAATTTAATTTGGATATTTTATGTTCTTTTCGTTTTGCTTTATCCATTGTAATTTACATTGATATAATTAAGGTATTCAATGATCTGATGCTCATGAAATCTCTGCCATAAGATCCGCCAATCCAACAGACGAATAAATATAGAAAATGTTTACTGTTTTTCTTTATAAAAAAAATCAAAGCAGTAATCGAGCACTGTTCGACATTTAGCTAATCCTCATGAACTAAAGTAAACACATAATGAAGTCCCACTTTAAAAAGATATTCCCTGTCTCCTTTTTCTGCAATCAATTATTTATAATCAATTCAAATATTTTGGCATTATTACATTTGGCCCACTTTTCATAATATGGTATTTACATCTTTTGTATATTCAAATATCACAAATGTCTTAATTGCATGGTCAATATACTGCTCTCTAAAATGGAAGCTCAAATTCCACCATCTAGTTTATTAAATTATTAATATCTCGGCGTGAATATTAACACCCATAAGTAATTAATAAGAAAAGGACATAGGCATTCATGGTCACATAATGGTAATAAGAGGGGTGAGAAGAAATTAAAACATGGTATTTATGATCAATGGCATATTTCCATTATCACATAATGATTTACATTATCTGTGCATGAAAAAAATTCCTTACAAATTAATAACTCTAAAATTGTTCAACAATACACCATAGTCCTTATTATCAACCTCCACCTGCAACATTAAATTCAATTGGAAAGTCTCCAACTCCCATGCCAACTTTAAATTTTATGATTAGCTTAGTAGAAAAAAATATGAATCTAAAATACATTTTACCATTCCTCTTTATATATTAAATATTCTTATGCAATCATAAGTCAAGTATAATAAGTGCTCCTAATATTACCAACTATCATAAATTTAAAGTTCAGTAGTACACCATAGTCCATTATTATCAACCTCCACGTACCACATTAAATTCAATTGGCAAGTCTCCAACTCCCATGCCAACTTTAAATTTTATGATTAGCTTAGTAGAAAAAATATGAAACTAAAATACATTTTAACATTCCTTTTTAGATATTAACTATTCTTATATGCAATCATAAGTCAAGTATAATAAATGCTCCTAAAATAACCAACTGTCTCTAGTTGTTCTAAAATGGTGAGTACTGTATCCTAATCTTGAAAAGATCATAATCGCCATTGACGCTATTATTTGTTACTTGAAGAAGATAAAATGTCAGGCAATATATCACTTCTGGTCAGCAGCTTTTCTCTGTTGAAAAGCAAAGTTTAAATGATATGTCAATATTGTCGAAGGGGACACCGAAACCAGGGGAAAATGATTTAAAGATATTAAACTAATGTATAGAAAAACTTTAATATTTCAGTGTCTCTAGTTTCATCAAAGTTCAAATTTGTAATGATAATTCATTTATATCAATGGGTAAAGCAAATAGTCAGGTCGCTGGACATTGAAATACATGCAACTGAATTAAAAAACTTGTCAAATCTAGAAATCTATCATCAAGTTTGCTAATCTAGTTTCACTATTTTCGGGTACCTTTTCAAAACTATGAAAAACTACATTTTGATTATGATCATTTAGGGTATCAACTACTAATAAATTACATGGAAATATTTTTAGGAATAAATGATCGCACACAAATGTAGAAAATGTTATTTCCTAATAAAATAGCTTGATGGAACTCTAGCATTCTCCTTTCAACATTGGCACATCATGGCATTGTCTGAGAGATTCACATAAAAATTAGTCCCCAATTGACAATTTGTGGAGTATACTAAGCACATTTTCTCCGAGATATTATCTGACTCATTTTAAAATATTTCACTGTTAACATTGAATTATAATATAATAGCTTTCATTTGATTAAATTAATTGTGATATTCACCAAACATATACTAATCATTTGTCATATAAACACATTAATTATATTGTAAGAAATATTTGTGACAAAATAGCTTAACACATTTACATCCAAAGAGCAATATAACATTACTACTAAATTTACAAACCTTTGCCGTACAAATAAAAAGCGACTTTAGCATGAGTAAGATGTAAATATGACAATAAGATTATTTCAAAATTTCGAATCAATATGAACTAAAAAACATATTTATGTTAGTAGTTGATTTAAATTTAATTTTACAAAGGTGCTAAGGTTCCAGTTCTAAATTTTGTGGAGATAGTTTTGCTTATGAGCATCAAACATGTACAAAAAATTCAATTTGATTTGGAAATACTACAAGAAAAACCGAATATAGCAGCGGCAGAATCCGCTTATAATCCATCGCTAAACAGGCCTTAGCGACAGATTTCCTACATAACAATGTGGTCAGTAAAAACATGACGGTATCTGTATCAGATTTTGCGACGGAATTTAGCATGAGTTTTCCGACATTTTTCCATCATTTTACTATTTTTATAACAAAAATAAAATTTTATTTATTAATTTAATTTTAATTTATATACCGACTATTTAACAACGAATAATTAATTTATAGTAAAATATTATTTATAAAAAAAACATTGGTAAATCCTTATTAATTACCAAGGGATTAGTGGCGAAAATTAAATTGAGATAAAATTAACCTCCCTACTTTTGTTGGTAATTCGCTGTTATTCCCCTTTTGATATATATACACACACACACACAGACACTCATCACACACTCATCACACACATAACTTGTGTTCCATTCAATACACAATCCTAATTTAAATACAACACAATTAATATCAACACACATCTCATAATCAATGTATTATATTAATCACTCATCTCATAATCAACATTCGACATTACATAATAGACATACTAAACATTCTTACATAAAAAATACATAATACATCCATAATATTTCATAAACAATACTAAAAAGTACAAACTATTGTGATATGCGATACTATATATGTTGGATTGAAGAGGACGAAGATAGCTTCGAGTCGGAGGTGACCGTTCACAAATCGGAGCTCGTATGGAGGAGATATGAGCAGGAAGGTGCAGTTTTCAGTGGTCTGGTGCGACAGACGTCTGTCATATGGGATGTCAGACGTCTTGACTGCAGGGAAAAGATTTCCCGAGAGCTCAGATAGACGTCTGACACTTCCCGGCAGACGTCTGTGCTGAGTGGTTTTTCCCAAGTAATCTCTTGAAGAGGACAGACGTCTGTCAGGAGGTTCGACAGATGACTGAGCGGGTTTTGGGCTATTTTCGGGCTGAAGATTAGCAAACTGATTTGTGACTAATTCGGGGGCAATTTGGGTAATTGGCCAACCACTATATAAGCTATTTTCTGAAGTGAATTAGGGAGAGCTTTGAGAGCTTGAAGACTTGATTTGGGATCAAGGGTTTATTCTCAAGGGAGAATTAGGGTTTATAACCTAATTCCAATTCTTCAATTCTGTTCTCCTCAAACTCTTTTCTATATTGAAATATAGTGATTATTGGATCAATCTCTTATATTCCTTTCATCGTGGTAACAAAATACTCTCTCCAAAGTGGATGTACACTAACAAGATGTTAGTGGAACCACTATAAATCCTTGTGTGATTTATTTTTGCTACTTTGTCATTAGTTTCTTGCTTGTGATTGAGATTTGGATTGTTCGTGATTGGTTGATATTAGTTTGGTACTAGAGTTATTGCTTTGGTTGTTTTTGCAAGTCTAACAACGATCTAGTCTTCCGCTAGCGCTTTGTGGTTTAGATATCGGATTCGAGTGGTCTTGAATCGGATTAATCACAACGGTTGATATAGTTCTAGCATTTCAAATCCATAATTTGTTGTGGCATGTTCCCGCTTTTTTGCATCAAAGATGTCTATCTTCCTATAAAACAAAAATTCTCTAGTTATACATACAGTCACAGAAGTAAAGAATTTTACTTAGAAAGCCTTTAGTTGAAGCTGCTGCTCAATTTTTGTTAGTAGGGTGCATGAATTATAAATAGTTGTACATTTTCAATAGGAAAGCATGAGACCATATGATATAATAATTAATGAATGTCATTCTATTCTTGAACTATCAGCTACAATGCAACTCAATTTTAATGGTACTTCTAGCCATACGCAGTGATCTAAAACATGGATATAAAAGCACAATACCATAGGAAAACATATTGTTAAAATAAGTGCCTCTAGCCTTCATCCCTTATCTCAGCAGGTTTAATTACCTTGCCCATCATTTTCATGAGCTATAGTAAATGATTTGAACAGCTTATTATATACACAGAATAACTGAAGTATAAAAAATTATTAGCAAAGTACAATACACGGATCGAACGAGTTTTATGTTTATATTAATGTTGTTGTGAGATTTTTTTTATCGATATGTACCAATACAAGAGGATTTTGTAAATTTTTACTCAATCAACAAACCATACATTTATCATCCACATTTTGAAAAGGAGGTTCGAAACAGTGGATTCATAAGAAAATACTTTGGATGTAATAAAAAAATCATTAACTGCTTACAAAGCAGTAAGCTGATTATATCTTCCATAACACTACAATCCATTAAATTAACCAAGCAAAGCAACTACTAATCTTGAAAACTCTCTCAACAAATTCGCCAAGAGAGACCTACAGAGCATTGTAAGCGCCATCATTAAAAGCTCAAGTTCTATAGACAGCTAACCCCATTTTAGTAGCAACCTGAAACATAGCTCGAACTCTGTCTTTGCCAAACTCTTTGACTGACTGTCCCATCACACTACAACAAAAACACCATATTACAACTTTAATTTTACAACTGTGCGAAATGCACAGTTGTAATAAATGCTTTTTTACAACTGTGCAAAACGCACTGTTGTAATAAATGTTTTTTACAACTGTGAAAAAATCACTGTTGTAATAAACATATATATCACAACTTTTCTTCTTTGTCTGTTGTAATAACTAATATATACTAATTAATTTCTGATAATTAATAGTTAAATTAGAAAGTTGTTTAAACTTATTTTTAGTAACTCTTTTTTCTATTTTTTGTATTAGAGACCTATTAAATATTAATAACAACTTATATTTAATAATTAGTAATATTAACATTTAAGAATAATTCATATTCAATAATAAATTTACAAATTAATACCAATTACTATTAATTACTATTAGATTAGATAAAAACTGCTTAATTGATGATTAATAAATAATAGTTACTTTTAAAAAATTACTATTAAATATTTAATAGTATATAATCAATAACATTTACATATAGTTGGAATTCAATTATAACTTTGAAGAATTCTTCTTTACAACTCTATTATTCGAGCCATTGTAATAAATGTGACTTTACCATCTCTACTTACATAGCAGTGTATATGTCCGCTAATTTCACCTAGGAAAAAAATTCCACGTTCCCTCCATTCTTTTCATTTTACCGCTCGTTTTATTCAGACAGAAAAGCATGGCCGCCACTCCCAAATTAAACCCTAAAATTAAATCGAAATCCATGGAATCAAATCGCATAATTTTCATTCAAAAACTTCCGCTCGCCTCTTACTCCATTAATCATCGCTCACCGCAAGCTGGTAGCCTCCGTTATTTTGCTACTCGCCGCCATCTAGATATCTCCCCGTTTTCCAGAAAATCGCAATCCAAAGATCCAGAAAACCCTAGATCTGAGTTATTCATCGCTGAAATCGCAATCCAGAAAATCAAATCACACCGTATCTCTTAATTACTGTAAGTTTGATTATTCCTATGATTTTTTTCATGTCGCTTTACCGTTTATTACATACTGTGTGAAATATCATGATTTGCATCCTTAATTTACTGTAAGTTTCTTAATAAGAAATTCATGTCTTTGGGCGTTAGTTAGGATGAATTTGATAAATTGGAAACATATATGTGGGTGTTGGTGCGATGCTGATAAAGTGGAAACATATACTGGGTCGATGTTCATGAATCAATTGTTGCACGTTGTACACACATACATATGGGAATAAGAAAAAAACTTTGAAGCTTGAACATCAAGTGAATATTATTTTTTCGTAGAAGTTATTGCTTATTGTGTTAATTTGAACTAGGAAAGCTCATATTCGATGATCAGTTACTAACCGTGTTTGTTTTTCTGTCATTAGTCCCTGCAAGCACTCAAGAAGATATCTCAAGAGCATCCAACTGCCTGCTTACGTGCTGGTGCACTTATGGCAGTATTATCATATCTTGATTTTTTTTCTCTACAGGAGTTCAGGTGATGATTTTTTTTTGGTTTGATGTTTGATTATAACCTTATGAATTATTTTGTCATTTAACTAATGTTATGCTTGATAACATTTTTCAGAGAGTAGCTTTATATACTGCTGCTAATATATGTAAGAAACTCCCATCTGATGCTGATGATTATGTGATGGAAGCAGTACCATTGCTGACAAATCTCCTGAATTATCATGATTCGAAAGTAAATTCATGTACTTCAGTTATGTTTTGCGCAACAATTATGTGCCATATGTTTAACCTTTTTTTAAATGATTGAATTTCAGGTTCTTGATCACGCATCTGTTTGCTTAACGAGAATCGCCGAGTCGTTTGCTTCATCTCATGAAAGATTAGATGCTCTTTGCAATCATGGCTTGATATCTCAAGCTGCTGCATTGATCTCCATCAGCAATACTGGACAAACTTCTCTTTCTTCGTCTACATATGCTGTATGTGTATTTTGACATTATTTGTATCTTCAATATTTTGGTTATCCTTTTTTGTGTCTACTGAAGCATATTGCAGGGGTTGATACGACTTCTCTCAACATGTGCAAGTGGATCACCATTAGGAGATAGAACACTTCTTCTGCTTGGTATCAGCGGGATTCTTAAAGATATACTTTCAGGATCGGGACTCGTGGCCAATATATCAGTCTCTCCTGCTTTTACAAAGCCACCAGAATAGGTTTATTTTAATTGTTTACTCATAGACACATTTATTCGTCTTCCAAAATTTACCTCTTCATTTTTTTCCTCTCACCGTAGTGCCTATGCACATTACACTTGATGATTCGGAGTGTCATGATCTTTGATGGAACACATCCAGTTTGCAGTCTTCAAAAATATATGGTTCAATTCACGTCAGAGTTTGTAGAGTATTCACTCCTTTTTGTCATAGGTGGTCCACTATAGATTTTTATTATATTAAATAAATACACAAAAGTTTATGCCATCTAAATCAAAATGACAGAGCAAAAAAATTAAATGATGATGTTGTAACGTACAAATTAATTTGAGATTGCATCCCTTTGATATTTGTATCATCAAAATTGTGACTATATCAGCATTAAATTCCAAACATGATCGTACTTGCATGAATAATTTTCTGATCCTCAAGTGTAATTTTATAGGCATACTATCAATTCACATTAATTTAAAGTAGAAATAAAAAACCAAAGTAGAAAATCAGTTCTAGGGATTAACATCACTTAGCTGGTTGTAAATTGAAGGAAGGACAGTGAAGTTTTGTTGCTTGTTTCAGGAGAATCAAGTGCAGATTGTATAAATGCTTAATTGATTTTAACCTGCAAAGGATCACAGAAATAAATTTATGTTTCATCAATGATCTATCGAGATTTGCTGAAGCAAATATAAGAAGTCCGAAGATGGAAGCGCTGATTCTTTCGGCGGCGCTGATGATCTGAAAGTCCTCTGCATTTCCAATTCAGGTTATTCTTTTTTATTATGTTATGAACTATTTGGTTAGATCTGTCTTTCACGATTTTATTGCTCAATTTCATTCCATACTGTTTTGGCTGTGTTTGTTTTGTGGAAAAAGCACTTTTTAGGCGCTGAATCAAAATGCTGAATACATTCAGCAGGAATAAGCACGTTTGTTTCTATCATCTGTTCAGCGGGAATAAGCACGTTCGTTGCCGCTGTCCGCACAGTTCGCAACTACAGGTATCTCTCTGTCGTCCAACGCTGCAGTTCCGTCGCTCGCGCCAAATCCGTGACTGCTGCTAAGCATGGACAGCAGCTCATGCTCTTCCTTCGTCGTCCACTACCGCGTTTAAAGGTAAGTTTATGCTTACGATTCAACTTATTTTAGGTTATATAACTTGGCATTCCGCTAAATATAATTGGTTTGGGCTATTTGCTTTTGCATTTCCATCGCTTGTTGGCTGTATTAAATCGTGCATCTGCTAGTTGAAAATAGCATAGTTGAGTTCACATCCATATTTGTTGAATGGTGTTCCTGCTTCATTCTTACCTTGGACATTACACGCACTATTCTAAACACACATTTTGCATGTTGTCAAAATTTTACTTTGGACAATGTACATTTTCAGCACTATGCTGTTTTACTGCCATAAAACTTGATAGGCGCATCTCTACTTTTAAATGCTAGCTCCTGTACACACGTCCATATTACTACATTTAAATTGCATATTGACTATATAGAACTGGGTGCAGCCTCCATCATAAATAGAGTGCTTGTTAGATAATAAGACATAAAAATGCAAGGAAGGGTATAGAGACATAACACACTGCCTTAACATGAGAGAAAAATGGATTTTTGTTGCCTTAAGTCTTCCATCCCTGTTCTAACATGTTCGCGGATTTTTGGGCATAATCATTTACTCAATACTCATGCATGTTTATGTTAACGTTCCATGTAGGCTGACATAGATTTGTCTGCTTTCATGCATGTTGATAAATTTTGTTTATTGTATGATGAGGTGCACCATTGCCTTGCAAAATAAAAGACTGTACAATTAGTATACTGTGTTTGACTTTGTGAAGTTTTTACTTGACTGTGTGTTTACTTGACTATGGCATTGTTCCTCCTGCCATATTTAACATGTAATAGGACATTTGAAACTACTTAGAACACTTGTTATACTTGATACTTGTCTTGTTCACACCTAGGTCATGCTACATATCCTTGAACACATGTTTTGGTTATCTACAAATTGTATATGCTGTTAGTGATTACTTACGATTAGATTAGTTTCAAGATTTATTTCCGTATGCTGTTATGTTGCACCTATTTATGCACTAGAATTAAAAAGAGTAGCATTGAACGGAAGAGAAACAACGAGAATTACGAATTAACCTTGTAGTTAAACTTTGAAATTAGTTTAGCTTGAATAGGACAAAAAATGTGTTCATGTTACCATATTTATCTCCTGTGCATGAAGCTTTTTGAATCAAGGCACAAAATACACCACTTATCACTTTGTGTGATTTCTTCTACAATGGTAACAATGTATTAACATATCAGTTTGTGCTGTTTTTGCATTGTTTCCATACAGACAACTTCAAAAAATGCACAAGAATTTTACGAAGGCAAATAAGAAAGCCATGTAATAGCTTCAAGCAACAAAGGTTATGTTTATGTATATGCATGTTTTGTGATTGTGCAGGTGGTGGGGATGTTGAGGAAGTGCAAAGATGAAGCAGGCTGATAGTTGAAGCAGAGTTTTTGGATGGTACTGATTTGTAATCATTATTTGTAATGAAGAATTGATATATTACCGTGATGATGTATGATTCATTTTTTGTATTTTGAATATAAAGTTGTAATGTTTTTTGTATGAATGGATCCGTTGCTTTGAATTTATATCAATTTGTTTTCTGTTTATTCAGCTTTTGTTGCATTTGCAGATTTTTTTTTTTAAAAAAATCCAAATGTCAATCACAACGGTGCATAACAGTTGTAGTAGATTTTATTACAACGGTGCATAACTGTTGTAATAAAATCTATTACAACGGTGGAAAAAAGTTGTAAAATAGACATATTACAACGGTGTTGCAACAGTGCAAAAAAGTTGTAAAAGATATTAGTCTATTACAACTTCTTAATACACGACGGTTTGCCCACCGTTGTAAAATGTATATTACAACGGTGTTCCACCGTTGTAATAGGGTCATTTTGTTGTAGTGTCAACCAATACGAGTTCCATCCATTTGCATACAACAAATTACCCCGTCTATAAACCGAGTTCTATTTCTGCTCACAAAACTTACTTTTGCAACTACTGAACCAAACTCCAAATGACATGTAAGTGGTACCCTGTTTTCATGTTTTTCAATGTATGTGTTTCGAAGCTAGCTTCTCTTTTCACGTGTGTGTTCTGGTTCAGATAAGAAGAATTTGTATATTGTTGGATGCTTTTTTTTATACTTTCATTTGTTGTTTTGATTGGAAGATACAGTTTAGACATAAAATTTGCATATTCTTGACCGTCCGACCATGCTGCAAAAGAGGTTTTTAAGACCAGTTATCCCTTTTTTGGGATTTGTCTGATAAGTTTTACAAATTCAGAAAAATTTAATTTGAGTGCGTAAAAAATCAACTAAATGTATGTCACAAAACCCAAAACACTGACGTTTTAACCATATATGGAAACTTCATGTACCGCAATTTGGAAAATGGAAAAGTGAAAGGAATCCACCCTACGCTCACTACTTCAATGTTGCTGGAAAAGTGAAGATAGGAGGAAAGATAATAATGAACCCAAATGACCCTGAACAGAACCCAACATCGTTCGAGGAGGAACAATATCCAAAGCAAAAAAAATGTTAATATCTGTGTACAATCCAGTTATCTTCCAATGTCAAACCCTCGGTGTAAGGCAAGTAGAGACAACATATCTTCAGAGTGTCACTCTCAACAATCGCCTTACCACGACTTTGATCGAGCAAAGTAGCATGGCGAAAGCAGAGATTCTCTAAGTTCGGTCCCAAATACTCCAGGCAGATCCGGAACACTGATATGTCCCTTGTCTCTACTATGTTTTGTGAGCAAATGATATACTCATACAATTTACTTCTTCTAATTGTTGTTTGTTAGATTTATATAGTTTTCTGTATGTATATTGTTTACTTATTTTTTGGCTAAATTGGCATTCTGTAAATTTGAATTAGCATGTAATGAACATATTTGTCAAACAAATTTTAAAATATATAAGCATAACTCAAATAGTGGTATAATTTCGGTAAAATAGTGAAAAAAGAAATTATGAAATAAGGTATACTGTTCCTAAACTGCACTGAAATTGAATTAGCAGTCATAGGTCTGGAAGTTATATACATGATCAAACTATATTTTTGATATGCTTTGTGCATGTATGCTTAGTTATTTTATGATCCACCTTATGGTATGAGATTAATATAGCTGTGGCCCTTAATCGGCACTAACTTTTGCCAGCAGTTTTAAGAAAATCCATATTCGTAGCTTGTATAACAAATTCACCAGTAGCAATCAAAAAAGTAATTAGCAATGGTATCATTCTAAACAACTTAGACGAGAAAGAATCTATGTGCTAGTATATAATAATGCTATCCATTAGCATTCCAAAAGCGCATTCTAGCGATCATGAATTTTGTAAAAATAAGAAATTAAAAAGATTCAAGTACACTCATCCAAACCTGACTACAACACTAAACCAATCTGAATGAGTATAAAGCGAGCACAAGATTTCATCATTTGCCATGTCAACATATCCGTCTGCATTTCAAAAAACAGTAATAATTTTTATAATCATTTAATCATATATTCATTTGCCATGTCAACATAGCCATCCATCCGAACATGACATCAAAAAATGCGCAAACCATATATTTGGTCATTTAAAAGCATTGCTAGTAGAATTCAAATTTTATAAAAGTCTATAGAGCCTTTTATGATAATCTTTATTTCAAGTAACTATAATAATTTTTTTGCCTAATCTAATCATATAGCTTCGATAATTGATGAAAAAATAAATTTTAAGTGCTAATTTCAAAACAATAGTACAAATCAAAAACATGGATTGTGACATTAATATCAACGCTTGCGAGCTGCTCTTGATAAAAAAAAATCTTCGCTTTTAGATTATTGCTTCGGCTTCGATACTAGCTTTAATTGCAAAATCAAATTAACTCCGGAATCAAATTGAATTGGGGGTGAGTAGGAAACAGGGTTCGATGAAAATAAATGTTAATAAAAAATGAGGCAATAGTTGTGCCAGAATAATCAGTGGAGTTTTCTTTAATGCGAGCAGATGGCAAGATCGTTAGTTGGGTTAAAAATCCAACGGAGCAGGATTCTTATAGTATTAGGATGCAGATTGATAAGAGGTTAATGAGTTTATGAAGGATTTTCTACCAACAGTTCGGGAAAAGAACAAGGCGTACATATGATGTAACTTTTACAACAGGGAAATATAACTCAAACCCACAAACGTGAAAATATTGTTCAAAAATTTGTAAATCTATCAACAAAATAACAGTTAACTACGTAGTGGTCTGATTAATTAAAATTTTGTTACAACTTTTAGGATTCAATGATTAGCTTAAATATTTTTGCTTTAATAATTAACACCTTATAAAAAAAATTAAGTTTGATAAATTCGGTTTGATTTTAAAATTTAATTTATACTAAAAAATTCATTAAATAAGGATAGAAAAAAAAAAGATTTCCATTTTCGTATACTTATCACTTTGGCAGTGTTTTTTTGTAAAACAAACTTTATATCTAAATAATACAATTTAATATTCATAAAAGGAACCACCGTCGCTTTCAAAGCTCCTATTTTTTTCATTTTGCAATTTACTTTTTTTTTAAGTCTAATAATATTTTGGGCGATGCAAATCCTTTAACGGGTAACTTCACTTATATATTTTTATGCTAGTATTGTATTTTAGAACAAATTAAAATTTTATTGTGCGCTAAATAAAATATATTTTCCATATAAACGATTTTTATAATGCCATGCAACTGTTATATTAAATAATCTAATTTCATGATGCGAGGAGAGTGTTACTAAACCCTAGAACTCACAATCGCTTTTAAATGTTGTAAACAATTGAAGTTCTACAATGGTCCGAAAATGTTACTTGTGTTGCACAAGAGGGTAACATAAAAAATGTCGGTGAAAAATTATATATTTTCACAATACTAATAAATAGTTGTTGAAAATATAGCATTGCAACTATTTTTGGAATGTGGCTAAAAATACATTATTTTACGACAGTTGATTTCAAACTTTTGTTTGGACAAACATCTACAACATTTTCACAAGCGAAATGTTGTCAAAGTGTCCATATTTCCACAACAGTTTATCGAATCGTCATTATATCTTTGTTGTTAAATAGTTGTTTCCCTGTAGTGATACAATTTAAATTAAACTATTAAATGAACTTTTTCAATGTTTTAAAGTTTAGAAATTTTGGTTATTTCATGTCAAACAATAATTGGTTTTATAAACTTTATTATTTATTTCAAATTTATTCAAGATGATTTCAATTTTTTTTAATTTTTCGAAATATAAAATATAATTATCAACTATAGTTATAAAATATAAATATCAACTATAATTATCAACTGTAATTATTAAATACAATTATTTAAAATTAAATTTTGAATACTAGATATCATTTCATAAGTATTAAATTTTATTATTAATTATTAAATAATTACTATAATGAACTGATATTTTCATTGTTTAAGGGAATAATTATAAAAGAACAATTTAAAATTTTGGGATTTAGAGTAAAATATACTGGCATGCTGAACGAAATTTGTGACTTAATTAAGAATTTAGTAATTACACTGGTTATGAGCAAAGAATATTTTGCTAATTCAAAATAAGCAATGATTATAAATTATTTATTATAGAACATAAATTATTATTTATTATTACTTATAAATCATTAATTAGAAAAAATTAATTATTAATTATTGAACATGTAAATAATTATTAAAAAATAACACGAAGGTATATCTTAGAAAAATGATATAAACATCTCTTGCAAATTTGTTGAAATTCTGCAACAAAATTGCTTTGATGAATATTCGTCGGTATTCTACCTGGATTTACAGCAGAAAATAGCGATAGAAATTTTTTGCCGGTAATTTGACGTAATTTGCAATAGCTTAGTGAGGGATGACAGAAGACGACGGTAATAAATAGAAGAAAAAAATGAAAAAACAAAAAAATACCCCTTGTAGATCACATGGAAATCCGTTGTAAATTAGCGACGGTAATTTCCGCTTCTAAATATATGACGCTAAACTAGTGTTTTCTTGTAGTGAAAATTTCAAGCAAAAAGAAGGGATTTTAAAGGAAAATAATTTGGAATCCAGATCCCTCTCCAATGCGTATTTGTGTATATATTTGTGTATGTGTGAGTATGTATGTATGCAGGCATGTATAAGCATGAGTGTACACCATATAAAATATATATGCTGCTCTAAGATACCTATTTATTTGAAGTATGCAAACTAAGAAGCATTAATAATTAAATTGGAGCCTTGTTTTCATACATGGTATGGACTGAAGTTAACGAACGCGAAAAAATGATAACATAATTATAATCTTCAATAAAAGTATCAGTAGTAGAACCTAGGCCCGGCCGTTATACAGTGCGAGCAGTGCGTTTGCACGGGGCAGTAAAACGTCGGGGGGCATATTTTCACAAAAAAAAAACCTAGATATTGCTCAATTCCCAAATCGCAAATTCGCAATCGCAACCACCGCTGTCCAGTCCTGCCTCCGTGCCTCGCCTGCTGCTGCGTCTTGCCTCCGTGCCTCGCGCCTCACCTGCCTCGTCGCAGCGACTCGCCGACTCAGCCCTCCAGGCTCCTGCAGCCTCCAGGTACGTATCTCTGAATCATAGCTATAACACCTCATAGATATTAGTGAAAGAGACTAAGAAGATTCATGGAATCATTGAACGCAATTTTTCATTTGAAATCTTTTTTCCTATGATATATGGAATGCCTGCCTTGGATGATATGTTTGTTAGTGGTTTTATTTGATGTTTTTCTTATATGCTTTTCTTGATGTTGTATTATTAAAAATGGGATGGACCGTGTGAAAGTAGCAGTATCTGCTTTGTATGGAACTTCGAATTATTAAGACTGCAGATTAATTGAAGTTTCGTATTTGTGTTTAAAAAAACATTATCATTTTAGGGTTCTAATTATTAGGTCGAAATCAAGTAGGCGTGCTTATGGTGTTTCCATTGATCCATTCAATTTTCATCACATTTCATAAATTTTTTGTTTCTGTTGATAGCTAAGATTTAGTTCAAGACATTAGAAGATAGGACTCAGGTCAATGTTTCCCCAAATTCTTTGCACTTATTTGGAGTGACATTTCTTGTAAATGTTAGTTGTTAACTTGCTTTGTTAACTAAAATCTAACTTTGCTGCAGTGTGCAGTTTGAAAATTTATAGAATACAACAATTTAAAATTTTACATCATACAACAATTATTTTTTGCTCTCTTATTAAGTTGTTTTGTTTTATATTTTTGAAATGCAGCAATAATTTCTTAGAAACAACCCTCTGGTAGTCAAAATAGAAAAAAAAGAAAACAACGAAAAGAAGAAGAAAAATCTTTACAAGGTTCATTACAAAGCCTTTGAAAAAAAAAGAATATTTCTTCTGATAACCAAACTGAAAATGAAGTTATTGAAGAAGTACAAGATTTTGTCAAAACGAGTCTAATTAGGCGATTGAAGAAACAACAAATGTACTTGAAAATGAAGTGAACAAAGATACAACAAATGACAATGAGGCTACTGAAAATAATGAAGAAACTAACTATGTGGCCGAATGTCCTGAACCTTCTTTATCCTTAGATATATATGATCCTAGAGTGTGGGATAGTTTAGATGCAAAAATGAGAGATATGCTTGTCGAAAATGGTCCTGTTAGAGAAACCAACATTAATTTTCCTAAGGATAATCATAATAGAGGGTTTTCCACATTTTACTATGATCAAAAATTACGAAATGGGGAACTTTCTAATAGGAAATGGTTGGTTTACTCAAAGGTCATGCATTGTAATATTTCAAATGAGACCGGATTTCTATTGTACCTATGCTTATATGTCATGCATTGTAATATTTCTTTTATTTTGTCATGTATCCGTACTTTGTTTTATCGTATGAATAAAAACATTCAGCTGTGGGGATAAGCCTCCTAGCATTGCACTTGGCTAGGTTCAAAACCCCAAAAAAATAGATTTTTTTTTTGATTTTTTTAATATAAAAGGGCATATTTTTTTTATCCTGCACTAGGCATGAAATTGGTCAGGACCGACCCTGGTAGAACCTAAAACAAAAGATGAGTTTCAACAGTTGGAACACTAAAGGGATGCATTTTATGCTGAAAACCATGAAATTGCAGTTGCAAAATTAACATATCAACTTCAATAAAGATAAATGTTTAAAAGAAAATGACGCATGAATTAATGATCATTATTACTGAAATAGTTAAGACTTTTCAAAAGCTTGATAATCTGAGAACTTCTTCAAATAGTGTTTGTCAACCTAGCATCAAGGTAACCGTCACCAAAAAAATACATCATATACGTTTACTCTGCTTGTATATTGTGTTGTTAACGGTTAAAACAACATATTGTTGCAATAAAACTTTTTGCTAAATCAGATAAATATTAAATTATCAAGGGAAGTTCAATAGATGATAAATAAGATGCTCACAAGGACCACATTTTATAGACCGACTTTTCTTGTTGCTCAACGTCGAAAAGTATAGATAAAACTATATTTATAGCCATATGTAGAAGTTTATGTTGGAGAAAAAAGGCATGTTATCACAACAAAGAAAACATACTTGCCAATAATGACCATGCTTCATGAGAAACTAGTTGAATGCTTCAAGCAACATAAATTTGTTGGTGAATCACATACTTATATACTCGATTGCATTGACATCGATATTTAAGGTTATCCATATCGTAATGTTAATGTGAACCCATAAATATTTTATGTACCAAAATTATGAACTAATGATAATGTGTGCCCGTTCAGAAGCATTCCTCACTCATTATGCATGTAGTTTTTTTTTCGTATCCTAGTCCTAAATAGGTTCTAAATATCTTCGTTAGTTATATCTTACATCCAATTTTATAATTTTATGGGAATAAAATTGTATCATGTTTAGTCAAAACCAAATATTACCCGTTGACAATCATATATTTAGCAGTATCAGAATATAAATTAGGCTATTTATAGCTCGGAAAAGCTATAGTAAAGCTTTCAAAATGATTTGGCTTATTTCAAATAGGTTGTAACCCCTATATCACCTTTCGAATTAAGCATGCTAAAATGACCATATTTAGGTTATTTATAAAAAGACTACTGTAATAAAGGACTGTTGCAAAACAAACTGATATTAACAAATTTAGAATGATGGTTAAGTATATGCATAGTGTTTCTCTATAATTTTATATTTTTTCATATAAAATACTTGTGATGCCGCTAGTAAGTGCTACTAACTAAGAGAAATTAAATCTATTTCTAACATAGAAAATGCTTACTGTTTTGCGAAATTATGAGAACTTAAATCTCTCTTCAACGGTATCTTCAGATTAATATTTTATGTTTTGAAGTTGCATAGGCATGTACACTGAGAAACAAATTTGTATTCTTGCTTTAAACTAGTGAATTATCTATAAGAAGTAGTTTCGTGACTAAACATTGAATATTTTCAGTTCTAATCCACTTCCAATCAACAAAAGAAATAGACAAAATCAAGTCTCAACAATAGAAAGAACATTGGAAGGAGAAGGATACCACTTTCACGTCCTTGTACGATTCAATTGCATCCCCTGAATCCTTACCTATGACAAAAACAACATACAGAGTTCAATATGGAAGCTGATCAAATATTTTCATTTGCCAAATTCAAATCATAGGAATTGCTCTACAGCTATAAATGTAACTACTCTTTGAACCATTAATTTCTTGAATCCCAATCTACATCTTACTATTCATTAGCAAGTAAATCCAATATATTGTCAAATTCAACCAAGCCGTATATGTAAAAATATCCATGATTATTTTACTGTTAGGAAATGGAAATCCAACTATTATTTGTATGCAAAATCGAAAAATGTAGCACCAGTCACATTACTATAAATTTATATTATCAAACCACAAAAAAAAAATACATATAAATATATTAGGCACAAGATAAAATAACAAGCAATATCATGCAAAATCGAAACACACACACTGCTTTTATACACCAAGTATATGACTCTTCCTAGAATTAGTAGACGACATCTTATATTAGTAACTAAATAAAGGTTAATAATTATTGGCTCCCTTTTCATTGGTCGATCTAGTTCTGCAATGGGTGAAACAGAATTAGCAAGTGAACTGACATACAGAACTTCCAAAATTGCAACTATCTTGATATCCACGTGAAGCATGAAATCTTCCTAACTCGGCATATAATTGAAAAGTAAAAACAATGTTCGCCATTTACAAAAAAAAAACTATAACAGCAGATCTAAAATAGAAATTTACTTGATATTCTCCATTCCATGAATATCAAAAATGGTTAGATCTCAAATTTCTGTTTTGTTTTTAGAGTAACTCGATCGGCCTTAGATCTGGTAACATTAAACACGATTCTTCCTGAACTCTCGAAGGGATACAGTGGAGATTTTCTCTGTGATAATAGGAAGAGAGAACAGTTTCAGGCTTAACATAGTTTGGGATACAAAATATCCCTTTACCATCTCCTTGCTTTGCCAAAAAATATCCCTTTACCGTAAATCGAGAATCGCTCGTTTCTCTCCCCATGGAAGATAAAGAATGTTCCTATGGAAATTAATTACTTGATTTGATGAAAATAAAAGTAATGAAGGCAAAATACTGAAGCAAAAGCACCAGAGTTGATGCCCCAGTGGAAATTAATTACCTCGAATATGGTTGATAGCTGGCCAGACGAAGGTTCAGCGACAACGACAGCGAGCAACAAAACAACAGGTTCCCTACCAAAATCTAACTGGGCAACGGTAGGAAATTTGACGAGAAGAGTAGTAGGGTGTAGCCTAAGAAATGCCGAGATATCCATAGGGACCAACAATTGAAGAAATTTAATCGGTACGATTAGTGGTGAGCAATAGGTATTGGAGTCTAACTTGGAGAAATTAATCGCCGAGTTTGCTATTGAGATCTGCATGTCAATTTGATTTGAGGCCTATCATGAAATTAGGGTTAAGCGAAGGAAGAAATGATCATGCTATAAACGGTTGAGCGGTCATTGAAGAGACAATACGGTTACTCTAATGTACGGCAAGGATTGAAACAGTGACCCACGAATTATTTTGGAGATTATGAAGCTAAAAGGTCTTCGAAGGGATAATGACAGTTATTCTACTGTATGTGTCGATCTCGGTTGATTTTTTGAAAAAAATGGATTTGAAAGGTCTTCGAAAAAAGGTCGTGCTTCCATATAATATAATATATATACCAATGAGGTTGATCATGTGTTTATATTCTCTCTTAAAACAAATGATGACTGTATCCATTTGCCGTCGTCATAGCATTTTTCACCAATATAATTAATTTGTCAAGAAAAGTAATGATTAAATAAAAAAAATCTCTTGTATCCAAAATCCTCTATCCCTCTATATCCAACCAATCAGGACCCCCTGAATTCCACCTTTTTGTAACTAAACCATCCATTTCTTTCTGACTTAATTGCAAAAAAGTAAAAATCAGATATGTTGATTGGTTGGATATAGGGGAACAAGGAATTTTGGCATTGAGGATTTGCTCTCATAATTAAACATACTTTAGTTAGTTTGAACCAGAACAATCCACCAACACGCAAGTAAAATTCAGGTTAAAAAACTGAAATGTCAGGGAAAATAGGATGTGATCTAGAGGAGGAATGGAACAAACACATATTAGCGCTAACAAAGAATGAACATGATCATAGTTAAACAAAATAATCCTAAGATTCAGTTGAATAGTAACAACGTATAAAAATATGGATTTATGTAATGGCACAAGTAACACAAACATATATTTGTCATGACTCAAATATATACGAAATCATATATGGCAGGAAGTAAATGAACAAAGAGAAGTTGAGAAATTAAAAGAACCAATTGCCAAAGTTTAATTTTATACAAATACATAAAGATCAAGTACTACAAAAGAACCCAATTACAATTTATGTTAATATTCTTGTTAGGTCCCCAGCAACTCAAATACATGACAGTCCTTAACGAGTCCTCGGATTTGCTATTAGCTTTCTCTGCTCTCATTTTGTTCATTAATCTATTAACTGAGCTAGCAACAGCAGCAGCAGGAGACGTATTTATATATTTAGATTGATTCAAAGAAGAACTCAGGCTGTTCTTGGCGTGTTGATGCAAAGATCGAAGCAGGTAGTTCCATCTGCAGAGGCTGAAGCATCCTTTGTTGGAGATGCTCTTAAGGGCTTCTACAGCTGCAGCGGCAGCCTAAGCGGCTTTAGTCATTTTACCTACCATCTCTATTTCATGGTGTGTATCTTGTTTTATGTTTGAGCTAGTTTGTTTATTCCATGATGAATGTGACTGTATAAGACGTGTATTTATAGGCACATATGGTACAATAATACCAGACCTTGGAGCCGCTTGGTTTTGGAAGGTAGGTTCAGTATACTAGTGGCTACTCGTATAATTGTTTACTAAAACCATGGTTTATTTTTGTCTGTTTGTATGAGATAATTTTGTTTGAAAGGGGTGTCACTTTTCATCCGCTTTGATAACCAATATAGTTTATTGCTGGTTCTAAAAGATATACATCAAGAGCATCCAATATAGTTTTCTTTTTATATGCACATACCAATCAAATTGATAAACGATGAGTACTTATTTACTGTCTTAAAACAAACGTTCACCGTGGTATACTCCATTTGACGCCATCATATCATCATATGGTAACCACATTTAGAACCTTAATCCATAAAGTCCAAAACAGTTACCATAAAAAATTCAAGTTTAACCAATTAGTGATACTGGCAGGACAGTCCATAAGGTTTTCCAAAGTCATCCAATCATTTTCGCAACTACGAACCCGATACAAACAAATACTAAAAAAATCCATATACAACAATATTTCTTTGGATATTGGCGGGTATTCAAGGTAACAAGGATTACTTTAAGTACAAACAAAATGCATCAAAGACATTGGGGTTATCAGGTGAACAGAGAATGACGCTCGCCATGAGAATGTTAGCTTATAGCACTCCTGCTGATGCATTGGACGATGCATAACGAATAGCAGATTGCGCGCCACTTGAAACACTTGAAAATTTCTGCCAAGCTATGGTGGATGTCTACGGAGAAGAATCATTAATGTCTCCGAATGAAGTAGATGTAGTGCGAATAAGAGAGATTCACGAAAGCAGGGGACGACCGGGAATGTTAGGAAGTCTGGACTGTATGCATTGGGAATGGAAGAACTGCCCTAAGGGATTACAAGGTGCGTACAACAGTAAGGAAAGACAACCAACTATCATTTTGGAAGTTGTAGCATCGTACGATCTGTGGATATAACACGCTTTCTTCGGAATCCCCGATTCGAATAATGACTTAAATGTTATAGAAAGATCCCATATGTTCAATGATCTTGCTCAAGGTTATGTACCTCCTTTAACATTTACCCTAGGCCAAAATACTTACAACCATGACTATTACCTAGGTGATGGCATTTACCCGAAATGGAGAATCATTGTTAAAACTGTCCAAATTCATTGACTCCTAAACAAGTCAAATTCGCGGCGATGCAGGAGGGACAAAGAAAAGAGGTAGAATGAGCATTCGGTGTTCTACAATCAAGATTTGCAATGATAAGTAATCCATGTCCGTTGTGGTCTAGGAAAAAGATGTCTACAATCATGTTTGCCTGCATTGTTTTACACAACATGATTATAGAAGATGAAAGAGATGTGGATGAAGGGCAACGCCACTACGAATACGAAGGTGCTTCGCAAGCACCCGAAGTATTCCGACAAAACACACCAATAACAGAAGAGGACTTCAACATTCATTTGAACCGTCAGATTATGTTTAGAGATGCACAACTCCATAACCGGCTGCAAAAAGATCATATTAACCATTTATGGAACCACTATGGCGATACCTAGTTATGAAACTTACTTGTCCGAACTCGTGTTTTATTTTATGATTGTACGAATTTATGCAGTAATGATGTTGTACTTTTTTATTTTAGCAATCGCGTTCTATTGTATTTGTACATGTTATTAACTAGCTATTATTATGATCTAAAGCTAAATTAGTTTATTTCGGTCTTTCAAAACATAACTGTTTTCTATGAAAATAATAACGATTTTATTTCGTCATATTAATATGTAAGGCAGGATAGGCAAAAAAAATTAAAACGTTAAGGGAACCCGTGCAAAATTCATCGGCCCATGATGAAGCGCGTCGATTTTGTCGGCGCGCGCCGATAAAATCGACTTGCTTTATGATGAACCGATAAATTTGGTGCGCGGAACCAATTCTAAATTCTAAATTGGTCCCGGAACATTTTCTTTAATATTACGGTCTTCAACATCTATTAGGGACCGTTTCATTCAAATATCCTCAATTAAGAGGCCGAAGCATCCTTTGTTGGAGATGCTCTTAAGGGAATCTACAGCTGCAGCGGCAACCTAAGCAACTTTAGTCACTGTACCTGCCATTTCTATTTCAAGGTGTGTATCTTATTTTATGTTTGAGATTGTGTGTTTATTCAATGATGAATGTGACCATATAAGAGGTGTATTTATAGGCACATACAATACAAAAATACCAGACCTTGGAGCTGCTTGGTTTTGGAAGGTAGGTTCAGTATACTAGTGGCTACTCGTATAATTATTTATCAAAACCGTGGTTTATTTTTGTCTGTTTGTATGAGATAATTTTGTTTGAAAGGGATGTCACTTATCATCCGCTTTGATAACCAATATAGTTTATTGGTGGTCCTAAAAGATATACATCAAGTGCATCCAATATAGTTTACTCTTTATATGCACATACCAATCAAATTGATCAAAGATGAGTACTTATTTACTGCTTTAAAACAAACGTTCACCGTGCTATACTCCATTTGACGTCATCATATCATCATATGATAACCACATTTAGAACCTTAATCCATAAAGTCCAAAACAGTCACCATACAAAACTCATGTTTAACCAATTAGTGATACTGGCAGGACAGTCCATAAGGTTTTCCAAAGTCATCTAATCATTTTCGCAACTACGAACCCGATACAAACAAATACTAAAAAAAATCCATATACAACAATATTTCTTCGGATATTGGCAGGTATTCAAGGTAACGATGATTACTTTAAGTACAAACAAAATGCATCAAAGACATTGGGGTTATCAGGTGAACAAAAAATGACGTTCGCTATGAGAATGTTAGCTTATGGCACTCCTGCTGATGCAGTGGACGATGCATAACGAATAGCAGATAGCACGACACTTGAAACACTTGAAAATTTCTGCCAAGCTGTGGTGGACGTCTATGGAGAAGAATCATTAATTTCTCTGAATGAAGCAGATGTAGTGCGAATTAGAGAGATGCACGAAAGCAGGGGACGACCGGGAATGTTAGGAAGTCTGGACTGTATGCATTGGGAATGGAAGAACTGCCCTAAGGGATTACAAGGTGCGTACAACAGTAAGGAAAGACGACCAACTATCATTTTGGAAGTTGTAGCATTATACAATCTGTGGATATGACGCGCTTTCTTCGGAATCCCTGATTCGAATAATGACTTAAATGTTATAGAAAGATCCCATCTGTTCAATGATCTTTCTCAAGGTTATGTACCTCCTTTAACATTTACCCTAGGCCAAAATACTTACAACCATGACTATTACCTAGGTGATGGAATTTACCCGAAATGGAGAATCATTGTTAAAACGTGTCCAAATCCATTGACTCCTAAACAAGTCAAATTCGGGGCGATGCAGGAGAGACAAAGAAAAGATGTAGAATGAGCATTCGGTGTTTTACAATCAAGATTTGCAATGATAAGTAATCCATGTCTGTTGTGGGTCTAGGAAAAAGATGTCTACAATCATGTTTGCCTGCATTGTTTTACACAACATGATTATAGAAGATGAAAGAGATATGGATGAAGGGCAATGCCATTACGAATATGAAGGAGCTTCGTAAGCACCCGAAGTATTCCGACAAAACACACCAATAACAGAAGAGGACTTCAACATTCATTTGAACCGTCAGATTATGTTTAGAGATGCACAACTCCATAACCGGCTGCAAAAAGGTCTTATGAACCATTTATGGAACCACTATGGCGATACCTAGTTATGAAACTTACTTGTCCGAACTCGTGTTTTATTTTATGATTGTACGAATTTATGCAGTAATGATGTTGTAGTTTTTATTTTAGCAATCGCGTTCTATTGTATTTGTACATGTTATTAACCAGCTATTATTATGATCTAAAGCTAAATTAGTTTATTTCGGTCTTCCAAAACATAACTGTTTTCTACGAAAATAATAACGATTTTATTTCGTCATATTAATATATAAGCCAGGATAGGCAAAAAAAATTAAAACGTTAAGGGAACCCATGCCAAATTTATCGGCCCATGATGAAGCGCATTGATTTTGTCGGTGCGTGCCGATAAAATCGGCTTGCTTTATCATGAACCGATAAATTCGGTGCGCGGAACCAATTCAGAATTCTGAATTGGTCCGGGAACATTTTCTTTAATGTTACGGTCTTTAACATCTGTTAGGGACCATTTCACTCAAATATCCTCAATTAAGAGGCTGAAGCATCCTTTGTTAGAGATGCTCTTAAGGGCATCTACAACTGCAGCGGCAACCTAAGCAGCTTTAGTCACTGTACCTGCCATCTCTATTTCAAGGTGTGTATCTTGTTTTATGTTTGAGCTTGTGTGTTTATTCAATGATGAATGTGACCGTATAAGACGTGTATTTATAGGCACATACGGTACAAAAATAACAGACCTTGGAGCTGCTTGGTTTTGGAAGTTAGGTTCAGTATACTAGTGGCTAACCGTATAATTGTTTATCAAAACCATAGTTTATTTTTGTCTGTTTGCATGAGATAATTTTGTTTGAAAGGGATGTCACTTGTCATCCGCTTTGATTGTTGTGAAAATGAGGGCCACAGTTTGAAAAGCAATGAATTTTCAATTAAATGAACACATGGGAATTTATGCTCATCATTTGGACGATTGTAATAGTCCAGCTTGATAAAAATGTCCGTTCAGCAAAGATAAAGTGCCCTGAAGTCGCAATTCATCTTCATGGGCAGAAGTCTTTACCGATTCAGTGAACCCTCCAAAAAAATATGGTGGTTACGCCATAATTAGAGGATTAGAATGATGTAAAATATTAAAGCAAGGGATAATAATTTAAGTGAGAAAATTATGGACGATAATTTTTTTTATCCAGTGGATTTTGATCTAAATACTTAATCGTGTCCATGAGCATATTAATGTTAATTTTGAAACATTTAAATCTATAATTAAGAAGGCATTAATAGATTCTCATAATAAAGTCAATTATGGAAAACAAAATGGGAAGATAATGTATTAATATGAAGAATTTATTTTTTTAATTTAAGAAATCAATCAAATATTGGTATAGGGCGGAATAAATCAAGGAAATCTGGAAATATTTTATCCTTATCTTCAGAGCATTCTTCATTCTTCTTCCTATCTGTATGAAAGTTATTTGCTCATGTTTTTTAACACACGAGGTAAAAAAACTCTTGGTATTATATATTCAATAAAATAAAATCTCTATTTCTGTATCTACTATAGGGTGACAAAATAGTATAGAGTGTTGTGTGTTTCTTCTCATACCATACTACCTCCTCTTGAAGTGAAGAAATAAAATGTAGCTAGATCCGAGGACGTAGACATAGCCAAACCTCTTTATATTAGTGTGTGTTTTCCTTTTTCTTTTTCTGTTTTTATTAATAATTTCAATCATTTGATTTTCTTTGTCTTCTTTGTTGGATTGACATAGTTGAGATTGCTGATTGACTAGATTATTGGATGAGATTGTCGATTGACTAGATTATTGGATGTTCTGTTTCTACTATCCAAATCATTGATTTTTCACTACATTTAGGACTCATCGCTCAAATTCACGGGATGAGTATGTAGTTTCCAAGAAAGGAGCTGTGGGCGTACATCTAATCTATCAAACTATGACAATGCAATAACACAAAAGCACATAACTAAAAGTATTGTTTAAGAATATTTGTACTAGGATGTTGATATTCATGCGCATGATTTTGGAGTTTAACAAGCCATAAGAAGAAATGTATAAAGCAGCTCGTATTTGATCTAAAAGCTATGAGCAACAAGATCTCATCTTCGACGATTTCAAGAAAATATCAATATCAGATTTATTATAACATGCATTTTACCACAGATATCACTATTTTTTCATTTCACGGTCTGTTCGCTTATATAAAGATTTTACTTGACCACCACTTACTATTTTGTCGGGAATTAAAATGATGAATACGAATCAATGTCGAGTTGCAAAATGTTTTAGAGGCCTCTCCTAGATTTACATAGAAATCATGCAAGGAACTCTTTTTGATGTATTGGAAGATATATATATAGTAAATTTTAATATTTGTGCGTCTCACATTCAATAAAAATAATCACTCGTGCTAGAATGCCCGAAAGAATTTTTGTTAAAATGTACGAGCCTACAATTGAAGGAATGAAACTAAGGTGGGAATCCTTAAAATAAGAGAGGGATGCAAATCATGCGATAAAAAAAAATTCATCCAGTACAACTTTAGTTATTGTATTTGCCATCCCTATTTCAGGGTGTGTTTCTTGTTTTATGTTCAAGCTTGTGTGTTTATTCAATTATGAATGTGATGGTATATGATGTGTATTTATAGGCACATACGGTACAAAAATACCAGATCTCTGCTTGTTTTTGGAAGTTAGGCTAGTATACTAGTGGCTACTCGTGTAATTGTTTATCAAAACCATGGTTTATTTTTGTCTATTTACATGAGATAACTTTGTTTGAAAGGGATGTCACTTATCATCCGCTTTGATTGTTGTGAAAATGAGGGCCATAGCTTGAAAAGCAACGAATTTTCGATTAAATGAACACATGGAATTTGTGCACATCAATTGGACAATTGTAATAGTCCAGCTTAATAAAAATATCCGTTCAGCGAAGATCAAGTGCCCTGAAGTCACAATTTATCTTCATGGGCAGAAGTCTTTACCGATTCAGTGAACCCTCTAAAGAAATATGGTGGTCACGCCATTATTAGAGGATTTCGATTGATGTAAAATATTAAAGCAAGGGACTGTAATTTAAGTGAGAAAATTACGGATGATAAATTTTTTTTATTCAATGGATTTCGATCTAAAAACTTAATCGTGTCCATGAGCATTTTAATGTTAAATTTGAACCACTTAAATCTATAATTGAGAAGATATTAATAGATTCTCATCATCGAGTCAATTACGGAAAATAAATTGGGAAGATAATATATTAATATGAAGAAGTTTTATTGTTAATTTAAGGAATCAATCAAATATTGGTAAAGGCCGAATAAATCAAGGAAATCTGAAAATATTTCATACTTATCATCAGAGCATTCTTCATTCTTCTTTCTATCTGTATGAAAGATATTTGCTCATGTTTTTTAACACATAAGGTAAGAAAACTCTTCGTATTATATATTCAATAAAATAAAATCTCTATTTCTGTATCTACTATAGGGTGACAAATTTGTATAGAGTGTTGTGTGTTTCTTCTCATATCATACTACCTCATCTTGAAGTGTAGAAATAAAATGTTGTCGAATCTGAGGACGTAGGCATAGCCAAACCTCTTTATATTAGTGTGTTTTTTCCTTTTTCTGTTTCTGTTTTTATCTATTGAATCATTTGATTTACTTTGTCATCTTTGTTGGATTGACATAGTTGAGATTGTCGACATGCTAAATTATTGGATGTTCTGTTTCCACTATCCCAATCATTGATTTTTCACTACATTTAGGACTCATCGCTCAAATTCACAGGATGTGTATGTAGTTTCCAAGAAAGGAGCCGTGGGAGTATATCTAATCTATCAAACTATGACAATGCAATAATACAAAAGCACATAACTAAAAGCAATGTTTAAGAATATTTGCATTAGGGAGTTGATATTCACGTGCATGATTTGGGAGTTTAATAAGCCTTAAGTAGAGATGTATAAAGCAGCTCGTATTTGTTCTAAAAGCTATGAGCAACAAGATATCCTCTTTGACAATTTCAAGAAAATATCAATATCAGATTTATTATAACATGCATTTTACCACAGGTATCGTTATTTTTTCATCTCACGGTATGTTCAAGTATACACAGATTTTACTTGACCACCATTTACTATTTTTTAGGGAATTAAAAAGATGAATACAAATCAACGTCGAGTTGCAAAAATTTTTAGAGGCCTCTCCTCGATTTACTTAGAAATCATGCAAGGAACTCCTTTTGATGTATTGGAAGATATATAGTAAATTTATAATATTTGTGCGTCTCACATTCAATAAAAGTAATCAACGTTACTAGAATGCCCGAAAGAATTTTTGTTAAAATGTACGAATCTACAATTAAAGGAATGAAAATAAGGAGGGAATCCTGAAAATAAGAGAGGGATGCAAATCATGTGGTAAAAAAAATTATCATCCGGTACAGCTTTAGTTATTGTATTTGCCATCCCTATTTCAGGGTGTGTTTCTTGTTTTATGTTCAAGCTTGTGTGTTTATTCAATGATGAATGTGACGATATACGACGTGTATTTATAGGCACATACGATACAAAAATACCAGATCTTGGAGCTGCTTGCTTTTGGAAGTTAGGCCAGTATACTAGTGGCTACTCGTATAATTGTTTATTAAAACCATGGTTTATTTTTGCTGTTTTGCAGGAGATAATTTTGTTTGAAAGGGATGTCACTTATCATCCACTTTGATTGTTGTGAAAATGAGGGCCACAACTTGAAAAGCAATGAATTTCCGATTAAATGAACACATGGGAATTTATGCACATCAATTGGACAATTGTAATAGCCTAGCTTGATATAAATATCAGTTCAGCAAAGATCAAGTGCCACGAAGTCACAATTCATCTTCATGGGTAGAAGTCTTTACAGATTTGGTGAACCCTCCAAAAAAATATGGTGGTCATGCCATAATAAGAGGATTTAGAATGATGTAAAATATTAAAGCAAGGGATAGTAATTTAAGTGAGAAAATTATGGATGATAATTTTTTTATCCAGTGGATTTCGATCTAAAAACTTAATTATGTCCATAAGCATTTTAATGTTAAATTTGGACCATTTAAATCTATAATTAAGAAGATATTAATAGATTCTCATAATCAGGTCAATTATGGAAAACAAATTGGGAAGATAATATATTAATATGAAGAAGTTGTATTCTTAATTTAAGAAATCAATCAAATATTCGTGTGGGCGGAATAAATCAAGGAAATCTGGAAATATTTCATCCTTATCTTCAGAGCATTCTTCATTCTTCTTCCTATCTATATGAAAGATATTTGCTCATGTTTTTTAACACACAAGGTAAGAAAACTCTCCGTATTATATACTCAATAAAATAAAATCTCTATTTCTGTATCTACTATAGAGTGACAAATTTGTTTACAGTGTTGTGTGATTTTCTCATATCATACTACCTCATCTTAAAGTGAAGAAATAAATGGTTGTTGGATCCGAGGAAGTAGGCATAGCCAAACTTCTTTATATTAGTGTGTTTTTTCCTTTTTCTGTTTCTGTTTTTATCTATAATTTAAATTATTTGATTTTCATTATCATCTTTGTTGGATTGACATAGTTGAGATTGTCGACAAACTAGATTATTGGATGTTCTGTTTCCACTATCCAAATCATTGATTTTTCACAACATTTAGGACTCATCACTCAAATTCACGGGATGAGTATAGTTTCCAAGGAAGGAGCTGTGGACTACATCTAATCTATTAAACTATGGCAATGCAATAACACAAAAGCACATAACCAAAAGTAATGTTTAAGAATATTTGTATTAGGACGTTGATATTCATGTGCATGATTTGGGAGTTTAATAAGCCTTAAGAAGAGATGAATGAAGCTTCTCGTATTTGATCTAAAAGCTATGAGCAATAAGATCTCCTCTTTGATGATTTCAAGAAAATATCAATATCAGATTTATTATAACATGCATTTAACCATAGGTATCATTATTTTTCATCTCATGGTTTATTCACGTATACATAGATTTTACTTAACCATCACTTACTATTTTGTCAGGAATTAAAAAGACGAATCAACGTTGAGTTGCAAAATGTTTTAGAGGCCTCTCCTCGATTTACACAGAAATCATGCAAGGAACTCTTTTTGATGTATTGGAAGATATACAGTAAATTTATAATATTTGTGCGTCTCATGTTCAATAAAAATAATCAATGGTGCTAGAAGGTCTGAATTTTTTTTTGTTAAAATGTACGAATCTACAATTGAAGGAATAAAAATAAGGAGGGAATCTTGAAAATAAGAGCGGCATGCAAATCATGCAATAAAAAAAATATCACTTTCTTTTGGTCTACTTTTCTGACCTCTAAGCATTTTTGAAAAATAATACACCTATATTCTGTTAAAAGTATCAAATGCATATTGCCCTCCAATTAAAAAATAAGCAGTACCCGTTGGTGAATAATTTTTGTACATTTATTTTGCTTCCATGAAACGAAACCATGCAAGTTGACCAATGATGAGTGCTTTTTTACCGTCTTGAACCAAATGTTTGTTGTGATGTACTCTATTGGACGTCGTCATAGTATGATGACCACATTTAGAACCATAATCCACAATGTACAAACCAGTCACCATACAAAATTCAAGTTTAACTAATTAGTGATGCTGGCAGAACAGTACAAAAGGTTTTGCAAAATTATCCAATCATATTCAAGACCACGAACCTGATACAAACAAATACTTGAAAATCCCTAAACAACAATATCCTCCTATATTTGATCTAATTAGGACCCCAACAACTTAAGTACATGACTTTTCTCAATGACTCTTCCGATCGTTTAGCCTTTTCCTCGTTCCTCTCTTTACTTATATTAATGGAAGATGATTTCCTTACAATCTGCAACCCAAAAATGGAACCTTTAGTGCTTGAAGCATGTCCATGACAAAATTCATTTACATAATTCCATCTACGTAATCTAGGTTGATCGTTAAGTGCCTCTGCAACTCCTACACTTGCTGCTGCTGCCATCGCCTTGCTCACTAAAACCACCATGCCTCTAACTATTTTTTTAGTTTGCTTTTCTAAGGGGAAACTGTGACTTTTGAGTTTTTTCGATGCGAAGATGAGGAAAGATCTGAAGTGTATATATACACATACAAAGACAACTTAAGATATAAGTGATAAGGATTGACATAATCTAAGTCAATCTCTACATATATGGTATACCATAATATGAAGAAATAGAATAAATATCATTAATGATATTATTAAATATCATTAATGATGTTATTAAATATCATTAATGATATTATTTCATAACTGGAGCATAATGTATAAATGGTATGCCATAATATGAGGAAATGGAATCATATCATTAATGATGTTTGACATAATCTAAGTCAATCTCTGCATATATGCTATTCCATAATATGAAGAATTAGAATAAATATCATTAATGATATTATTAAATATCATTAATGATATTATTCCATAACTGGAGCATTATGTATAAACGGTATGTCATAATATGAGGAAATAGAATAAATTTCATTTATGTATTATTCCATAAATATCATTAATGATAATATTCCATAATTGTTTCAGTGTGTTTGACTATATCTTGTAACTTTATGTATTTGTGATTCATGAATGGAAAAGAATCCTTCTCTTCAACTCTTCATCATGGTATCAGAGCTCTAATCCAAAACAGCTCAACTTCCTCTTCTTCAATGGCTCTCATTAAATAAACTTCATCCTATCAAATTCTTAATGGCAGTGATGCCATAAAGCCCTATACTTTTCTAGGCAAATGTCAATAGTGCCGAGAATAAGGACATGTGATTGCTCATGGTCCTTTATTTAAGCAAAAGTTTCCTAATGTCATTCTTCTTTCTTCAAATTCTAAACCTTCGTCAAACCAATTCACACCAAAACCTCAAGTAAAGATCACAAATCCCTCTGCCTCTTCATCCTCTTCAACATGGCTTCTCGACAGTGGTGCTTGCCATCACGTCCCGACAAATCTGAACAATCTATCCTTCCATGCTCCTTATGATGGAACCAAAGTGTTGATCGTCGGTGATGGCAAAGGATCTCAAAACGGGGGAATCTCTATTCCAAGGGCTGGTTGGAGCAAGCATTTATCATCTCAAATCCACAGCCCCTACAATCTACGCAAGCACAACTAGTTCATTTGATTGGCATCATCGTTTAGGGCATCCATCTCGTAATGTTTTTAGGCAAATTGTTTCCAAAAATAAACTTCATGTGCCTAATTTCTCCATTTTAGATTGTAATTCATGTGCTTGCAATAAAAGTCATAAACTTCCTTTTTCTACTTCCTCCATTGTGTCTACTGCCCCACTTGAGTATGTTTATTCTGATCTTTGGACATCACCACTTTACTCTCAGGATGACTTTAAATATTATCTTATTTTCATTGATCATTTTTCTAAATACATTTGGTTGTGTAATTTGAAACGAAAATCAGATGTAAAACATATATTCAATCGCTATAAAGCTCTAGTTAAAAAATACTTTCAACTACCTCTAAAAACTTTCTACTCAGACAACGGTGGTGTGTATGAAAGCCTACGTAACCACCTATCCATCGATGGAATTTCGCTTCTCACAACTCCACTATACACCCCTCAACACAATCGTTATTCAGAGAGATGACATCGACACATTGTTGAGACATTTCTATCTCTCTTAACTCATGCTAAAATGCCTCTTAAATATTGGACAAATGCTTGCTCAACAACTGTTTACTTGATTAATTGACTTCCCACACCAACTCTAAACAATGTGTCACCCTACTTTAAATTATTCGGCCAACATCCTAATTATTCCAAGCATCAAGGTTTTGGATGTCTTTGCTACCCATAGCTTAAACCCTACAATTCTCACAAATTTGAACTCAAATCTAAACCATGAATTTTTGTTGGTTATTCTCCTACTCAAAGTGCATATTATTGTCTCGAATCAAACACTAATCATGTTTATGTTTCTCGTCATGTTCACTTCAAAGAGAACATTTTTCCTTTTTCTAAACTTAAAAATTCAACTGCCTCCTTGTATGACCTAGTGGAACAATGAGAACCTCTCACATTATCTATATTATCAAATACTCAATTTTCCTCCTCTCATTCATTGCAAACTAGCTCACCTTCCAGCGCACCTCCTACCTCATTCCCCACTTCATCCCTATCATCTCCAATGTCCGCAAAAAACTCATCTCAACCTCCTAATACCACTGTTGAGCTTTCCTCTATTTCATCTCAGTCAAACCTCGATATATCCACATCTACAAATTCAATGCCCATAATCCTATACATTCCCCTCAAATGACCACAAGTCTTTAATATGGCATTAGGAAACTGTCGACACTTTTTGGTCAAGGCTGTCACATATGGAAACTCTAGTTAACAATACACACAAGTATTGATACATCGTTAGAAGACAGGAAGCGATTTAGTTGAAGTCGCATCGCAAATTAAGAATGGCCCGAAACTCCTATCAAATGACTTTTATTGGGCCCGAAAACATCACTTACGAAGCTTTGCTCGATAAATCTTGTAGCCCTCTGAACTAGCTTCAAGTAGAGCTTTCGTTTGGCCAAAACGGACTTACGGTTTGAAAGTTATGCCCGTTTCCGTGAACGCACTTAGAACTGAGAACCTGGATCTTGAAACCAGCTTGCCCCATCCTCTCCCCCTCCAAACTCGGGTCATGGTGCACCCTAGACAACGACTCGCTCGTAACACACCCATGGATCACGACCCGCTCGTGGTGCACCCCTAGACCATGACCCGACCTAACGATCTCCACCAACTTCTCACTTCAGCTCGTCACATCGGCTCGTGGAGCACATAGGGGTCACGAACCGCCCCAGATTGTAGCTACATCACACGATTTTGACCTATTCTAAAGGCTATTTTCACTCCAACTTGCACAGATCTAATTACAGGTGGCATACAATGACTTGAAGAGGTTTTTGAACATTTTCCTCCACATTTTGAGATTTTTGGGATGCGTGCCATGTGTCTCGCGAACCACTATCATGAAATGACTATAAATACACCATTTGAAGGCATTTTCAAGGACTCTCTGGGGATCTTTGGCACTATCACCTCCCGGCCTCCATTGCCAAGGATGCAAGGACTTTGCGCACTCCTCAAATCAATCTAACATGAGGATTTCGTGTATAAAATCACTTCTTTTCTCCCTTCTTATTGATGATAACACAACGCTATTGTGTATAAATGGATCTCACGGATTGTGTGATGGCATTGTAATTATAATTTCTCAGGATCTTAGAAAATATAAAGTGGATGTAGGCTTGGTTTGAGCCGAACCACTATAAAAATATCGTGTGTTCCTTGTTTTTACTGCTTTATCTGCATTTGGTGATCTGTGAATTGTGTTTGTAAGGACTTCACACTGGATTTGGGTGTTAGGCACACATTTTAGTCTAATATTTTGGCACGCCAAGAAGGGGTGCACACGACAACTTCAATTTCTAGCTTGGATTATTCGGCTATTGGATCAATGGCAATCAAAAGAGAGAAAACTGGAACTTCCTCTCATGCTGAGGATATTGACGCTGAAGGCGCAAGGAACGAGGCAAGCCAGGAGGCTTCCTCTCATGGGGATCCTTTTGCATACTTAACAATCGAAGAGATGGATGGAGTTCTCACTGAATTGAGAACCCAGATGGCAAGGCAAGATGATCTCCTCAGGAAACAATAATGGTTATCGATCTATTCTTCGCACGGATGGATGGAAGGCCAAGCAACATTCAAGTCATTGGAAATGGAGCCAACGAAGTGGTTCGCGTAAGCCACCTCGATCGGGTCGGGTCGAGCCCAACGACCCGCCAGCACCAAAGCTCGAGGGAAACCCCTCCCTATTGGAAATGCACAACGACCTACTTTAGCTCCAGCTCAGATGAACATCAGAATGCAAGCTTCCACTCAACAGTAGGACACGGCTCGTAATGGAGAGCCAGGATCGGCTTGTGATGGGGACCCACGACCGGGTTGGGTCGCCCCACTCAAATCGCGAGCCGCGAGCTACGACCCCCATGATCCACGAACCGGTCATCACGACCCGCTCTCAGCAGCTCACTAACAGCTTCCTCATTCTCTTGCTCACAACGCTGGGGGCACTGGCTCTGATTTAAGCAATCTGCAACAACTTTTTAAAGGAAATCGGCTAGCAGATCTAATTGAATGCTTCTCGAGAGGCCGTAACTATTAGAATGACGTAGATGACGTTAATCATAATCCATTCACCTAGGAGTTCAGGAATTCCCGTAACCCACCAGATTTCAAACTTCCACAACTCGAGCCCTACAACGGCTGGACAGATCCTACCGTGCACCTGATGCGCTACAAGCGTCATATGGAAGTTCAAATGGTGTCGGAAAATGTCATGGCAAAATACTTTCCCCTCTTTCTGACTAATATAGCTGCTATGTGGATTCGGCAGCTAGAAACTGAATCAATTTACAGCTGGAACATGTTGGTCGCACGCTTTATTGAACAATTTCGAGTCCACATCGCTCGACCCAAGAATGTCATGTCACTCACTACAATCAAGCAGAGGCCTAGAGAAACTCTGCGTTCATTCCTGGAAAGATTCAATGTTGCAGCAGCGTCAGTTGATCGCCCTGAACCATCGATGGCACTGATGGCAGGGGTATCCGGTGTCTTGGATAACTCTGAATTCAAAAAATCTTTGTACCGAGATCCATCGCGAAATCTCGGCGAATTCTACCTTGAAGCAGATAGGTTTCTGCGGGAAGAGGATTCAACTTCTGAGAAACGCATTCTCGACGTCAACATGCTTAAAGACAGAGGACCGTCTAATTTTGGAAAAGACAAGGGAAAAGCCGCTGTCAAGAATGACCGCAACACTCAGCCCCGGGGAGGACCCAGATATGAAAAGTATACTAAACTCAATTCATCACTAACTGATATCTACATGGACACAAACGATGCCATCTCCTACCTAAAGCCTCCCAGGAGGAAGCCATCAAAAAGAGAACGTGATTCTGGAAAACATTGCATATTCCATAATATGGACGATCATGACACAAATGACTGTAGGCACTTGCGTGATTTGATTGAGGAACGGGATAGACGTGGAAAGCTACCCGAGTATGTGAAACAATCAACAGCGCCGGCACCTGCGCTGCCACCACCTTCTCCCCATAGAGGGAACGAATTTGGATCAAGCTATCGTGGACTTATCATCAACTGATCTGGATTAGACCACTTTGCATTTCCTGCATTTCTTAGGATTTAAGATATGTTTTTACTTTCTTTAGGTTTTCCGATTGGTTAAATCGGAGTACACACGTATGGGGTTAGGATTTAGCCCCAAAGCATGCTCTGGACTCGAAATTTGATTTGGTTCTGTGTTTTGAATTGAATAAGGAAGGACTTTCTAAGCATGGATTATGTTTGGCAAATTTGAGTATCTTGTCAGGTTATGGAAGGATCCTCAATCTCAATTAAAGTATGGCTTATACTTATCTGGAAACCTTATGTATGGATTGTGCCTAGGAACAGACTGTCTTGCCAGGCTTTTGCAAGTATAGCTCTATCTCGGCATGAGTATGGATTGTACTACACTAGACTTCTAAGTATGGATTATACTCAGGAACGATAGATGGTCTCGTTAAGATCTGGCAAAGGAACTCAATAAAATTCGAGTATAGCTTATGCTCAGTTTGAACTTCCTGGTATGGCTTATGACCGGAAGGTTAGATCCCTCGCCAGGTTTTGGTAGGATGATTCGAACGTCCCTTGAGTATGGTTTATGCTCAATTGGACGTCCACACATGGTTTATGCTCGAAAAGGTTAATCAGTTTTGTCAGGATTTGACACATCTATTTGCCTTCTCTTCTTTGCAAGTATGGATTATTCCTACAGCTAGCGAGCCCAGCGTGGACTTGGTTTTCTTGAATTATACAGAACACATCTTCCTTCAACCAGCAAGATATGTTCTGAGGGGCAAAATTGTTGACACACATTTTGGTCAAATCTTTCACACATGGAATCTCTGGTTAACAATACGCTCAAGTATTGAGAACATTGTTAGAACACAGGAAGCGATTTGGTTTAAGTCGCATCGTAAACAAAGAATGGCCCTAACTCCTATCAGATGACCTTTATTAGGCCCGAAAACATCAATTACGGAGCTTTGCTCGGTAACTCTTGTAGCGCTATGAATTAGCTTCAAGTAGAGCTTTCGTTTGGCCAAAACGGACTCGCGGTTTGGAAGTTACGCCCGTTTCCGTGAACGCACTCAGAATCGAGAACCTGGATCGAAGCACTGGCCATCCCCCTCCCCCCCAAACTCGGCTCGTGGTGCACCCTAGACAACGACCCGCTCGTAACACACCCATGACTCACGACCCGCTCGTGGTGCACCTTAGACCACGACCCGAGCTGACCATCTCCACCAGCTCCTCACTTCAGCTCGTTACACCGGCTCGTGGAGCACATAGGGGCCGCGAACCGCCCCAGATTGCAGCTGCAGCACACAGTTTTGATGTATTCTAAAGGCTATTTTCACTCCAACTTGCATGGATTTGATTACAGGTGGCATACAACATCTTGGAGAAGATTTCTGGACGTTTTCCACCATATTTCGAGATTTTTGGGATCTGTGCCACGTGTCTCGCAAATCGCTATTAGAAAATGACTATAAATGCACAATTTGAAGGCATTTTCAAGGATTCTCTAGGGATCTTTGGCACTAACACCTCCCGGCTTCCATTGCCAAGGACGCAAGGACTTTGCGCACTCCTCAAATCAATCTATCATGAGGAATTCGCATGTAAAATCATTTCTTTTCTCTCCTCTTCTTGATGATAACATAAGGCTATTGTGTATAAACGGATCTCACGGATTGCGAGATGACATTGTAATTGTAATTTCTCAAGAACTAAGAAAATATAAAGTGGACATAGGCTTGGTTTGAGCCGAACCACTATAAAAATCTCGTACGTTCCCTTTTTTTACTGCTTATCTGCATTTTATGATTTGTGGATTGTGATTATGAGGACTTCACACTGCATTTGGGTATTAGGCCCAGATTTTGGTCTAACATAAACCAATAAGTAAACTGGATTTAAATGCGGAGGTCCATGAAATGGGGATCCCAAAAAATATCACCCAAGCATTAAAAGCCCCATTTGGCGTAAAGCTATGGATGAAGAGATTAATGCATTGAAGAAAAATCGAACTTGGGATTTTGTACCTTCATCTACGCAACTCAAATACATGATCGTCCTTAATGACTCCTCTGATTTGTTATTATCTTCCTCTGCCCTCATTTTGTTCCTTAATCTATCAACTGAGGTAGCAATAGCAGCAATGGGAGACATATTTGTATGTTTAGATTGATTCAGAGAATAATTCAGGTTGTTCTTGGCATGTTGAAGCAAAGATCGAAGCATGTAGGTCCATCTACGCAATCCTTCCTGATCTTTAAGGGCTTCTACTGCTGCCACGCTTGCTGCGGCAACCTAAGCCGTTTTTGTCACTTTGCTTGTCATTTCTTTTTTCAACGTACTTTCTTGTTTTTATGAATGTTCTTGTGTTTTGATATATGAGGAATGAGGGTGCTTCTGATGTGTATTTATAAGAGGAAATGGTATGAAATAATATACTAGGTCTTAGAGCTGCTTGTTTTTGGAAGTTAGATTCAGTATATTAGTGGCTACTTAGTATGCATTTGTTTAACAAAGCCATGTTATATGTTTGTCTGTTTTGTATGAGATATAAATTTGTTTGAAAGGGATATAATTATCATCTTCTTTATTTGTTGTTGTTTTGTGGACATGAGGTCCATAAGTTCAAAAGCAATGAATTTTCAATTAAACTAACATAGTAGCATTTGACAAGAGCAACAGTCCAGATCTCGATTGAAATGTTTGTTCACTGAATATACAAGTCCAGATTGATCATGGCTGTAATGTCCCGTATTTTTATGGTTTAATAATTGATTTATTTAATTATTTAAAAAGTGATTTATAGATTTAAATATTTATTTAATTAAATAATATTGAATAATTAATTAATATATATATAATATATAAATATATATTATAATTAAGAAATAGTCAAAAATAGCTGAATTCACAATACAGTGTGAATTGGATCATATGTAAGGTATAATACAGATTAGAATTGAATTAGAATAACGAATATATTATTCAATCGAAGTTAGAACGTATAAATTATAATTTAATAATAATCGAGCCCGTAATGGCGTGACAGTTCGTTATTTGGCGATTTGAATTTCAATCGAACATATAGAATCCATTTTAAACCGGATTTCTACGAAACAAGAAACGTTCGGGGCTAGTGAAGTATATTTTTCTAATGGAAGAGAAAAATCGGGATTTCGTCGTATAGAATATGAGTTGTATCCTAATCAAATTTTCGAAAAGTCGCTATGGAATTCCTTTATAATTTATAATGATTTATTTATATTATAAATGGATTTTCAATATAAATTGAATACTGATTTAATCTGAATTCGAAATGTCGAGTTAGAAATTCAAATAGGAATATTTTGGAGCTATATGATATTCTATTGTCAATATATATGATAATATTAATTTATTAGTATTAAATTTAATTATTTGTAAATATACAAATATTTAATTAGTTTATTTAGAGCTTTAAATAACAGCCATGTTTGCAAACGACCTCCGTTTTCGACGAAACTAATTTTTTTGGATCCGAAATATTAAATTATTGTTATACTTCAATTTTTTTGATTTTTGAAGTCAGTATGTGGCCGTACGGGATTTTAATGTGAAAAACAGTTGATAATTTGACTTTAAAAATACGTTGTGTGAGAAAACGGATTTGGAATTCGATGAAACATGTTTCGTTGGGTCCGTAATGTCGAATTGTAGGTGTATGTCCATTTTCATTAGATTTGGGTATTGTATGTGATCGTAGGAATTTTTAAACAGTAATATAAGCAGCGATAGACTAAAAAATTAATTAAATAATCAAACAAAAAAATAATATTTCTTCTCTATAAATATCTCACTACCTCCTTAACTCTAATAAGCTTTTTCTGCGAGGTCAAACAAGTATAGCCACCAGTTTCTTCTTTAAACCAAATGTCGTGAGTTATAAAAATTCCAATCAATTCAAATAAAATTTTATAAATTGAGATGCATGTATATTAGCGTCCTGGAGTGAAGAGCTTCGAGATAATGTCGGTTTTAAAAGGTGCGATGCGAGGTTGTTCTGCTCGAATACATCCAGCGTGAATTAGGGTTGTAGTTTTTGGGAGTTTGGATTTGTTTTGGGTGAATCGAAGGATGCAGAAGTGTTTGTGGAGTTATTTGGAGATTTTGTGCAAATTTTCGTGAGTATTGGTTACATTTTAGTTCGATTCTTTTTGTGAGCTGTGCGTGAAAAGGGGGAAGGCGGGTTTCGAGGGGGACTTGCGAGCTTGTTGAGCTCAGGCAGAGATGGTAGAGGTTGAGAAGAGGAGTTAAATAGAGAAGACAATTTTCGAATTTGTGAAGGATTAAGGGTAGTGGAAGGGATCGAAGTAGCGGTATTGATGAGTTTAAACGGAGCATGTCACGTTGAGAAATGGAAGAAGGGTACTATTCCTAGCGGTCTTGGGTTGGATGGGCTAGGTTATCAAAATGTGAGGCCCGAAATTTATAAGTTTGGATTTTATTTATTTTAAATAATGGTATAAGCTTGTAAAACTCATACCTTATTCATACTTAAACGAAATCGAACAAAACTGGATATGTTGGGACCGTATGGACAACGACTACACAATGAGACTGCCTGGGAGTGAATTGGAACTCGTTACAATTTATAGAAAAATAAATTGTCTGTCTGAATCAACCGATAGTTATCGTTATTTAACGATGACCGTCCAATGTGAGTAAATCTCACTAACTCTGTACAGTTTATATTTTTATAAATATAATCTAGTATTGATAAATGATGATTGACTGCTGTGTGTTGATTGTTGGTTGAATTGCTGATTTGTTGGTTGAAATTATAGATAACGATATATATAAATCATGAATCAAATATTGATTCTGTTTATCAGAATATTTCATATTTAAATGAAATCGATGTTATTTATATTGTTTAACATCTATGGATGCAGGGAAACCGGTTGGAGGGATCCAACTAGATTCCTCAATATTATCATACTGTTTGTTTTCATATATTGTGATATATAATCTGTGATTGATTATGATGATACAAGTCATGTTATTCGGTATTTTAAATGCCATATGAAATACTGGAAAGTAAAAAGGAAATTTTCAAGGTGAATATTGAAAATGAAATATTTATACAAAGAATAAATAGAAGTATAAAAGGATTATTCATATAAAATAAATAGAAGTATAAAAGGATTATTTATATACAAAATAAATAGAAGTATAAAAGGAATATTTATTTAGAAAGTAAATAGAATTATAAAAGGGATATTTGACGAGATATAAAGAATTATGAGAAGATTGTTTAAAGTGGATATTAAAATAGAAATCTGTTTTAACAAATAGATTGAGAAGATTAATTTATAAATAGTGTTTATGAATTAAATAAAATATTTATCATTTGACAAATAGAATATATAAGACTGAATTTATTTAGAGAAGTAGAAATCAGTTTAACAATGATATTTTAAATGGAATTTGAGCAGCATTTATAAAGGTGATTATAAATGGGATTATAAGTGCTAGAAGAATAAAAAGAGATTTTATATAAATAATTCTATAATTATAAGTATAAATAGAAATTGGATTTAGGATATTGTTTTAAATATGAAATCAAACTGTTTTAATTGCAAAGAAGAAATATTATTTACATTTAATGTGAATAAAGGATTTAAGTAAATATTTCGCTAATAAAATATTTATAAAGGAAATAGGGTTTGAAACAAGAATTAAAATTGAGTTAAAGGAATTAGAAACTGACTGGAGATTAGTTACATTGAACAGCTGTCTAGATATTGATCTGATGTTGGTTTCGGCCTTCGGGGTTAATACGTAGGGGTTTGTTCTCATACTAGTTTACAGTTAGAGACTGATATATGTGAAAAGATAGTGATGCGTGAATCAGAAATGGAAATGTTTTCCAAAGTTAAAAACATATATTTTCTAAAATTAGAAAATAAGAATTTGATGAATATATGGAAACGAGAAATGGGGAAATGGATAAATGTTGATTGATGACTGATCAATAGAATTTCCATTTGGAAATAATATTGTTGTTTGCACACATTTTTTTCTTTGATAGTTAAATCACCGACTATCAAAGTTCTTGACCATTTTTCCGTCGTCAATACGAAGAGACCGGGATCAGATTCATTATCTGAAAACCACTCTGTATGGGCGTTAATGTTTTGATCAAATATGATGAAAATAATTGAAGACGGAGTTATGCAAGGGTTGTCCTGCTTACAGAATAGTACCTTCGGTCTGTCCAATCCCAGGACGACCTGTATGGAAGAATGTCTGATGGAGTATATTTAGTAGATCACATAAGTTGATCTCTCCAAACGTATTTACATTTGGTGGTAGAGGAATTCGTTTCTCTTAGCTGTTTACCCGTGGTATGTTTGGAGAAATCAATTTGTGATTTGGCGGGTATGACGATGTGACATTCAAAGTGAATGAAGATGTGGTTTGTAAAGGATACGTTATGGCCACTAGACTCACAACCAGGAGATGGTATAAAATCGGGTAGGTCTCATGGCTAAGTGGTTAGTTGCCAATTAGGGTGTATTGTCACCTGATCTAAAGAAATTCCATTTACTTCTATAATCTATTTCGATGCTGTCCCTTTTGGGAAACGATTGCTGATCCCAACCATTGGTGATAATACATTCGGTACACTCAAGCAAAATGAGTGACGGTCATGTTTAGCCTGGGTTACAAGATGTTCTTGTTGAACCCGGTGTATTCCTCTCTAGAGATACACTGTCGGAAGGTGGTCCCATGCCTTACCAGTTGAAATTCATTGCCCAATAAGCGCTTGCGGTTTTTGATTGTATATTATGTATGTGGAACGTGAGATGAAAGCGTTCTACTAATGATTATTTAGTTGTGGTTGATAGACATTATTATAATATCAAAACAGTTTTGATATAAAGTTTATCGTTCCTTTCAAAAGGTTTTTGAATGTTGGACCAACTGTTTTGGATTCTCATAAGGGAAAAACCCGTTCCATTATACGGTGTGGTCTTATGAGATATCGTTTAATTGCTCAAACTATTTTAAATGGTTTTACTCATACCAGTCCCATGATTGACCAAGAGTTTATTTTGTTTTGTTTTCCCAAGACTCTTGGGTGCCCAATTTTGTATGGGCAGTCAAGTAGTCCGGATTTACAGATACACTAGATGGAGTTTGGAGCAGGAGGCTTCAGCAGTATTTTCTAGCTATTGTTTATTTCCGCTGTTATGTAAGTGTTGTGCTCTAATATACAAATACAGATTTGTGTTTCGAAGTTATTTTGTACACTATATTTTATTCGTTCCACTGTGAGATTCGTGATTACTCAGACGTTGTTGTGTTCTTCTTCTTCTTCTTTTATTCTAATTCTCTATCTTATCTATCCTCACCCTCTAACTTCTTGCATTAACTATCTAGTATTTCTGATGCTTGGATAGTCGACAATGAGTCTATGTCGATAACCAAGATCACTAAAACCTGGGTCGTTACAGTGGTATCAGAGCTTAAGGTTAAGTAATTACCTTGGCTCTGTAGCCTGACTCAGTAGAGATGGGGTTAGTAATGCCCCAGATTGAGTTGAGTGTATATATACGAGTGAACGTATTTGTTATTTGATTTAAAATGGTTTTATATTGTGGAGATTTATTGTTGAGTTGTTTATGGGTTTTGGTCGATCAGTTTGATCCATTGTATCGGTAGGGGTTTATAAACACTTGAATACGATGAGCCAACACAGTATGTTTTGAAAAGAGGGTAAATGGAATAATTTTACCCAAATTATATTTTGGTACCAAAGGATGATTAATATTTGAAGTATTATCGTATATTGGATGTGTTGGTTTTATTATAATCAAATAAGATTATAACCGAACGATTACCTAGATAACCAATCAAAATTCGTGTAAGTGTTACGAAATGAGTTAAATAAGAATTGAAATTTAAAACTTTGGAAATTTGAATAAGATTGGACTTGGATTAAATATATGGAAATTTTAAAATCCTGGGAGATTTTAAATTATTTTACAAGCATTGAGAAGGATATTTTGAAATAATTTCAAAATAGAAATGATTAAGAAATGGTTTTGAAAAGTGATATAGTATTGAACTCACTTTGATAACTGGGAAATAATTCTGATGATGATGGCCACATCATCATTGTCATTTTCAAGTTGCTAAGTGACGAATTACTACCAAGGATTATGTTTTTGAATTGTTTTAAGAAACAAGTTGTTTGAATCCGAAAAGGGATATTTGGTTTTAGAAAAGAAAAGCTGTTTAAAATTTCCATGAAGAGACTGTTGAATTAAAAACAAATTAAAGTAGAATTTGCAAAAAGCAAATTGAAATTGGGTTAAAGTCCGTTAATTGGAAATTGAATTGGATTAGAATGATATCAAATAAAATTGGATTAGGAGATAGGAATTTGAAATGGAATTGGACTGGTAACTAAGAATTGAAATTGGGAATGGAATTTAGCTTGTATAAGCAAATGATTTGGTTTTTAGGATATATTGATTGGAGATTGATGGGGATGATATTGGTATATGCTGAATTGGTAACAGATGGAAATAATATAAAGATATGCCCGACAAAAAGGTACAAGTTTATATTTATATTGGGTATGAGATTTATGAGCCGACTGGCAAGCCGCGTGGCAGTTTTATTTCCTTTTAGGTTGGAGAAGGCCTAGTGAGGCGAGTTGTAGTTGTACCGATTGAGCCGTACAAAGGAGGTGCTGGAGAAAATTTTCGAAAATTTCGGGTGTTAGAAAATTTTCAGGATTTTTGAAAATATTCATTAATAGAAATTAATGAATAATTTAATTAAAATAATTTGGTTCATTGAAACTGGAGCTAAGAAGTAAACAAATAATTTTTAACCTAGTTAATAGGGTTTGTTTTCTACCTTAACAATTTCGACGACGAAATCATTTTAGGGGGGGAAGAATGTAATGTCCCGTATTTTTAGGTGTAATAATTGATTTATTTAATTATTTAAAAAGTGATTTATAGATTTAAATGGTTATTCAGTTAAATAATAATGAATATTTAATTAATATCTATAATATATAAAAATATATTATAATTCTGAAATAGTCAAAAATAGCTGAATTCACAATACAATGTGAACTGGATCATATATAAGGTATAATACATATTAGAATTGAGTTAGAATAACGAATATATTATTTAATCGACGTTAGAACGTATAATTTATAATTTAATTATAATCGAGCCCGTAATGGCGCGGCAGTTCGTTATTTGGTGATTTGAACTTCAATAGAATATATAGAATCCATTTTAAATCGGATTTCTGTGAAACAAGAAACGTTCGGAGCTGGTGAAGTGTATTTTTCTAATGTAAGAGAAAAATCTGGATTTCGTCATATAGATTATGAGTTGTGTCCAAATCAAATTTTCGAAAAGTCGCTGTGGAATTCCTTTATAATTTACAATGATTTATTTATATTATAAATGGATTTTCGGTATAAATTGAATACTGATTTAATCTGAATTTGAAATGTCGAGTTAGAAATTCATATAGGAATATTTTGGAGCTGTATGATATTCTATTGTGAATATATACGATAATATTAATTTATTAATATTAAATTTAATTATTTTTAAATATACAAATATTTAATTGGTCTATTAAGAGTTTTAGAAAATAGCCATTTTTGCAAACGACCTCCGTTTTTCAGCGAAACTAATTTTGTTGGATCCGGAATATTAAATTATTGTTACATTTCAATTTTCGTGATTTTTGGAGTCAGTATGTGACCGCACGGGATTTTAATGTGAAAAACACTCGATAATTTGACTTTAAAAATACGTTGTGTGAGCAAATAGATTGGAAATTCGACGAAACAAGTTTCGTTGGGTCCGTAATGTCGAACTGTTGGCGCATGTCCATTTTCGTTAGAATTGGGCATTGTATGTGATCGTAGGAATTTTTAAACAGTAATATGAGCAGCGATAGACTAAAAAATTAATTAAATAATCAAACCAAAAAAAAAATGTTTCTTCACTATAAATATCTCACTACCTCCTTAACCCTAACAATATTTTTCTGCTAGGTCAAATAAGTACAGCCGCCAGTTTCTTCTTTAAACCAAATGTCGTGAGTTATAAAAATTCCAATCAATTCAAATAAAATTTTATAAATCGAGATGCATGTATATTTAGCATCCTGGAGTGAAGAGCTTCTAGGTAATGACGGTTTTAAAAGTTGCGATGCAAGGTTGTTCTGTCGAATACATCCAACATGAATTAGGGTTGTAGTTTTTGGGAGTTTGGTTTTTTTTTTGGGTGAATCGAAGGATGCAGAAGTGTTTGTGGAGTTATTTGGAGATTGTGTGCAAATTTTCGTGAGTATTAGTGACATTTTAGTTCGATACTTTCTGTGAGCTATGCGTGAAAAGGGGGATGGCGGGTTTCGAGGGGGACTTGCGAGTTTGTCAAGCTCAGGCGGAGATGGTAGAGGTCGAGAAGAGGAGTCAAATGGAGAAGATGATTTTCGAATTCGTGAAGGATTAAGGATAACATAAAGTTTATATTAACTAAAAATTATATAGTTTTAACTCCATCACCACAGTTCATTTTGTGTAGACTAAGTTAAATATATAAGGCAATAGATTCAGTTGTGTGAACCCTGAAATTTATATGGTGTTAGTAACATGGTTATACTATGCTTACATTTTTTTATACCTTTTCCAACAAATTGTTACATGAAATATTTGTTCATCACTTTCCATGCATTCCAGCCTTTCTGTATTTCTTCGTATATTGATCTTTTGTCCTATTAATAGATAAAAGTTTGAAATTGGTATAAAGCTCTCTCCTGTCCACTTTTTACATACATAATTCTTTTCTCTTTACCAGGTCACATAAGTACAATGAGAATCCTAGCATAAAATTCTAGGATTTCATCCTTGCAATAACTTACTGTAACTATATTATCATATTCACATCGAACTTACAACCTATTTGTTGATTACTTTTTAAATTATGGTGAAATGTCTTCTTGCAGCAACTCAAAATCGTATCACTCGGAATCCTCTTTGTATGGCTATTGCTTCTAATTGATTTTTATTTATATATATAAATCTGTACATGTTTAATTTAGGTTTGGATTTTTTTATTTTAGCTTGGTGGATAATTTTCGAGCCTTGCTTCTAGTAGTTGGCCACGCTTAATTTTTTAGTGGACGTGCATGCTCGAGATCAAATCTTTTGTTCCCAAAATTCTCTATTCCTCTGTACCCAACCAATCAGAGCCTCTGATTTTCACATTTTTGCAATTAAGTTAGAGATAAAAAAGGGTTTAATTGCAAAAGGTGGAAATCAGGGGGTCCTGATTTGTTGGGTACAGGGGGATAGGGGATTTTGGGTACAGGTGATTTTCTTTGTGCATGCTCTCTGTAACATGTTTTGTATGATATAATATCCATATTAACGCTTTTAATGTACTGTTATTCTTTAATGAAGCCAATGATGTCCCAGTCTCGGTTTCACAATATACATTAATTGCAGAATTTAAGTTCTCATGCTCAGATTTGTTGAATATGGAACTACCTTTACAGTTAACATTGTTGCAACAACTAATTGCTTTGATTCTTTGCTTTACCTTTTATTTTTACTGATTACACATTTTGTTCTTACTGATTATATATTGCTTTGATGCACAACCTATTTAATAACATATTCAATTTCTTTGTTCTTACTGATTGTTGAATGTGAGCTCATTGAGAAGAGAATTAAAAGAAAGAGAAATGCTTTTTTTAATGTGTTGCTGTTATCCATTCAGTTTGCATTCCTCTTTGCAAAGCTTATGACCAGTTATTGAATTCTTTTACCTTTTTTTTATCCTATCATCTACTTCAGGTTGTACTTTCACTGAAATCAATTTGTAATTTTAATTTCCTATCTTGTTGAATAATGACATTAAAAAGAATATAGCGTATTTTTTAGTGAATTGCCATCTGTTTTAGATTTGTGTATAACACTGCATAACCAAATGGCTCTATGGTCATTTTACAAAAGTTGTTTCATGTGAATTTAGTATAGGTTACTATTATTGTATAGGTAACATAATACAACTTTTGTCGAGGATAAGTGGTTAGATGTGTGAAAATGGGATGGAGTTATGGACTATATAAACGCATCTCATAATATGGATAACTGAAATCATTATCATGCCATGAACATTATTATATCATGTATTCTCGATGAACACTATTTATATCATGTATTCTAAATCAATAAACATCTTTATTTTCAGTAATTTGTTTTGTCCCACTCCATACAAGGATACTAATGCATTGATTGCATCCCACTACATAGCTGAGTTTACTATATTACGATATGCATATGTAAAACAAAATTGTTAAACGTGAATTGAATATTAAGTAATCAAGAGTCACCAACATCCTTGGGAATATTCTCCATGTTAAGCGAGTCAAATTTGCTATTTTTCCATACTACATGTATATTAATTTAGGACAAATACTTTTTATTATGATAATTTTCACCAAAATTTATTTATGAGTAATAAAAACTGATTACATATTGGTTCTTATGCAACTATATTGTGAATTCAAGTATTTTAAACATTTATTCTTATTTTAATTAAATAAATAACATAATTGGCTATTTTTACATGTTCTAAACCAAAATCCTAAAATTCTCAAATTGTCATGCATTTATCCTCATTTAAGGTGTAGAATGGTCACTTGTGCATGTTTTAATTTGTGATTGCATTTACTTGTTCTTTATATTTATCTCTTATAGGAATTTTGGAGCATAAATAATGCATACACATGAAGATTTGGAGCACAAATGCATGCATACAAAGGAACGAGGAGGAAATAATTCTCATACATGATCACGGAGGACCCCACCTCCCAAATTACCCTCTTTCTCTTAAGCTTCTTATTAAAGACTAATTGAATAAGACAAAAGGTCTCATGCATCCTACATGACTCATTAGTGGCTAAGAGAGGATTAGAAGCTTCATGAAGGGGCATTTTGGGGAGTTCCCAACAAATATGATTAGGGTTTTGGGTTAGAAACATGTATATATACCCCTTTATGTAATGTAAATACTCTTCTCTTTTATCCCCTTCTTTAGTTTAGTTGAGAGGAGCACAAGCTCTCTTGTATTTCCATGACTACTTAGCCATTTTCTTTATGTAACTTCTTCGTTTTAATGCAATTTAATTTCTATGCTATTTACTTTCATGTTCGTAGCTTAGACTTACATTCATGTTCATAGCTTAGATTTACTTTCATATTCATTTACTTTATGTTCTAGCTTAGATTTACTTTATGTTCTTAGTTTAGTTCTCTTCTTGTTCTACTTAGGTTTTCTTTCATTTTGCTTTATTTTCTAATGTTGAAACTTACATGTGTCGATATGACAACACATATGAGTGGCTAATTCCTTGATTTAGGGGTAATGATGTTCTCTAACTTTATGTAAGTTCAACATTTGTACGATTTGTCATCTCTAATTTGTGCTTCATGTTAGTGAATGTTGATATAAGTTTATACAAATGGTTTTGATAGTCTATGTTTGTTGACAACAAAATAGGCTATGCTTAGTCAATGTAAACACAAATTACATCAATATTTACTAAGTGGTTATTGATTTTGAAATGAAAGCAAGAATAAAATTTGATGGTCTATAGTTTTAATTAATAATTCATAGGCCATACTTAGAATAGTTTTGCTTTAGTTCCATTTTCATGAGAATCATAAGTGGTTTAAATATTGCATTTGTATCACTTAATGGAGATCATAAATTGTATTTTTGATAACTTACATAAATGTGAGAGTTGATTTGCCTCTATATTGTTTTCATTTCATATTTAGCTCTCAACTTAGTTTATAGTTTTCATTAGCTTTTATTAGTTAAAACTTCACTTGAATTTGGTTTAATTTGATTGAGTAAAATCTAGAATTAATTTTTTCCCTGCGGATCGACTCATATTCGCCACGTACTAATAATTGCACACCATGTGCTTGCTGTATTATCATGGTATTTCGTATTAACGGTTTTCTAATTTAATAGAATATCCGTTTAGCGAACATTGATCGAGGATCAAAAATGAAATTATACAAAATAAAGTTTGCACACATTATACTATTGCGAATAAATTTAACATCGATCAGATTATACATTTTCATCACATTATATTATTGGTTATGTCAAGCAAATACTGGACCAGTGCCATCGGCACGGGCTACGTACTAGTATCCCAGAAATGATCTACCTTCATACCTAAGTAGGCGAGTGTTGACTAGAAAATTGGTACTCTCAAGTCAAACACGCAAATTTTAATAGTAATCACTAAGTCACATCAATCTCAGATCATACACACACAAACACACACACACACATAGATATATATATATATATATGTATGTATGCATATGTATTTAGTTTACTTCTTGCTCGAGGATCAAAAACAAAATTATACAAAATAAAGTTTGCACACATTATACTATTGTGAATAAATTTAACATTGATCAAATTATACGTTTTCAGCACATTATATTATAAGCTATGTCAAGCAAATACTGGACCCATGCCATCGGCATGGGCTACGTATTAGTATCCCATAAATGATCTACCTTCATACCCAAGTAGGTGAGTGTTGACTAGAAAATTGGTACTCTCAAGTCAAACACCCAAATTTTAATAGTAATCACTAAGTCACATCAATCCCAGACTGTGGAAAATGGAAAAGTAAAAAAGATAATAATTTTTATAGTGGTTCGGCAATCAGGCCTACATCCACTTATTGTAGTCAATTTTTTATATTGTAGAATACAATTATGGTTGGTTTACATCTAAGAAATCTAAAGGGAAAGCGAATTGATCTTCGAAGCGGTAGCCTCTAGGTGCAGGAGAGCGCAGGGATCCTCTCAAACGGACATCTCTAGGCCTATTTATATGTGTGATTGCTTTTGGATTGATATACATTTGAGCGGGAACGTGGTGGAGAACGTGGTATAGTGACGCAGGATAGTGGAGGTAGTGGGCTACATTAACCCACACTGATACATCTGGATCAGCATGGCACATGCCAATTGGGATCAGATCGACATGGGGCATACTGATTCGGATCAGGTCGGTGTGCCAATCCGATATGGGGGCAGAGACTTAGTCAAGTCGAGGTCGAACCCGGGCTTGCCTCATCCAATCCGAAGTAAAGGAGCTAATGCATTATGCCGAACCTGATCTTGTGAGATATATGCTTATGTTTTCCAGATTCCATTGCTTTGATCACGTGAATCTGAGATTGTATAAGTTCATGCTCAATCATAGAGTATTCCAATGGTAAGGAATTAAAAATGTGATGGCCTTGGGAAAACGCAGGTCATCTTCTTGCCCTCCCAATTTTTTCTTCTTCTGTAGAAGATGTTTTTTAACTTTTGTTGGCTCGATGTTCGAGTTATCACTTATGATCTTCATGCCTGACAGTTCCAACTACGCAGGGTTCCTGTCGAATTTACCTCTGTCACTTCTAGGTGAATAAAAATCGATGACAAGTAAGCTGATCATGTCACCCTATGGTTAAGCATCCTTGTTCCTTGCATTTTAGTTTCATATCCTAAAATTTATGTAAATGTCATGGATTTTGAGCCAATGTGGCCTCTTTGGACCCTCGCAAAAACCAATTCAGCTGCTTCCCAGTGAAAGAAGTTCCACAACAAGTAGGCCGACCTGTCGCACTCTGGAGAAGTGACGTTACTTATTACCTTCGGTCACGACTTTCCTACCGAAGACTTTTATCAATCGATATCCATTCATTTCAGATGTCATCAACACCTGCGATCAATGTACTAGAAATTTATTGTTATCATATGTAGTTATTTTTAGCATTTGGCAACTCTGACCTCCTATTCTAGATATTAATCATTAGTTTACATCTATGGTTCCAACTACTATTATATGACGAGAGGAATCCATAATTCGTTCATACGAATTCACCAATCATTATTTGATGGAGGAACTCGTAGTTTCTCGGAATGAATTCATCCCATTACTCTCATGTGAAGGATTTCGTAGTTCATTGATACGAATTCATCTTAACACACTCCTGTAACGGAATTCATTATTCATTTGCACAAATCCATCCTTTCATAATTTGGCAAAAGGGATCTGCATTTAGGCCAAGTTCATTCAATCACTATCTGGTGGGAGAGATATATGGCTTAACTTTATGAATTCGTCTATTCACTATCAAGTGAAAGGAACTGGTAGTCAATCAATACGAACTAATCCAGTCACTACTTGGTGATAGGAATTTATATTTTAAGGCTTCACTTCAACTCTCCAAGTGAAGCAAAACCCAATCAAATTTCATTCATCGTCGATGGTGTGGATTAGTGCAAATATAATTCAAATAAACGGGGAAAAGGAAACTAAATTAGGCCTCTCCGGGCCTCATGACTTAACAATAGCTCAGAGCACGCCTTGGGATCGATCATATCCCCGTACATATGTGATTTATTGAATCGTTATGTCAGAAAGCATCATTTGGGAATCTTGGAGTCATCATATCAATCATGAGATGACGATCTGGTTCATGGATAGAGGCCCTCCTTGATTCTAAGCCATAGAGGCTGGCTGTGCTTAGATGTCATCCCTCTGGCTTTAACATTGTCCAGGAGCCATTTGTCATGTGCTTCTTTATCTCATCTAAGAGGTACCTACACTCCGATGTAGCGTGCCCATCTAGTTTATGGAATATGCAGAACTTTCCTATCCTCCTCTCCTTTTCAGTCAGATCTTTGGGAGGTGGTTTTTGATATGGGATCTTCCCCTGAGTGTCCAAGTAGATCCTCTCCAAGGACTCGTTCAATCTTGTATGAGAGGGATATTTATGAACCTTCCTACTACTCTTCGAGCAATCACGCCTGCTTTCCACCTTCCTTTTTCCTTTATCATGCTTGAATCCAACCTCAAGTGCCTCCTCATTCTTCTGGACATTAGCTTCAATCCTACATTGTGCTTGCGCAACCTCTTGGATTAGGTACTTATCAGCCTCAAAATAAAATTCGTTAAGACTCCTTGGGGGATTCCCTTGTAAACGCGCCTTGAAGCCAGACTTATTGGCCACTCCAGACATGACCATCATCAACATCATAGATGGTTCTAGCTATCCACCAAAGCCACCGCCGCATTGAATCTCTCTAAGAAACTCTTCAATGGTTCTCCTGGTCTTTGTCTTATTATTGTTAACATTATCACGTTTTTTTGGTCGAGAAATGTGTACTTAAATTGCCCAAACAACCTACCCATGAGTTCGTTCCAAGATCCAATCGACTCATTGTTATGCTGCTGAAACCAATGCATAGCCAAATCAGACAGGAATAGTGAGAAACATTTCACCATCAACTTGAGAGATGCCCCCAACGCATCTGTATGCCTAATGTAGCATGTTAGATGTGCCATTGGATTGGATTCCCATAGTACGTCGATAGCACTGACATCTCAAAATCTAGTTGAGCTCTTGCATATTAGATATTAGAAGTGAAAGGGTTCTTGGTAACATCATTATATCCTCGGATGGAAGACATCCACTTTCTATGCGTCATACCAGCTCATCCAATTTGTTGGTTTCATAATTGAGTTGAATTGCCTACCCCCCGAGTCTAGGAAGATTCTCCGAGACATATTCTTCATGTTGCGGTTCAACACTCGTGTTTGTCTCAATCCATTCCACACCATCCACGGGTTTAGTGGCATTTCCCACACTCAAATTCTAACCTGCATCGCCGTGAAGCCCCGCATAAGTGGTTACTTAATCATCACTAAGGGGTGCATCCCTTGACCTACCCGGATTGGGTCAGTCCGGACCAATTTGTATCGGGTTGGTATGCGGTAAACCGATCCGACCCGGATTGATATGGTGGGATTGTGCCCCTGGGCCATATGTCATTGCCACCACTGCATTTTCTACAGCTTTTGTTGTTTGGTACTGCACTCTCAGTACTCCAAGCCTCTAGAGTATTTCCTACATCATCTTTTCCTGCTTCTCTAACCGGGCTTCTAATCCATGAACTGTTTCCCCCATCTCCTCTCTCGTCAGATAGATGGAATGGTTTCCGTCAGAAGAGGCCTTATAGTTCTCCTTTTTATCTAGCACTTTTGGTAGTGTAGAAATGTTTTTCTTTCCCTTTACCATGGTTAATATTTGAGCAATCTAATTCCTTATGTTAGAAGACAACTTTCGTTCCATATCTGGCGCACCAAAATGTTTACTCGAAAATTCATACTCTCAAGTCAAATACCCAAATCTTAATAGTAATCACTAAGTCACAACAATCTCAAACATTTTTATAGTGGTTCAACAATCAAGTTTATGTCCACTTGCTACAATCAATCGTTTATATTGTAGATTACAATTATAGTAGATCTTTATCTAAGAAATTTGAAGGGAAATAGAGTTAAACTCCAAAGCAATAGCCTCTGGAAAAAAAGAGAGTGGATGGATCCTCTCAAACGACCATCTCTAAGCCTATAAATAGGTGAGGTTGCTTTTAATCGGTAAACATTCGAGCGGGGATTGCCTCATCTGATCCGAAGTGAAGGAAATGACGCACTACGCCCCACGTGATTTTGTTGGTTGTACGCTTATGTTTGCAAGATTCCATTGTTTCGATCACATGATTATGAGATTGTTTGAGTTTGTGCTCAAGTACTGAGCACTCTAAGGAATTTAAAGTGTGATGACCTTCTGAAAAGGTGGATCAACAGCGAGTCTATCAAATCTTTCACTCCGTCGACTACTAGTTATGACTATAGACTCATTAAGAGAAAAATACTCAACCTCTATCCCATAGTCATATTCCATCAAGTGTATTTCAAAAGCACCATTTATACTAGTTGTGGATCATATACAAGTAATAAGGCAAGACTTCAGATAAAATTTTCAAAATTATCAAATGCACTAGAAAAACCACCACTATTGGTAGATATAGATTCAGAAAGAGAAAAACGTGACTGAGATTAGGATAAATCACTAAATTTATTCAAGTGCCTCACAAAAAAATAACCAAAAACTAATTATAGCTTAAATTAGAGGGAAAACGCAAATTTAATTAGTAAATTCCATCGAGTGCTTACTTTATGGCACTATAAAGACTAAGCATGGATTCGTGCAAGCCTGTAGCTCAGTGGAACAAATAATATGGAATGTAAGAGTAATTATACGAATTCATTTGACTTTAATGTGTACGCATTTACTCTATTATAGGTCTGCATTCTGTTCTTCTTAAAGATTCAACGACTACTCTACTTGACAATCCTTCCGTAGGAGTTTTTATCAAGTTACACTTCAATTTTAAAATATTTTAAGAAGTCCATTAATTATTCTAATGATCTTCTTTTTTAAGTGTGTCTAATACAAAAGTAACTTTTGCTCGTAATGTATACATTACTATTAACTATTGCATTAGCAATCTACAAATAATACTACAAAGGCCATTTTATGAATCTACAAAGGTCATTTTATGACTTTTATCTAATTGGCAATGAGTAAAAATATAAGATAATGCTATGTTTATCATGGAAGTTTTATTTTCAAATAAATTTTTTTTTTCACAACTTTTGCACTAGGGTGACCTAGTTTATAGTGTGACAAGTCAAATATATCTTTATCCCATTCTATCTGAGATGCTTCAGAATTGTTACATCACTTTTATCTTTCAATAGATGTTATGTTGTCAACAACATTAAATTTGTATAGATCATTCACTACATCACCCTACAAGAGAATATCTTTAACTAAACAATATTCTGGATATAATTCAAAAGAAACAATATTGTTTTCTTGCAAATTGTGAAGCACTTATAATATTTTCTCTATCTTTGGTACTCTTAGCAGATTATTAATATAAAGTTATCTTCTACCTCTAATGCATGTAGTACCTATATGATTAATATTAATTGCCACCTTACTAATACCCATGTTGATAGTCTCTTTACCTTTGTATTCCTTATTTCCTAGATATAATTTGTCAAGATGACTTGTAATATGATTGGTTACATTAGAATTGTAACACACTACATTTTTAATAATAAAAGTAATCAAAATAATTATAGAGATGATTAATAACGGAAAACATGCATTTTTTGAATTTAGCTATGAAACACGTACCATTGCGTTCATCTCAATTTTCTGCTAAATTTGCATACATAATATATTCTTAATGGAGTACATTTGGAAAAGTTATTAATGTTCAAATTCTTGTATTGGAAAAAAAAATTTATATGTGTAAATATGTGTGTATATATCTATCTGTTATATATTCACGTACTAATTTCAAAAATAGTATGTGTTTGAATTTGAAATTAAATGTAGGTCAAAAACGGAAGAAAACCAATTAAAATCCGAAAGAAAATACCGTTAGAAACTAATGTTCGAAATAATTAATCATGCACAATCAAACCAGAAATGAAAGCGCAGCCCGGCGCGTTAATATGCGCATGGGTCGACCAATAGTTGGAATGGGTCGACCTAAGGGTCAACCCATATGAGGGTCGGGTCGACCCACGTTTCGACCCACTTAATGGGTGGGTTGACCCATAACGCGTTTAAACAACATGGTTTTCTCATTTTGGTCACCTGGATTTAATCTCTTTGATCATATAGACATTGTTTATTTGGACATCTATAAATAAATCTATAGGACTAGCCATCAAACTCATATTTTTCTAAGTGGGTTCGGAAGCCCTGTCATTCCCTTTCTTCTACAATTCTTCAGAAATAAAAATATATTAGATATAGGCTATTTGATTTAAGATTTGGAGATGTATGTTATAGATTAAAGGTTTAGATGCCCAAATTCTTCATCCATATGAGATAAGTTATTTGGATCTGAATTTAAATAATTTCTTTTATTCCTCTAGGATTCTGATTTGTAAATCCGTGAAAAATATAGTTTGTAGATTTAAATAAGAAAGACCACGGGTAATAAATCTAAATCCAAATCGGATTCAGAACTCGGAGCGTAATTCCGAGATGACTGGATTTAAGTTATTCTTTTTAATAACGGCATATATCATTGTTTGATTTCAGTTAAATCAGTAAGATATTTTTTTGGTCCTTTATTCTTCTTTCTACGTCGAATTTTACTGTTTTAAGTTAAATTTTGGCTATGTCCAAATTATTCATAGATTTGCAATATTGGCATATGTATATGAATGAAATGTGTGCTTAATTTTATGCAACCAATTATTATTCTTTTTGTTTGTGTGCATTGGAAAATATAATTCAATTGGAATTATGGAAAAAGATCATTTGATAATTTGGGGCTAAATGAACATGTATTACTAAAACTGTAATAAAATGGAATTTGGGCTGAAAATAAGCAAACTTGATAAGACTTTCCAAATAACTATGACACAGGTTGATATGATATAATTAATTATGTACAACAAGTTTGTTGTTGAATGGCAAATATGTGAATTCTCATTTTTATTTGATGAAATTACCATTCAAATTTAGAATGTAATGAATATAGAAATTGTTGGAATTGAAAGAAAAAAGGGTGCCCACTTGTATACAAATTTACTATGGTCATGCCAAATTGGGAAAAATAAGTAAAGAATAGGAATTAATGTACCCCGATTAAAATAGGAAGTTAGAATGGCGTAGATTAATTAGTTAGGAAAAAAGGAATATATTTCCATAGTTTGGTTTGTATGAAAAACGGAAGACATAATTGCAAGTATAAAAAAATAAATACATGGATTAGCACGAAATATGGATTTATTCGTATTGCGCACTTTCCAATAGCCTAAAAATAATTGAAATGAATGTCTTACAATTATGGATTTCTATTGCTGCAATTGCCTTAACTATGAAAATATATTATTATGAAAGCTTAGATAACCAATCAATTAGGAACATGCATAACTTCCTAAAAAATAATTTTACAATGACGGAAAGAAAAAGGGAAACGTAACTGAAAGATGTTATGTGAAGAAAGGGAATAAGAAATCAAGTTAAATACTTTAAAATTAGAAAGAAATGTAACCTATTATGATAATTTTATGGACACATAAATGGATCAAAATAAGACAAGTTGAGCATGTTGGCAAGAATATCATGATAATTGCGAAGACATAAAAAATGAATCAAAACAGACAATTTTGATATATGTGTAAGCAAGCTTGCAATATGAAGATTATAATTAAAAGTGAAAAGAAGGGTTATTATGACTAAACTTGAAAGTGTAAATTAAGTTCAATAAGCATAACTCTATGGCTACGGTTCTATGGTGCATGTAAGACAATAACCTGAAAGTTGTAATTAAAAGTGAAATGGAATAAGAAAGGCTTATTATGAATAAACTTAAAAGTGGGAATTATGTTTAGTAAGAAAAATTATATGGTGGCCTTGCGGTTATGCATTTTATTCTACGGTGGCCTTGTGATTAGAAATTTTATGGTTATTTAATGGTTCTATAGTCGATAATAAAGTCGATAAAAAAATTGTTAAAGTTCAAATTTAACGATTTGAACAATAACGATAATTAACGAAAAGAAAAGTGAGATAAACGCATAATGAAAGATTATACATTGGGTCTAATAAAATAAAGAGATGTGTTTGGACCAGTCCGAAGGAATTCCAAACGAAGAGCCCAAAAATGCAGATTTTAGTAGGCGTCTAGAGATACAGTGGAAGCATGTCCAACTTAAAATTCGATAGGACTGGAGAAAGACCGCTAGGGGAAGCCCGTGGCCAGCTGAGCCCCAGAGGTAGGAAGTTCGAGACTTCTATAGGATGTGAGGATACTTTGAGATGGCCCTCTGGGGATGACCTTGGCCAGCTACCCCAGAGGCAGGCTTGTACAGTTCCATCCATAGAGTATGCCTAGGCTGAATTTGTATTAAGGGCATCCGGAAAATTGATGGTATGATTTTTAGGATTCTGCGGTTGCCTTAGCTCTTGGTGGTCTAGAGCCAATAAGGGTAATAGATCGTCGGATACTTGTCATCATCAGTCAGAGCGTGTATGGGATAGACTGGATCTAAAACAATAGGCCAATGGTATTTCACTATCAAGACATTGGATGAGTGACAATTCTAGTTAGATGTTTTGAATTTTTATTAGGGGAATGGTAACTTAGCTCCTGAAATGGTCTTTCATTAGTCGAGGGAGGGACGAGTGAGGCCATAACCACCAAGAAAAACGGATAGACCAAGTTATGGATATTGGTATCATAGGACGATGTAGAAATCCCCCGATTGAGTTCCATGCAAGGGTTTAGCCTAATAGTGGAACTCAGATAGTATATAGTACGATCGCAGGTAGGTCTTCGATGTACGCACTGGGTGATGCATCGTGGATGCCCGACTATTACCTCTGTGCAAGGGTTTAGCCTGATAGTGGAGCTCAAATAGTGGACAGTATGCTTTCATAGCGTGTCGATGGAGATAAGTACAATTTCATAGCATGGCGAGGAGACCTTTCGAGGAGGGTACTATGGGGAGTACCTAGATATATCAGGCATATAACTGTATATATATTATTAGGTTTGGTCTACTGGACTGTAGATGGGTAAGATATGCGCGCGGAAGCGAGAGTGTTATGAACCCTAATAAAAATTAATCAATGATAGAATGGTATGTGTAGTGTTATCTTTAAAAATTATAATTTGTCCACTCACCATAACTTTTGTTCGTACCCCTTCCTTATAACAAACCTATACGTTAGACAAGTGGCAAATATTTTACAGCTTAGGGAAACTTGTTAGTCAGTGTCATTATTATGGTAAATGTTTACTTACTATTATATTTTATTCGCTCCACATTGAGATAGTTTATGGTGAGCTCTAAAATATTTATCTTTGCCTTTCTGTAGGATACTAGACAAATCAACTCGGATTTCAATGGACTTGAATTTTTGCATTTCATGGAAAATTCAGAGCAACTTTAATTTGGGTTGGTATAAGAATCAAGGTACCATGCTTCAGTTTGATTGTAATCAACTCCTCCATCCTCACTTAGGTGACTTGAGTTGTCACTTTCAGATCGCTTGTTCTTGTTTTGTCGCACTTTTGTAACATTAACATCATGTCCATTACTCAAAGTAGTTGGGTTCTTATTTGTTGTGTAGTTGACATTAAAACTAAACTAGCAGTTAAATGTTGTGTGTCCAACTTTTTCATAAATTTTGACACTTTGGCATATTAATGTTGTTATTTCTATCTATTCCTGTGTCGTTGTTAGAATTTCAACCGTTTAATGTTTTTAAATCGGTAGCATAATTGATTGATAAGACAGTGCCAACTAGTTTCTTATGTTCAATTCTTCCTTAATGTGCAAGTAATGTCAAGTGCCATGCAGTCTAATCCCCGCAAATCCCAACTACAGCTCCTAACGCTCTTTAACTGCTACGCTATTCCAGTTTAGCTCCGATGAATAGTAGATCTGCATTTAGCCCAATTATTTCCCGTTGCATCCGCTAAATCAAAAGTTCTTAGCATCCTCTTTAGTAATATTAATATATATAGTTTGATTTGACTAGTTCTTGTTTTAAAATAATAGATAAAGTTAGAGTAAAGAGATAACTTTAAGGCTTAAGCATCTAATATATTATAGAAATCTATTATAATCATCAAATCTAGTATGTGATAATATGATATTCTTTGATTTTTTTTTGGTAAGGCCGACGGGGTTGAGTGGTCCCCTACCACTTTATTGATACACGGGAGACGAATACATAGAAACAAGGAGGAAACTAAACAAAAAGAAAACAAAGATTACACAACATATCAGACTTAGAGAGACTAAACATAACAAACATTTTCAAAAGGACAAGTTAAAAGTTGAGAATTCTTGGGTAAAACGTAAACCGTAGGAATTTAACTCCTCGTATCTCATGCCAAAATTGATTCCTTAGAAGGGCATTAGACGTTGTTTTCTCTGGTTGGAACGCCCTTAAGTTCCTCTATCTCTGTATTATATGATGGTACTTCTTGAGCACATATCTGCATGTCCTTGTGCATGCATACTTTCCTTTGCAATGTTTCAATAAAGCTTCCCAGTTGAATGCAGTTGTGTTGCCGTGATACCTAGTTTTGCCAGAGTTGCATGCAGAATCGACCATGTCACATTGCAATAGAAGAAAAGTGACAAACTGTTTCATGTTGCACATCACAAAAGCTACAGACCAACTGCACTTCAATTCCTCTTTCCGCCAATTTGTCCTTAGTCAACAGAGCTTGGTGATACACCTTCCAAATATTGAGGTTCTCCTTAGCCGTATTGTCTGTCCTCCATATAACTTTATTCCACCTGCATTTTAACATTCATGAAACATTTTGCAGTTCAAAATACATTTTTCTAATGGTGTAAAGTTCACCTTGCCAATTCCAAGTTGCTTGCTTAGAAGGAAGGTTGAAAACAGTACTGGTGTTGATATTTGCCCAAATATTGTTGATGTTCTAGTTTGAAGAGTTTGGCAAAGCAAACCGATTTCTATCTTTAACACTATTAACTCTCGCTTGGTAGCTAACCCCAGATTGCATCATTTTAAGGTAAATTATAGTGTTCGCTAAAATGCTACCATAGTGAAGCCAGAACGTGCCAGAAACTGACCAAACTAAAAGATTTGTCACCAAATTTAGAGAATGGCAAAAAAAATTCTAAGTTTTAAAATATTTTTCCATGTTGATATGTGGTTTTGTTTTTCCTCCATGGTCCATAGACTGCTATCTTTAAGAACGTTACAGTAAGACCATTTGACCTAGAAACTCTGCTTCATACACATAATATCATTTGTATGCTTGCCTATTGTCACTATATTCCATTTTCTCAAGTTTATTATGCCTAGACCACCTCTTTTCATAGGTTTCTCAAGTTTAGAAAATGAGATAGGAGCTAAGTATTTTGAGTGATGTTCCCTCTCCAGAGAAACCTCATGAGTGTTGTTATGATCATGTGAATCAATTTCTGGTGAAGGATAGAGGTCCTTGCCCAGTAAACTTGCATTGAAACAATTATATCTTTAATTAGAGTTAATCTACCAGCTTGACTGAGCATTTATGAAGACCAACAGTCTAGCCTGGTAGTTATTTTTTCAATGGTAAACGCAGTTGCGTAGTGATTCTAACCGCGACAAGCGGAAGCCCCAAGTATGTTGTAGTGTCAGCATTACAAGCAAGATCAGTTAATTTTTTGAATTTGCTCCCCGTGAAAATTAGATATACCCATGACTTTAAATTCAGACTTGTCAGTGTTAACTTTCAAACCAGTCATAGTTCAAAATTTCTCAAGAGTGCTCATTATATTAGACAGAGTTTGTGTGTCTGGTTTGCAGAAAATAACGAGATCATCTGTAAACATGAGGGAATTTATTCTAGGCTTTCTACACTTAGGATGAAGCTTATATTTGTTCTTATCAACAAGTTCGTTAAGAAGTCTAGTGAGAAGTTCCATCACAATAATGAAAATATAAGTAGATGTAGGATCTCCTTGCCTAATACCTTGCTTACTCTCAAAAAACCCAGCAGGAGTACCATTAATATTAAGAGAAAAATGAGCAGTACTAATGCAAGAGTAAATCCAGGTAACAAAACAAAGAGGAAAATTCATATAGCACAAAATTATTGTAATTGATGTCCACTGTATTGGGTCAAATGCTTTCCTAATGTCGAGTTTTAACATGATCCTAGGCGAACAACTTTTAGTGTTATAGCCCTTAAGCAATTCATTCGCCACTTAAACATTGTTAAGAATACTCCTAACGTAGATTGATTCATGGAAATTAATTCAGGTAGAACTAGCTTAAGCTACTAGCAATTATTTTTGAAATACATTTGTATATAGAGTTACAACAAGAAATAGGCCTAAAGTCGCTAATGTTACAAGCATTCTTAATCTTAGGGATCAAGGAAATTATCATATAATTAAAGGGTTTCATCATTCTACCATTTTTAAAAAACTGATGTGCAACCTTTAATACATCAGACTGGACAATGTTCTAGCAATGTTTGTAGAAATGAGAATCGAAGCCGTCAGGCCCCCCTACAAGAATTTTTGTTCAAGGGAAACATTGCTGATAAAATTCAACAGTAATTTTTTCTGAAAGAGTATCAATTTGCGTTTCCTTAAGTACCGGTAAGATCGTAGGGTTAATACTATCAAGGTCATGAACGAAATTAACAGAGTTGCCAAAAAGATTAGAGAAGTAATCCACAAACGCAGTATGAACAAACGTAATAGTAGAACGTACCTGTCCAGATGCATCATTCACGATGTGTATGGTTTCCCTTACATGCTTCGCCTTTAGCACCACGTGAAAATACACAGTATTCCTATATCCTTCATAATGCCACTTAATTCTTGACTTTTGTCTATTCATTAATGATTGGCATGAAGAGCATCTCTGTAATTTTTAGAAAGAATGTCTTCCTCTTCAACAAGAACAATGTTACTCCTGTCATATTGTATTGCAACTTGCAAAGCAAGAAGCTTTTGTTTTAAGCATTTAGAAAGATTAGAACCACTGCCATACTTGCAACTCGACCAGGTTTTGAGGGCAGTCTTTAGAGCCTGAAGTTTTTTGGTAAAACACACATAGGGTTACCGAAAATAGTAGCTTCCCATAGAGTCTTAACTAACTTATTAAGATCAGGTTCGAGGGTCCGGACATTGAAATTTTTTAAAGTCAGTAAATCTAGTAATTGTAGACTCACCAAGCCTTAAGACTTGAGGGGAGTGATCGGACAGAAGCAGAGAAGGCAACTCATTTGAAAGGTTAGGCCATAACTTAAAGCAACATTGTCACAAAATGCGTGGTCAATTCTGGAAAATATATGCGGTCCATCCCTCTCTTACTGTTGTTCCAAGTATAAGGGAGGCCAATGGAATTGATCTTAAGGAGGTCACAGTTACTAGTGGCAATATTAATTGCAACGACTAAGAGATTGCCATGGGGTTTCCTCCTACTCTATCGGAGAGTTTCAAGGAAGTATTTAAATCTCCACACATAATCCAAGGATGTGTATATAGTCTAAAGTCAAGTAAATCATGAAAAAGGTTTTCTCCAGCAATGTACGAATTAGAAGAATAAACAAAGGTAAAGAAATACGACGTAGAAGAGGGAATATGATAGTTATGACAATGTATATACTGACTAGAAGAAGTTATCATAGTGAAGTTATGCACAGAAGAATCGAAAATTAATAGAGTTAAACCATAACTTGAATTATTTAAATTATGGAAAAGACTCCAATTGGGATTGATATATATGGTTGCTTGCATGGTTAAAGCTTCATAAAACTTAGTTTCCAAAATTGCCAAGGCACTCAAAGTTTATTTCTTTATTATATACTTACATTGGTCAAGCTTGATATCATCATGAGCTACTTGTATGTTCCACACACTAATGTTGTATATCATTGGTAAACTCAGAGGTTTGGTTTTGTACGTTTGCCATAGATCGTGTTTGGATCTGACTTTGTTCTGTCGAAGTGAGTTTATTCTTCCTACTACTTTTCTTTTCACTACCAGCTTTTTCAGGAACATATAAAGGAGAATCAAGTGCTGCTTTGAAACCAGGCAGAGGCTCTATGTTGTAGTAGGGATATTTGACTTTATCTTTACCTAGGCTACCACTTCCTTGAACTTTGGCATGAAGATTACTGTTGCTACTATTCTCTTGTAAGACAAGTGCTAAAGGCAGTAAATTTTGTGGGTTATGCTCTCTATTTGCCTCAATGTTAGAAGTGACTTCATGTAGAAAGCAAGCAGCAGTTAACGTAGCTCCTGGAGCAAGTTCAAAACCACTATTTGAATTCTCAAAAGGATTTTCATTGATCTCATGGCTTGCAACAACTTCTCTAACTTCAGTGCTAGGCGAATCATGTGAAACATTATTCAAACTTTGATCACTTTGAACGCTATGAGCTTGGTCACCTTTAGTTACAACATCTTGCGACATGATTTCCATGAGTTCTTGAGTTAATTCACGCTCAAATTCCTTTTTAGTTTTTTCTTATTAAAGAACATCCATATGCTCAACCACTGTGTTAACTTTGTTGTCGTCAACTGTTACATTTGCAGCCATATTAACATTCTGAAGAGCACCAAAACTGTTGGAAGTTGTGAGTGGTTCATTTAAAGGATTTCTTGAAATGAAGTCTTTTGATTTCCTTCTTACTTCGAATTCCTTTTCTTTAGCTTGCTTATTCTCGCTTCCTTCCATGTTCTCCTTAGTTATCTCTCCTTCCTCAACTTCTTCTTCATATTCACCAATCGCGCAGTAGGAGCTTGGCCAGTGCTAGGAGTAGAGATTTTGTAGTTGATCCGCCAAAAGTTTTCTATTGTACTCTTCCCCTTGTTATTCTTGTTTACTTCTAAATTTTTCCTCTTGTGCACTTTCTGCTAGGTTTGCACATTTTGTTGAAATGGTTTCCTACTCAAGGGGTTATCCACTCTCTTCATAGTGTTATTGCTACTCAAAACATTGTTACTTCTCACATTGAGGTTTACTTGGGTCCTTCTTTCATTATTTCTTGTAATGTCATCCTTCGTTTTTCTTCTTTCCTCTACTTGTTGTTCTTCTGTTTTGTTTTGTTCACAATTTTCATTGATATGTCCAAAAGTCTTGCAACGAGTGCATACAAGCGGCCACCGTAAATAGATAATTTTAACTCATTGTGTTCCTCCTCCTGGAATTTTGACTAGAAAGTCTTCTATAAGTTGTCTATATAGTTTAATTTCTATCAAACATCTTGCATAATTCAGCCTTTCAAGTCTTTTTGTTGTTTCATCAAGACAGACCATCCTACCCAAACGACAATCTAACCAATTAATCTCGGGATGTGACCAAGCGAAGAGGGGGATATTCGAGAATTGCACCCAAATAGGCATCGCTTTAATCTGGCCATATACATTACTAACTTAAGGGTCGTATGGTTTTATTATGAAGAGTTTGTTCCTCATTATAAGTGAGTCTCCCATAAGAATTTTCATTCTATTCTCCTGATGTGAAAATTGAAAAAGAAATAATACCCCATCGACTTCACTATAAAGGTACATTTTAGCTTCCAGTTGTTATTGACTTTGTAGAGAACAGCTCAATAGGGTTGAGGCTCATCAAGGGAAAAAACTGACAAGTGAATCGTTCCAAACTTTGGTACATGCTTTGATGATGTCAGGAGTGTATTCCATTACGCCTTCATTGTCAAAAGTGGGTACCATGTCAAAGAGGTTGTATTTCCTCGCATTTCTTGGCAAATGCCGAAAGAAGGAAGTCCAACGTTGTTGACTCGCTGATTGCTCAGATTCAGTGGCAAAATGCGGAAAATCGGAAGAGGAAAGGAAAGTTACAGTGGCGGAAGTGTTAGCCTTAGGGGGAGGTGCAAGGTAAAGGTCCGGTGGCACAGGAGGCGGTGGAGGTTTAGGGATTTGAGGGGATGCGATTGATGAAATGGGTTGCGCGAGGCTCAAGAACGGAGTAGAGGGAGAAGGAGCCGTTAGAGCATGAGCCATTATTTTGAAGATGACCTTTTGCAACAACAAGAGCAACAACCTATATAAGATTAAATAATGTTAGTATCTTTTACGCATATAACGTGAAAACGATAATTAATTAATTTTAACTATTTGGTTTCACATCTAATGAAATTTTTTGCATCTCTGTTATATCCCCACTATTTCCCGTGTTATCCCCGCTATTTCCCTGTTTTATCCCTGCTACACCTTTTTGCACCTCCACCATTATAGAACTGCTATGCACTTTAACCGCCCAAGTCGAGTGAACATAGTCAATATATGAAATGATCTTCTTTGACGATGGAATTGCAACCACTGCTTCATATTCATTATTAGGACCATTGAGAATAGCTAGCACTTTTGTTCATTTTCAGAAATTTTATACCTAGTTGCTTCAAGAGTATCACATTCTACTTTGATTTTGAATAAATAATCTTTCATTGACATGCTTTCTTTTCTCATGTTTTGAAGAGTTCTTATATAGTGCATCACCTTAGCTGTTGATTATGTGCTGAATATTCTTTCATCAGTTGTCCGATATCATTGGATGTTTTACATAGAAGAACTTGTGATAGCAGTTCATTACTGATTAATGATATTAACCATGAGCTATTAGCCAAACTTTTTTCTATGGTACCTTATGCATTCTTTATAATTTATTATTTTTTTCTTGATCAATTGTGAACTTGGGGGGAATGGGGAGAGTGCCAAAAACAAAGCTTTCAAACCATAGCCTTAAAGTGCAGTTTCAATCTAGCAAATGATTGTCATCTTCAAGATGAATGGTTATCAATTAACTTTATGGGCTAGTGACAGTTTTAATAAGGTTCTCAGTTGTAGCACCAAGAAGATGACTTTTATTCGGATTGTCAGAAGTGGAAGAGTTATTATCACCTGTTATAGTGATCAAGAATGACTGGAATCTAGAAGTCAGATAGTAAGACAAAAGGAGGTTTACAGGAGTCTGAATAGATTCAAGATGATTTGAAATTTGAAAATGCAGGAGAAATTGGGTTAGATGCGACCACCAATTTAAGTGATGAATGTTTTTTGATTACTCTTTGGTGTGACACTATTGTTTTTATTTTCCTTGTTGTTTTGATGATTCTTATAATCTCTATTTTTGCTTCTTGTGAAGCTTTTCTTACTTTCACGAACAACCCTATGATGACTTTTGATCCATCCTATAGTTGGGCGAGGCACAAAACTTAATGATCGGACTGGATACTCACTTAATGAAAATTTCTAATGCGCATTCTAATTGCTAAATGATTAAAATTATCTAATGGAAATTAATTAATCTTAACCTTAGGAATTTATTTTGGTTTTGCTATTAATCTCGATCAATTCTGTGATATCGTATTAGGTTGTGTGTATGAATTGATTGATAGTAAGATGTAACAAGCCGGAAAATCAGAACCAATTTAAAATTTTTATTTTGACAATTTTAATGAATTTTGAATATTTAAAATGATTTATTTTAAATAATAACGACTAGAAATATATTTTGAATAGAATTAGAACGTACAAATTTATTTAAATTGGAATTAGAATATAAATATTTATTTTAATTATAAAAGGGATTGGAAATGGCGCGGTACTTTGAAAACTCGATTTCAAACTTCAAATGAATGTACAGGATTCAAAATAAACCAAATTTTAGTGAAACCAGAAATATATGAATCTGTTTGAAAATATCTTTCTAACGGATCTGAAAAATTGAAATTTCATAGTAGGAATAAAAAGTTATGTTCAGTTGAAAATTCAGAATAGTCGCTATGGAAATATTGCCCTTAAAAATAGCGATTTTGCAAACGACCTCCATTTTCGACGAGACCACTTTTGTTGGATCTGGAATGTCAAATTATTGCTATATTCCAATTTTCATAATTTTTGGAATTAATATGTGAGCGTGACGAATTTAAACGCGTTTGGTAATTTCAGTTTGAATTTAATTGACTGGAAAATGATCGTTTTTCAACAGTCTCCAAATTCAATGAAATTAGTTTTATTAGGACCGTATCGTCAAAACATAGCTAGATTTATTTTTTAGTAATTTTTGGGATCAGTATGTGGCCCCGATAAATTAAAATGTACATTTAAATTAAATATATATTGATTTATATTTTAATTTAAATGATAACTAATCAAAACAGTCGAATTAGCATAGCGGACATATCCCATTGTGTTCGGAATGAGGGTATTAAGCTAGGGGCGTCAGTCGTTGGGTTTGAGTTGGAGTTCGAATGTAAAATCTAATTTTTGGAAATAAATAAAATAGAAATATATAAATACCAACCCTCGGTCAAACCCTTATCTCCTAAACCCGTGGTCAAACCCAAATAAACCCGCCTCCATTTCGTTTCAACAGAAAAGAAAAAAAAAACAAATCGATCGAGCGCGCCACCCACCAGACCGTCGCCGCCACTGCTCCCCTACTGTCGTCGATGCTCCAACCCCTCCCCCCTTCTGGCATCGACGACGCCCTACAGCCAGTCCTCCCCCTTCGATAGGAGCACCCCCAAAACCGTTCCAAATCCGCCTCCAAGGACACCACACCACCACCGCAGGCCACAGTGCCACCTCCACCGCTATCAGGTCCCACAACTGCCTCCACCTCCAACGCGCAAACACCGCTCTCTACCTCTGACGAACTAAAGTGAGCATTTTTTCCCTTTCTTTTTTGATTTGATTTAAAATTAAATAGCATAGAATTCATTTTCAGTTTTATATAAATGAAATCGTGGTAAAAATATAATTTTATCATGAAGAAAGCGATTTAAGAATATAAGTTTTATATTGGAAAGACATATAAAAATTAGATTTTTATTTATTGGAAAGACATATAAAAATGAGATTTTTATTTATTGGAAAGACATATAAAAATTAGATTTTTATTTATTGGAAAGACATATAAAAACGAGATTTTTGTTTATTGGAAAGACATAAAAATTAGGTTTTTATTTATTGGAAAGACATATAAAAATTAGGTTTTTATTTATTGGAATGACATAAAAAAATTGGATTTTTATTTATTTGAATGGCATGTAAAAATACAATTTTTATTTAAATAACTACATTTTAAAATTTTGATTTTTATATCTATAACAAAGTAAAAAGATTTGATTTTTGAAATTAAAAAGATGTGATTTTTAAAAGTAAAAAAATTTATTTTTGAAAATGAAAAGATTATATTTTTAAACAATAGAAAAATATGATTTTTATAATTTGAATAGCGATATAAAAATATACTTTTTATATATGAAGTAGTGGTTTAAAAATATGATTTTTATAAATGAATAGCGATATAAAAATATTATTTTTAGATAGGTAAAAATATAAATTTTATCGTATGTATGAGATAGTATTTAGAAGAGGATAAAAATAGAATTTTTATATATGTAGCGAAATAAAAATCTGATTTTTTTATTATATATATGGCTAGATAAAAATGTGATTTTTAACATAAAACCACGTGGAACAGATTGCGATGTAATCGACTGGAATCAAATCCAAATTCGAATCGTTCAGAAATAAAGAATGGAGGAGTAGATCCCAAAATGTGAACTTCTCACTCTAACAATTATTTTCTAGTTAAAATATATATTAGGATGCTGAAGGTGCTTAGCAGCACCCAACACCCATCGTCCACAGACCATGGACGACCTGTTTAATTTGATTGTGTTGTGGAAATTGATTATGATTGTGATGTGGAATGAAATGGAATATAAAATATTCGTCTTTTGAATAAAGTATTAGAACAATAAAAATATCAATTTTATTGTATAAATGAATGAAATAAAATATTTACTGAAATAAAATAAATATTCATTTACAAATCAAACGATTAGTTTATGTACACATATTTAACTGATATTGATTGGGATGATATATTTTACACATCGCCTAACTGCACAAATAATAATCAGTGTTTGTTGTTTGAAAACCCCACATGGGTATTGGGATGATATTGGATATACACTAATCCCAATATTTAGTTGTATGTCAATCGATTGGTTGAAAGGTTGTTGTAAGTGTAAATTATTTATATTTAACGCTTATGCAGTTGTGTAATGCACTCTGGATGATGGTTGACTGTGCTTGATTATTGTTGTGTACATGTGTTTATGAAATCCATATAAATAAAATTATATGGTAATTGGCTGTGTCTAATTCCAATCTGGAAAAAACAAATATTTTAAATTAACGAATGTTTTAAATTAACGAATATAGAATATTTTAAAATAATATTCAGTAATGGATCAAAATATGATTTTGATGTCCGATTTGGGATGTACACGAAAATATGGAAATATATGAAGCCGTGTTGATTAGATTAACGCCATTTTGACGTGAATGATATTTATATCGATTTTATTCATTTTTATAATGAATATCGAAAAGGAAGTGATTTCAAAATCTAATGTGTTGAAAATATTATCATTTACATATTATTGATATGGAACATACAATTTTGATTTGAAATTGAATATGAAGTTGAAATCATTTTGAAAACGAATTTAAAATGATTTACAAAATATGTTTTAAATGGAAATCGACGAAATATATATAATATATATATTTAATGGCATGAATAGAACGCGCCGTGACGCAGCCGTTCGCGAATTTCGACCATTGACTTTGAATGGACATTACGGGAGATCCGACTATTGGATTCTCCTAAAACTGGAACCGTTGGGTTCGTATCGAAAAGAGCTTTCCAAAGAATATAAGGAATTTGAAATCTAATGGTTGGATTTAGAATTATGTCCAAATCAATATTGGAAAAGGTCGTTGTAAGTGCAGTTTGATGATCATTTATGGAAATCGACTGTACGGGCCTTGATAAAATTATTAAAAATATCAATAATTTGGGTAAAATCATAATAAATGATTTGGAAAGAACTAGGATGAAAAATTCCATATTTGAAAAGATAAAAATATATTTTTATCGAAATGAACTAGTTATGAACTAGAATTATAAATCCAATATTTTTAAATAAATAAATTGGATTTGAAATGGTTTTAAAAATAACCAGAATTTCCAATATATGAATTGGAATGGATTTGAATTGAAATTATCATTAGAATATTTCGATATTGGATTCCATGATTATATGGATACTGTGGAGGAATTTGGAAAATAAATATATTGTTATTCCTAATACGATATTTGTTGATTCAGAATTTGGTATTGAATATAAGATGATATAATTTCTATTCAGAGCCTTGTATTTAATATCAAATGAGATTTTGGGTTTGTCGTGAATGGTGTCTTCATTAACACTATTCTTAAACCCAGTTGAGAAAATAATGAATCTTTTAATTAAGATTTAAAGAAGAATTACCAAATAATTAACATTTAATTGGAATTGAAAATGGAATGTTAATTGGGTTTATTGTGAACTATGTTTTTAACGACATTCGTTCTTTGACCCGATTTACAATGAAATGTGATTTGGAATTTATAAATCTTTTTATTAAGATTTAACGGGAATTTCCAAAGTAAAGTTTTCCAATTTAATATATTAAATTGGAATTGAATGGAATTCGATTTGATAATAATCGAAATGAGCTTCTGTGGAGGAAGACTGTTAATATATATGGAATTTAAAAGGCTTAGTCGTTATTCCATTTATATATTAGTCGGATACAGAAATTGATATCGATTATATGTTGATCAGTTTTCTTCGAAGATTCCATTTTTATGGAAGAGGATTTGGGTTATTATGAACCATGTTTTAAATTACATTGGTTCTTTAACCCAATTAAAGACAGGGTTACATGTCTAACATTGTATTTCAAACTGTATGGTTGATCTCTGCTAAATATATATCTGTTTGGTGGCGGAGAATTTATTCTCTTACTTAAACCCTTCTCTAAGACATACGAGCTTAGTGGTTATATATCGGTAGAAATCAATATTACGGTGTAGATTGTCGATGCAGCATGTTTTGTGTTTCCAAAGTTAAATAATCATTAATATTGATTTGTGGGGAGATTAAAACTAAGTGGAGTTTTAATGAATCTTTAATTAGATTGAAATGGGAATTGATAATTTAAATTATCAAATTTGGGAAATGATCGAGAATGGAGTATCGCCAGTTTTTCTCCTAGCGATTGTTAAATCTTTAATTAGATTTGAACGGGAAATGGTAATTAATTTTACCGATAACACCGTGGTGTTAGTTATGGAGTATTACCAGTTTTGCTCCATGGGATGAATGGATTGAGAAATTAAACAAATGATTACTTCGGTAAGGTGCGCTAATCCCACTGGTTTGTGTAAACCTTAATTTGAGTTGAACTGGTATCCAAAGGAAGATTAAAGGATAAATTTAAAGAATTTATCTTTGATAAAATTAATGGGAACATTTCCCAAAGGATATGAATATTTAAATAAAAGAATATTTAGAATTGGAATGAGACGTATGTTGTTTTTTTATAGCACTTGTTTTTATATACGCGAGTTATTCAGAAAGGTTGGGTTTATACCCATTTTGAATAACTGATTCGACGATAAGTTGACGATGAAGACGGTGGTTGAAGACTGGAGGTCTTCACATCGTTTGGATTATTATTGATGTCTTGATTGGGCTGTACACCCAAGACGAGGTAATAAGTAGGGATCGTCCAGTCGTACTTGGAGATCGACCGGATCTGCGAGGACTTATCTCCTATATTGGACATATGGGACGAGGAATAAGGTGCCTCCGGTTTCGTTCGGACCCAGAACAAACTTGTAAATGGTTGTGTGTCTGACATTGGATTTTATTTTGTGCCAATTGATCTCTATTAAATATATATCTATTTGGCGGCGGAGAATTTATTCTCTTTCTTAATGCCCTTCTCTGAAACGTACAAGCTCATAGGTTATATATCGATAGACATCAGTCGCATGGTGTGAATTTCCTGTGTGGCATGCTGAGATGCAAATGATCAAGGCTTCTATTGAAAAGCATAGTCTTGTGGTTGATGATTAAAGCACGACTTTAATATAGTATAACTTTATGTATAGCGTTAATTCGCGAGCCTCACACCTCGGTATGAGTTAAAAACGGGGTAAGCGACAGCAGGGAGAACATGACGTTTCTTTTTAGCTAAGGGTGGTGTTAGGGTTTTGCAAGCCCAGACATTTATATTATTTTTACCTTTGTGGTTGTTGGAATGCGAGGCACCTCGGTTATATTGGTCTTTACGGAGCCGATGGATAGGTCCTATAGGACTGGGAATCGTGTGTTCAAGAATTGTCAATCCTCAAACGTAAGAGAGGACCGGCCCTGCAAGATCCAGGGGTACCCAGAGTGTGTAGTCCCAAGGAATTTTCTAGAGTGTCTCGAAGCGGAAAGGAGTACATCCCTTGCCTAGACTCATGACGGAAATCCAATTTCCAATATGTGATATTCGGTTTTATTTGTAGAGCCTAGTATAGCAACATAGTGGGATAGGGCACTATGCCGTCTATGGTTGATACATTTATATTTGAAGTTGTTTTCATACACTTTACACAATAATAGTATCAAAATGATTTGTTTTAAACGTACCAAGCATGTTTGGCTATTATAAGGTAAAACTCTATCCTGCGGCTTGCATTGCATTGTGTGATGGGACTTGGGTCTTATAATAGCTTCATTTTCCAAAAAGCGTTGCACTGTTTATAACTGTATATGCACTGGTATTCTTGGGAGGAAACCCGTTCTGTGTTATACGGCGTGGTCCCTTGATTTACCTTATTTCTTAAGTAAAGTTTTAAATAACTATTTTAGTTCTCACACCAATCACATGATTGACCTGGAGTTTATTGTTCTAACCTAAACTCTGTGTGCCCCTATTTTCCACACGGGCAACAAGTAGTTTTTGTTTTGTGGATTTATATTCACAAGATCCTGGTTTACAGCTGGAATGATATTTGGAAAGCTATGTATCTGTGTATCTTTTTCAGTTGTGTTTTGTATTATTTTCCGTTGCTATGTGATGTATTTTAATCTCTTCTATTTTACAATGTATAAATTATTCATACTCTGTATATTCTTGTACTCTGATGTAAATTGTTGTAATAAGCAATGAAATTTCTTCAGTTTGTGTCCTGATTTGTCGTGTTCAAGGACAGACCATTTTTTCTCTTCTCTTCGGAGACCGGGGAAGTTCGGGTCGTTACACGTGGTATCAGAGCTTTGGTTTGCAAAGCTCGAGAATAGGACACAGTAGAACCAAACGAAAGAATTCATCAGAGATTGGATTAGTAATATCCAATGAGGATGAATCGTTAGAGATGGGATCAGTAGAATCCTAGGATGAGTTAGAAGAGTATTATTTATCAAAAACAAATTTTGTTTAGGAAATTTAAACCTTATTATATGTATTTGATTATTTTGGCAATCGAGTATATGAAGATTTTGAATATATGCCTAGCTAGCGTGTATTCGAAGCCTCAATATACTGGATAGATATAGAATCACGCTCTAGTCACCCAAAGATGATACTGATGATTACTAGTATCATCAGTGTTTATGTTCGAGTGCCGAAAGTGGGATATCTGTATATTTCCAATTAACTGGTGTGAGAACCAAAACTAGATAGGATTTATTTGTTGTGATTTGGCACCAAAAATGGATTTTTAGTATATGTAAAAAGTTATGGGCTTGAAACGATAATCAACAAATTGATTGCTAATTGTGTTGTTTGATTATTGATTTGATTTATTAAAATTTTGAACCATTTAGCCAAATTGTGTCAAATGTTGAACTGAATTGAAAATTGAGTGGAATTGCATACGTCTATATAGGTCAATAATGAACAGGTCATAACAGGGAAACTAAGAAGAGGAATAAAATTGTATGCCCGACAAATAGGTATGTGTTTACTAATTTTCTTTTTCTTTTAAAGAGTTTATGAGCATAATGCTGGCCGCTTGGCATTTTCTTTTTCTTTCAAAGAGTTTATGAGCCTAAGGCTGGCCGCTTGGCATTTCCTTTTTCTTTTAAAGAGTTTATGAGCCTAAGGATGGCCGCTTGGCATTTTCTTTTTCCTTTGGATTGGTGAGGGCCCTATTTGGCTAGTTGAGGTTTTAAATATTTCCCCGTACAAAGAAGGTTATGGTGAAATTTTTCAAAAATTTAGGGTGTTAGATAAAATTTTGAAAAATTAGAAAACTCTTAGTAGCTGAAAAGTTGAAGAATGAAAGCCAGAATGAAAGTTGAGTTGGGTTGTTAGACAACTTTTAGTTCCGTTCCTTCTCGAGGATGAAAAGATTTTAAGTGGAGGAGATTGTAATAACCCGGAACTTCAGATCCAATTTAAAATTTTTATTTTGGCAATTTTAATGAATTTTGAATATTTAAATTGATTTATTTTAAATAATAACGACTAGAAATATATTTTGAATAGAATTAGAACATATAAATTTATTTAAATTGAAATTATAATATAAATATTTATTTTAATTATAAAATGAATTGGAAATGGCGCGGTAGTTTGAAAATTCATTTTCAAATTTCAAATGAATGTACATAATTCAAAATAAACCGGATTTAAGTGAAACCAGAAATATATGAATCTATTTGAAAATATCTTTCCAATGGATCTGAAAATTTGAATTTCATAACGGAATAAAAGTTATGTCCAGTTGAAAATTCAGAATAGTCGCTATGGAAATATTGCCCTTAAAAATAGCGATTTTGCAAACAACCTCCGTTTTCGACGAGACCACTTTTGTTGGATCCGGAGTCAAAATATTGCTAGATTCCAATTTTCATTATTTTTGAAGTTAATATGCGAGAATGGAGAATTTAAACGCATTTGGTAATTTCAGTTTGAATTTAATCGACTGGAAAATGACCGTTTTTCAAACGGTCTCCAAATTCGACGAAATTAGTTTTGTTAGGACCATATCGTCAAAACATAGCTAGATTTATTTTTCGGTAATTTTTGGAATCAGTATGTGGCCCGATAAATTAAAATGTATGTTTAAATTAAATATATATTGATTTATATTTTAATTTAAACGATAACTGATCAAAACAATCGAATTGGCTTACCGGACATATCCCACTGTGTTTGGAATAAGGGTATTCAGCTAGGGGCGGCAGTCGTTAGGTTTGAGTTGGAGTTCGGATGTACAATCTAATTTTTGGAAAATAAATATAATAAAAATATATAAATACCAACCCGCGGTCAAACCCTTATCTCCCAAACCCATGATCATACCCAAATAAACCCGCCTCCATTTTGTTTCAACAGAAAAGGAAAAAAACAAAAAATCCAAATCGATCGAGTGCGCCACCCTCCAGACCGTCGCCGCCACTGCTCCCCCGCTTTCGTCGATGCTCCGACCCCACCCCTTCTGACATCGATGATGCCGCACAGCCCGTCCTCCCCCTTCGAACGGAGCACCCCCAAAACCGTTCCAAATCCGCCACCAGGGACCCCACACTACCACCGTAGGCCACAGCGCCACCTCCACCGCCATTAGGTCCTACAACCGCCTCCACCACCAACACGCAAACACCCCCCTCTGCCTCTGACGAGCTAAAGTGAGCATTTTATCCCTTTCTTTTTTGATTTGATTTAAAATTAAGTAGCATAGTATTCATTTTCAGTTTTATATAAATGAAATCGCGGTAAAAATATGATTTTTATCATGAAGAAAGCAATTTAAAAATATAATTTTTATATTGGAAAGACATATAAAAATTAGATTTTTATTTATTGGAAAGACATATAAAAATGAATTTTTATTTAATGGAAAGACATATAAAAATTAGATTTTAATTTATTGGAAAAACATATAAAAATGAGAATTTTATTTACTGGAAAGACATATAAAAATTAGGTTTTTATTTATTGGAAAGACATATAAAAATTAGGTTATTATTTATTGGAATGACATATAAAAATTGGATTTTTATTTATTATACGATTTTTATTTAAATAACTTCATTTGAAAAATGTGTTTTTTATATGTATAACAAAGTGAAAAGTTTTGATTTTTGAAATTAAAAAGACATGATTTTTAAAAGTAAAAAGATTTGATTTTTGAAAATGAAAAGATTATATTTTTAAACAATAGAAAATTATGATTTTTATAATTTGAATAGCGATATAAAAATATACTTTTTATATATGAAGTAGCGGCTTAAAATTTTGATTTTTATAAATGAATAGCGATATAAAAAAATTATTTTTAGTTAGATAAAAATATAACTTTTATCGTATGTATGAGATAATATTTTGAAGAGGATAAAAATAGAATATTTATTTATGTAGCGAAATAAAAATATGATTTTTTATTATATATATGACGAGATAAAAATGTGATTTTTAACATAAAACCGCGTGAAACAGATTGCGATGGAATCGACTGGAATCAAATCCAACTTCAAACCTTTCAAACATAAATAATGGAGGAGTGGATCCCAAAAGTGAGAAATTCTCACTTTGATAATTATTTTCTTGTTAAAATACATACTAGGATGCAAACGGTGCTTAGCAGCACCCGACACCCGTCGTCCACAAGCCATGGACAACTTGTTTGATTTGATTGTGTTGTGGAAATTGATTGTGATTGTGGTGTGGAATGGAATATAAAATATTCATGTGTTGAATAAAAAGTTAGAACAATAAACATATCGTTTTATTGTATAAATGAATGAAATAAAATATTTATTGAAATAAAATAAATATTCATTTACAAATCGGACGATTTGTTTATGTACACACATTTAACTGATATTGATTGGGACGGTATATTTTACACATCGCCCAACTGCACAAATAATAATCAGTATTTGTTGTTTGGAAACCCCACACAGGTATTGGGATTATATTGGACATACACTAATCCCAATATTTAGTTATATGTCAATCGATTGGTTGACAGGCTGTTGTAAGCGTTAACTATTTATATTTAACGCTTATGCAGTTGTGTAATGCACTCTGGATGATGGTTGACTGTGTTTGATTATTATTGTGTACATGTGTATATGAAATCCATATAAATAAAATTATATGGTAATTGGTTGTGTTTGATTCCAATTCAGAAAGAACGAATATTTTAAATTGACGAACATAGAATATTTTTAAATAACTAATATTTTAAAATAATATTCAGTAATGGATCAAAATATGATTTTGATGTTCGATTTGGGATGGACATGAAAATATTGAAATATATGAAGCCGTATTGATTAGATTAACGCCATTTTGACGTGAACAATATTTATATCGATTTTATTCATTTTTATAATGAATATAGAAAAGGAAGTGATTTCAAAGTTTAATGTTTTGACAATATTATCATTTACATATTAATGATATGGAATATTCAATTTTGATATGAAATTGAATATGAAGTTGAAATCGTTTTGAAAACGATTTATAAAATACATTTTAATTGGAAATCGGTGAAATATATATAATATATATATTTAATGGTCTGAATAGAATGCGCTGCGGCAGTTTGCGAATTTCGATCATTGACTTCGAATGGACAATACGGGAGATCCGACCGTCGGATTCTCCTAAAACCGAAACCGCTGGGTTTGTATCCAAAAGAGCTTTCCAAGAAAATAAGGAATTTGAAATCTAACGGTTGGATTTGGAATTATGTCCAAATCAAAATTGGAAAAGGCCGCTATAAGTGTAGTTTGATGACTATTTATGGAAATCGACTGTACGGGTCTTGATAAAATTATTAAAAATATCAATAATTTGTGTAAAATCATAATAAATGATTTGGAAAGAACTGCGATGAAAATTTCCATATTTGAAAAGATAAAAATATATTTTTATCGAAATGAACTAGTTATGAACTAGAATTATAAGTCCAATATCTTTAGATAAATAAATCAGATTTTAAATGGTTTTAAAAATAACCAGAATTTCCAATATATGATTTGGAATGGATTTGAATCGAAATTATCATTGGAATATTTCAATATTGGATTCCATGATTATACAGATATTGTGAAGGAATTTAGAAGATATATATATATCGTTATTCCTAATACGATATTTGTTGATTTCAAAATTTAGTATTGAATATAAGCCGATATAATTTCTATTCAGAGTCTTGTATTTAATATCAAATGAGATTTTGGGTTTGTCATGAATAGTGTCTTCATTAACACTGTTCTTAAACCCAGTTGAGAAAAGAATGAATCTTTTAATTAAGATTTATAGGAGAGTTACCAATTAATTAACATTTAGTTGGAATTGAAAATGGAATGTGAATTGGTTTTATTGTGAACTGTGTTTTTAACGACATTCGTTCTTTAAACCAATTTATAGTGAAATGTGATTTGCAGTTTATAAATCTTTTTTTTTAAGATTTAATGAGAATTTTCAGTAAAGTTTTCCAATTTAATATATTAAATTGGAATTGAATGGAATTCGATTTGATAATAATCGGAAAAAAACCTGCGGAGGAAGACTGTTAATATATATGGAATTTAAAAGGCTTAGTCGTTATTCCATTTATATTATTAGTCGGATACGAAAATTGATATCGATTATATATTGATCTGTTTTCCATGAAGATTCCATTTTAATGGAAGAGGATTTAGGTTTATTGTGAACCGTGTTTTAAAAGACGTTGGTTCTTTAACCCAGTTAAAGATAGGATTACATATCTAACATTGTATTTCGAACTGTATGGTTAATCTCTGCTAAATATATATCTGTTTGGTGGCGGAGAATTTAATCTCTTACTTAACACCCTTCTCTAAGACGTACGAGCTTAGAGGTTATATATCGGCAGAAATCAATAGTACGGTGTAGATTATCGATGCGGCATGTTTGTGTTTCCAAAGTTAAATAATCATTAATATTGATTTTTGGGAAGATTACAACTAAGTTGAGTTTTAATGAATCTTTAATTAGATTGAAATGGGAATTGATAATTTAAATTATCAAATTTGGGAAATGATCGAAAATGGAGTATCGCCAGCTTTGCTTCTAGCGATAGTTAAATCTTTAATTAGAATTGAACGGGAAATGGTAATTAATTTTACCGATAACACTGTGGTGTTAGTTATGGAGTATTAACAGTTTTGCTCCATGGGATGAATATGTTGGGACTGGGAAATTAAACAAATGATTACATCGGTAAGGTGCGCTAATCCCGACTAGTTTGGGTAAACCTTAATTTGGGTTGAATTGATATCCATAAGAAGATTAAAGAATAAATTTAAAGAATTTATCTTTGATAAAATTAATGGGAACTTTTCCCAAAGGATATGAATATTTAAATAAAAGAATATTCAGAATTGGAATGAGACGTATGTTGTGTTTTTATAGCACTTGTTTATTATATACGCGAGTTATTCAGAAAGGTCGGGTTTATACCCATTCTGAATAACTGATTCGACGATGAAGACGGTGGTTGAAGACCGGAGGTCTTCGCATCGTTTAGATGATTACTGATGTCTTGATTGGTTTGTACACCCAAGATGAGATAATAAGTGGTGATTGTCCATACGTACTTGGATTTCGACCGGATATGCGAGGACCTCTCTCCTGTATTGGACATGTGGGATGAGGAATAGGTGCCTCCGGTTTCGTTCAGACCTAGAACGAATTTGCAAATGGATGTGTGTCTGATATTGGATTTTATTCTGTGTCGATTGATCTCTATTAAATATATAACTATTTAGCAGTGGATAATTTATTCTCTTGCTTAACGTCGTTCTCTGAGACGTACGAGCTCAGAGGTTATATATCGATAGACATCAGTCGCATGGCGTGAATTGCCTGTGTGGCATGCTGAGATGCAAATGATCAAGGCTTCTGTTAAAAAGCAAAGTCTTATGGTTGATGATCAAAGTACGGCTTTAATATAACATAGCTTTGTGTATAGCGTTAATTCGCGAGCCTCACACCTCGGTATGAGTCAAAAACGGGATAAGGGACAGCAGGGAGAACATAACGTTTCTTTCTAGCTATGGCCGGTGTCGGGGTTTTGCAAGCCTAGACATTTATATTATTTTTACCTTTGTGGTTGTTGGAATGTGAGGCACCTCGGTTATAACGGTCTCTACAGAGTCGATGGATAGGTCCTATTGGACCGGGAAACGTGTGTTCAGGAATTGCCAATCCTCAAACGTAAGAGAGGATCATCCCTGCAAGATCCAGGGGTTACCCAGAGTGTGTAGTCCCGAGGCATTTGCTAGAGTGTCTCGAAGTGGAAAGGAGTACATCCCTTGCCTAGACTCATGACAGAAATCCAACTTCCAATATGTGACATTCGGTTTTATTTGTAGAGCCTAGTATGGCAACATAGTGGGATGGGGCACTATGCCGTCTATGGTTGATACATTTGTATTTAAAGTTGTTTTCATACACTTTACACTATAATAGTGTCAAAATGATTTATTTTTTAAATGTTCCAAGCATGTTTGGCTATTATAAGGTAAAACTCTATCCTCCGGCTTGCGTTGCATTGTGTGATGGGACCTGGGTCTTATAATAGCTTCATTTTCCAAAAAGCATTGCGCTGTTTATAACTGTATATGCACTGGAATTCTTGGAAGGAAACCCGTTCCGTGTTATACGGCGTGGTCCCTTGATTTATCTTATTTCTTAAGTAAACTTTTAAATAACTGTTTTAGTTCTCACACCAGTCACATGAGCTTGGAGTTTATTGTTTTAACCTAAACTCTGGTGCCCCTATTTTCCACACGGGCAGCTAGTAGTTTTTGTTTTGCAGATTTATATTCATAGGATCCTGGTTTACAGCTGGAATGATATTTGGAAAGCTTTGTATCCATGTATCTCTTTCAATTGTGTTTTGCATTATTTTCCGCTGCTATGTGATGTATTTTAATCTATGATATTTTACGTATAAATTATTTATACTCTATATATTCTTGTAATCTGATATGAATTGTTGTAATAAGCAATGAAATGTTCTTCTCTTTGTGTCCTGATTTGTCATGTTCTCAGACAATCTGTTCTTTCTCTTCTCTTTGGAGACCGGGGAAGTTCGGGTCATTACAAAAGATTTGAGAAGTAATGTCTAAAAAGATTTCTTTATTGATTAAGATGTGTCCAAGCTATCTGAGTTGACTAACTACACCGCATGTCCAACCCAAATATCACAGAAATACGAATCGTTTTTTAGAAGAAAAAGGTAGAAGAAAAACAGAAATAACAACACAGAATCTCACATCTCAACGAACCAAAATATATTATATCGTAACTTTTGAAATACAAAATTTTAACTGTATAACATACAATTATCTGCAGAAATGATATCTAATACTGAAGCCTCTTGCTCCAAGCTCCTTTAAATAGATCTGTAAAATCCTAAACTACTTGACTACCGGTAAAAATTTGGGCACCCAAAAATTTAGGTAAAACAAAACAAAATAAACTCTGGTTCAGTCATGGGACTGGTATGAGTAAACAATTTAAAACAGTTTGAGAAAATAAATGATATCTCATAAGACCACGCCATATAACACGGAACTAGTTTTTCCCTTACGAGAATCCAAAACACTTGATTTAACTTTCAAAATCCTTTCTAAAGAAATGGTAATCTTTATATCAAAACCCTTTTGATATTATAATAGTGTCTAAATCAAATAAATAGAAATCTAGTGGAACGCTTTCATCTCATTCTCCACATATATATAATATACAATCAAAAATGCAAGCACTTATTGGGTAATTAATTTCCAACTATGACAGGGTATGGAACTACCTTCTGTTAGGATATCTCTAGAGGAGAATACACTGGGTTCAACAAGAACATCTTGTAACCTGACTGTGACGACCCAAACTTCCCATAAAGGAAAGCCTGAATTGCTTTGAGAACAACACACATCAGAGCACAAACTGAAGAACATTTTATTGCTGATTACAACAATTTAATCAGAGTACAAGAATATAATAGAGTATGGATACTTATTACACAATTGAAATACAATAATATCAGAAATTTAAATTACATTTAAATAGCAGCGGAAAAATATTACAAATATACAATTGAAAGGAATACACGGATACAGAGCTTTCTGAATACCGCTTCAGCTATAAACCAGGATCCTGTAAATATATCTGCAAAAAGCTACTCGACTGCCCGTGTGGAAAATATGGGCACCCGAGTTTGCCAGTGAAACAAACTACAGGTCAGTCATGGGACTGGTATGAGAAATCTTTATTTAACTTATCTAATCAATATGGCTAACCCCAGGACCACGCCGCTAATGCGGAACGGGTTTACTCCATTGGATTGCCAGTGCCTAAATTAAAGTAAAACGTTAAACAACGCAATGCTTTTAGAAAAATGAAACCATTATAAGACTCAAGTCCCATCACACAATGCAACGCAAACCGGAGGATAGAGTTTTACCTTATAATGGTCAAAAATGCTTGATACGACAAAAACGGATTTGATATTATCAATAGTGTATATATGTTTTCAAAACAGTTTCAATCATAATGTATTAATCATAGACGGCATGGGTACCATATATCATGTCGCCATACTAGTTCTAAAATCAAAACCACATGGAGTCGTATTGGAAGTTGGTTTTCCATCATGAAATCGAGGCTAGGGATCGTCCTCTCCGATTCGAGACACTCTAGCAAATGCCTCAGGATCACACCTATGGGCAACCCTTGGAGCGGTAGGGCCGGTCCCCACCTAACGGTAGTGGATTGGCAATTCCTGAACACACGCTTCCCGGTTCCTTTGAACCTATAGTATGACCACTAACGACCTATAAAAATCCGAGGCACCTCAAAATCCATCATCCACATAAGTAAAATGTCAGCCAGTTTAAGGACTGACACTACCACTAGCTAGAAAGAAACGAGTGCACTCCCTACGGTCCATATCCCGTTTTTGACTCATACCGGGGTTTGAGGCTCGCGAAGTCACGATATACACAAAGCTATGCCGTAATAGGCTATACTTTGATCATCCCACAAGGCCCTACTTTTCAACAAAAGCCTTGATCAATTGCATCTTGGCGTGCCACATTGACAATTCACGCCATGCGATCAATCACTATTAATATATACCAGGGTGTTAAGCAGAGAATAAATTCTCCACCACCAATCAGATATACATTAATAAAACTCAATTTAATTCACATGAAACGAAATCCAATGTCAAACACGCATCCATTTACTAGCTTATGCTCTGGGTCTGAGCAAAAACCAAATCCGAACAATTAACAATAGTTCGTACGGCCACCACAGAAGCCCCTTCAAGGTAGCTACTCCCATCAAGGGTCTCTGTAGCAACACATCCATTCGATGTGAAGATCGTCGGTCTTCAACCACCGTCTTCATCTTCGACTCTTCATCGTCGTAGTAATTATTCGGAATGGGTTAAACCCGGTCTTTCCGAATAACTTGCGTATTTTTATAATTAAAAATCAAGTGCTGTATAAAACACATCCAACGTCTCATTCCAATTCAGAATATTCCTTTAAATAAAATATTCACATTATTCTGTCAAAGATAAATTCTTTAAATTTATTCTTAAATCTTTCTTTTAAAGATTTATTAAAAACCCCAATTTGGCTTTAAATATCAAAAATCATTATTCAATGATTATTTAAATTTAAGAAATAAATCTTATCTTTAACTGGGTTAAAGAACTAATGTCTTTTTTTAAAACACCGTTCACGATAAACCCAAAATCGACTTCCATTAAATATGGAATCTTCACAGAAATCGAATCAATACATAGTCGTTATAAATTTCTGTATCCGACCCATAATACAAATGGAATAACGGCAAAGCCTCTTAAATTCCATATGTAGTATCGGTCTTCGTTTACATAAGCTTATCTCAGTTATTATTAATTCGAATTCCATTCAATTTAAATTTAATATATTAACTTGGAAATCTTTACTTTTGGAAAATTTCCATTTAAATCTTAATAAAAGATTTATAAAATCCAAATTATATTCTTACTGTTAATTGAGTTAAAGAACAGATGTCATTTAAAAACATTGTTCACAATAAACTCAATTCACAAATCATTTTTATTCCAATTACAAATTATAATTTGAAACTCTAGTAATCTTAATTTAAAGATTTGTTCTTTTCAACTGGGTTTAAGAAAGGTGTTATTGAAGACACCATTCACGACAACCCAAAATCCAATTTATTTAATTTAATTTCAATTAAATATTCACTAATTGGAAAACTTCATTAAATCTTAATTTAATGATTTATTATAGTTAATAACCAGTTCATTCAATAAAAATATATTTTTCTAAAATATATTATTTTTCTAAAATATTCTTTTTCTAAGACATTTTCTAAAATATTCTTTTTCTAAGACATTTTCTAAAATATTCTTTTTCTAGAATATTCTTTATTAGAATGTGACTCAATCAACAACCATATATTGTATGTAATCAACAATCATGATAAATAATTATTAAACATCCAAATGACGACCAGAGTGGAATTTATAACTGTGTGAGCATTTAAAGTAAATAACTAACGCTCATCACAAACTGTCAATCCATCGATTGACATATAACTAAATATTGGGATTAGTGTGTACCCAGTATCATCCCAATACCCGTGTGGGGTTTCATCCATCAAACAAATAATAGATTATTCGTGCACTTGGGCGATGTGTGAAAATTATCGTCCCAATCACATAAACAAGTCGGGTAACTTGTAAATGGGAGTGTAATATTCAAACTTGAATATACTCAACATTATATTTAACAGATCACACATTTCGACATCACAGACATATATTTCTATTCTTCTTCTTATTATACATCAATAACATTACACATGCAATTATTAAAACTATTCTTTATTTACGTCTAAATATGCAAATTAAAAATGTACTCCTAATTCATGTTTTAATTCACATATAAAATGCAAGTAAAAATTCTACCTTTTAATCCATGGTTCTATTTACATCTAAAATGTAAATATAAATTTACCTTTCTAATTCATGGTCCTATTTACATCTAAAATGTAAATAAAAATTCCACTTTTGATTTCTATGTTTTTATTTACATCTAAAATGTAAATGAAAATACACTTTTTAATTCAAGTTTCTATCCACATCTAAAATGTGAATAAAAATGTACTCTTTCAATTCAGGTATTTATTCACCTCTAAAAGGTGAATAAAAATGTAATTTATATTTTCATGTTTTTAGTTATATCTAAAATATAAATAAAAATATCCTTTCTCAATTCATATTTTTGTTTATATCTAAAATATAAATAAAAATATCAACTTTTCATAATCATATTTTATTTATATTACATGTACATAAATGTAATCTTTTTCCTTTTCTTGTTTATTTACACAACATGTAAATTAATGTTTTCATTTTCTTTCTATTATTTATTTACCTAAATGTAAATAAATGTTTTCCCTTTCTTTTCTTATTTATTTACACTACATGTAAAAAAAATGTTTTCCTTATAAAAATGTTCCTTTTATTTACATAGAAAATGTAAACAAAGTTTTCCCTACAAATATGTCCATTTTATTTACAAAGAAAATGTAAATAAAGTTTCCCCTAAAAATATGTTCGTTTTATTATCAAGTTCTTATAATCATATTTTTTATTCCTATAATCATTCTTTCACAAAAATGTGATCTTTGTAAAATTCTCATTTAATCACAAAAATGTGTATTTTGTATAATTCTTATTAAATGACACAAATGTCTCTTTATTTCATTCTTATTAAAATGTAGTCTTTTCTATCCTCTTATTACATTGTATAAAAATGTAACTTTTCTATCTCTTTTATTACATTATAAAAAAAATGGCCTTTTTATTCTATATATACATTCTAAATAAAAATGGTGTTTTTATACCAAATGAACATTTCTAATAAAAATGTGATTTTCATACTAATGCACATTTTATCTCAAATGGCATTTCCGCTCTAATGCAGCATTTATACGAAAATGTTCTTTCTTTTTCTAATGTAACATTTATATGAAAATGTTATTTCTGTCAAATATACATTTCTTAATCAAAAGTGCTACTTTAACCTGATGTATATTCTTTAACATGAAATGTCATTTTTATCATATGTATATTCTTTAACATGAAATGTCCTTTTAATCATATGTATATTCTTTAACATGAAATGTCCCTTTAATCATATGTATATTCTTTAACTTGAAATGTCCTTTTAATCATATGTATATTCTTTAGCATGAAATGTCCTTTTAATCATATGTATATTCTTTAACATGAAATGTCCTTTTAATCATATGTATATTCTTTAGCATGAAATGTCCTTTTAATCATATGCATATTCTTTAACATGAAATGTCCTTTTAATCATATGTATATTCTTTAACATGAAATGTCCTTTTAATCATATGTATATTCTTTATAATCTAATTAATAAAAATGTTAATTCTGTTCTTTATAATCTAATTAACATAAAATGTCATTTTTATATGCATATTTCAAATAAAAATGTTGATTTTATTTACATAACATGTTTCTAATCAAAAATGTAAATTTGATCTGCATAACACATTTCAAATAAAAGTGTTGTTTTTATTTTCACTAGTCATGTTTGACCAAAAATGTTATTTTATTTTTCACTAATCATGTTTTTGACAAAAATGCCATTTATTTCAATTATTTCATTTCTATTCAACAAAACATGATATTTTGGTTTTAACCAAAATAATTCATTCAACCAACAGGTCATCTTAACAAAATTCATCAACCAAACAAATCATAAGTAACAACACATAAAATTCAGCAGCTTACACATTCATAATTTATACGTTTTAAAATTATATAAAAATAATGATAGGGTTCTCACCAAACAATTCAGGTTTGAAATTTTCTGAATTTTCAAAGTGCTTGGTTCTGATCCCGGTCAATCCCATGTCGTAGATCTCCTCTCTGCGATTCCAACGCTTCCTGTTTTGTAGAATTCAGATTCAAATTGCAAAAGTTATGATTGTCTGAACGTTAATTACATTTTTTTAAATAATTAATAAAAGTTAAAAAAAATTAGTTACATTCTCCTTTGGAAAATCAGGTCATCCTTCCCCAATACTCTCCTGTCTTCTTTGTGTACCTTCTGTACACGAGAACCCACCACCGCAGCTTTCTAGGGCTTCAAATCCCATGTTCATCAAGGCACCAGAGTTCGATCTACCACCGCCACATCCAAGCCCTACGACGCCCCCCCCCCCCCCCACGCCCTGAGCCCCGTCGAGCTCGGCCTCCCCCATGCTGCGCAAAACGGACCCAAAATGGCCCCATTTGAGGCACGATTTCTCCTCATCCACCACCAGTCAGACGATCTCCACCATTGATCTGAACCATCTTGGAGTGCTCTTCGATTTCCACTTGGAGGATTTCACAATTAATTAATTTATTAAGAGATTGAGGGAGAAGGAGTTCAGACATTTCTGTGCGTCCATTAGTGGACAACGACGGCTATATAAGATAGGAATTAGGGTTTACACTGTAGCGTATTTCTAAGGGTATTTATACCGTGTATTTTCTATTTATTTTAATTCATTTAATTTCAAAAATTCATGTTTATTAATACGAACTCCAAATCAAACCCAACAAGTGTCGCCCCTAGCTAATAATCCCCATCCCGGATACAATGGAACATGTTTCGTAACCCAGTTCGGCTGTTACAATATGTTTTTCACAAAATTAAAATATAAATTAACATATACTGAATTTAAACGTACATTTTAAATTACCGGGGCCACATACTGACTCTAAAAATTACAGAAAAATTATTTCTAGTTATGCTTTGACGATACGGTTCTAACAAGACTAATTTCGTTGAATTCTGAGACTGTTTGAAAAATGACTATTTTTCAATCGATTAAATTTGACTGAAATGATCAAAACACATTTTCTTTTGCCACGCTCACATATTAATTCGGAAAACTCTGGAAATTGAAACCTAGCAATAATTTGACATTCCAGTTCCAACAAAAGTGGTTTCGTCGAAAACCAAGGTCGTTTGTAAAATGGCTATTTTAAGGCCAATATATTATATTAAAATATAATTAAATTCTACAGCGACTTTTCTATATTTTAAACTGGACATAGCTTTCTATTTTCAATGTGAAATTTCAGTTTCTTATATTCGTTAGAAAGATACGATCGAATAGATTTAAATATTTCTTGTTTCGCTCAATTTTGATTTATTTTGAATCATGTACAGTCAGTTAAAGTTTAAAATTAAATTTTCAAACTGCAGCGCTGTTTTAAACTCCTTTCATAATTAAGTTAAATTTATTAGTTTTAAAATAAATTCTTGGTCGTTATTATTTAAAATAAATTATTTTATATATTAAAAACCCATTAAAATTTCTAAAATAAAAATTTAAAATTGGCCCCAAAATTCCGGGTTGTTACACCGACTACACATGACCGACCACTCATTTCGCTTGAGTGTATCAAATGTATATCACCAACGGTTGGGATCAGCAACCGTTTCCCGAATGGGACATCATCAAATAGAATAAAGAATGAAATGAATTTCTCCAGATAGGTGATGATACACCCTAATTGGGAGCTACCCACTTAGCCATGCTACCTGCCCGATTTTTGTCATTTCCCGGTTGTTGAGGCCTGAGGCTACGATTACTTAACATTCATTTAGCACAATCACTTTGATTGCCACATTGTCAGATCCATTAATCATTAATTGATTTGCAAAAATATATTTTGGATATTATGCTAAGAGAATAAATTCTCTAACACCATATATATTTATATAGACCAACATATGCGATCATTGGAAATGCTCTGTCATACATTCGTCCATATACGTTCGTTCTGGGATTGAACAAAACCGAAGGCACAATTCCATTAATGGAAAAATCCCTTGCACTTTACTTCATCTTCGATTATCTTCATATAATCTGATTCTCAACGCTAGTGCCAATACAAAGTGGTTCTCGGATAATAATCTAACTAGTCTCTCCATATTGACAATGATATTGGCAAATACTTCGATATTCGGTTATTAAATATCGAAGAAAAATAAACATTCATTCAAAGCATTAAACAAATCATTGGGCCATTTAATTAATATTTCATTAATTAAAACACTTCTCCATTTCCTTATCGATATTCGTTAACACGATATTTTCGATAATCATTTTAGCCTCTTACGCTAATTGGAAAACATTTCCATATCTCGACTCATTTTATTTTCTGTTTGTAGAAAATATCTTCTATTTATAATTGGAAAACATTCCAATCACCTATCTCTCTTCCCGGCTTGTTTGTTTCTAAACTTAGGAAATATTTATTATTATTTTCCAAAATTCCACTTCCTTGGGTTAAATCGACTGTTGTGTAAAACATCGTTACAAACAACCCAAAATATAGCATTCAACTAACCCTTATTCAAACATTTCTCTTCAAGACTGGATCTTGCTATTTATCGGTTTAAAAATGAAATCAATCAAGTTGGGGTATAACTACCTCTTAGACCTTGACTGAAAACATCATTGACTCCAAAACGGACAAGACCACATACCTCGAATAATCAACATCATAAAAACCAGTTATTCATTTTTAAACTGTATATGTTTCTCTTTACAATTTTATCATATTTAATTATAGATTTCCTTTTTGTTTGTAATATTATAATTTTAAGTTTGTTTCCTTATCGAATTCTATATATATATATATCGATGCATTGATTTCTAACTATCAAATTTTCTTAAAAATATTCTAACTCCTTAAATATCCGAAAAATTTCACCATAACCTCCTTTGTACCGGTCAATAATTCAAACCTCAACTCGCCTCTCTAGGCCCTTTCCATTCAAAAAGAAAATCAAAAAGCCAAGTGGCATGTCGATTCGGCGCATAAAATCTCATATGGAAATTTAAACATGTACCTTTTTGTCGGGCACTAAATTTACGAACTCCATTCTCTTCAATCCATATCTGTTTGACACATATGCATCCATTTCTAATTTATTCCAACTTAATCTGGTCATTTTAACTTAATTCTCTAATTTATTCTTTAATCAGCTCTTTTTCCCATTTCATTTTCTATTTGAACATATCAGTTCAGATATAAATATTTACTTGCTTATAAACCCATTTGAATTCCATTTTCAATTCAAGTTTCATATTCGATTTCGAATATAAATTCATGAACCCCATTCACTTATTCAACGTCCAATTTCGATTCAAAACTAGATTAACTAATTATTCTTCAAATTAGTTAATTCTATTCAATAATTAAAAATCTAATTTCTGATTCAAAAATTAGTTCACTTACTCCACTTGAGTTCATATTTATTGTATAACTCAAGTCGGGATTTTTCTAATGGAAATTCAGATTTTATTTTATTAAACTCCTTTTATTTATTTAAATAAACCGTTAGTGTTTTATGATGGTTATAGCGCTATTTATCTGAAAATTTGATTTTGACATAACTCAAAATCTATAAGATGAAATCCAGAATTTTCTCTTCCATTATAAAACCATTATCAAATCGGTCCTGACGATTCTTGTTTCAGAGAATTCTGACTTAAATTGAGTTCTATATACTCAATTAAAGTTCGAAATGCCAATTTACAAATTGCTGCGCTGCGGCGAGTTCGTTTTAATTATATATAATATATAAACGTTTTAAACTTTGTTTATATATAAATTCTAACTTCATTCTAATATATTTTAATATATATTAAACCAATTTTCCCAATTCAACTTAATAATTTTGATTATCCCAGATTGCCAATTATTTCGTATCTTAGTTATAATTTATTTATAATCCAATATTTTATATTAAATTCTAATTCATTTATAAATATATTATTTATAAAATTCGATATAATCGAATTTCAAATTATAAACCCTTCTGAATAATCTCATCTCAGTTTATACTCCAAATTCCAGAAATAAACCCGTCGTTCCTTTTTCGAAACGATTTCCAATTCATTGTTAAATTCATATTTGAATTTAAATTCCTAAATTATCAAATGATAATTTATTTCACTAAATTTATAACACCGTTTATAAATTCAACTTCCTTGTTTCATTTATTGAAACAATTTCCATTTCAAATCTACCTGAAGCCCAATTCATTTTATATTTCAATCCTGGAATAAAACTGTCGTTTCTTTTTTTGAAATGACTTCAAATTATATTTCAAATTTATACTTGAATTAAAATTTATAGAATATCTCCAGATAATTAATTCACTACATTTATGAACATTGTTTATAAATTTACTTGTTTTATAAATTCCAACAAGTTCTATTTCGAAATCTATTTAAAACCAAAATCTTATTTAAGAAATTTCTATTTATTATAACTTATCTATATGAATATAGAATCTATTTTCATATTTAAGTGTAAACTTCTATTTAGTGCATCCTAATATTTATTCTAGAAATATTTTAATTAAATATTCGATCTAATTGTATTCAAATCATAAATCCATATGGATTTATTTTTAGTTCAATTTACATTCTGAACATCAGAATAAACTTCATCGTTTAATTCTTTAAAATGATTCCCCATTTATATTTTCAAATCCACATTTGAATTTAAATATTCAAATTATCAAATGATAACTTTTCCACCTCATTTATAAACACTGTTTATAAATTCATTTCAATTCCCTTATTATCCAGTGAAAATCATTCCATTTTATTTATAAACACCGTTTATAAATTTACTTCAATTTCCTGTATTATTTAATTTATAAACATCATTTATAAATTCAATACTTGTTTTATTTATTCAAAACAAGTTAATATCTTTATAGTCCATTCGAAATTCAAATTCTATTTTAAAAAATAGAATTCCCCTTTAAAATCTCCAAATATCCCTTCCATGTTATTTTTATATATCAATATTTTAGGCCCAGTGATATTTCAAACATTCGAAACACCTAATTATCAATCACAGGTTTGCTAACACATCATATATGAAATATATATGAAAACAAACAAATAATAATATGTTTGAGGAATCCAGTTGGATCACTCTAACCTGTTTATCCTACGTCCATAGACGTTTGCCAACATAAATAATACTCATCCTGCTTCGAGGCAGGATATCGTGGTATAGAAGGTCATCCACTATCGTAGCTTGGGGCGCATAGGGTCATCCGCTAATAATATTGCGGGCATCCGCTAATGATACTGCAGGAACTATCCAATTACCAATATATATAATAGCCACAAACACCAATCCTAAATAACTATATAAATATATAGATATATAATAGCCACCATAATATTTTCGTGCATGCAAACAACCAAGAAACAATTATTTTAACGAATAAAATAATTCTAAATAAAAATATGAGTGAGATTTACTCACCGTGATTTTCATTCGCTGAATATACAGTTAACTCCATAGTTTATTTCAAACAACTCTGAAAATTCCAAAGCTAAATTCATTATGAAGTTGAAGCCCCAAAGATTCCAATGATTTCCTTTCTCATCAAAAACTGTTTATCGTAAGAAAGTGTTATATATATTAATGTATTAAATATGATTAATAAATTTAATTAATTAACTTAAATACTTTACTTAAAATAAAAACCTAACCCCTTTCCGTATGTGCTGCCTTCACATTCTTCCTGTCCAATATCTACAGGAAAACGCCTACTACTAAAAAACACCATAGCCTTAATTCAACAACCTTCTCCACTGTTGCATTCGCCAGTACCCAACTCCACTTTAATTTAGAACCCAACTATAACGTTCCGTATTTTTCATGTCAAGATATTTAATATATTTTATTATCTTAAATATCAATTTGGAATTTTAATTGAATTTATAATGTATAATTCGTTTAATAAACGAAGTTGAATGTTTATTGCATATATAATTTGAATATCGTTTAGCCTGAATTGTATATATTGACTTTAAAATATATGTATATATATTGGTTTATTTTGAAGCCGTCTAATATTTTATTTGGATAAATGCGATAATAATAACTTATTATTATTTAATTAAAATATTGTGGAATTGATTTATATTATATCGATAATATATATGCTATAGAAATAGAATCCTTTTCAAACAATCTCCGTTTTCGACGAAACAAGTTTTATTGGAATACATGCAACTAGTTATTGCTACATTTTTAGTTTGGAGCCAATCAGAGTTGTTTTACCAGTGCGCGCAATTTAAAGGTGAACCGATAAATCAAAATAACGCCGTTATGCAAATGGAGTAGGTTTTCAACGAAATTTATTTTATTGAAACCAAAAGGTTAAGGCGTAGCGGTATATTCAATTTCGTTGCGTTTTGAGTTCACGTGGAGTGATGCGTATTTAGAACGTTCAACATAAAATAGCGATACATTATAATATAATTAATATATATATATATATACATATATATCTTTATCCTTCGCACACAAGTAAAATCACGTACAGAGTAAAAGAAATGCATCACTGCTACCCTATGTATTTCAGCTATTTTATCCTTTACCCCTCACACACGAATTTACATGTCTTAACTCAATGAAAAGAAAAGAAAAACAAGTAGCTATAAAAATTTAATGCTGATGATTTCACACAGCATACCCTATTTTACCATCAAGTTTTGTCACAGCAGCTACCCTAAAGGGCTTCTATGTCCTCTCAAATCATGCAGCAATATATTTGAAAAGAAAACACGAGGGAAAACAGTCTATGCCCTTACTTCAGACATTTTCCACTTCTACTCGTGAAAGAGACTGTGCTTATCCCCATTCTTCTTAAATAAATTACTGGGAAAATTTCATCTTTATGAAAACAGGAGAAAAAGCACGCTAGCTCAACCATTAGAAACAAAACAGGTGGACAACTCATATCAGCCACCACGTACATGCACCCTACAGATATCTTTTCTACCCATAGACGTGTTTATAAATCAATCAAAATACAACCTAAGCCTCTTAACATGCACATGCTATGCTGGAAACAAGCTACCATAACACTGTACAAACCTGTAGCATGCACATAAATTCATGCACGAGGAGATAAATATGTAGGCACCACACCCTATTCTTTTCCCTATTTTGAACACTGACATCCTATACACTGAAAATTGACATCCCCTCAAATTAAAATCGAATCGACATATGAAGTGAAAACCTAATGCCTATGCTATATACCTATGGACACCATTTCCTTGATCGCCAAGTTGTTCAAGCATATATATAGGGGACTGGTTTGCTTTCCAAACAATACATAGGTTCTATCTTTCTCAGCGAAATTCAAACCAAAATCTACACTTCACTAGAAATCTCAAACTAAATATCTCTGAACTCCTAATGAGATTTTCTTCCATCTCATATGTGTTTTGATGGGTTCCACGATAGATTTGTTCGTTGTTTTGTTTACAGCAACTGAGATGGGTTTGGACAAATCAGTCAAGGATATTGCGTTAGCAGACGGATGTACAGGAAGAATGATTGGCCTCGTTTGTGGATCTGGAGTAACGGTGAGGAAGAGAATGTCAGGTTTGCTGTAAAGGAGCCGGGATCATACGTGCGGTTTGCGTGATAGTTGGGAAGTGAAGAAGTGAGTGTTAGAAAAAGAAACAGAAAATAAAAGTAGGAAGGATGGAGTAATTAAACATGATGGAGTGGCATATTTCCGTGAATAAACAAATGAGGGAAGCTTGTATTTGAGACATTGGTTACGGAGGGAACTACATGTGTGAGAAAGGAGGATATTGTATTGTTGAAGGTGGTAGGAGTAATAAACGATGCATGCAGAATAAAGGAAGAACTTGCGGTCAGTTCAGAAGGAAAGGTCGGGCACGAAATGATAAAGGGGAGTTTTTCTGTGCAGGTGACTGTTTAATTAAATGGAGAAGTTGCGTTTATTCTTAACAAAAAAGTGGGATAGAACGAGAGCAGTAGTTTGAAGATGTGAAGTTGGCATGGAAAATAGAGGAAACAACGAGACCGACAAGGAAGAAATACAATAGAGTTTGGGGAAGAATACGTAGAGAAAGGAATAGTGAAAAGCAAACCGTACTAAAGATGGGCTGTGATTTCCTCTAAGGGGCTTTCGGGCCTTCAAATTTGGTTAAATAAAAATAAAAATAAAAAGAATTAAAAAAATGATGAAGGTTGGCCTGAAAACAACTAGGAGCAGAAACTAGCGTGAAAACAAACAAGTATGTGGCAGCATGGGTAGACAGTGCGTGAAAATAGTGGGGTATTATTCGCAGCAGGAAGGGCAAGATGTTCTCTTGTGAACGAAAGCATGGCCAACGTTAGGAGGTGGAGTAGAATTTAAGCAACACAGTGTCTCGTGGAAATAGAACATGGGTATTTTCCACACAATGGTAATTGGCCATATATCTTTATATTTAATAATATAACATAACTAATTTTTGAACGTCACTAAAGAATGATTAATTTATTCGTTGCTATGCTTTAGCATGAAGACCACATGGAAGGAATGTAAGTCGGCCTGATGATATTCGAATAAGAAGAAGTAATTAACATTTATTTTATTTTAATTATGGAAATTAAAATTTCTAACCAAGAATGGTGAACTAATATTAATTGTAACTCATTCAAATGTTATCAGAATCCAACAGACAAGTTGCACTAGAATCGTATGGTCAAACGCAACATTTTTGAACTGTCTTGACAGGGACGGAGATAGCTGGAATTTACGATTAAATTAAACGACTGTTTAATTTAACTATACCCGAACCGTTCAACAACCAAATCGATGTGAGTATAACTCACTCAGTTTTTACCCATTTATATTTTTTATAAATCGGGTTTTATTTTGTGTACCGTGGTTGATCATTGTTTGTGGTATGCTGATTATTTATACATTGGTTGAATTGGTTGATTAGATGTTATATTAATCTAAATAAATTGTAATCGTTATGTTAACGATTAATTCCAACGAGGTAACTTACCTTGTTGGATACGTTTATAATTTTATAAACGTATAAAATAAAAATATGATTGCTTGGATTACTATTATTTATTTACTGTTGAATATTATATTAGTTTATTGAATTGAACTTGAGATAACGTATTTTGATGGAGAGACGAACAGGTTGGAGTGATCAAACGAGATTCCTCAAATGTATTTTTTATTTTCATATCACATTATAAGAATTGTTTGACCAACCCGATTAGATCATTGATATGTTTATTGATTATTGAATCATGGTTCAACTTTTGTGTATTATTAACCAATGGGCAGTATTGGTTGGGAAATTGGCAGCGTATGGCCTATAAATCAATCATTGTATAAATATTGATTTACCGACAAGTAAATCGATGGTAATGAAGTTATAAAATTTATTTTATAACCAAAATTAGATTTTTAATCTATTAATTAGAATAAAGGAAATAAATGTTCATTGTTTATTATTTAAAGTTTATAAGAAATTATTAAATTGTTTATAAAGGAAATTGTTATGTTAATAACAACTATGAATAAATGAGCAGAATTTAGTGTAATGGGTTAAGAGTTGGATTAAATGGGATTATTTAGATTAATTATATTTTTAATTAATTTAAAGTAAGAACTAATTGAAATTAGGTAATGAGATAACCGTGTTTTAAATTGAATAAGGCGACCTTTTTAACTAGGATTGTTAAATTAAATTAAATTAGTTATTGTTAAATAAATCTAACGAAGCTATTTACAAATATTTGCAAATTTTAATAAGATTTTATTTAAGAGAAATTTATTATTTATTTAGTAAATAAAGAAGTTAACTACCTCAACAGTGGTTAATGATAAAGTAAATTATTATTTTAATTAATAATAATGTAAGTAATCATTTCTTAAATGGTATACATTTATGTAAGTTACCGATATGGAATGGAATATGATTGAGTTTTGAAAAGAGATTATGAATGATATTAAAACCGAGTTTTATAACAAGGTTATAAAAGAGATTATGAGTTGATGTGATAACTTGAACAAATGTTTATTTAACATTTGAAAAGGGGATTGAGATAAAAAGGAGTTTATATTAAACTCGAATTCTATAAATAAGGTTTATAAAAATGGCGTGGGGGCTAAATCGTTGGTTTTAAGTTGACGATGCGTAATAATAAGATTAAGTGAAACAAATAGGATTGAAACGAGATTTTAAAGTTGAAATGAATAAATGGATTAGAGGTTGAATAATATGAGTTGATAAGTAGTTAAGGTAAGAGAGATAAAAGATGGAAACGTTCCGACAATGAAAAAGGGTTCGATGAATTATAATAACAATTCCAAATAAAGGAAATTAAAAAGGAGTTGAGAATATATATAAAAGATATTTTTGATGTAAAGGAAATAAAAGGAGATTTGGTAAACTTATAATGGTAATTATGAAGTAGATGAATTAATGGAATTAATTTTGAATGGGATTTATTTAAAAAGGAAACAAGGGTTTATTTTGTTTTCCAACAATGAAAATCAAAGGGATTTCGTAACGATGCTTTTATACGGAATTTGATTGAACTCAAATATTGGGTATATATAATTGAATTAATTCCAAAGTGTTTTAAAAGTGTTTTGCGAATATCTTTAAAATAAAATAAGAAGTAAATACTGTGTTTTAAAATACTGTAAGATTAAGAAGTTTTCAATTGTTTTTAAATTAAAAAGACCAAGTGATGTTGAATACTGAATCAGTGAGTTCATTTTATTTTATGGTTGAATGGTTGTTTATTTGTTAGTATATAACCGAATATCATAATCTCGCCAATGCGATTGTTGGAATGGAAAGATCGGGATCGAATTATATTCAAAAACCATTCCGACCAGCAAATACGAAATTGAGAAGATATCAGATGATGATCAATACGGAGCCATTGAAGACCATAGATCTTCATAAACGGAAGGATGACTTATATCTCTGGTTCACTACTCTAGTTTTCAAAGTCTACTATATATAAACTTTATTTAAAATTTATGACCAGGGATGTATTGTGGTTTTGTTGTGGTTGAAATCTACGGATTTGCAAGGACTACTCACTACTGATCTATAGGGTGATTCCTATGATGTGGTAGGAGGGTGCCTTTGGTTCATCCTGTTCCTGAATGACTTGTATGGATGAATGTCTGATGGAATATTTCTTAAGAATCATGTACGTTGATTTTTACAAACGTATCTCTGTAGGTGACAGAGACACCTTCTCTTAGCATAAGTACCCAGAGTATTTTTGTGGGCGTCAATTAGTGGTTTGGCGGATATGACGATGTGGCATTCAAAGATATTGTGTTGTTCTAAAGGAAATGTTAAACCTCAAGCCTCACAACCGGGAAATGAAAAAAATCGGGCAGGCAGCATGGCTACGTGGGTCGCTCCCATTACGGTGTATAATCAACTATCTAGAGAAATTCCATTTGCTTCTTTAATCTATTTTCGACGCTGTCCCTTTTCGGGAAAACGGTGGGTAGCTCCCAACCGTTGGTGATATACATTCGATACTCTCAAGCGAAATGAGTGGTCGGTCATGTGTGGGTCGGGTTGCAAGACGTTCTTGTTGAACCCTGTGTATTCTCCTCTAGAGATACACTATCGGAAGGTGGTTCCATACCTTGTCATAGTTGGAAATCCAATCTCCAATAAGCGTCCGCGGTTTTGATTGTATACTAAATATGTGGAGCATGAAATGCAAGCGTTCCGCTAGATTGATATTTATTTGTGATTAGACACTATTATAATATCAGAAAAATATATGATTTCAAAATGTTTTGGGTTATAGTAAGGTAAAAACCATCTGTGTTTATGTGTGGGTTGGTCTTACTATTATCATTTTCTTTCAAAAGGACTTTCGACTTTAAATTCAACATGGATGTTATAAAAACTTAGCGAGTTTTTCTCACTTTGGTTCATCAGACCGACCTGGTGTTTGTAATGCTCGGGTTAGACCGGGGTGTACAGTTTCAGGTTATCGGATGCTGTGAAGTCCAGGGACGAGCTGGAGAAGTTCAGATGTATTTATATTTATTCCACTGTGTGTTGTAAATGAGGACAGATATTTATAACTGTCCAGTTGAGATGGATGTACTCTGATGATTGTAAGTATTTATTTCGAAGATCTCAATAAAGTTTTATTTCTATATTATATTTTGTTCTGCTGTGATGTGAGACTCTGATGTTGTTGTGTTCTTCTTTTTCTACTTCTATTCTAATATTTCTCTCTTTCTTATCTCATCCTCTATTTTCTTTCAATAGCAATCTAGTGTTTTCGATACTTGAGTTCTGGCAAGTAATACGGTTTGATGTATTATTATCGAAATTCGGGCGTCGAATTCCCCGGGTCATTACAGTTGTATCAAAGCATAAGGTTTGTTAATAACCTTGGATCTGTGGCATAACTTGATAAAGATGGGGTTAGTAATACCCTAGATTGAGTATATATAATTGAGAGAGCGTATTTGTATATTTTATAAAAATATTTTATATTGTGTTATTTGACTCGTTCAAAATTGAACTGGCCACTGACAGATATTTTTTTGTAAAGAGGGTAAATAAAATAATTTTTCGCAAAATATATTTTTGTATAGAATGGAAATAATTTGCTCAAATTGTTGAGATACTGGTTTGTTGGTTGAATGATTTGAATGGAATACAAATCGGATTAAGAAATTTGAATGGTTTGACAACCAAAGATTTTACATTTGGATTTTCTGAATGAGAATTTCAATATAAGAGTGGATGAATCGAAATTTAACATGGAGATAAGTTAAATAAGAACAGAATGGAGAATTTCTGAGATAAAACCAGGATTTGGATTTTGAGTGAAAGTGAACTAATGAATAATTAGTTAATTAAATATGTAGTTAACTTGGTCAAGAGAAGTAAATCCAAAAATGGATATGGATATTGGAATTAAATAAGGATGATTTGGAATATGGAGTTAAATTGATAATCAATCGGATATTAATTGATTTTAACCCAAGTGTATATAAGAATCATTAATATTGAATATTAATTAAAGTTAATATAAATTGATTAATTTGGTTGGATGTGCATTGGTTGTTGAATGACTGTTAATTGTGTGTTAAATTGGTTGAATAAATATTCATCAAACGGGTTAATAAAATTATTGAAGTGAAAACTGAATGCCTGTATAATAATTTGATGAACCAAATATGATTTGAAATTCGTGATTTAACCCTGAATTTGAAAATGAATGAAAACTATATGTTTAGATTGGGGGAATTTGTATAGTTATACTAGTTAATGATTGAAATGTTATTTTGAATTTCCTGTGTCGATTAATTACATCGAAAATTGAGTTGAGTACAGGTAGCTGAAGGCTTTGAGGTCAATTTTGGTTAAGTATATCGTGATAACTTGAGTAAGTATCTTAATAGTTCTCGCATGAGGTACGCCTACGTGAAAATATAAATTTTGGGTTTTTGAATTTTGTTTTCCGACCATGTGGGTCAATGTATATATATTTGTCGATCCTGCGATATCGCAGAAGTACCTCCATATAGGGGAGACTATGCCGAATTTTTCCAGAAATTTAAAGTGTTAGAAATCTTTCGATATTTTAAAAAAAAAATATTCGCAATAGTAAATTGGTTTTGATTTATTATAATTGGGTTTTAAAAAAGTTAATAAATTAGGTTTGTAGCATTTCTTCTACCTTAGTAAATTCGGGGACGAAATTCTTTTAAGGGAGAAGGAATTTAACGTCCCGTATTTTTCATGTCAAGATATTTAATATAATTTATTATCTTAAATATCGATTTGGAATTTTAATTGGATTTATAATGTATAATTCATTTAATAAATGAAGTTGAATGTTTATTGTATATATAATTTGAATATCGTTTAGCCCGAATTGTATATATTGAGTTTAAAATATATATATTGGTTTATTTTGAAGCCGTCTAATATTTTATTTGAATAAATGCGATAATAATAACTTATTATTATTTAGTTAAAATATTGTGTAATTTATATTATACCGATAATATATATGTTGTTTAGATTCCTTTTCAAACAATCTCCGTTTTCGACAAAACAAGTTTTATTGGAACACGTGCAACTAGTTATTGCTACATTTTTAGTCTGGAGCCAATCAGAGTTGTTTTACCAATGCGCGCAATTTAAAGGTGAATCGATAAATCAAAATAACGCCGTTATGCAAATGGAGTCAGTTTTCAACGAAATTTATTTTATTGAAACCAAAAGGTTAAGGCGTAGCGGTATATTCAATTTTGTTGCGTTTTGAGTTCATGTGGATTGATGCGTATTTAGAACGTTCAACGTAAAATAACGGTATGTTATAATATATATATATATATATATCTTTACCCTTCGCACACAAGTAAAATCACGTACAGCTGAAAAGAAATGCATCACTGCTACCCTACGTATTTCAGCTATTTTATCCTTTACCCTTCATACACGAATTGACATGTCTCAACTCAATGTAAAGAAAAGAAAAACAAGCAGCTATCAAAAATTAATGTTGATGGTTTCACATAGCATACCCTATTTCACCGTCAAGTTTTGTCACAGCAGCTACCCTAAAGGGCTACCATGTCCTCTCAAATCATGCATCAATATATTTAAAAAGAAAACACGAGGCAAAACAGTCTACACTCCTACTTCAGACATTTTCCACTTCTACTCTATAGCTAACCTATTCTTGTGAAAGAGACTGTGCTTATCCCCATTCTTCTTCAATGAATTCCTGGGAAATTTTCATCTTTATGAAAACTGGAGAAAAAGCACGCTAGCTCCACCGTTAGGAACGAAAACAGGTGGACAACTCATACCAGCCTCCATGTAAATGCGCCGTACAGATATCTTTTCTACCCATAGACGTGTTTATAAATCAATCAAAATACAGCCTAAGCCTCTTAGCACGCACATGCTATGCTAGATACAAGCTATCATAACACTGTACAAACCCGTAGCGTGCACACAAATTCATGCGCAAGGAGATAAATATGTAGGCACTATACCCTATTTTTTTTCCTATTTTGTACACTGATATCCTATACACTGAAAATTAACATCCCCTCAAATTAAAATCAAACCGACATATGAAGTGAAAACCTAATGCCTATGCTATATACCTATGGCACCATTTCCTTGATCGCCAAGTTGTTCAAGCATATATATAGGGGACTGGTTTACTTTCAAAACAATACGGAGGTACCTATCTTTCACAGCGAAATTCAAACCAAAATCTACACTTCACTAGAAATCTCAAACTAAATATCTTTGAACTCCTGATGAGATTTTCTTCTATCACATATGCGTTTTGATGGGTTCCACGACAGTTTATTTTGCTGTTTTGTTTACAGCAACTGATATGGGTTTGGACAAATCGATCGAGGATATTGCGTTAGCAGATGGACCTATGGGAAGAATGATTGGCCTCGTTTGTGGATCTGAAGTAACAGTGAGGAAGAGAATGTCGGGTTTGCTGTAAAGGAGCCGGGCTCATCTGTGCAGTTTGCATGATAGTTGGGAAGTGAAGAAGTGAGTGTGAGAAAAAGAAATAGAAAACAAAAGTAGGAAGGATGGAGTATTTAAACATGCTGGAATGGCATATTTCCGTGAATAAACAAATGGGGGAAGCTTGTATGTGAGACATTGGTTACGGAGGGAACTACGGGTGTGAGGAGGGAGGATATTGCATTGTTAAAGGTGGGAGGAGTAATGAACGATGCATGCAGAACAAAGGAAGAACTTGCGGTCAGTTCAGAAGGAAAGGTCGTGCACGAAATGATAAAGGGGAGTTTTTCTGTGTAGGTGACTGGTTAATTATATGGAGAAGTTGTGTTCATTCTTAACAAAGAAGTGGGATAGAACGAGAGCAGTAGTTTGAAGATGTGAAGTTGGCATGGAAAATAGAGGAAACAGCGAGACCGGCAAGGAAGAAATACTATAGAATTTAGGGAAGAATACATAGAGAAAGGAATGGTGAAATGCAAACCGTATTGAAGATGGACTGTGATTTCCTCTAAGGGGCTTTCGGGCCTTCAAATTTGGTTAAATAAAAATAAAAATAAAAAGAATAAAAAAATGATGAAGGTTGTCCAGAAAACAACTAGGAGCAGAAACTAGCGTGAAAAAAAACAAGTACGTGGCAGCATGGACAGACAGTGCGTGAAAATAGTGGGGTACTTCCTGCAGCAGGAAGTGCAAGATGTTCTCTTGTGAACGAAAGCATGGCCAACGTTAGGAGGTGGAGCAGAATTTAGGCAACACAGTGTCTCGTGGAAATAGAAAATGGCTATTTCCACACAATGGTAATTGGACATATATCTTTATATTTAATAATATAACATAACTAATTTTTGAACATCACTAAAGAATGATTAATTTATTCGTTGTTATGCTTCAGCTCGAAGACTGCATGGAAGGAATGTAAGTCAGCCTGATGATATTCGAATAAGAAGAAGTAATTAACGTTTATTTTATTTTAATTATGGAAATTAAAATTTCTAACCGAGAATGGTAAACTAATATTAATTATAACTCATTCAAATGTTATCAGAATCCAACCGACAAGTTGCACTAGAATCGTATGGTCAAACACAACATTTTGGAACTGTCTAGACAGGGACATAGATAGCTGGAATTTACAGTTAAATTAAAGACTGTTTAATTTAACTGTACCCGAACCGTTTAACAACTAAATCGATGTGAGTATAACTCACTCAGCTTTTACCCATTTATATTTTTTATAAATCGGGTTTTATTTTGTGTACTATGGTTGATCATTGTTTGTGGTATGCTGATTGTTTATACATTGGTTGAATTGGTTGATTAAACGTTAGCTTAATCTAAATAAATTATAATCGTTATGTTAACGATTAATTCCAACGAGGTAACTTACCTTGTTGGTTACGTTTATAATATTATAGACGTATAAAATAAAAATATGATTGCTTGGATTACTATTATTTATTTACTATTGAATATTATATCAGTTTTGTAAGAACCCAGAACTTCCCCGCTCTCCGAGGAGAAGAGGAAGGATAGGTTGCTTTGAGGACAATACGAATTAGAACACAAACAGAAGAACATTTCATTGCTTATTACAACAATTCCATCAGAATACAAGAATATATAGAGTATGAATAAATATTACACATCAGAAAAATATCAGAGATCCAAATTACATTACATAGCAGCGGAAAATAACACAACACACAACTAAAAGAGATAAACAGATACAGGGCTTTCCGAATATCGTTCCAGTTGTAAACGAGGATCATGTGAATATAAATCTACAAAACCAAAACTACTAGCTGCCCGTGCGGAAATAGGGGCACCCAGAGTTTAGGTTAAAACAATAAACTCCAGGTCAGTCATGTGACTGGTGTGAGAACTAAAATAGTTATTATTCTTTATTTTAAAGTTCGGTAAATCAAGGGACCACGCCGTATAACACGGAACGGGTTTACCCCCAAGAAAACCAGTGCATAAAACAAACAACGCAATGCTAAATAAAGAACAATGAAGCTATTATAAGACTCAGGTCCCATTACATAATGTAACGCAAGCCGGAGGATAGAGTTTTTACCTTATAATAGCGAAAAATGCTTGGTACGTGAAATTTCATCTTTTATTATTACTATAAGTGTATAGTGTCAAAACAATTTCAATCATAAGTATCAATCATAGACGGCAGGGGCAACATATAACATTTCGCCAATACTACGCTCTACAATCAAAACCGCAAAGTCATGTACTGGAAGTTGGATTTCCATCTGTGAACCAAGGCAAGGGATCGTCCTTACCGCTTCGAGACACTCTAGCCCGTGTCTCAGGTAAGTACTCAGTCAAGCCTTTGGATCGTCAAGGCCGGTCCACTCGATGTGGATTAAAATGCCTGAACATTGCGTTTCCCCGCCCTATGGGGCGTCAATGAGCCAAATGACTCCATCGGCCCCAGATCGACCGATATAACGGAAGTGCCTCATATCCATCATCCACATAAGTAAAATGCCAGGGCGTGCAAAACGCTGACACCACTCCAAGCTAGAAGGAAACACATGCCCTCCCTGATGTCCACTCCCGTTTCTTGTTCACACCGGTGTGTGAGGCTCGCGAATTAACGCTACACAAAGCTACGCTATATTAAAGCCATGCTTTGATCATCAACCACAAGACTCTGCTTTTCAACAGAAGCCTTGATCATTTGCATCTCAGCATGCCACACAGGCAACTCACGCTGTGTAACCGATGTCTATCAATCACACAGAATGAAATCCGATGTCAGACACACATCCATTTACAAGTTCGTTCGAGGTTTGAACGAAACCGGAGGCATCTTATTCCTCCCTCATATGTCCAATACAAGGGAGAGGTCCTCGCATATCCGTCGATCTCCAAGTACGTCTGGACGATCACCACCTATTATCTCGCCTTGGGTGTACAGCCCAATCAAGACATCAATAATCATTCAAACGATGTGAAGACCTCCGGTCTTCAACCGCCGTCTTCATCCTCGACACATCGTCAAATCAGTTATTCAGAATGGGATAAACCAGGTCTTTCTGAATAACTCGCGTATATAATAAACAAGTGCTATAAAAACACAACATACGCCTCATTCCATTAATTTTATCAAAGATAAATTCTCCTTTGGATATCAATTCAGTCTAATTAACGATGAATTAAAACTCCACTTGGTTTTAATCTTCCCAAAAATCAATATTAACGATTGTTTAACTTGGGAAATCATATCTTGTCTAACTGGGTTAAAGAACCAATGTCATTTAAAACATGGTTCACGATAAACCCAAAATCACATTCCATTCCATCGGCCTTTAACTGTAAATTAGTAAGTGAACGATTCCCTATGTATTAACCCCGAAGGGCGAAACCAACATCAGATCAATACCCAGGAAACCATTTAACTTAACTAATCTCCAGTTAGTTTCTGATTTTCTTAACTCCATTGGGTCTAAGAATAGTATTATTAAAGATACCATTCATGACAACCCAAATCACATTCCATTAATTATGGAATCTTCACGGAAGAACAAATCAATATATAATCGATATCAATTTCCGTATTCGACCAATAATATAAATGGAATACTGGCAACGCCTTTTAAATTCCATCTATATTAACAGTCCTCCTCCACAGAATTTCATTTCGATTATTATCAAATCGAATTCCATTCAACTCCAATTTAATATATATTAAATTGGAAAACTCCTGTTAAATCCTAATAAAAAAATTATAAATTCCAAATCACATTTCATTGTAATTCGGGTTATTAAAAACACAGTTCACAATAAACCCAATTCACATTCCATCCGTCTCTAACTGTAAATTAGCAAGAGAACAATTCCCTAAGTATTAATCCCGAAGGCCGAAACCAACATCAGGCCAATGCCCCTGGAACCATTCAACTTAACTAATCTCCAGTCAGTTTCTAATTTTCTTAACTCCATTGGCTTTAAGAATAGTATTATTAAAGATACCATTCACGACAAACCCAAAATCCAATTTGATATTAAATACAAGGCTCTGAATAGAAAATATATCGGCTTATATTCAATATCAAATTCTGAAATCAACAAATATCGTATTGGAAATAACGATATATATATATATCTTTCAAATTTCCATAACAATATCTGTATAATCACGAAATCCAATATCGAATTATTTCGAGCATAATTTCGATTCATATCCATTCCAATTCATATATTGGAAATCCTGGTTATTTTTAAAACCATTTCAAATCCAATTTATTTATTTTAAAAATATTGGATTTATTGTTCTAATTCGAAACTAGTTCATTTTGATAAAAATCTATTTTTATCTTTTCAAATATGTAATTTTTCATCCCAATTCTTTCCAAATCATTTATTATGATTTTACACCAATTATTGATATTTTTAATAATTTTATCAAGGCCGTACAATCGATTTCCATAAACGGCCATCGAACTACACTTACAACGACCTTTTCCAAATTTGATTTGGACATAATTCCAAATCCAACCATTAGATTTCTAATTTATAATATTCGTTAGAAAGCTCTTTTCGATATGAACCCAACGGTTCTGGTTTAGGAGAATTCGACGGTCGGATCTCCCAAAATGTCCGTTCGAAGTCAATGGTCGAAATTCGCGAACTGCCGCAGCGCGGTGCGTTCTATTCAGGCCATTATATTATATACGAGTGTAACGGCACGTGCTCCGCGCGTGGTCACGGCACACGCTCCGCGCATGTGACTGCACGCACTACGCGTGTGGAATATTGTTCCTGCAAATATTATATACATATGTCAATATTGCTGATTTATGCATAGTTTGCACATATCCAAAATTCAACATAAGACCTAACGCATAAAAAAGGGCTGAGAGAATATCTTATTAATTTAACATGAGTCAATCGATGATATATACTTTATTAAAAATAACAATTTAAATTCGCTTATCTTGGTTTCAATAGGAAGTTTGGACATCTAAATCTTGAATATACTGCATTTGCATTCAAATCTCGAATGGATAGTGCATATCTTATATTTGTCTAGTTCTAAAGAGTTTGAAGGAGAAAGGGAGTGAAGGCTTCAGCACCCGATCAAAAAATATATGAATTTGAGAGCTATGACTTGTAAGTTTATTTATAGATGTCCAAACTTGTTGTATCCATCCGATATAAGATAACAAATTCTGAGCCATCCAACAAAATAAAAATATGTCGTTAATTCATGGTCTGGTGTATTTCTTGCTCTTTTTATTTTTCTGCATATTTGTTTGCTCGATAGTTTCTTTTTATTTTCCTATTTTCATTATTGTGCATTAATTTTCTTCTATTTCTAATTCATGCATGTTAATTCATGTGACCGTTATTCAAAAAATTTATTTTTATTTCTAGTTTTATTGAAAAAAAATCCATTCTTAACACACATTAAATTTCAATTCCAAATGCGATTATTTATGGAATTAATACGCGTGCACATATTCTTGAAATAAATATGTCTACACATATTTACACATATTTGTTTCAACTTTTTTGAATTAGAACGCTACTTGACTAACATAATTTAACTCCCTTTTATTGCGTGGTTTAATTCCATTTATGATGCGCATTTATTTTTAAATTCAAACATGCATTACTTCTAAAATTTATGCTCTATATATTTATATGAAGTAAATATATACATGTGTATTAGCATGCATGTTACCCTTTTAGATTTAGTTGTCTGCTTTCAAATTTTAATGTTATTCCCATTTATGTCTCTATTAATGTCATTAATGACACAAATTGCTAATTAAAGGAACATTGCTATTTAACTTTAATTAATTTCCATTTCTTTCTGGATTTAATTCCTTTTATCATATGTATTTGTTTTTAGTAATGGGCATTTTCGTCGGTTCAGGTGTACACCAAAAAAGTGTGACACCAAACCTATTCCGATTATTAGTAAAGATATAATACATATTTCGTCAATTTCCATTTAAAACGTATTTTTTAAATCGTTTTAAATTCGTTTTCAAAACGATTTCAACTTCGTATTCAATTTCAAATCAAAATTGAATATTCCATATCATCGATATATAAATGATAATATTTTCAAAACATTAGATATTGAAATCAATTCCTTTTTTATATTCATTGTAAAAATTAATAAAATCGATATAAATATCGTTCACGTCAAATGGCGTCATCTAATCAACATGGCTATATATATTTAAATATGTTCGTGTCCATCCCGAATCGGACATGAAAATCACATTTTTGATCCATTACTGAATATTATTTTAAAATATTCATTATTTTTAAATATTTGTTATTTAAAAATATTCATTCTTTCTGAACTGGAATCAGACACAGCCATCTACCATATAATGTTATTTATATGGCTTTCACACAACAAATGTGTATAACAACAATAATAAACAATCAACTATCATCCAGAGTGCATTCTACACTGTATAAGCATTAAATATAAATATTCAACGCTTACACAGCTTGTCAACCAATCGACTAACATACAACTAAATATTGGGATTAGTGTATGTCCAATATCATCCCAATACCCGTGTGGGGTTTCAATCAACAAATAATGAATTTTATTTGTGCAGTTGGGCGATGTGTAAAGTTTATTGTCCCAATCGATATCAGTCAAATGGGTGTACATAAACAAATCGTCTGATTTGTAAATGAATATTTATTTTATTCATAATACACGTTAAAAATTATATTTTTAATGATAAAATATTTAGTCAATTCACTCGCATAATAAAAATGATATTTTTATTGTTCTAACATATTTTAGAAAATTTTGGCGGCATAACGGCACGATAACAAAATCGGGTAATGTCTAGCATTACCCCTCTCCTGATATTGGCTTGCGCCATACACACATAACAATTCTAATCAATTCATTTCACCCAAACAACCAAATTCAACCAAATAATCTAATCAACCAAACCAAACAATCAAACAAGCCGTCCATGATCCGCGGACGACGGGGAACAGTTCATATATGCAGTTATAAAATAAATAACTGTATAAGAAAATTATAGTGAGGAGTTCTCACTTTTGGGATCCACTACACCATTTTTATTTTTGAATTTTAGAATAGTCTTGACTTTCCTGAAATTCCAACGCAATCTTCTTCACGCTGTTCATAGTAAAAATCACATTTTTATTTCAATTCTAAAATTTATATTTTTTACTTCGCTAAAAATTATATTTTTAATACTATACATATATAAAAATCATATTTTTAATGTCGCTACATGTACATAAAAGTCATATTTTTATAACGCTACTAAATAGATAAAAATCATATTTTTATCTTTCTAAAAACATTTCCATGCCATACACTAGTTAAAAATTATATTTTTAATCTTGCCAAAAATATTTCCTTCCTACGATAAAAATCCTATTTTTAATTAACCAAAAATGATATTTTTATATAACTAAAAATCATAACATTATGTAATTAAAAATCATAGCTTTATATAAATAAAAATCATACTTTACATACTTCATACGTCAAAAACCATAGAAGCTTTAAAGCGGAGAAAACTCGCATATTTCCTATCGCCCTGATTTGCTGTTCTGGTTCCAGAATTTGCAAAAGAGCTCCAATCTTCACACTAACTTTTTTCCTAGCTTAAACGCGCCATTTCGGACAACTTTCGTCTATTGGTCTTCCTTCCGAAAATGTGCCATTTCGCCAGAAATCGCGAAAAGACAGTATTTTGACAATGTTTGGACAGCAGACTTTGGACACGTTTTCCCGACAGCTCCGCAATCCAAAATAGGACTATCATATACAAAATCGAAGAGAAAATCGTTCTCTTCAAATTTAGTACTGGGGATTTTTGGCTAGAAATGCACAGTTTGGGAGTTATTGGCGAAATAGTGACAGGGGATTTTATGCAAAAACGGGAATTTTATGAAAAATGGGTTTTTGGTGAGGGGGACCCACGGCCGAAGCTGCATGGCCAGAGGGTGGCGGCGGGACCTCCTGGTGGTGGGGGAGGTGCAGGTGGCGGCGCTAGGGCAGTGGAGCCCACGGCGGCTAGGGTTTGCAATTTGGGGCTAAGGGTTTGCAATTTGAAGAGAGAAAGAGGAGGAGAGATAGAGGAGAGGAGGAAGAGGAGGAGGAGGTAAGGAGGAGCCCGGTAGCAGTGCTAGGAGGCGGTGGTGGCAGCGACGGGAGGGAGCGTGCGTTCTTTTTTTTCACGATGGAAGAGAAGAGAGAGGGAGGGTTGACCAAGTATAATAATATATATTTTTTAATATAATTTATTTCTAGAAAGTTAATTTTAATTCAAACCCAACGACTGTCGCCCCTAGCTATTTACCCCCATTTCGAAAGCAATGGGATATGTCTTGTAAGCCAATTCGATTGTTTCGATCAGTTTTTCCTTAAATTAAAATATAAATCAATAAATTGCATTTTAACGTACCATTTAATTTACCGGGGCCACATACTGACTCCAAAAAATATAGAAAAATTATTTCTAGTTTTGTACTGACGATACGGTTCTAAAAAACTGATTTCGTCAAATTTGAAGGCCGTTTGAAAAATGGCAATTTTCCAGTCGATTAAATTTGACTAAAACTGACAAAACACGTTTTCTTTTACCATACTCACATATTGATTTCAAAAATTATGAAAATTGGAATCAAGCCGTAATTTGACATTCCGGATCCAACAAAAGTGGTTTCATTGAAAATGGAGGTCGTTTGCAAAATCGCTATTAAGGGCTATATTTTCTATAGCGACTATTCCGAATTTTCAATTGGGCATATCTTTTTATTCCCGCTATGAAATTTCAGTTTTTCAGATTCGTTGGAAAGATATTTTCAAATAGATTCTAATAGGCTTGGTTTCGCCAAAATCCGGTTTATTTTGAATCTAGTACGTTCATTTGAAATTTGAAATCGAATTTTCAACCTACCGCGTCATTTTCAATTCCTTTTATAATTAAAAATAAATATTTATATTCTAGCGACGATTCAAATAAATATATATGTTCTAATTCTATTAAAAATAAATTTCTCGTCATCATTATTTAAAATAATTCATTTTAGATATTCAAAATTCACTAAAATTGCCAAAATAAAAAATTTAATTTTGGTTCGGATTTTCCGGGTTGTTACAAATTTATTGAATTGAACTTGAGATAACGTATTTTGATGCAGAGATGAACAGTTTGGAGGGATCCAACGGGATTCCTCAAATGTATTGTTTATTATCATATCACATTATAAGAACTGTTTGACCAACCCGATTAGATCATTGATATGTTTATTGATTATTGAATCATGGTTCAACATTTGTGTGTTATTAATCAATGGGCAATATTGGTTGGGAAATTGGCAGTGTATGGCCTATAAATCAATCGTTGTATAAATATTGATTTACCGACAAGTGAATCGGTGGTAATGAAGTTATGAAATTTATTTTATTACCGAAATTAGATTTAATCTATTAATTAGAATAAAGGAAATAAATGTTCATTATTTATTATTTAAAGTTTATAATAAATTATTAAATTGTTTATAAAGTAAATTGTTATGTTAATAACAACTATGAACAAATGAGCAGAATTTAGTGTAACGGGTTAAGATTTGGATTAAATAGGATTATTTAGATTAATTATATTTTTATTTAATTTAAAGTAAGAACTAATTGAAATTAGGTAATGAGATAACCGTGTTTTAAATTGAATAAGGAAACCGTTTTAACTGGGATTATTAAATTAAATTAATTATTATTAAATAAATCTAATGAAGCTGTTTACAAGTATTTGTTAATTTTAATAAGATTTTATTTAAGAGAAATTTGTTATTTATTTAGTAAATAAAGAAGTTAACCACCTCAACAGTGGTTAATGATGAAGTAAATTATTATTTTAATTAATAATAATTTAAGTAATTATTTCTTAAATGATATACATTTATGTAAGAACCAATATGAAATGGAATATGATTGAGTTTAGAAAAGAGATTATGAATGATATTATAATCGAGTTTTATAACAAGGTTATAAAAGAAATTATGAGTTGATGCGATAACTTAAACAAATGTTTATTTAACAATTGAAAAGGGGATTGAGATAAAAAGGAGTTTATATTAAACTCGAGTTCTATAAATAAGGTTTATAAAAATGGCGTGGGGGCTAAAACGTTGGTTTTAAGTTGACGATGCTTAATAATAAGATTAAGTGAAACAAATAGGATTGAAACAAGATTTTCAAGTTGAAATGATTAAATGGATTAGAGGTTGAATAATATGAGTTGATAAGTAGATAAGGTAAGAGAGATAAAAGATGGAAACGTTCCGACTATGAAAAAGGTTTCAATGAATTACAAGAAAAATTCCAAATAAAGGAAATTAAAAAGGAGTTGAGAATATATATAAAAGATATTTCCGATGTAAAGGAAATAAAAGGAGATTTGGTAAAATTATAATGGTAATTGTAACGAACTGGGATTTTCAACTCTGAAAATCAACACAAACTACCACGTTGACTATTCAGACATCAGAAATACCTGATCATTAATAGAAAGAAGTTAGAGGGTGAGAATAGATAAGATATAAAATTAGAATAGAAGAAGAAGAAGATCACCTTAGAACAAAATCAGAGTAATACAAATCTCACAACGGAACGAATGAAATATAATATATAACATAACTTTGCAATAAAACAGTATATATATATATATATAGAATAACATTATCAGAGTACGACACTTATACACAGTGGAAATAACAATAGCTATATAATCCTGAAGCCTCCTGCTTCAAGCTCCTCCAAGTATATCTGTAAAGACCGGACCTACTTGACTGCCCATACAAATTTGGGCACCCAAGAATTTAGGGAAAACAAAACAAAATAAACTCTGGGTCAGTCACGGGACTGGTGTGAGTAAACTCAAATTATTTGGTTTAACTTTCAAAATCCTTTTTCAAAAGAAATGATAATCGTAAGACCGATCCACACATAAACATGGATGATTTTTACCTTACGATAACCCAAAACAGTTTTGGAAATCAATACTTCTCTTATATTACAATAATTTCTAATCACAAGTAAATAACAATCTAGAAGAACGCTTGCATCTCACTTTCCACATATATAGTATACAAGCGAAACCGCCGACACTTATTGGAGATTGCATTCCGACTATGACAAGGTATGGGACCACCTGTCGATAGTGTATCTCTAGAGGCGAATACACTGGGTTCAACAAGAATGTCTTCCAACTCGGCCCACACGTGACCGACCACTCATTTCGCTTGAGTGTATCGAATGCATTTCACCAATGGTTGGGAGCTACCCACCGTTTCCCGAAAGGGGACAGCATCAAAATAGATAAAAGAATGAAATGGATTTTCTCTAGATAGGTGATATACACCTTAATGGGAGCGACCCACGTAGCCATGCTGCCTGCCCGATTTCAGTCATTTCCCGATTGATGAGGCTTGAGGTCATAACGTATCTTTTAGAACACCTGACCACCATTCACTTTGAACGCCACATCATCATACCCGCCAAATAACAAATTGATTTCCCCAAAAATACCACGAGTATATAGCTAAGAGAAACAAATTCCTCCACCACCAAACGTAAGTACGTTTGAAGAGATCAACTTACGCGATCCGTTAGATATACTCTGTCAGACATTCGTCCATTCACGCTGTCCTAGGACTGGACAAACCGAAGGCACTATTCTGTAAACAGTATAGCCCTTGCATAACTCCGTCTTCAACTATTTTCATCAATGATCGCAACGCCAACGTCCATACAAAGTAGTTTTCAGATAATGAATCTGATCCCGGTCTCTCCGTATTGACAACAGACAAATGGTCAAAAACTTCGATAGTCGGTGATTTAACTATTAAAAAAATAAGTGTACAATCAACGATCTTATTTCCAGATAAAAATTTGATCGATCAGTCATCAATCAACATTTATCTATTTTAATTTAATTTATCATTAATTTATTCATTTCCCATTTCTATATATTTGTAAATTCTTATTTCTAGATTTAAAAAATATACTTTATTGATCATTGGAAACATTTTCGTATTTGCTCCATTCCTTATTTTCTATATTAGAAAACATTTCTGATTCTTATTTGGAAAACATTTCCAAAACTCCTTCATTTGATTTAACAGATGTTTAAATAAAACATCACTAAGCCAATTCAAACCATTACACTCATTGACTAAATTACTTAACCAACTTTCACAATCGAACCTTACCCATCCCTTAGTTAAAATCGAAGTCAATCAAGTTGGGGTATAATAACCTCTCAGACCTTAACTGAACGACAATTCTAACCTCGAAATAACAAAGTTCACCCTTTTAAATCCTTTAACCAACTTCCTTACGTAACTTGGATTCTATTCATGAATCCACTTCTTTATTTTAAAACATTGATTATAACTATAGCGTTAAAATTCCTTCTTCTTAAATATCTAACTTCAAAATATAACTTTTATTCCTTAATTTAACTAAATAACTAAATAGACAATTTATGAAGAAATCATTAAATCTTGATTAAAAACGGAAAGTGCACTTTCTCGAATTCGATATAATCGAATTTCAATGTATAACTCTCTTTCGAATAATCTCAATTCGATAACTCCTTTTCGAATAAACTATATTCGGTAACTCTTTCTTCGAATAACTATATTCGATAATCTCTCTTCGAATAACTATATTCGATTAACTTTCTTCGAATGTTTTACATTCGATTAACTTTCTAAAATGATTTACGTTCGATTAACTCTATTTGAATGTTTTACATTCGATAAATCTCCTTTCGAATAAACTATAATCGATTAACTCCTTTTAACTCTATTCAAATAACTAATCTACGATAACTCCTTTTAATTCTGTTCGAATAACTAATATTCGATAACCTCTTTTTAACTCTATTCAAATAACTAATGTTCGATAACCTCTTTTTAACTTTATTTGAATAACTAATATTCGATAACCTCTTTTCGAAAAATCTCTATTCGATTTATTCTCTTCTTCGAATAACCTTATTCGATAACTCTTGTTCGATTAACTCTAATTCAATTAGCTCTAACTGATTAACTCTAACTGGTTAACTTTAACTGGTTAACACTTACTGGTTAACTCTGTCTGATTAACTCTAACAGATTAACTCTAACTTACTAACTCTAACCGATTAACCCTATCCAATTTACTCTTCGTCCATATACAGTTTCAAATATCGATGTTGAAATCGATTCTTACTTCTCTATATAAGTCCTGACTTATATATTCTGTTTATCCAATGATAAATATTTTCTTAATTTATAAAACCTTATTTGTAAATTAGTCTTCTTACTTTATCTGTTAAAACATATTTCTCTTAAATGTTTACTTTGAATTCATATTCTGTTATACCCGTGTGCGAAGGACGGGTCTAAACCTTCCTAGTGTAAAATTCTCTTTTTATACAATTCTATTTATTTTTCAAGTATTTCTTTTTTTTTAATTTATTTATTTTTGAAATAAATATTTCCTTTATAATTCTATTTATTTTCTAAATAAATATTTCTTTTTATAACTCTATCTATTTCATAGATAAATATTTCTATTTGTAAATGTTTTACAAATATTTCCTTTTCAATTATAATTGTTTTTCAAATACCTCCTTTTTTTTCCTATTTTTCTCACAAATATTTTCCTTTTCTATTTGTTTTACAAATATTTTCCTTTTTATATTTGTTTTACAAATATTTTCCTTTTTATATAAAATCCTTTGATTTTATATAAATATTTTATTTCAAATTATAGTTTGAAAATATCCTTTTCACACTCCAGTATTTCCTTTGGTATTCAAAAGTACCAAATAACAATGATAAAACATACATAATCAACAACAAATTATAAATCACATCATATATCACAATATATGAAAAACAGTAAAATAAATGTTGAGGAACCCAGTTGGGTCCCTCTGACCTGTTTCCCTGCATCCACAGATGTTAATCACATGAATAACACGAATATGAAATATACTGATAAACAGAATTAATATTCAATTAACGATTTATATATATATCATTATCTATATTTTCAACCAATTAACTAGCAATTCAACCAAACAGCCAACACACAACAAAAAACCATCATTTATCATTTCTGAAAATATGTTATAAAAATATAACTGAGAAGAGTTAATGAGTTTTACTCACATTTCACGTTAACCGTTAAATAACAATTTGCGTCTATTGATTCAGACGGACAATTTATTTTGCTATATATTGTAACGGGCACCAATCTACTCCCAGCCAGTTCCATTGGGTAGCGTCCATCCATACGATCCTGTCGGATCTTGTTTCATCCAATTCTGATATTGTACGGAAGAGTTATTCATTTTCGAAGTTAATACATATTAAATTCAAATAAAGACTTGGATTTTATTTTCAAAATGGGCCTTGCCCTTTTACCTCAAGCCCAACCGTTGAAACCCGCACCCTCAAAGTTCCTTCTTCCCGAAAATCCTCCAATAAACACAACTCAGTAAACATGGCCATTACCCCTTTCTTCGATCCCGTTTTCTCCAAAATCTCTCCACAAAACCTCAAACTTAAATCACCATTATTCTTCTTTCAAACTCCTCTTTCACCTCATCCTACTTATGCTCCACTGGAACCCCAGGTAGGAGTTTGATCCTCTGACCTTGTGCGCACGGTTTCAGAAAACCATCGACAGTTTTCATCCCAGAATTTCACCAAAAGTTGTGCGCAAGTAGTACACGATGCCAGAAATCCAAATATCCTCTCGTTTTCTCCAATCGATGTTCCAACACCCCAAACGACCGAACCCTAGTTCGCTAGAAGCAAAGTTGAGTATTCCAAATTGAAGTCGAACCCTGTAAAATCCAGAGACTGAAGAGCATCATCGCAGGAGCTCAAAAACACTTTTATCTTGATTTATGGATTTTTCTTTGAATATATTTTAATTTTTGGAAGACGGTATATCACGTTTGGGGAAAAGAAGACTCACGGCGGAAATTTTCGTTGACCTCAGAATGAATTATTTTAGGTCTAGGAAGGAAGTTAAGGGTTATTTATAGGGATTTATAATTAATTTTATATGATTTTTATTGGACCATTATCTTCGTTTGTCCTTTAAAAATCCCTACGATCATATATAATAACCAAAAATCACGAAGATGGACATGCAGCAACAGCTCGACATTACGGTCCCAACAAAACTGGTTTCGTCGAATTCCGACTTCGTTTTCTCACACAACGTATTTTTAAAGATCAATTTATCAATTGTTTTTCACATTTAAATCACGTACTGCCACATACTGACTTCAAAAATCACGGAAATTGAAATCTAACAATAATTTAACATTACGAATCCAACAAAATTGGTTTCGTCGAATTTGGAGGTCGTTTGAAAAACTTGATATTTTTAAAGCTCTAAATAATCCATTTAAATATATTTAAAAATAATTAAATATAATATTTAAAAGTAAATATTATCGTATATATCCACACTAGAATATCATACAACTCTAATTGGATTTATAACTCGATATTTCAAAATTCCCAATTATATCGATATTCGATTTATATATGAAATCCTTTTATAATATAAATAAATATTTATAAATTTCAAAGGAATTCCATAGCAACTTTTCTAAAATTTTATTTGGACATAAATCAAAATCTACAAAATGAAATCCCGATTTTTCTCTTCCATTAGAAAAATATACTTCACCAGCTCCGAACATTTCTTGTTTCACAGAAATCCGATTTAAAACGGATTCTATATATTCAATTGAAGTTCGAATCGCCAAATTACGAACTGCAGTGCCATTACGGGCTCGATTATAATTATAATATAAATTATATGTTCAAATGGCATTTATAAATCTATTCGTTAATATAATTCAAATCTAAACTGAATTATATATTTTAAATGATCCAGTTCACACAATATTGCCATTTCAACAAATTCTAATTATTTCAGAATTAAATATATTATTTAATTATTATATTAGTTAAATATTCAAAGTTATTTAATTAAACCACCATTAAATCCTCTAAATCACTATTTATATAATTAAATTAATTAATTATTATATCGCTAAAATACGGGACATTACATTCTTTTCCCATTTAAATAATTTCGTCCTCGAAATTGTTAAGGTAGAAAACAACCATATTAACTGGTTTAAAATTATTTCTTCTCTTCTTGACTTCAGTTTCAACTGAACCAATTTACTTTAGCTAAATACTAATTCAATTCTATTAACAAAAATTTTCAAAAATACTAGAAATTTTCTAACACCCGAAATTTCTTAAATATTTCGCCAGCACCTCCCTTGTACCGGTCAATAGTTCAAACCCCAACTCGCCTCTCTAGGCCCTTTCCTTTCTAAAAGAAAATCAAAAAGCCAAGCGGCTTGCCGATTCGGCACATAAAACCTCATATGGAAATTTAAACATGTACCTTTGTGTCGGGCATATCATTACAACCTTGCACTTGCTTCTACCCAATACCTGCTGATCATATATCCATCTATACTAATTGATTTCCAATCAATTTCAATCAATCAAATTTCAACACAATTATCCGCTTATATCCAAACCTCATCTCATTTCAACTCAAGTTCCATTTTTCTCAACTCGTCAATCCCATATACTTAACCAAGTTAAGTTTCATTCCTACATTCCATTAACTAATTAATTTCTATAGTCAGTTATCTTCATCCCAAAATCAAAATTTTGATTTTTATCTCAAAAATCAATCCATTTAATCAACCGGGTCCAATTATATACAAAATTCCAATCTTACTTGATTACTCTATTTCAATTCAATTTCCACTTAGCTAGCTTTAATTTCAATTTTAATTTGCTTTCCCAAATTACTTTAAATTTTGTTTTTATTCAAACAATCTTTTCCTGTAAGTTTTAAATAACTTTGCTTTTCAAAAAAATCAAATATTCCTTTTCAGGATTCAAAACAACTTGCTTTTCTCAAAACAATTCAAAATAGTATTTTTGGTAGTAATCCGTCACTTAGAACTCGAAAATGAACACTGATGATGTGGCCAACATCATCAGGGTTATTTCCCAGCTATCGAAATGAGTTCAATACTATACCACTTTTCAAAACACGTACTTAAACATTTCCATCTTGGAATCTTTTTCAAAATATCATTCACGATGCTTGTAAAACAAAATTTTAAAATCTCTCAAGATCTTAAAATTCCCATATATTTAATCCAATTCCACTTACAAACACTTTTCATGTTTTCGGAATTTTAATTCGAATTCTGATTTAATTTATCTGATTTCATATATTACACTTATATGAATTCTGATTGGCTATTTATATAACCAATCCAATCTATAATCTTATTTGAGTATAATCACAACCAACACATCCAATACACTATAATATTTTAAATATTATTAACTCCCTTTATATCAAAATACATTTTGGGTAAATTATATCATCTATCCTCTTTCAAAACATACTGTGTCGGTTCATCGCATTCGAGTGTTTATAAACTCCTACCGATACAGTGGATCAAACTGATCGACCAGAACTCATAAACTACCCAACCAATAAATCTCCGTAATATAAAACATTTTTTTATAAAATCTATAAATATGTTCACTCATATATATACTCTCAACTCAATCTAGGGCATTACTAACCCCACCTTTACTGAGTTACGCCACAGAGCCAAGGTAATCACTTAACCTTCATCTCTGATACCACTGTAACGAACTGGGATTTTCAACTCCAAAAATCAACACAAACTACCATGTTGACTATTCAGACATCGGAAATACCGGATCATTAATAGAAAGAAGTTAGAGGGTGAGAATAGACAAGATAGAAAATTAGAATAGAAGCAGAAGAAGATCACCAAAGAATAGAATCTGAGTAAGGAATGAACGAAATATAATATATAACATAACTTTGCAATAAAACAATGTATATATATATATAGAATAACATTATCAGAGTACAACACTTACACGCAGCGGAAATAACAATAGCTATATAATCCTGAAGCCTCCTGCTTCAAGCTCCTCCAAGTATATCTGTAAAGACTTGAACTACTTGACTGCCCATACAAATTTGGGCACCCAAGAGTTTAGGGAAAACAAAACAAAATAAACTCTGGGTCAGTCATAGGACTGGTATGAGTAAACTCAAATCATTTGTTTTAACTTTCAAAATCCTTTTTCAAAAGAAATGATAATCGTAAGACCGATCCACACATAAACACGGATGATTTTTACCTTATGATAACCCAAAACAGTTTTGGAAATCAATACTTCTCTGATATTACAATAATGTTTAATCATAAGTAAATAACTATCTAGTAGAACGCTTGCATCTCATGTTCCACATATATAGTATACAAACAAAACTGCCGGCACTTATTGGAGATTGGATTCCGACTATGACAAGGTATGGGACCACCTGCCGATAGTGTATCTCTAGAGGCGAATACACTAGGTTCAACAAGAACGTCTTGCAACGTGGCCCACACATGACCGACCACTCATTTCGCTTGAGTGTATCGAATGTATATCACCAACGGTTGGGAGCTACCCACCGTTTCTTGAAAAGTGACAGAATCGAAATAGATAAAAGAATGAAATGGATTTTCTCTAGATAGGTGATATACACCCTAATCGGAGCGACCCATGTAGCCACGCTGCCTGCCCGATTTCTGCCATTTCCCGGTTGATGAGGCTTGAGGTCATAACGTATCTTTTGGAACACCTGACCACCATTCACTTTGAATGCCACATCGTCATACTCGCCAAATCACAAATTGATTTCCCCAAAATTATCACGGGTATAAAGCTAAGTGAAACGAATTCCTCTGCCACCAAACGTAAGTACGTTTGAAGAGATCAACTTACGCGATCCGTTAGATATACTCTGTCAGACATTCGTCCATTCACGTTATCCTGGGACTGGACAAACCGAAGGCACATTTCTGTAAATAGTACAGCCTTTGCATAACTCTGTCTTCAATTATTTTCATCATATTTGATCGCAACGCTAATGTCCAGACAAAGTGGTTTTTGGATAGAATCTAATCCCGGTCTCTCCGTATTGACAACGGACAAATGGTCAAAAACTTCGATAGTCGGTGATTTAACAATCAAAGAAAAATAAGTGTACAATCAACGATCTTATTTCCAGATAGAAATTTGATCGTCAATCATCAATCAACATTTATCTCTTTTAATTTAATTTATCATCAATTTATTCATTTCCCATTTCTATATATTTGTAAATTCTTATTTCTAGATTTAGAAAATATACTTTATTGATCATTGGAAACATTTCCATATTTGCTCCATTCCTTATTTTCTATATTAGAAAACATTTCTGATTCTTATTTGGAAAACATTTCCAAAACTCCTTCATTTGATTTAACAGATGTTTAAATAAAACATCACTAAGCCAATTCAAACCATTACACTCATTAACAAAATTCACTTAACCAACTTTCACTATCGAACCTTACCCATCCCATAGTTAAAATCGAAGTCAATCAAGTTGGGGTATAATAACCTCTCAGACCCTAACTGAACAACAATTCTAACCTCGAAATAGACAAAGTTCACCCTTTTAAATCTTTTAACCAACTTCCTTACGTAACTCGGATTCTATTCATGAATCCACTTCTTTTTTTTAAAACATTGATTATAACTATAGCATTAAAATCCCTTCTTCTTAAATATCTAACTTCAAAATATAACTTTTATTCCTTAGTTTAGCTAAATAACTAAATAGACAATTTATGTTGAAATTATTAAATCTTGATTAAAAACAGAAAGTGTACTTTCCCGAATTCGATATAATCGAATTTCAACATATAACTCTCTTTTGAATAATCTCTATTCGATAACTCCTTTTCGAATAAACTATATTCGATAACTCTTTCTTCGAATAACTATATTCGATAACCTCTCTTCGAATAACTATATTCGATTAACTTTCTTCTAATGTTATACATTTGATTAACTTTCTCCGAATGATTTACATTCGATTAACTCTCTTCAAATGTTTTACATTTGATTAATCTCATTTCAATTAAACTATATTCGATTAACTCCTTTAACTCTATTCAAATAACTAGTATTCGATAAGTCCTTTTAACTTTATTCGAATAACTAATATTCGATAACCTCTTTTTAACTCTATTCGAATAACTAATATTCGATAACCTCTTTTTAACTTTATTCGAATAACCAATATTCGATAACCACTTTTCAATTTTTTTTATTATATTTATTCTCTTCTTCGAATAACCTTATTCGATAACTCTTGTTCGATTAACTCTAATTCAATTAACTCTAACTGATTAACTCTAACTGGTTAACTTTAACTGGTTAACTCTAACTGGTTAACTCGATCTGATTAACTCTAACTGATTAGCTCTAACTGATTAACCCTATCCAATTTACTCTTCATCCATATTCAGTTTCAAATATCGATGTTGAATCGATTCTTACTTCTCTATATAAGTCCTGACTTATATATTCTGTTTATCCAATGATAATTATTTTCTTAATTTATAAAACCTTATTTTTAAATTAGTCTTCTTACTTTATCTGTTAAAACAGATTTCTTTTAAATGTTCACTTTGAATTCATATTCTGTTATACCCATATGCGAAGCACATGTCTAAACCTTCCTAGTGTAAAATTCTCTTTTTACATAATTCTATTCATTTTTCAAGTATTTCTTTTTTTAATAATTTATTTATTTTCGAAATAAATATTTCCATTATAATTTATTTATTTTCTAAATAAATATTTCTTTTATAACTCTATCTATTTCATAGATAAATATTTCTATTTATAATCTATTTGTAAATGTTTTACAAATATTTCCTTTTCAATTCTATTTATAATTGTTTTTCAAATACCTCCTTTTTCCTATTTGTTTCACAAATATTTTCCTTTTCTATTTGTTTTACAAATATTTCCCATTTTATATTTGTTTTACAAATATTTTCCTTTTTATATAAAATTCTTTGATTTTATATAAATATTTTATTTCAAATTATAGTTTCAAATTTTCCTTTTCACACTCAGTATTTCCTTTGGTATTTAAAAGTACTAAATAACAATGATCAAACACACATAATCAACAACAGATTATAAATCACATCATATATCACAATATACGAAAAATAGTAAAATAAATGTTGAGGAACCCAGTTGGGTCCCTCTGACCTGTTTCCCTACATCTACAGATGTTAATCACATGAATAACACGAATATGAATTATACTGATAAATAGAATTAATATTCGATTAACGATTTATATATATATCGTTATCTATATTTCCAACCAATTAACTAGCAATTCAACCAAACAGCCAACTCATAGCAAACAACCATCATTTATCATTTCTAAAAATACGTTATAAAATTATAACTGAGAAGAGTTAGTGAATTTTACTCACATTTCGCATTAACCGTTAAATAACGATTTGCGTCTATTGATTCAGACGGACAATTTATTTTGATATAAATTGTAACGGGATCCAATCCACTCCCAGTCCGTTCCATTGTGTAGTGTTCGTCCATACGATCTTATCGGATCTTGTTTTGTCTAATTCTGATATCGTATGGAAGAGTTATTCATTTTCGAAGTTAATACAAATTAAATTCCAATAAAAACTTGGATTTTATTTTCAAAATGGGCCTTGCCCTTTTACCTCAAACCCAACAATTGAAACCCGCACCCTTAAAGTTCCTTCTTCCCAAAAATCCTCCAGTAAACACAATTCAATAAACATGGCCATTACCTCTTTCTTCGATCCCATTTTCTCCAAAATCTCTCCATAAAACGTCAAACTTAAATCACCATTATTCTTCTTTCAAGCTCCTCTTTCACCTCATCCTACTTCCGCTCCACTCGCACCCTAGTTAGGAGTTCGATCCTCTAACCTCGCGCGCATCTTTTCAGAAAACCATCAATAGTTTTCATCCCAGAATTTCACCAAAAGTTGCATGCAAGTAGTACATGGTACCAGAAATCCAAATATCCTCCCGTTTTCTCCAATCGATGCTCCAACACCCCCAAACGACCGAACCCTAGTTCACTAGAAGCAAAATCGAGTATCCCAAATTGAAGTCGAACCCCGTAAAATCCAAATGAGACTGAAGACATCATCGTAGGAGCTCAAAAACACTTTTATTTTGATTTATGGATTTTTCTGTGAATATATTTTGATTTTTAGAAGACGGTATTTCACATTTGGGGAAAAGAAGACTCACGGTGGAAATTTTCGTTGACCTCAGAATGAATTCATTTAGGTTTAGGAAGGAAGTCGAGGGTTATTTATAATGATGTATAATTAATTTTATATTGATTTTTATTGGACCGTTATCTTCGTTTTTCCTTTAAAAATCCCTACGATCACATATAAAAACCAAAAATCATGAAAATGGACATGCAGCTACAGTTCGACATTACGATACCAACAAAAATGGTTTCGTCGAATTCCGATCTCATTTGCTCACACAACACATTTTTAAAGGTCAATTTATCGACAGTTTTTCATATTAAAAATCTTGTACGGCCACATACTGACTTCGAAAATCACGAAAATTGAAATCTAACAATAACTTGACATTACGAATCCAACAAAACTGGTTTTGTCGAATTTGGAGGTTGTTTGAAAAACTGGCAATTTTTAAAGCTCTAAATAACCCATTTAAATATATAAATATATTTAAAATTAATTAAATATAATATTTAAAAATATATATTATCATATATATCCACACTAGAGTATTATACAACTCCAATTGGATTTATAACTTGGTATTTCAAAATTCCCAGTTATATCGATATCCGATTTATATATATAATCCTTTAATAATATAAATATATATTTATAAATTTCCCATAGCGACTTTTCTAAAATTTGATTTGGACATTAATCAAAATCTACATAATGAAATCCCGATTTTTCTCTTCCATTAGAAAAATATACTTCACTAGCTCTGAACATTTCTTATTTCACAGAAATCCGATTTAAAATGGATTTTGTATATTCAATTGAAGTTTGAATTGCCAAATTACGAACTGCGGTGCCATTACGGGCTCGATTATAATTATAATATAAATTATACGTTCAAATGGCGTTTATAAATCTATTCGTTAATATAATTCAAATCTAAACTGAATTATATATTTTAAATGATCCAGTTCACAAAATATTGCCATTTCAGCAAATTCTGATTATTTCAGAATTAGATATATTATTTAATTATTATATTAATTAAATATTCAAATTTATTTAATTAAACCACCATTACATCCTCTAAATCACTATTTATATAATTAAACTAATTAATTATTATATCGCTAAAATACGGGACATTACAGTAATTATGAATTAGATGAATTAATGGAATGAGTTTTGAATGGGACTTATTTAAAAAGGAAACAAGGGTTTATTTTGTTTTCCAACAATGAAAATCAAAGGGATTTCGTAACAATGCTTTTTTATGGAATTTGATTGAACTCAAATATTTGGTATATATATATGAATTAATTCCAAAGTGTTTCAAAAGGGTTTTGCGATATCTTTATACTAAAATAAGAAGTAAATACTGTGTTTTAAAATACAGTAAGATTAAGAAGTTTTCAATTCTTTTTAAATTAAAAAGGCCAAGTGATGTTGAATACTAAACCAGTGAAGTTCATTTTATTTTTATGGTTGAATGGTTGTTTATTTGATAGTAAATAACTGACTATCAAAATCTGGCCAATGCGATTGTTGGAACGGAAAGACCGGGATCGAATTATATTCAAAAACCATTCCGACCAGCAAATACGAAATTGAGAAGATATAAGATGATGATCAAGACATAGCCATTGAAGACCATAGATCTTCATAAAACGGAAGGATTACTTATATCTCTGGTTTACTACTATAGTTTTCAAAGTCTACTATATATAAACTTTATTTAAAATTTATGACCATAGATGTATTGTGGTTCTGTCGTGGTTGAAATCTACGGATTTGCAAGGACTACTCGGTACTGATATATAGGATGATTCCTGTGATGTGGTAGGAGGGTGCCTTCGTTTCGACCTGTACCTGGATGACTGATATGGATGAATGTTTAACAGAATATTTCTTATGAATCACGTACGTTTATTTTTACAAATGTATCTCTGTAGGTGACAGAGAAGACACCATCTCTTAGCATAAACACCCAGAGTATTTTTGTGGGCGTCAGTTAGTGGTTTGGCACAGATGACGATGTGGCATTCAAAGATATTGTGTTGTTCTAATGGAAATGTTAAACCTCAAGCCTCACATCCGGGAAATGACAAAAATCGGGCAGGCAGCATGGCTATGTGGTTTGCTCCCATTAGGGTGTATAATCACCTACCTAGAGAAATTCCATTTTCTTCTTTAATCTATTTTCGATGCTGTCCCTTTTCGAGAAAACGGTGGGTAGCTCCCAACCATTGGTGATATACATTCGACACACGCAAGCAAAATGAGTGGTCGGTCATGTGTGGGCCAAGTTGCAAGACGTTCTTGTTGAACCCAGTGTATTCTCCTCTAGAGATACACTATCGGAAGGTGGTTCTATACCTTGTCATAGTTGGAAATCCAATCTCCAATAAGCGTCCGCGGTTTTGATTGTATACTATATATGTGGAGCGTGAGATGGAAGCGTTCCGCTAGATCGATATTTATTTGTGATTAGACACTATTATAATATCAGAAATATATATGATTTTAAAATGTTTTGGGTTATAGTAAGGTAAAAATCGTCCGTGTTCATGTGTGGGCTGGTCTTATTATTATCCTTTTCTTTCAAAAGGATTTTTGACTTTAAAATCAATATGGATGTTATAAAAACTTAGCGAGTTTTTATCACTCTGGTTCATTAGACTGACCCGGTGTTTGTAATGCTCGGGTTAGACCGGGGGTGTACAAGTTCAGGTTATCGGATGATGTGAAGTCCAGAGACGACCTGGAGAAGTTCAGACGTATTTATATTTACTCCGCTGTGTGTTGTAAATGAGGACAGATATTTATAACTGTCCAGTTGAGATGGATGTACTCCGATGATGGATGTACTCTGATGATTGTAAGTATTTATTTCAAAGATCTCGACAAAGTTTTATTTCTATATTATATTTTGTTCTGCTGTGATGTGAGACTCTGATGTTGTTGTGATCTTCTTCTTCTTCTTCTATTCTAATATTTCTTTCTTTCTTATCTCACCCTCTATTTTCTTTCAATAACAATCTGGTGTTTTCGATATTGAGTTCTGGCAAGTAATACAGTTTGATGTATTATTGTCAAAATTCGGGCGTCGAATTCCCAGGGTCGTTACACCAACCTTCACCGCTTCAACGACGTACAACAAGCACACTACTGCATATACCTTGTATTGTATTGCCACTATCCACACAATCTTCCTTTCCAGTGAACACTCATTTCTGCCACTGAAATCCAAAGCATTTTCCAAGATCCACTGGCCTGTACCCCCTTACCAATCTCCTACTCACGGCTGTTATGCTCGAACACCCACTTACACAGTTCGAACACTGTTTTCCCCATTTCGATTTCAGCAAGGCTACATAAAATGATGAATACTTTTGTTTTTAAATCCCAGAAGAAAAATATCGAGAGGTTCTAATCGATCGATCCCTAGCTCGAAAACCCCCCAACTCTGCACGCGAGTGCCATTTCAAATGACAAACCGATATGTGCTTTGATTTGCTCATCGTCGCCTACAAAAACTTCAAATCGCAACCCTAGGTGTAAAGTTGCTCACGATTTGTGATTTCACGATACTGCAACCTGCACGCTCGCATCCTTCCTCACTGATCCTTCTCCCCGATTTGAATTCGCTCTTTTTTTTATCGGTGATCGGCCATTCTTATTTTGGTTTTAGAAGCTTTCCGATTTTTAGTAATGAAAATAAGAAATGAAAGGGAATTTATAAAGTGGTATTCATGTTTAATGATAATGAGGAGAATGGGTTTTATTGTAGAATCGGCCATTTATATAATTTGTTTGAAGCTCACAGTTTTGGTTTCTAACAGAAGAATTAACCAGGATGGGAGTCACACTTTATAGATGGTGAATACTTAGGTATTAAGTAACCATTACTGCGCAAGGTACATTATAGGTTATAGGTCAAGTACATACAATTTAACTTGATTAGATTTTGATTTTATTTAGTACTTACCCACTTAAATTTTAAAATAATAAAATCCATGGTTCCGAACTCCTATTCGAGCGCAACAATAGGTGTTTCTAGCGTTATAACACTATTCTAAACACAATGGGATAGGTTTCGAAGCATCATTTTATCATCTGGAGAAGATATTAATTTAAATCGATATAAATTAAATTTCAAACAATTAATTCTTTGACAATAAATTATTATTATTATTATTCTAATTCAAATAGAAGTTTGTATTGATCATCTAAACTATTTTCAATTCAGGTTTTAACCTTGTTTTCAATTATTTATTGTTATGACAATTCAATATACTCGAATAAAATTATATTCGATTATAAATCGATAAATTCCATATAAATATCCATTTATATTATCAACTCAATACTTAAAACCATATTAAATATTTAAAATAAATCGATAGAAAATACGGGTCATTACAAGAGGAAACATATATTTAATATAATTTTCTACATTATACAAGTGGTTGAAACAGTTCTATTTATGAGCATGGATATTGGGAAAGCAAAACAAATAAAAAAGGTATTTGACTTGAGCCAATCAATTGTAGACCCGAGTCGTTGATTGAGTAAAAATAAATCTTTTGTCGGAGTATATCGTTAGTCCTTTTAGTTAAAAGCATCAATAACAATTCAGGATCCCTAAACTAGATGATAGAATATGGAAAAGATATAACTGCGCATAACTTTTTTACGACGACAAAATGCTTGCATGTTTCCAATGCATTTAGAAAGTCATTAAATGAAAACCTCTATCAAATATCATAGGAAGCATAATAATTACCTAACAAAATGCATAAAAGTAAAAGGAAAGTAAGAACTTGCTTCCTATTACTACGTCATTATTGTAGAAATACACAGTGGATGTATGATAAAATGTGCGGTTGCTATCTCCAAGTGTTATTTTTAAAACCCACAATTGATCTGCAGACTAATGGGCCAAACACCATGTAATATCCCAGTTTTTTGAACGACTTTATAAATCTTTAATCTATAGATTATATCTGGTATTTACATTCAATTAAATAATATTGAATTTGAATATTACAGAAATTTTGAATAATCATTAGTAAAATCCCATATGTGTATTTTCAACTATTATATTTACACTGGTAAATGTATTTTGACGTTTTCATTTTATTTGCATTTAAACTTGTTTTGATTTATATAAAATTATAATTTTTTGGAGTAAAATTAGATTTTTTTTTTGAGAGAATAAAATTAGTTTTTTTTTTGGGATATATATTTTTATGAATCAATATAGTAACTTTTGCTTTGTAAATCTTATTTGAACACAAATCACTTATAGCTTAAAATCATATGAAAATTCTCAGCACACAACTCTGCAAATCTATGAATAGCAAGCCTATACTTTCCTATCTTCTTGCACATGGCCAGTACACATATGTGTACATTTCTGGCCATGCATATCCACACTTACAAGGGGAGAATTTATGAGAAAAGACTTCACATAACTCACTTTCAATCACATACCTTGCTTCAGCTATGTGCATTTAAAGCTTAGATAGCTTAGCAGCAAAGTATGTTTTCTTTTTCCATTCGCACGTGTTTGTACAAATAAAGGTGCAGCAGCTACCATTCTGTCTACCTACCTCTATTCCAAATAGCCTAGTGGCACATAGACAAGTACACATTTGTGTGCTTCAAGATCAGCCAGTGCATGTGCAAATACTAGGGAGGATTTATTGATTGATTAGCCTAAACACAAACATCACTTTCAATCACATTTGCCAACAGCTATACCCCTCAAGACAGCCCCTATCTCTACCCTGTTATAGCGTTTAATCTAGACCATATTATATTGTTTGCTTCAGCTATAAATACACATAAGTTTCACCATATTTTCATGTTAAACCTTGTTTAGAGTCGGATTAAAATGGCAGAGAGAGTTGGAGTAAAATCAGAAAAAAAGCAAGGCACTTGAAACAGGAAACACTGAGCGAACTTCTATGAGTATAACTCCCTTTCCTTCCATATAAAACTGTTATGTTTAGACGTGCATAGATATAGGCATATTTCTGTATAATGTATTGAATTGAGCTAATTAATCTTCATGTATAAACTTGGAAAGACAAAGACATGTAAACTGAAATTTAAACTAGTGAACAAAGTTCAAAATAGCAGTAGTGTATTTGAGTGATTAAACTTTACATTACCTTTTGATTGTTATATATAAATACGCATATGATGATGCTTACTATAAATGTATATACTTGCGTACACGCTATGTTAGTCATTATACTTTTACATAAGACCAACAAAAGTGAAAACTAGTAAATAAAGACAGAAGAAAACAGAGAGAACAGAGAAGGAAAAATGAGAACAGGGAGAGCTGCGAGATCACGTATGGTGATGGCTCCATATTTGTGGCTGCTATAGCCTTCTACTGTAGCTCTTTACATGTAAACAACTACTGTGTACATAATTGTTCCCATATCAATTCAATACCCCCACGCATGCAACTATTATTTCATAAAATAATTTTATTAAACCAAAGTGATTCCTCAAGACCAAATAAAATGCATGACCATATGACGTTTGTTTAATATATAAGTAACTTCATGTTCTTATTTGATAGATTAACTAGACCAAATTCATGTTGAGTCCATATAATACGAAATATACCAATTATAGTTATAATATCAGATAAGAAAATGGAAATGGGATGAGTAATGGGCCAAGTAAAGAAAAAGGAATTAAAGAATTTTATGAGAAAAGAAAAATGAGGGAAAGGGAAATGGGATGAGTAATGGGCCGATAGGGTAAAAGAATATAATATATAGGAAATTAAAGAGGAAGAGAAATAAATAAATAAAATATTAGGAAAAGGGAATATTATAAAATAAAAAGGAGGATTCTTATAGTAAATCTAATATACACCTAAGAAGAATAAAAGAAAAGCAGAGCTAGTATGGTAGGTAAAAATCTGCAATAGAGGTGGTATGTAATCAAACGATAACCATTTAAATGGCGTTGTACTTTGTCAAGATTTAACAAAGTCATTTTAATTTATTAATTAAAATTTGAATAAAAATATAAATTTCCTTGTTTCTAAAGACCATAATCGGTTCAAGCAATAGTAGTTGAACGATAATCAACAATATGTTGTAATGACTGCTCGTCAGCAATATGGTGTTATAATGAACCCGAATGTTTTAAAAGCGAATATTAGTTAATCGACTTTGGTCTATATATATATATATATATTATATATTATATACATATTAATCGAGATATGATTTCAAGGTTGAAGTAACAAACGATTAAACTTATTATTTGAAATTCATGTGAAAATGAATAGATATAGCAACTAGATAAACAACATTTGACCATGTACTAATATTTATTTAAAATATTAAATTGATGTGATAAACAAGTCCAGAAGGAGTGATATTCAAAGTAGACAACGCTAGAAGCAAAGATTTTGCAGAAGGATGGTTGTGAGAAATATTGGTAAGAGAAAATAGTCGATCGATAACGATGGGATTATTCTGGAGTTCCAAGAATAAATGGAATAATGATAAATTGAAAGGAGACGTTGAATTAGTATTGGCTAAGTTGATTTCAGGAAAGTATAGTTCACTTTCTGTTTTAAATAAGTATTTAAATAAATTATATATTGAATTATTTAAGATAATAAATAATCTATAAGTCAGATAGACTGAAATATGAATTATAATAATACTGTTATAAGCAGTGAAAATAAATAAGATTATTAAAATAAATAAAACCTTAGATAGTTATGATATTAGAAATAAATTTTTTTTACACGATCAACTAACATATGAATGACTATTAGTTGATTTTGAATTATTAAATTGCCATTGACAATATCTGTTGTGATAGTTGATCTACTGATTGCTTGATTGTAATGATGTGGTATGACCCAACGAACTTGTTAGTTTAATTTAATTTAAGCAGTTAAGCCTTTTAATTTGATGTAATCAAACTGTTTTTGAAATCTGAAGTTTATATGTTTTCAGTAGATAACTAATATTAATATTGTAATTTGTTAAATAAGATAATCTGATTACTTTAAGTATCACTCAGCCCTAAAAGATATTAGCCTTCATCGATTCAAAGAGACTGGGATTGGTTTTTTAAATGAAATCCAAAAACCACTTTGTTTCAACCTAGGCGTTGATTAGTTTAAAGTCAAGATGAAGACCCTTGAAGACAGAGTTTATGCAAGGGCTGTTCTATTTACAGAATAGTGCCTTCGGTTTGTCCAGATCCAGGACAACTTGTATGGATGAATGTCTGACAGAGTATACCTAATAGATCAGTAAGTTGATCTCTTCAAAACTATGTTTGGTGGCGGAGGAATTCATTTCTCTTAGCTTTATACCCATGGTTTGGAGAAATCAATTTGTGATTTGACAGGTTTGACTATGTGGCATTCAAAGTGAATGAAGATATGTTGTTCTAAAGGTAAGTTATAACCTCAAGCCTCACAACCGGGAAATGAAAAAAAAATTGGGCAGGCAGCATGGCTATGTGGGTCTCTCCCATAAGGGTGTATAATCTTCTACCTAGAGAAATTCCATTTCCTTCTTAAATCTGTTTCGATGTTGTTCCTCTCGAGAAATGGTTGCTGATCCCAACCGTTGGTTATATACATTTGATACACTCAAGCGAAATGAGTGGTCGGTCATGTGTGGGCCAGGTTGCAAGACGTTCTTGTTGAACTCAGTGTATTCCCCTCTAGAGATACACTATCGGCGGGTGGTTCCATACCTTGTCATAGTCGGAAATCCAATCTCTAATAAGCGCCCGTGGTTTTGTTTGTATACTATATATGTGGAGCGTGAGATGCAAGCGTTCCGCTAGATTCTAATTTATTTGTAGAAACCCTAGACATTATCATAATATCAGAATAGTATGATTTCAAACTATTTTGGGTTATCGTAAGATAAAAACCACCTGTGTTTATGTGTAGATCGGTCTTACGATTATCTTTTCTTTCAAAAGAATTTTTCCAAGTTAAACAAGTTGTTTAAAATTGTTTACTCACACCAGTCCCATGACCGACCCAGAGTTTATTTTTCTATGTTTTCTTAAACTCTTGGGTGCCCAAATTTGTACAGGAAGTCAAGTAGTTCGGGATTTTACAGATATCCTGGGAGGAGCTTGGAGCAGGAGGCTTCATTGATAGATATATAGGTTTATTTTTGCTGTATTATATATGTGATGTACCCAAACTGAGACGACCCGAACTTCCCCATGAAGGAAAGCACGGATAGAATTGAGAACAAGACAAAATAGAACGCAGACGGAAGAACATTTCATTGTTATTGCAACAATTCCATCAGATACAAGAATATACAGAGTATAAATGAATAAATTACATTCGATAAATATCAGAGATTACAATAAATTACACAGCAGCGGAAAAATATACAAAACACAACTAGAAGTGATACACGGATACAGAGCTTTCCGAGCATCGTTCCAGCTGTAAATCAGGACCTTGTGAATATAAATCTGCAAAACCAAAACTACTAGCTGCCCGTGCTGAAAATAGGGGCACCCAGAGTTTAGGTTAAAACAATAAACTCTAGGTCAGTCATGGGACTGGTGTGAGAACTAAAACAGTTACTAATTTAACTTTAAAAGAGAGTAATTCAAGGGACCACGCCGTATAACACGGAATAGGTTTCCTCCCAAGAACACTGGTGCATATAACAAAACAGCGCAATGCTTTTTTGGAAAAATGAAGCTATTATAAGACCCAGGTCCCATCACACAATGCAACGCAAGCCGGAGGATAGGGTTTTCCCTTATAATAGCCAAATAATGCTTGATACGTTTAAAAACAAATCACTTGATACTATTATAGGTGTATAGTGTCAAAACAATTTCAATCATAAATATCAATCATAGACGACATGGGTACCATATATCATGTCGCCATACTAGTTCTACAATTAAAATCGCAATATCACGTATTGGAAATTGGATTCCATCATGAGTCGAGGCAAGGGGCAAGCTCCTCTCCGCGTTCGAGACACTCTAGCAAATGTCCCAGGACCCCACTTTGATCCTTGGATCTTCAGGGCCGGTCCTCTCTTACTTTTGAGGATTAATTATTCCTGAACACACGTTTCCCGGTCCTTACAGACCTATATCCGAGGCGCCTCGTATCCAACAACCACACAGGTGAAAAGTATATAAATGTCAGGGCTGGTAGGTCACTGACACCACCCTAGCTAGAAAGAAACGTCGTGCTCTCCCTACAGTCACTATCCATTTTTGACTCATACCGGGGTGTGAGGCTCGCGAATTCACGTTGTACACAAAGCTGCGCCACACAGGCCGTGCTTTGATCATCAACCACAAGACTTTGCTTTTCAACAGAAGCCTTGATCAATTGCCACTTACGCGTGCCACACTAGCAATTCACTCCATGCGACTGATGCCCATCGATATACAACCTCTGAGCTCGTACGTCTCAGAGAAGGGAGTTAAGCAAGAGAATAAATTCTCCGCCGCCAAACAGATGTATATTTAATAGAGATCAATCAACACAGAATAAAATCCAATGTCAGACACACAACCATTTACAAGTTCGTTCTGGGTCTGAACGAAACCGGAGGCACTTTCCTCGCATATCCATCGATCTCCAAGTACGTCTGGACGATCACCAACTGTTTCCCTCATCTTGGGTGTACAGCCCAATCAAGATCATCAGTAATCACCCAAACGATGTGAAGACTTCCGGTCTTCAACCACCGTCTTCATCTTCGACATATCATTGAATTGGTTATTCATAATGGGATAAACCCGGCCTTTCTGAATAACCCACGTATACAATAAACGAATGTTACACAAACACAACAAACACCTCATTCCAATTCAGAATATTATTTTATTCGCAAAATCACATTCTTAGGGAAAGGTTCCTATTAATTTTATCCAAGATAAATTCTTCTAAATTTATCCTTTAATCTTCCTTTGAATATCATTTCAAACTAGTCGGGATTAGCGAACCACACCGAAGTAATTATCTATTTTATTTCCCAATCCCAACCTATTCATCCCATGGAGCAAAACTGGTAATACTCCATATCTAACACCACGGTGTTATCGGTAAAATTAATTACCATTTCACGTTCAAATCTAATTAAAGATTTAACTATCGCATTGGAGCAAAACTGGTGGTACTCCATTCTCAACCACCTTTCAAATTTGATAATTTAAATTATCAATTCACATTTTTAATCTAATTAAAGATTCATTAAAACTCCACTTAGTTTTAATCCTTTCAAAAATCAACATCCTGCCTTTAACTGGTTAAAGAACCAATGTCTTCTAAAACACGATTCACAATAAACCCAAATCACATTTGATATTAAATACAAGGCTCTGAATAGAAGATATACCGGCTTATATTCAATATCAAATTCTGAAACCAACAAATATCGTATTGGGAATAACGATATAAAATATATCTTTCAAATTCCCATAACAATATCTGTATAGTCACGAAATCCAATATCGAAATATTCCGAAGATAATTTCGATTCAACTCCAGTCCAATTCACGTATTGAGAATATTGATTATTTTTAAAATCTGTTTCAAATTCAATTTATTTATTTCAAAAATAAATTGATTTTAATTCTAGTTCAAAACTAGTTCATTTTGATAAAAAACTATTTTTATCTTTTCAAATCTGGAATTTTTCAGCCCATTTTTTTCCAAATCATTTCTTATGATTTTACACAAATTATAGATATTTTTAATAATTTTATCCAGGCCCGTACAGTCGATTTCCATCAACGGCTATTGATCTGCACTTACAGCGACCTTTTCTGAAATTGATTTGGACATAATTCCAAATCCAACCGTTAGATTTCAAATTTCTAATATTCATTGGAAAACTCTTTTCGATACGAACCCAACGGTTCCGGTTTTAGGAGAATCCTACGGTCGGATCTCCCGCAACGTCAATTCGAAGTTAATGGTCGAAATTCACAAACTACCGCGGCGCGGCGCGTTCTATTCAGGCCATTATATATATATATTATATATATTATATATATTTCGTCGATTTCCTTTTAAAACGTATTTTATAAATCGTTTTAAATTCGTTTCAAAAACAATTTCAACTTCATCTTCAATTTCAAATCGATTTGATTTCAATTCAATTCGAATTCATTTCAATTTGGTTTCAATTCAATTTCGGTTCATTTTAAATTTCATTCAAAATGATTTCAATTCGTTTTTAATTCAGTTTCAATCTAATTCAATTTGAATACATTTCTATTCAATTCGAATTCAAATTCACTTTCTATTCAATTCAAATTCTAATTCACTTTCTATTCAACTCGAATCGAATTCATTTTCTATTCGATTCGAATTCATTTCAAATTGATTCAATAATATTTCAATTTGAATTTTAATCTAATTCAATTTGAATTTCATTTCAAAATATTAAATTTTGAAATCACTTTTCAATATTCATTATAAAACGAATAAAATCGATATAAATATCGCTCGCGTCAAAATAACGCATCACTAATCCACACGGCTTTATATTTTTCAAAAACTTCTTTATTCTATTCAACAAATGAATATTTATTCTATTCAACACATGAATCTATATTTCTTTCAACACACGACTATTCTCAACACATGAGTACTGTCAACACATCACTATTTTTGTTATTTAAAATATTTTATAAAACTATGGTATCTATCGTTTGATTTTTAATTAGACTTCTACTGGGAAGTAGTTCTAATTTTAAATATGATAAAGATGTAAATTTTATTGTTAAAATATTTTACTCAACACATGAAATAGTTTCAACACATAAATATCATCAACACATGACTATTTTTATATTCAACACATGAATCTTCTTTTATAATATTCATTGTTTCCCCGATTGGAATGAGGCCCAATCAATTACCATATAACGTTAATTATATGGATTCCATACCACACATGTATATAATAGCAACGATAAACAATCAACCATCATCCAAAGTGCACCACACAACTGCATAAGCATCAAATATAACTATCGACGCTTACATAATCTGTCGACCAATCGATCGACATACAATTAAATAATTGAGATTAATGTACCCAAATATCATCCCAACACCCGTATGGGGTTTCAAATCAACAAACACTGCATATTATTTGTGCAGTTGGGCGATGTGTAAAATTTATCATCCCAATCAATATCAGTCAAATTAGTGTATATAAACAAATCGGTCGATTTGTTTATAAATATTCATTTATTCACTTTCACGTTAAAAACTATATTTTTAACGATAATTAATTTATTTCAACACATGAATATATTTCATTATCTATTTCACATCAATTTCACAAACAAATTTCACAACACATCAATCAAACAAACAAGCCATCCATGGTCTGTGGATGACGGGTGTCGGGTGCTGCTAAGCACCGTCTGCATCCTAGTATATATATAACTAGAAAAAGAAATTTGAGTGAGAAGTTCTCACCAATAGCTATCCCAACTTCACGGCACTTCATTTACAGAAATCTTCATCGTTCTCGCCTTTTGTCACTTTCGTTGCCCGTATTCACTACATATATAAAAATCACATATTTATATTATTGCTATGTATATAAAAATCATATTTTTATAATTACTCCATATGGATAAAAATTCTATTTTTACATCGCTATTCTCTACACAAAGATCTCGCCTTTTCAAATATAAAGATTTCGCCTTTTTATTTCATCTCTATAAAAATCTCATTTTTTTCTTCACTATTCAATATATAAAAATCTAATTTTTAACTTGTTATTCAATATAGAAAAATCTAATTTTTACCTTGTTATTCAATATAGAAAAATCTAATTTTTACCTCGTTATTCAATATAGAAAAATCTAATTTTTACCTCGCTATTATATAGAAAAATCTAATTTTTACCTTGCTATTATATAGATAAAAATTCTATTTTTACACTGATGTTCATATAATAAAGATTAGATTTTTATCACGCTATTCTCTATATAAAGATTTCGCCTTTTCAAATATAAAGATTTCTATTTCGTTACATATATAAAGATAATATTTTTAATATCTTACCTATATAAAAATTATATTTTTACTATCTATATAATATAAAAATCGTATTTTTATACTTTCTATACAATAAAAATCATATCTTTATAGTGCTACTACTATAAAGATCACATCTTTATTACTCCACATTATATAAAATCATATTTTTAAATCTTCACATCTAATAAAAACATCGTCTTTCTGTTTTAAAATATAATCTTTTATGTATTCCAAAAATAAAAACCTCGTCTTTTCATTGATAAAAACCTCATTTTTATTCCTATATCATTTTGTACAAAATCTGCAGTTTAAACAACGTTGTTACCTATTAAAATCTGAATTTAAACTACATAAAGAAAATAAAATAAATAAAAACAAAAGAAGCTTACAGGTTTGGGCAGAGCAGGAGGTATGGGTTGCCGGCGGTGGCCAGAGCGGTGGGGGAGCAGTTGTTTACCGGCGGTGGTCCTTGGGGTGGGGGAGGGTTTCGGTCTACAGCGAAGGAGGGGATTCGGGGCAAGAGGGGTCTAGGGTGGGGTGCGGTGCCCTCGCGAGGTGGGCGGTGGCGATGTGGAGGCCACCGGTGGTGCCGTCGAGCGAGATTGGGGGGAAGCGATTTTGGTTTTTTTTCTTTCTTTCTATTCTCTTTTTTTTTTCTTTTTTTTTCTGTTGATTTGAACGAACGAGAAAAGCAAAGGGGGGGCCAGCGGTTTTGAAGGGGAGGAATGGAAGCTTTTAATTTTTAATTATTTTAATTATGAAAAGTTGACTTTTTCATACGACCTCTAAACGAGGCCCACCGCCAGTCGTCCATAGCTAATTACCCACATCACGAACACAATGGGATATGTATCGTAGGCTGATTCGATCGTTTCGATCAGTTTTCGTCAAAATCAACATATAACTCTATATATTGAATTTGAACATGCATTTCAATTTACTGGGGCCACATACTAACTCGAAAAATTCCAAAAAAATATTTTCTAGCTTCGTATTGACGATACGGTGCTAACAAAATTAGTTTCGTCGAATTCTGAGACCGTTAGAAAAATGGCCATTTTCCAGTCGATTAAAATCAACTGAAACTGGTCAAACACGTTTTCCTTTGCCACACTCACATATTGATTCGAAAAATTATGAAATTTGGAATCTAGCAATAATTTGACATCACGGACCTAACAAAAGTGGTTTCGTCGAAATCCGAGGTCGTTTGCAAAATTCCCATTTTTAAGGGCCTGAATTCCATAGCGACTATTCAGAATTTTCAACTGGACATATCTTTCGATTCCCGCTATGAAATTTTGATTTCTCGGATTAGTTGGAAAGATATTCACAAATAGATCCTAATGTTTTTGGTTTCACTAAAATCCGTTTTGTTTTGCACCCGGTACGTTCAATTGAAGTTGGAAATCGAATTATCGAACTACCGCGCCATTTTCAATTCCTATTTATAATTATATATAAATATTATATTATAACGACAATGTATATAATATATACGTCGAATTCTATTCAAAATAAACTTCTCGTCGATATTATTTAAAATAATATATTTTAAATGTTCAAAATTCGCTAAAATTGCCAAAATAAAATTTTTAAACTGGCCCAGATTTTCGGGTTGTTACAGATGACATATGTAAGTACTGATACTATTTTGTATTTCAAATGATGTTGTATATTATATTTTGTCCATTCCGCTGTTAGATTCATGTCACTCTGATTCTATTCTATTATATTCTTCTTTTTCCTCTATTCTACTTTTCTATCTTTCTATTTCTCACCCTCTAACTTCTTTCTATTAATGATCCGGTATTTCCGATACTTGAATGGTTGACAGGTTATACAGCAGACGTATTTGTGTCGATTTTCTGGGTTGAAAATCCTCGGGTCGTTACAGTGGTATCAGAGCATAAGGTTGAGAAGTAACCTTGGCCTTGTGGCGTAACTCGATAGAGATAGAGTTAAAAATTCCTTAGATTGAGTTTGGGTGTATATACGAGAGAATGTATTTGTAGATTTGTATAAAAGTGATTTTAAAATTGTGTTGATTGGTTTGTTGAGTGGTATAAAATTTTCGAATCGACGTGTTTGGTCGGAATAGTTGATAGGGATTTCTAAACACTCAAACAAAATAATTCGACACAGTACTGCTTTAAGGGCGGGATAAATGAAATAATTTTATCTAAAATCTTATTTTGATATAAGCATAATTGTCTGAAATTATTATTATGTATAAATGTGTCGATAGTTATTATTGTAATCCCATAAGAGTTTAAAATTGAGATGGTTATATATATATATAGAACTAAATTAAAGTTGTATAGGAATGAAATATATAAATAAGACAATTTGGGAATTATTTGAGGAAAACAAAATGTTTTGGGAAGATTTAAAGACTTTGAATTTGCAATAGAGTTGAGATATGTGATTTCAAGCTGGATTGAAATAAAAACTGGAAATTTGGGTTTTGGAATTTGAAAATTTAACTAGAGTAAGTTAAATGGAATTAGAGTTTAACTGAGGTTAAATTAGTAATTTAAATGGGATTTGAGTTGAAAAGAAGAATTCAGAGCAGGTAAATATGTTTGAACACGTTGATTCAAATTAATGAAGTATATCGGATTTAGAATTTATTTTCCAAACATAATCAAGGATATTTTCTTAAATTAGAAAATTTGATAAATATGGGATGATAAGGAATTAATATATAGAGTTAAAAAAATTTGAACATAACTAGAGATTGGTAGAGTTAGAAGATTTCCTGAGTATTGCTCTGATGTTGATTTTAGTCTTCGAGGTTGATACTTAGAGAATCATTCTCTTACTGATTTACGATCAGGAACTGATGAATGTTGAAGAATCGATTGCACGAATAAGAAATGGAAATATTTTCTAGCTGTAATAACATATATTTCTAGTTATAAAAATGACCTTCATTGGTAGCCAATCGCTGACGTATTGAATGTTTTGATTACAATGAAATGTTCTGGTGGGTAACGTGTGTATTTAAATTGCCTTGTCTGCTGTGATTGTTAGGGAATGACCCATGTATGTGTGTTGATTTAAGTCTATAATTTTGAATCTAACTGGAATTTCCTTGTTACTCTTTAATTTCGGGGACAAAATTCTTTAAAGGGGGAAGGAATGTAATGTCCCATTTTTGATCGACTTTTACCAAACATTAATTTATAGATTATATCTGGTATTTAAATTCAATTAAATAATATTGAATTTGAATATTACAAAAAATTTGAATAATCATTAGTAAAATCCCATATGTGTATTTTCAACTATTATATTTACACCGGTAAATGTATTCTGATGTTTTTTTTATTTGCATTTAAACTTGTTTTGATTTATATAAAATTAGAATTTACTTGAGTAAAATTAGATTTTTTTGATAGAATTAAAATTAGGTTTTTTTGGGGATATATATATATTTATGAATCAATATAGTAACTTTTGCTTTGTAAATCTTGTTTGGGTACAAATCACTTATAGCTTAAAATCATATGAAAATACTCAGCGCACACCTCTGCAAATCTATGAATAGCAAGCCTATACTTTCCTATCTTCTTGCACATGGCCAGTACACATATGTGTACATTTCTGGCCGTGTATGTCCACACTTACAAGGGGAGAATTTAAGAAAAAAGACTTCACATAACTCACTTTCAATCACATACGATGTTGCAGCTATGTGCATTTAAAGCTTAGATAGCTTAGCAGCAAATATTTTTTCTTTTTCCATTCGCACATGTGTTTGTAGAAATTAGGTGCAGCAGTATCATTCTGTCCACCTACATCTATACTAAATAGCCTAGTGGCACATAGACAAGTGCACATTTGTGTGCTTTAAGATCAGCCAATGTATGTGCAAGTACTTAGAAGGATTTATTGAGTGATTAGCCTAAACACAAACATCACTTTCAATCACATCTGCCAACAGCTATATCCCTCAAGACAGCCCTTGTCTCTACACTGTTATAGCGTGTAAGCTAGACCATATTTTTGCTTCAACTATAAAAACACATAAGTTTCACCACATTTTCATGTAAAAACCTTGTTTGGAGTTGGATGCAAATGGCAGATAGAGTTGGAGTAAAATCAGAAAATAAGCAAGGCACTTGAAACAGGAAACAGTGAGCGAACTTCTGTGAGTACAACTCCCTTTCCTTCCATATAAAACTTTTCTGTTTAGATGTGCATAGATATAGGCATATTTCTGTATAGTCTATTGAATTGAGCTAATTACATCTTCATGTATAAACCTGGAATGACAAAGACATGTAAACTAAAATTTAAACTAGTGAACAAAGTTCAAAATAGCAGTAGTGTATTTGGGTGATTAAACTTTACATTATCTTTTGATCGTTATATATATACGCATATGATGATGCTTACTATAAATGTATATACTTGTGTATACGTTATGTTAGTCATTACACTTTTACTTAAGACCAACAAAAGTGAAAACCAGTAAATAAAGATAGAAGAAAACAGAAGAACAGAGATGGAAAAATGAGAACAGAGGGAGTTGCGGGATCAGGTATGGTGATGGTTCCATATTTGTGGCTGCTATAGCCTTATACTATAGCTCTTTACATGTACACTACTATTATGTACATAATTGTTCCTATATCAATTCAGTACCCCCAGTCATGCAGCTATTATTTCATAAAATAATTTTATTAAGCCAAAGTGATTCCTCAATACCAAATAAAATGTGTGACCACATGACGTTTGTTTAATATATAAGTAACTGCATGTTCTTATTTGATAGATTAACTAGACCAAATTCATGTTGAGTCCATATAATACCAGATATACCAATTATAGTTATAATATCAGATAAAAAAATAATGTACTCCAATCGTTTTAGCCAATCTAACGGTACTAGTTTTTATCAAAGATGGCAAATAATATAAGTCTAGAAAATATTGACAAATGGTATAAACTTATGTGGTTTGTTAGTTGACATACCCAGATATAACTATTTCAATAAATTCATTTTGTTAAATTATCCCATGAGTTGCTCGTTGTTTGGTCATATACTTGGCTTTGTGGTTTTGGTATTTGTGTGTAATTGTAAAAAAAACTACAATAATATATATGAGAAAAGAACAAATAAATAAAACCTAAGAAGAGAGAAGAAACAAGTATAAGAAATAGCAATAGCAAGAAGAATTAGAAAGGAAGGAAAGATTGAAAGTGAAAGGAAGCATGTAGCAGTAGTAAATATAAGTAAGAAGTAAAAGAAATAGAAAAAGAAAGTAAAGGAAAGGAATAGGGGAGATGACGGTAACAACAGAAGAAGGTAAAACCGAATGTTTGCTGTAGCCAAACAAGTGTAACATGCGGTTTTCACTTGACATAGTGATGGGTGCATGAAACACCCCACCTCCGTTAAGGTCACTCACAATGGGAATGCATTAACTTTGGTGAAGCATTTTAGGTAAAAGGCACAGATAATTTACAAGACAAACATATAAACAGAGGAAAACTGAAATCATTTCATAAATAGCGTGGTCCAATCAAAACATTACAAGCATCGTCTCAAAACCCAACTTCTAAATTATTACAATAAAACATCTGTCTTGATTTAAAACTCCAAGTACATAAAGGAGCATAAAACAGTAGTAAAGTAGCATAAATCCCTAACAAAAGTGTAACTACAGCCATAGCCCAAGAAAAGAGAATCCAAGCAATACATCTACTCTCTTCAAACTGGAAAAGGTATGCACAAAGTTGAAGTATTCCCTCCCTGCGAACCTGGAGGGGTAAAAACAGAAGAAAAGAAGGCGAAAGAAAACGGGTCAGACATAAGCCTAGTAAGTCCAGTGATTATTCAGCATGTAAAGAGGTAAAAAGATCATGACATGAATAAACTGAACATAGGACAATACCATAGCAATAAGATAACATAAGATAGGGCAAGATAAACTGAATATACTATCGCACTCATTCCCACTTCTCTGCACCTACTAACGAATGTTTCAACTACCATCATGTGTTCATAACAAAGTGATCCCTTTTCCAATCGGCTTCTACTCGCATGCATTTATTACTTATGTCAATCGACCCCACTTGATTGTAGATACCTGTGCTGGTCCCGCCATGGGGTGTATCAATTCCTTTGGTGGCAACTCAACACAAATTCAAGATGCACAGTGTATACTAGTGATGCCCATTGCCTGCTTTTTCCACTTCGGAGTATGTGCATGCCCATACTCCGCTGGAACCTACACTGCTGCACAACCCACCGCTATTTTGACCGCTTATAATTAGCCCAGTAATCGTGCCCCACCCTGCCTAATTCAGGGTATCGTGATACGTCTATGTGGGTTACTGCTGAAATGGGTCCCCGTTACTAGGGTTACCTAATCAACATGTTGTAACGGTTAAGTGTTCTCAAATTAACCTAACTCCACCAATCTGTTTAATTAACATGTTGTATTGGTTAAGTGTTGCCATAATTAACTTAACCCTACCATTCTTAGCATGTCCGTCCCTTAGCTTTAATTCATTCATTAAAGCATCAACCTCTCACATTAGGTCTATATTGTTGCGGTCGCTGGATGTGCCGGGCGGTTCCGGCCATTCTTACACCGAAACTCAATCTAACCTTGGGTTTTTGGGCTTAATGCGCTAACCTCTCACATTAGATCTATATTGTTGTGGTCGCTGGATGTGCCGGGCAGTTCCGGGCAGTCTTACACCGCAACTCAATCTAACCTCGGGTTAGGCATGTTCATCTTTAGCCAATTTACATATGTGTCCAAGTTTAGGTCTTTTTATGTCAATATTTCCCAATTGTAGCCAATACAAGTTTTATGCCACATTCACTTGTTCTGCCCAAAATTTACTCAATTAAATTATACCCAATTTTCCTGCGTTATAATCACACGTACAATGAGATTCAATCTAAGTTCCGAACGAACCTAGTATTCATAAAAGAAAATAAAAAGGGAAAAAATAGAGGAGCATAAGAATTGACATAAGGAAAAATAGGCACGTAAAGGTGTACCTAATTCAAGAATCATGTTTCCAATAGCCATGTTGTACATTAACAATAAGTGTGGGCAAGCTAAGCAATTTACACCATAGGTATAAAGATTAGATAGAATTGGACTTAAGATAATCACTAATTTTGATGTACAACATGATAAGTTCCATTATATCAATCACAATAGTCTCGTAGGCATAGGATGTACAACATGATAGGGTCCATCATATCAATCATAACAGTCTCATAGGCAGGATAGGTTCCATTATGTCAATCACAACAGTCTCATAGGCATGATATGTTTTGTTATGTCAATCACAACAGTCTCATATGCATGATAGGTTTCATTATATCAATCACAATAGTCTCATAGGCATAGGAAATTCAGATTTGACAAAAGGATAAGCATGAATCAGAATTAGGCATAGTTCTAGATCTGATTATTACAGTCGTGATTTCTATTAGGTGTTCAAATCTGAATAATAACCGACCTTACAGAAAAAGAACGGATCTTGTATTCTGAGATCTGATTTCTGAATTTGTTAAGCTTAACCTTTTTGTAGACATTTGGTTCTCTAGTTTGTATTTGGTTTGGAGCTTTCTAACTTGATTTCTAGTTTGGAGAAGATGGAGGCTAGTCTAGCTTAGACATGGATAACATGACGGCTTCATAGAATACGGTTATGAGGTCTAGGGTTGAGGTTTGGGGTGATTGTATAGAAGTTTAGGATTAATATGGGCCTTTAGATCAACCTACGAGTCATCAAAGCCATCCAAACCCAAGAGAGCCAACCAGAACATGACCCATATGTCCTAACACCTCAGAAAATCGTCACTGTCCAGATCAGTTCCTACAGGGGGGTCGACACCCATGTCAACACCCCTAGGGGGGTCGACACCCATTGGGGGAGTCGACACCCCTGAGAGGGAAATTTCCCGCTTAGCTGTTTTTAGAAGTTTTGAAATTTGAATCTGCTTTAATTATTTAATTATTACTTTAATTTAATTTCTACTTAAACTTGAAAACTTCTAACCTCCATAATTTTTTCATAAGGAGTTCGATTCACGTAGACTCGGACTCTATCTCAAGCAGAATTCCAAGACGAACGAAATGGCGTAACCCGTTTCCCTAAAATCCACACCTAAAAGTTAAGTGTTCTTAATTTTGTTATTTTAATATTCATGGAAAATACGGGGTGTTTCATTCTCCCCTCCTTAAAGGATTTCGTCCTCGAAATCTCTAAGTAAAGAAGAATGTACCCTAACATCCAACATCCATCTACTCAACCTTCAATCACAGGCATCCATTGTCCTTACAAAGATTTCTAATGCTTTCATGATCATATGCATAGTGTTTGTATATGTCCTTATCTAATGCAAAATCAAGCGGTCTACTGATTCAGTTAACCTCATTGATGTGAATCATGTCGGTGCTATGAGTCCATCATGTATGCAATTATTCCTAATCGTATTTTGTAACTTCTACATGAGTGCACAATCATTCATACAAATGCAACGTAACACATCAAGTTCCAATCCATATATAAATACATATATGCATATGCAATATGAAAGTGATTGAGTCGATCAAGTACCTAATGTGTGTATATGCATCCACGAGCAACCACTTGCAACCATCAATCATAACATGTTTTCAGATACATGCTTACATTCACTGGTTTCTACCTAAGGATCAAGAATAGGACCGAGGAGATATACTTAATAGATAGATACAAGCATGCATAAACTTATGGAAAAAGAGATCAAGGATGTACCCTAAAAAAGAAAAGGGTAGGATGAGCGTATCTTGTCTTCAGTCTCCCAAGTCGCGTCTCCTTTAGCGTGACTCCACTGTACTTTAACTAGCTTCACCTCATGATTGTGTAGCTTTTTAACTTCTCTACCCAAGATACGAGTTGGAACTTTTCTCACCTTCGCTTCTCGCTCCACTTCACTTCCTCTAGTATGCTCGGCTCCATAAATTCCGCAGACTCACGTAAGCACTTTCGTAGATGAGAGACATGAAAAACATTATGAACTCCAGCCAATCTTTTGGGCAACTCTACTTTATAAGCCATCTTCCCAATCCTCTCAATGATAGGAAATGGCCCTACAAATCTTGGTGCCAATTTTCCTACGGACCTAAAGCGAACGACATTCTTCAAAGGAGATACTTTAAGAAAAACTCTGTCTCCAACCTCAAAATCAAGTCGGTCTTTCTTTTATCAACGTAGGACTTCTCTCTATCTTGCGCGGACTTCATTTGTCTTCATATCAAGTCCACCATTTCTGAAGTTTCTCGGATCATGTCAGGCCCAAGTATGAGCTTGTCTGTAGACTCCCACTAACAAGTTGGTGATCGGCATGGTCTTCCATATAAAGCCTCAAAGGGTGTCATGCCTATGGTGGCTTGGTAGCCATTGTTGTAGGCGAACTCCACCAAAGGAAGATGATCCTCCCATGTTTCTCCAAAATCAAGAATGCACAATCTCAAAAGATCTTCTAATACTCTGTTTACCCTTTCCGTATGACCATCGGTTTGAGGGTGATGGGCAGTGCTTAAGCATAGCTGTGTGCCTACAGCCTCTTGCAAACTCTTCTAAAACTCACTCGTAAAGATAGGATCTCGATCACTTACTATGCTAGAGGGTATTCCATGCAGTTGAACCACCTCTTTGAGATAAATGGATGCTAACGATGAGGCAGTCCTCCTACTCGTAACAGGTATAAAGTGAGCGCTTTTAGTGAGCATGTCCACTATTACCCAAATACTGGTATTACCCCTTCTTGACCTAGGAAACCCATCAATAAAGTCCATCGAAATGTTATCCTATTTCCATTGTGGGTCCTCTAGAGGATGAAGCTGACCACCAGGCTTCTTCTGCTCTGCCTTGACTTGCTGGCATTCAAGCATTTAGAGACAAAATCAGCTACTTCCTTCTTCATTCCATTCCAGAAGAAACCCTTTTTATGTCTTTATACATCTTGTCCCCACCTAGGTGTATGGTTAACTTAGAATGGTGTGCTTATTCGAGAACGGTTTTCACCAAATCCCTTGCTTGTGGAACGCATAGTCTTCTGTCCCGTCTCAACCAACCCTTGTAATCGATGGAGTATCTATTGAGGTGACTTGAAGTCTCACCTCTATTTAGCTTATCCATCACATCAACTAGTTGAGGGTCTTCACGTTGCGCGGTTCCTATTGAGTCCAAAAGAGTAGGCCGCACCTGTAGCTATGCTAGCAAACCAGGTACAAATTCAAAGGAGGGTCTAAACTCAAAGTTTGCCATGTACTCCAGGCTTTGCCTTTCTACAAAGAGAGGACTTAAGGTAAGCTTTTTCCTACTTAAGGCGTCTGCTACCACATTGCCCTTGCCAGGGGTATAAGCAATCTCAAAATCGTATGAGGCAAGAAATTCCATCCACCTTTGTTGCCTTTTGTTAAGATCTTTCTGTAAGAAAAGGCACTTTAACGATTTATGTTCAGTAAATAATTCAAACCATTCTCCTAGCAGGTAATGACGCCATGACTTAAGAGCGAAAACAATGGCAGCTAGTTCTAAATCATGAGTGGGGTAGTTCTTCTCATGTACCTTCAACTGCCTTTCCCCATAACAAACTACCTTGCCTGCTTGCATCAAGACAATGCCTAGTCCGGTACCGCATGCGTCTGTGTATACCGTAAACATCTTACTCCCATCAGGCAATGTTAGAATTGGGGCCGTTGTCAGAGCCCTTTTCAGTCGTTGGAAAGCAACAGCACAATCCAAATCCTAGGAAAAAGTTAGGTTCTTCTTCATTAACCTAGTAAGTGGGGCTGAGATCCTCGCAAAATCCTTAATGAACTTTCTGTAAAAGCCCGCAAGCCCAAGAAAACTTCTTACTTCGGTTGCATTCCATGGAATCTTCCAATCTTGCACCGCAACTACTTTTGCGAGATCCATAGCTATCCCCTCTTTGGACACCACATGTCCAAAAAACCTTACTTCTTCTCTCCAAAAATGGCATTTGGAGAATTTTGTTTTCAGCCGATATGCTCGAAGAGTATCTATAACTTCCCTTAAATGCAAAGCATGTTCTTCCTCACTTTTTGAGAAAATCAAAATGTCGTCCACGAAGACCACTACAAATTTATTAAGGAACTCTCTGAACACCCTACTCATCAAGTCTATGAAATAGGCAGGTGAGTTTGTCAAGCCGAAAGGCATGACAAGCCATTCGAAGAAACCATCCGGGGTCCTTAACGCGGTCTTATTTATGTTGTCTTCAGCCACTCTTAGCTGATGAAATCCGGAGCCAGATCTAGTTGGGAGAAAACCGAGGCACCTACGAGCTGGTCGAACAAGTCGTCTATTCTAGGAAGTGGTTGCATATTCTTCTTGGTCAACACCTTACTATAGTCCACACACAGGCGAAGTGAACCATCCACTTTGGTTGCAAACACCACTGGAGCACCCCATTCAGAAATACTCCGCCTTATGAACCCCTTTTCAAGCAACTCTTTAACTTGCTTGTTGAGCTCTTTCCTTTCCCTTGGAGTCATGTGTCTAATGGGTAAAGCAACAGGTTTTGCATTATCAACAAGGTATACGTGGAACTCTCGCTTCAGAGGTAAACCCTTCACCTCTTCAGAGACTCACGGACTACTCTAACAGATTGCAAGTTTTCAACAGACGCATCAAGAGATTCTAGATAGCTAAGCATAAAAGAATTCATGGGATTACAAGAGATTTCAAGAGTGTTACCAAGGCAAGCCATAAGTCTAACCACTCTCCTTTCACATTTAAGGATATCTCTATTACTGGATAACCAATCCATGCCTAGAATCAACCCATAGCCCGTGAAACCCAAAACATAAGCATTACATCTAAACACAACGCTTAGTATAGAAATTTCCAAATCCAAACAAATCATTGACAAATAAACTAAACCCCCAATTGGATTTGAAACAACCATGGGATCCTCTACTATACTGGTATCTAGGTGCAGAGATTCAACTAAAGCAGTAGATATAAAAGAGTGTGATGCGCCAGAATCAAAAAGAGTACGAACTGGATGATCAGAAAGATAAACTAAACTCTCAACAGAAATATTTCTACCTCTTTCTTGCGGAGGTGAAATGAGAGCATGAATATACCCTCCAGAAGTAGATCCAGTCCTCTACCCTTGCGCTTGCCTTCTTGGGCAATCCTTAGCCATATGTTATGTCTTGCCGCATTGAAAACAACCACTCATCTTCCTCTTCTTCTTCCTGCAGTCTTTAATTAGATGTCCAGGTATGCCACAAAATTTACACTTCCTCTTTCACGGGGCTTGTTATTCTTCCCGCCTTTCTTGGAATCCGTCTTCTTATTCTGCGATCCCTCCACTTTCTTGTCTAGAGGTTCTTCCACCTTTGCCACTTTCTTGTCATCCTTGTCTTCCTCCTGTAATAGTGTCATGTCCACCAGTCTCTCAAAAGTCACACCCATAGGTATATAGGACATAGCTAGGCTGTGTAGTGGCTCATTTAACCCTTTAACGAATCCGAGAGCCTTTTTATGTGGAGTGTTCACTAACTCCAGTCCGAATCTAGCCAGTTGGTTGAATTGGTTGATGTATTCCTTAACCGATAGGCTTCCCTGTTTGAGTGCTAAGAACTTCTCCATCTGTAGGCTTCGTTCAGCTTGCGAGAGGAACTTCATTTCAAATTTCATTCTGAAATCCTACCAAGTTTCAACTGGTCTCTCAGCATTAGTAACTTCCCACCAGTAAGAGGCTTCGTCCTTAGGTAACCATACATCCAATTGTATCTTCTGCCAATCGCCCACTTCGAAGATAACAAACAAATCTTCTGTTTCCTTGAGCCAGTTTCTTGCTTCCACAAATGACTCAGTCCCATTAAAGTTCTTTCCACCCATAGCTCGAAAGTCTCTACATATCTTCGAGAAAGCATTCACACATGGAGGAGGAGGAGGAGGAACGGCTGCAGCCGGGGGAGGAGGAACGTCTGCTGGGCCTGCGTCATTAGCCCTAGCCTCCAGATACCTTATGAACCAGCCTGGTATCGGTACGCCCTCGGGAAGATTAAGATCGCCAGACATGCTGAAACGAAAAGAAAAGGCTCAAAACAAAGGATAGAAAGATAATGCATATGGCTTTAGGGATTATGCCTTTAAAATAAAATAACACTTTTCTTGAAAATGCTTCTTTAAACTTCTTTTTGCAAACTAGTTTTCAAAAACTTTTATCTGATCTGGTAAACTATCGCTCTGATACCAAGTGAAACACCCCACCTCCGTTAATGTCACTCACAAAGGGAATGCATTAACTTTGGTGAAGCATTTTAGGTAAAAGGCACAGATAATTTACAAGACAGACATATAAACAACGGAAAACTGAAATCATTTCATAAATAGCGTGGTTTAATCAAAACATTACAAGCATTTCTCAAAACCCGACTACTAAATTATTACAATAAAACATCTGTCTTGATTTAAAACTCTAAGTACATAAAGAAGCATAAAACAATAGTAAAGCAGCATAATTCCCAATAAAAGTGTAGCCACAGCCCAAGAAAAGAGAATCCAGGCAATACATCTACTCTCTTCAAGCTGGAAAAGCTCTGCACTAAGCTGAAGTATTCCCTCCCCGCGGACCGCGGGGGGGACGGAAGAAAAGAAGGTGAAAGAAAACGGGTCAGACATAAGCCTGGTAAGTCCAGTGATTATTCAGCATGTAAACAGGTAAAAGGATCATGACATGAATAAACTGGACATAGGACAATACCATAGCAATAAGATAACATAAGATAGGGTAAGATAAACTGAATATACTATCGCACTCATTTCCATTTCTCTGCACCTACTAACGAATGTTTCAACTACCATCATGTGTTCATAACAAAGTGATCCCTTTTCCGATCGGCTTCTACTCGCATGCATTTATTACTTGTGTCATTCGGCCCTGCTTGATTGTAGATACCTGTCCTATTCCCGCTATGGGGTGCATCAATTCCTATGGTGGCAACCCGACACAAATTCAAGAAGCACAGTGTATACTACCGATGCCCAGTGCCTTCTTTTTCCACTCCGGAGTACGTGCATGCCCATACTCCGCCGGAACCTACACTGCTGCACCACCCACCGCTATTTTGACCGCTTATAATCAGCCCAATAATCGTGTCCCACCCTGCCTAGTTCAGGGTAACGTGATACATCTATGTTGGTTACTACTGAAATGGGTCCCCGTTACTAGGGTTTCCTAATCAACATGTTGTAACGGTTAAGTGTTCTCAAATTAACCTAACCCCACCCATCTGTTTAATTAACATGTTGTATTGGTTATGTGTTACCTTAATTAACTTAACCCTACCATTCTTAGCGTGTCCGTCCCTTAGCTTTAGTTCATTCATTAAAGCAACAACCTCTCACATTAGATCTATATTTTTGCGGTCGCTGGATGTGCCGGGCGGTTCCGGGCAGTCTTACACCGCAACTCAATCTAACCTCGGGTTTTTGGGCTTAATGCGCTAACCTCTCACATTAGATCTATATTGTTGCGGTCGCTGGATGTGCCTGGCGGTTCCGGGCAGTCTTACACCGCAAATCATCTTTAGCCAATTTACATATTTGTCATATGTGTCCAAGTTTAGATCTTTTTATTTCAATATTCCCCAAATGTAGTCAGTACAAGTTTTATGCCACATTCACTTGTTATGCCCAAAATTTACTCAATTAAATTGTACCCAATTTTCCCACATTATAATCGCACGTACAACGAGATTCAATCTAAGTTCTGAACGAACCTAGTATTCATAAAAGAAAATAAAAAGGCGGAAAATAGAGAAGGAGCATAAGAATTGACATAAGGAAAAATAGGCATTTAAAGGTGTGCCCAATTCAGGAATCATATTTCCAATAGGCGTGTTGTACATTAACAATAAGTGTGGGCAAGCTAAGAATTCACACCATAGGTATAAAGATTCGATATATCAATCATAATAGTCTCATAGGCATAGGATGTACAATATGATAGGTTCCATCATATCAATCACAACAGTCTTATAGGCATGATAGGTTCCATTATGTCAATCACAACAGTCTCACAGGCATGATATGTTTCATTATGTCAACCACAACAGTCTCATAGGCATGATAGGATTCATTATATCAATTACAATAGTCTCATAGGCATTGGCAATTTAGATTTGAAAAAAAAGGCATGAATCAGAATTAGGCACAGTTCTAGATCCGATTATTACAGTCATGATTTCTATTAGGTGTTCAAATCTGAATTATAACTGAACTTACAGAAAAAGAACGGATCTTGTATTCCGGGATCTGATTTCTGAATTTGTTAAGCTTAATCCTTGACGTAGACGTTTGATTCTCTAGTTTGGATTTGGTTTGGAGCTTTCTAACTTGATTTCTAGTTTGGAAAAGATAGAGGCTAGGCTAGTTTAGACATGGACAGCATGACCGCTTCATAGAATAGGGTTATGAGGTCTAGGGTTGAGGTTTGGGGTGATTATATAGGAGTTTAGGATTAATATGGGCCTTTAGATCAACCTAGGAGTCATCAAAGCCATCCAAACCCAAGAGAGCCAACCATAACATGACACATATGCCCTAACACCTCAGAAAATCGTCATTGTCCATATCAGTTCCTACAGGGGGGTCGACACCCATGTCGACACTGCTAGGAGGGGTCGACACCTATGTCGACACCCCCTGGGGGGGTCGACACCCCTGAGCAAGAAATTTCCCGCTCAGCTGTTTTCTGAAGTTTTGAATTTTGAATCATCTTTATTTATTTAATTATTATTTTAATTTAATTTCTGCTTAAACTTGAAAACTTCTAACCTCTATAACTTCTTCATGCGGAGTCTGATTCACGCAAACTCGGACTCTATCTCAAGTAGAATTCCGAGACGAACGAAATGGCGTAACCCGTTTCCCTTAATACCTCTTCTAATAATTATGTGTTCTTAATTTTGTTATTTTAATATTCATGGAAAATACGAGGTGTTACAGTGCATGTACTAAAGGATGAAGTTCATGATGTAGAAAAAGAAAAATAAAAATAAACAAAGAATAAGATAAATAAATAAAGGAAAAAGAGGTGGGAAGTAACAAATAAGAAAGAAAGGAAATATATTGCCATGATTATACGGAATGTATTGCACCATATATTGGTGGAAGATCATAAGCTCACACATGAGCTAGTAGCAAAGATGGCTCAGAGAAAGACGGGTTAAATGAATGTAAAGGTAGCAGTTTAATAAAATAAAACTAGAAATGATGCATCACATTGATGCATGAATATACAAACTCTGAAGATGACTTGTCATTGTAGTCTGCGTGTAAACAAGCATTTCCAAACACTATTTATGATAACTAGATCTATTTAGATGGATCACTTAAAAGATACACATGCAGTTCTATTCATTATGAAGGTAGCAACATCTTTACAGAGCTGAGTTCGATGGCTTGTTTGATTCAAAGCATGTTTTATAACTCAAAGTAAATAACAAGAGCATTTATTATGTAATTTGCATTAGGCCAACTACAATTCAACTAGTAAGCCATTAAAAAAATGATATATATACCCTGAAGCTGCAAGTCGATAATATATACATGGATGGAAAGGAACGAATTATTATGGGGGCCTAACTTCACTTGTGCAAATATTTATCATTTGGTATCATATTGCAATGGTTTACGGTGCTTGCTAGCTGTTAGCAGACATTAAATGAAATGGCATGTTGTATGAATGTTTGTTTCAGTTCCACGTAATTGAATTCCTAGAAACCCAAGCATTGGGAACAAGGGAAGACATAGGGACAGTGGTAAAGTGGTAACACAAATAAAAAAAGAAAGTATGGGTTGAAAGAAACGGGCTAGAAATATTATGCTGATATGGACCAATAGAAAAGAAATAAGGAGAAGGGGGAGACTCGTGAGCTTAGTGGTTGGTCTTGGTTGGAAAAAGGAATTAAAGAATTTTAAGAGAAAAGAAAAATGAGGGAAAGGGAAATGGGCCGAGTAATGGGCCGATAGGATAAAAGAATTTAATGTATAGGAAATTAAAGAAGAAGAGAAATAAATAAATAAAATATTAGGAAAAGGGAATCTTATAAAATAAAAGGAGGATTCTTATAGTAAATCTAATGTATACCAAAGAAGAATAAAAGAAAAGCAGAGCTAGTATGTTTGGTAAAAATCTGTTATAGAGTTGGTATGTAATCAAATGATAACCGTTGAAATAATGTTGTACTTGGTCAAGATTTAACAAAGTCATTCAAAGTTAATTTATTAATTTAAATTTGAATAAAAATATAAATTTCCTTGTTTCTAAAGACCATAATCGGTTCAAGCAATAGTAGTTGAAAGGTAATCAACAATATGTTGTAATGACTGCTCGTCAGCAATATGTAGTTATAATGAACCCGAATGTTTTAAAAGCTTATATTAGTTAATCGACGTCGGTCGATATATATATATATATGTATATGTATATATTATTCGAGATATGATTTCAAGGTTGAAGTAACCAACGATTAAACTTATTATTTGAAATTCATGTGAAAATGAATAGATATAGCAACTAGATAAACAACATTTGACCATGTACTAATATTTATTTAAAATGTTAAATTGATGTGATAAACGAGTCCAGAAGGAGTGATATTCAAAGTAGATAACGATAGAAGCAAAGATTTTGCAGAAGGATGGTTGTGAGGAATATTGGTAAGAGAAAATAGTCGATCGATAACGATGGGATTATTCTGGAGTCCCAAGAATAAATGGAATAATGATAATTGAAAGGAGACGTTGAATTAATATCGGCTAAGTTGATTCCAGGAAAGTATCATTTACTTTCTATTTTAAATAAGTATTTAAATAAATTATATATTGAATTATTTAAGATAATAAATAATCAATAAGTCAGATAGACTGAACTGTGAATTATAATAATACTGTTATAAACAGCAAAAATAAATAAGATTATTAAAATAAATAAAACCTTAGATAGCTATGATATTAGAAATAATTTTTTTCCCAAGATCAACTAACTTATGAATGACTATTAGTTGAATTTGAATTATTAAATTGTGATGGACAATATCTGTTGTGATAATTGATCTGCGGATTGCTTGATTTTAATGATGTGGTATGACCCAATGAACTTGTTAGTTTAATTTAATTTAAGCATTTAAACCTTTTAATTTGATGTAATCAAACTATTGTTGAAATATGAAATTTACATGTTTTCAGTAGATAACTAATATTAATATTGTAATTTGTTAAATAAGATATCCTGATTACTTTAAGTATGACTCGGCTCTAAAAGATATTAATGTTCATCGATTCAAAGAGACCAGGATTGGTTTTCTAAAGAAATTCAAAAACCACTTTGTTTTGACTTAGGCATTGATTAGTTTAAAGTCAAGATGAAGACCCTTGAAGACTGAGTTTATGCAAGGGTTGTTTTGTTTACAGAATAGTGCCTTCGGTTTGTCCAGACCCAGGACAACTTGTATGTACGAATGTCTGATAGATACCTAACAGATCGCGTAAGTTGATCTCTTGAAAACTATGTTTGGTGGCGGAGGATTTCGTTTCTCTTAGGTTTATACCTATGGTTTTGGAGGAATCAATTTGTGATTTGATGGGTTTGACGATGTGGCATTCAAAGTGAATGAAGATATGTTGTTCTAAAGGTAACTTATAACCTCAAGCTTTACAACTAGGAAATGACAAAAATCGGGCAGGCAGAATGGCTATGTGGGTCGCTCCCATTAGGGTGTATAATCACCTATCTAGAGAAATTCCATTTCCTTCTTAAATCTGTTTCGATGTTATCCCTCTCGGGAAATGGTTGCTGATCTTAACAGTTGGTGATATACATTCGATACACTCAAGCAAAATGATTGGTCGGTCATGTGTGGGCTGGGTTGCAAGATGTCCTTGTTGAACCTAGTTTATTCCCCTCTAGAGATACACTATCGGCAGGTGGTTCCATACCTTGTCATAGTCGGAAATCCATTCTTCAATAAGCGCCCGCGGTTTTGTTTGTATACTATATTTGCGGAGCGTGAGATGCAAGCGTTCCGCTAGATTCTAATTTATTTGTAGAAACCCTAGACATTATCATAATATTAGAATAGTATGATTTCAAAATGTTGTGGTTATCGTAAGATAAAAACCATCTGTTTTTATATATGGATCGGTCTTCCGATTATCTTTTCTTTCAAAAGAATTTTTCCAAGTTAAACAAGCTATTTAAAATTGTTTACTCACACCAGTCTCAAGACTGACCCAGAGTTTATTTTTCTATGTTTCTCTAAACTCTTGGCTGCCCAAATTTGTAAAGGCAGTCAAGTAGTTCAGGATTTTACAGATATCCTGGGAGGAGCTTGGAGCAGGAGGCTTCATCGATAAATGTATAGGTTTATTTCAGCTGTATTGTATATGTGATGTACTCTGATGACATATGTAAGTACTGATACTATTTTGTATTTCAAATGATGGTATATATTATATTTTGTCCATTCCGTTGTGAGATTCGCGTCACTCTGATTCTGTTCTATTATGTTCTTCTTTATCTTCTATTCTACTTTTCTAACTTTCTATTTCTCACCCTCTAACTTCTTTCTATTAATGACCCGGTATTTCTAATACTTGAATGGTTGACAGGTTATACAAGACACGTATTTGTGTCGATTTTCTGGGTCGAAAATCCTCGGGTCGTTACACACCATATCCCGAACTTTATCAGAAAGATTATTTTATACATTGTCATGTATATAAATATAAAGTGCTGAAGAACAGTGTATTCCATTCAACTATTTCTGAAAGCAATAAAGTCTACTTTCATGCAAACTCTCATTAATACTGTAAATCAAATCTGAATAAATTTTAATAAGGGATGGGGATGTAATAGCTTCACAGCGATTGATCATCAGATCAGGTAATTGAAAGTGGGGGAAAAATCATTATAAACTTGGCATCACTTGAGTAACTCTCTCATCTGAAATCTGCATCTCCTCATTTGAAAGTGTGAATTTAGTTAAGCAATCAAGTGCCACAACGGCATCAAAGACTGCAACAAGATTGATTCAATCAAATTTAGATAAAAAACACTCAAGAAAATCAGAAATCAGAATCAAGAATAAAAAAGAATCAATTCAAAGCCTAAAGAAAAAACCCATTAGTAAAGACATGATCTAAGTTATGTTTTCACATACCTTGTAACGACCTGCTCCTTTAATCGTTTCGAGTCGATAATTAAACTAACTCAAATCCCTCAAAACAATAGATTATTATTTTTTAAAGGGTTAAAAAAAATCATCATAGACATAGAATAAAGACAATATATCGCAGCGGAGAAATATTACACGATAATACAAAATATTTAATTTATATAATGATATCAAAGTAAAATAAATACAATGGAAGACTAAATATAAAATCTCATTAATACATGAATAAGTGACGTAAAGGAAAATAACTAGAATATAGAATAATATATGGATGGAAAGGTTCAACGAATTTCAAGCTCCAATAAATAAATCTCCAAAGTTGAAATACTCAGGCTGGCCCGAGCATAATGCAAAAATAAATTACTCAAGTCAGGACTAACATTCTTATATAAGTGAATTAACATAGTGTAATGTTTGACTAGATGTAAATAACTATAAGGATGTTTGAGATTCCATCTTTTAAGGATCCATCAAACCAATACATATAATATAATGCGCTATTACAATAATATTTATGATAAATGTACTATTGAAAATAGTGTAAGAGAGATTACCATATTACCCTTACACTATTTATAAGCATTGTAGTCTATAAAGATACCGTAAATTCACTGTACTGGTGTTATTAGATAGCACTCTATAGATAACAATGCCATATCAAAATCGTAGGGAGGCTCGATCAAAATAATATGACAAGGCATGTGAGGCAATATCTAGGGTAGAATTTTACCAATCGCACTCCCGATTTGGTGGTAATGCATAGCCGTAACCACTGCCCATCTCGGAACACACTCCTATAATAAAAGGCATGCCCAAATCAATCATAAAGTAGTAGAGATGGTATCGAAGAAGTGTGTCTGATCGAACCTTACTTAGTCATGGTATAACTTATGTTTTAGTCATTTTATTTATCACCCAAAGGTCAAGGTTATCCATCATTGCTCTCTTTCTTCATTCTAGCAATCGTGCGCTAAACCATCCTACTTCGTTTTGGATTCTCCGCCACGTGGACAATTGTTAATACGGTATCAGTTAACTTCAAATTTTGATTTAATATCATAAATCAATTAACTATGTATATTGATTTAAAATTGATTACTCAAAATAATTCAGTACTAGTTTCAGTTCGGATTGCAGATCTTATATTTCAAACCATTCCTTAACAAAACAAATTCATGTTTAGATTCTATTTCACAAAATTCCCTTAATACTCAAATTAATTTAAAATCACTTCAGACTTATTATATAGGATTGAACATATATTTTATTTGAAATATACAACATTTCTAAAATAGTTAATTTTGTTTAGAAATATTTATGAAAATTTAGTAAGTAGAATAATTCAGATTTAATAGTTATAAGTGGTTTATGAAACCAAAATAGTAAAAAAATTATTTTAGAAAATAGTTTGATTGAAATAAAATGATCCAATCTAAACCTACTATTCATATTTCATGCTTTGACTTATTACTTATTTTGGATTTCAATTTTTCATTCAAATCCACTTACACTTAGCTGATATAAATTTCAATAATATTTAACTAGAATTTCATTTCAAAACCACTACTTAATTTGATTCATCAATTGAATCCTACGTTCATTTCATTACAATAGATTTCAATATGTTCAAAGATTAGTTGTTAAGTTATTCATTAATTCACGCCCTTAAATTTGAATAGTTATTTTATGTTTAATAAATAAAACTTGATATATAATTTAAAGCTTTAATTAAAATTCGAATCTTTCCATTATATTAACTTAAACATATTAAACCTTAATCAATTAATTCTTTCTTTAAATTAACTTTATAAAAGTTATTAAATTAAATATTTGTACCATAATAAATTAAATTAGAGTTTTAAAACAAATCATTAAACTTAAAGAAAAAATTATATTGAATCAAAAAATTTAAATTAACTTATTATAAAATTTTAGTCTATATTATACTAAATCAATTTCATTATAATTTAGTTTAAATTAAGCCTTAAATTTAAGTATTAACTTTCATAACTATTTTTAAACAACAACTCCAGCAAATCAATTGTAAACTTTATAAGTTCAAGTTGAATTCTAGTAAATTTTATTTCAAACATAATTTAAACTAAACATTTGAATTAAAATTCAAAAATTAATTTATAATATTGATACATACTTATAATATTTTAAAAAATAGTTTTTTTATCTTGGCATCAGTATATAATTTTCTACCCTATGGTCAAGTGAATCAGGTATGTATCATTTCAGCTCCGTTAATTGATTTTACGCGTATATATCATTTCAGCGTGAGTCTCGATTCAGTCCAGTTTTAATTCCAAAATCTATAAAGTCGTTCGAGTGTGTGTCATTTCAAGCCATAGTGATTTTTTTCTAAATCTACAGGGAACTTGCAATGGGTGAAGAAGAAAATAAAAAAACATTACATAACAAACAAATCGCATCCATATTGTCTCATAAATGTTAATAATGCGCGTGTCAAAAATGCATAACTTCATACAAATACATTGTGATGACCTGAAAATCCATACATTTTGAATCGATAATAATCCACACAAACTGTATATCTTTGAATTATTAGTGACGAACCAAATTTCTGGCCCTTGGAAATCGATACTTAATACATCTGTGGTTTTCATGTACCAGAGATCCAAGTGTCACAAATCATATTAGTCAAGGTAGAATAGAAAATAGAATAGGATAGAATCACTACAACAAAACAGATCTATTACAATGGGCAATGCCTATTGTAATAGGGGTTTTATAGCGGTCAGCCCGCCCGCCGTATTACGCCATGTTGTAATATGTCCTCTTTTACAACGGGCAAAGAACGTGGTAACAGAAGGTTGTAATAAACTTTTTACAACAGTCTTATGTTGTTGTTGTATGTTCCTTCAAAAGAATAGCAGCTATTGTAATGTTTTTTGCAATAGGTATATCTTGTATAACAACAATTAATGGCTATTGTAAAATGCTGAAAGTTGCTATGGATTTGAATATTACACATAATATTAATAATATTTACAAGAATTTAATATTTAATTCAAAAATTATTTTACCAATTGTTAGGGTTTCCCCGAGATCATTACACAATTAGATTTTGAAAGAGCGAAGAAGATAACAATAACAAGCAAATTCCACCAAATAAACCTTTATTATTCCACCAATTAATTACAAAGAAAGACCTAAAATTGAGAAGATATCTCAATCCCTAAAAACAAAAACAAGTTTTTCTCCCTCAGAAGTACATGAAAGTCTATCCCTAATGACATGCTTATACAGGCAAATAGAAAGTATATGGAAATTCCTTAAATTTCCTCTAGATCCTATGCCTTTAACATGCAAATCTCTTACTACACTCTCAAATAGTACATATAGTGTTTCCCCTCTATTTACACAACCACTTGTACATACACTTCCTCACTACATTTCACTCGTATAAATTGACTCCTCACTTCATACTTATTCACTCATATACATGTACATAGTCACTCACACTCTTACAATAGTTTTAGTCTTCGATTTCTTGCTTCAGAGTTTATACAAGATATGAATAGTAAAACATGCTCTTTAACTAATAATTAACTTGGCATCTCCACCACAAAATAAGAAAACATCCCTGATTACTGAGGGGTCATCTTATAAGTCTCTACTCGGACACCTAAAAGGCTGTGTTGCCTTCATAATAACTTCAAGAAACCTTAAATCTGAACAAATTAGCGGATTGTTTGTTGCATCTACGTACTATGCTATAGTTTATCGATTGAGCTTCAATATAAGATGGTACTTACTGAATTTTTTTCAGATTCAAAGCTAAAAGTTTTGTTATCCACGGCGACCTCTCAAAGTGCCAACGCAGCGTCTTGACTATTGCTTCGGTTGTTTTTAGTGATAACCCAATTTTCCTTAATGACATGTGTTCTGCAATTACAAACTGCACTGGAATTGATAATAATATGAAAATGCAATATCTAGTTAGAAAAGCTCACTATTCTATAATCTCCAATGGTTGTGTGGATGATTTGTATGAAATTTTATGAGTAGTTTGTAGCAAACTTCCCTTGATTTTATTGACAAAACTAAGGTGGAATCATCAGTAGCTATCCAATCTTTGATGAGGAAAATTAACAAAACGCTTGTTAAACCAACGCATACAAATAGAAAAGAAATAGCCAATATGGTTATGTCTAAAACAAAGGAAAGTCTGCCTAACGCAGCTGGAAGAGCATGGAAGATGAAAGAATTTCTTATGAATGCTGATGCAAAGAGTGCATTGCTTAAATCTTCTAACTTGAAAATTTAGTAGCTGATCTTGGGATTATATCTCGAGTAAGCACTGAGCAATATTCTCAATGGGAATGCCTTGACTCATCATCCATAATTGCATGTCTTATTAGCACGCAAATGTCTCTTCAAAACAAGGATTCATGCTATCAGTTGCATTGAAGTTTCCACCTTGTTTTGCATTTACAGTTTCAGCGACGGTTTTAATTTGCTCTCCCATCTTTTGTATCTCCCTCTCTGCAAATTCTACTTGTTCATAAATTGTATACTCTCTTCTACTTCTGCACTATTATTCCGTCCTCTACCTTTGTAAAAACATATAGTACTAGATGGTTACAAAATATCAGTCACAAAAATATGAGTTTAGCAAATAAAATTAAAAGTTGGTTACAAAGTTTCTCCATTTTCATTGGTGTTTACTATAGAAAACAATGGCCCTTGCAAGTTGCTTATTTAAGTAAAGGTAGCAAAACAAATTGATTTAGGATTTCATGTTTTACTTGAACCAATTCTACGTTATGTGTGAATTGGTATAGCACTTCAGAGTGTTGGCCATATGCTGATGTCCCGTTATGAACACGACCCAGAGTTGGGAATTATGAATAAGAAATTTTCGGTAACTTGTAATTTACAATTATACTCAATTTGCATAAGCATTATTGGTTAAAACCGGTAAGTTGTTGCATATATATCTCAAATTATTGATGTTTCATTCCCAGATCTTGTTGGCTCATCCCTCTCTTCAGAAATGACAACAACCTTCTTGACATTGACCATTTCATGTCGCATCAGTAAGCATAATGCTATTGGAGTCTTACTGGAACAGTTCTCAGTTTAGGTTCTGTAACACCCCACATCCGTTAAGGTCTCTCACAAAGGGAATGCCTTAACTTCAGTGGAGCATTATGGGTACTGGAACAGAAATATTACAAGACAGACATATATAAAACAACGGAAAGTAAAGTGGAAGTACTTCAAATCATTTATTAAATATAATTGTTTACAATAAAAGCCCATCAACTTCCAATACCCAATTACATAGCTAAAATATCTGTCTTTCTCAAAAACAAAGAAGCATGAAAATAAATTGTAGTATTCCCCAATAAAGAAAATCAAGCCATAGCCAAGAGAAATCCAAGCAGTGCATGAAAGAGCCTTGGAGCTTGGTAAGATCCGAACTAAGCTGTATTCCCACCCTGCGAACCGAAGGGGGGGGGAACGAAAGAAAAAGAGGCGAAACAAACTGGGTCAGTCATAAAGACTGAGTAAGTTCTGGTGGCTTTCAGCATAAAAACAGGGTGAAGATAATATGGCATAAATAAACTGAAAGTAAACAAAAGCACAATACAAGGTAAGCTACAGCCACGATGAATCAAGTATAACATTTCATGCTTCCTATCAAGAGTATCATCACAAGGTTCCTACCAAGTATCACATTGCGAGGTTTCTATTAAGTATAACATCGCAAGATTTCTAAGCTTCACCATTCCACTATTTTCTTTGATTTCCTAAATTCTCTGCACCAACTGTACTAGTACCCCAACCCGTATCATCCTTTCCATGTATATGTACAGTCCCTTGCCGTATATCGTATGGGTTTCATCACGTATTTCTATACTACTTCAACGTAGTGCCACCATTCTTGAAATCGTTTGGACTGCCACCCTTGTTCTGGCTAGGTTTCCTTATCATGAACTATCGTGTGTTCAACTAGGATTTATGCCACCTAGGACCACTAGGGATTATGCTACCTATTGAATGTTTTCTAGATTCGATTAGGATTTATGCCACCTAGGACCACTAGGGATTATACTACCTAACGAACAACACCCTTTTTCCACGTAACGATCTATTAATCGATCGGCTCCCTACAAGTCCTAGCTCGTTCATGTGTCTGTGTAATACGGCCCAATCACGAAATGTAATCACCTGTGCTAGGTCCACCATAGGGTGTATCAAGTCCTAGGGGTGCCAACCACCGACACGTATCAAGCACGCACAGTGTAAACCTACCGGTGCCCAATGCCTGTTTTTTCAACTCCGGACTACGTGCACGACCATAGTCCGCCTGAACCTACAATGGTGCACCAACTCAGCCGTTGTTATGGTCGCTTACAATCAACCCAGTAATCGTGCCCCACCCTGCCTGGTTCCAAGGTACCGTGATACATCTAGTGGGTTACTGCTGAAAAGGACCGCGCAACTAGGGTTTCCGTCCAGTAGGTTAAGTGTTGTCATTTAAATTCGAGGCTTAACTCCATCAGTCTAGTATGTCAAGTTGGTTAAGTGTTGTCATTCAAGTTCGTGACTTAACCCGCCTATGTGTCATGTCAAATTGGCTAAGTGTTGTCGTTTAAGTTCATGACTTAGCCCTACAAATCATCTGTCAAGTTGGTTAATCGGTTCATGACTTAACCCTATCAAATCATCGTGTCAAATTGGTTAAGTATATTCAAGCGGTTCATGACTTAACCCTATCAAATCATCGTGTCCAATTGGTTAAGTATATTCAAGCGGTTCATGACTTAACCGTATCAAATCATCGTGTCAAATTGGTAAGTATATTCAAGCGGTTCATGATTTAACCCTATCAAATCATCGTGTCCAATTGGTTAAGTATATTCAAATAATTCATGGCTTAACACGCCCACGTATCATGCTAAGTTGGTTAAGTATTATCTATATGTTCAATTTGACTTAACCCTGCCACGTGTCATGTTATATTGGTTAAGTGTCATTAGTCTAGTCATATTACTTAACCCACCCATTGGTCTGATTAACTATTATGTTGGTTAAGCCTACATTTGTAAGTTTTACATGTTCTTAACTCATACCGGTTAGGTCCACATTTACATGTCAAATTTCCATGTCATCCCACCTAACCCTCTAACCATACCCACGTCTTATTATGGTTAGTATTCCTTAATTCATTCATTATGACGAACGAATCATGACCTCTCACATTAGACCGTGCATTTTGTGGCCACTGGATTTGCCGGGCGGTTCCGGGCAGATTTACACCACAAACTGGGTCTAACCTCATGTTATAAACCATTGCGCCTACAATTTGGCCTTCAACCTCTCACATTAGACTGACACTTTATGGCTACTGGATTTCTCGGGCGGTTCCGGGCAGATTTACACCACATACTGAGTCTAACCTCGTGTCAAAGGTTCATTAATGGTCGTATTCCACCCAAAACCCCAATATCAGTTCATGTGTTGAACATATAGAAATGTTCATGTTCCAACCACGTTCATACTTCCAGTTATATGTCAATTATCAAGTTCATAATTCACGTTTTTGCCCCAAAAAATATTCCTAAATTATTATCATAATTCACTATAAGGTTATGCCAAGTTATAGCCTTTTATTTACAATACATGCCAACTACCCAAAACCCAACTTAGGCGCGTTCATATTAAACCTCTACCAAGTCATAAATTTTCATATATGTTCCAACTCCAAAATTTACATAATTAACATACGTCTAAGTTCTAGATTACATGCTAGTTTTTACATATGCCCAATTCATACCAAATTTACATATGCTTAATTCACGCCATTTCACATGTATGCAAATTTTATACCAATTTACACAAGTACCAAGTTTCATGTTGTTTACATATATCAACATTCTTGCCATTTTACATTGGTCGAGTTTCATACCAAACTACATGTATTCCATGTTTACACCATTTTATCCAAACTTACAATCTTTAATTATAGCGATAATACTCATATCCCCATTTCATGTTATGCTGTCAATTCCACCAAACATATATATATATATATATCCAATATAGGCAACATTCCTATATTTCCCCGTATTCAACCATATGCAAATCGCGGTTCAGGCCTAGGTCCGAAATTGACCTAGGTTCATTGAAAGAAAATAAATAGGGGAAGGTAGAATTTGTATAACAATCAGCATAAAGAGAAAACTGGCATAAAAACATCATCTCTGGCATAAAAGATAGATCTTGATAATAATATCAATATGAATCAAGAAAAACTGATTTACAACAGGCTGAATAGATCATAAGCTTGACATGAGAACGAACATAGAAAAGTCCCAAAACTCAAGATTCAAGAAGCAATAGAAATAGATCTGAATCAATAAACATACTTAAATCCAATTCCACTTTATTCCATGGCCATATTATAATTAAATGTTTAAATCTAAAAACAACTAGAACTTACAGAGCATGGCTAATGAATTAAGAACTAAATTTGTTGTAAAAATGTCGCGGCGTTGTTAATTTATAGTCTGGAATCATTATAGAAGCCTTGTTCTTTGGATTGATTTGAGTTTGAATGTTTGTACTTTGATTTGGAGATGGCGGCCATGGTTCAAGTGGTATTTTAGCAGCATAATGGTGTAAGAATGATTTTATATGAATTAGGTTAGGTCTAAGGGTGTTTTTATAGGTGTAGCAACTTGTTTAGGCCCTTAGATTAACCCTGGAATCAATCTGGACCATCAAAACACGTCTCAGGCTTCAAAAATGAGTTTTGGGTCAAAACAAGCCGACCAGGTCAACCTATAAAGGGGGGAGGTCGACCACATGATCGACCTGGGGGGTAGGTCGACCCTAGGGTAGACCTGGTCCCCAGGTGGACCCCCAGATCGACCTGCCTGGTCCTGTGCTGCATAAAATCTGTTGAATCTTCTATAGGCCATAACTTCTTCATCCGAACTCCGATTTTCGAAAACTCGGACTCTATTTCATGTAAAATTTCGAGACGAACGCAATGGTGTAACCCGTTTCCCTTGATTCTTATTTTAAAATTTAATTCTGCCTTGATTTATGGTTTTAACATGTTATAAAAATTCGGGTTGTTACAGGTTCCAACTTGTATCCTTTTAGCATTAATATGATCGTAACTTTATGTTGATGCTCTTTGGTTTATGTGGGATCTTAATTGGGTCAGTTGACCGGATTGAGCAGGATCCAAAATGGAACCATAGTTCAATATTGCAACAATAAACATTCATGTAATAGGGAGCGACAGATAAATCAAGCATCCATGTAGCTTATTTAATTTCAAAATTCAAAGAAACTTTTATGTTTTGAATTTTTGACTACTACCAAAACACTTAGGTGCTTCTCGTTACTTTTAGTTCATTCATTTCATGGCCACCCAACACATTATTTTTTTAAATAAAGATCATAAATGTTTTATTAACTACTTCAATCTCAACATTCGTACTAAATTCACAAAAAAATCAAATATGTTTGACATGACCATCATTCACCATATTCTTCCAAGAAATATTAAAATATAAATTTACCTTAGAAGTAGTGCAATTAACTGCTAGCGCAAGTACAGGTTGAACAGCAATGTATAAGCTGAGAACATTAAAAGTTTCAAACATTATTTCTCCCGTGTATTCACGATTTTCAGGAGCAGTAAGAGGGCTTTCGGTTAGAAGAAAATAATGGTCCTCATTGTCACAATGAAGGTAATTGAATATACATTGCTGCCAGAATATTTCCATTGTATCCCTATTTTCCACTAACCATGTTGAATGGGGTAGCTAAGATCACATATACTGTTGGGGCGAGAGAGAGATACTGCTACTTGCAGTATTCAATCCAGATCCAAAATAAAATACATAAAATTGATTCACATCATGAAAACCTACTAAATCAAACTTGTTGTCCAAATAGGAAAACCTGATAACGAAATACCCCAAAACCCGATAACAAAATACCCTAAAATCCAAAACCAAGAAAACTCGTCCTCGATTTTGACCTAGATAAAAGCAAACAGGTTACTTTCAATCTACAAATAAGGAGAGTTCACTAACTTAGATCTATTGCAAATACGAGTGGAAGAAGTGATGCAAATTTGGCTTGATGAGGACATGTGAATATGGCAACTTTGATGTGATAAGAGGAGATGCAAAGTCGGATTTGAAGAGTGGCAGCAGACATGACAAAGAGGAAAAAGAAGCGACGTAGAAGGAAGTTGTAAATGTGATTAAGCAAGGTTAATTAGAGTATGGAGGGAAGTTCTAATATTAGAGTAGGCGGAAAGAGTTTTTTCTGTGTGGGAGCCAAAAATTTTGATGTAGCGGGAAAATTTTGAGATTTGATTCGTTTTCATTTTAATAAGACCAAGAATCCGTTCTTTTAAAGATACACATAAAGGGAAAATTTCAGTATGAGAGAATGTGGATTATGATCCCATCAACAGACCATTGTTTTTAAAGTTATTTAATAATTTAGGTTATATACTATATAGTAATTATTTATTGATTTATGATTTTCCTTTTCTTCAATTTTTTTTGAAAAGTTATGTTATAATGTTATATAAATTGTTAAAAAATAGCATTTTTTTCAAATATCAAATGGAGAAAGTAGTATCAGGCATATGTGAAAACTGACAAAGAAAAAGATTTGCAATATTATTAACAATTGATAATTGATTATTAATTATTAAACTATGGTAATTACTAAATAATATTATTAAAATTGTAAATTAATCAAATATATTATATATTTAGCTTTGATTAATAATATTAAAATTTAATTATGAATCATTAATTATTCATCAGTACTAATTATAAATATTAAATGTAATTTACTAATTATTAATAAATAACCACAAAAAATATTAATTATAATTTTTATTGGTTATAGATTATAATTAATAAATATGAATTATTTATTAATAATCATTAATTATTATAAATTTCAAATAATATTTTATACAAGTTAACATCTATTACAATAGGCATTTCAGGACCATTGGAAGATTAACATCTATTACAAAGTTTATTTTTTAAATGTTGTAAAATTGACATATATTGTGACGACCTGAACTTCCCCAGTCTCCGAAGAGAAGAGAAGAGAAAGAACGAATTGTCTGAGAACACGACAAATCAAAACACAAACAGAAGAACATTTCATTGCTTATTACAACAATTTACATCAGAGTACAAGAATATACAGAGTATGCATAATTTACACATTGTCAAATATCAGAGATTAAAATACATTACACAGCGGCGGAAAATAACACAAAACACAACTGAAAGAGATAAACGGACACAGAGCTTTCCGAATATCATTCTAGATGTAGACCAGGATCCTGTGAATATACATCTGCAAAACCAAAACTACTAGCTGGCCGTGTGGAAAATAGGGGCACCCAGAGTTTAGGTTAAAACAATAAACTCCAGGTCAGTCATGTGACTAGTGTGAGAACTAAAACAGTTATTTATAACTTAACTTTAAAACCAGATATATCAAGGGACCACGCTGTATAACACGGAATGGGTTTCCTCCTAAGAATACCAGTGCATATAACAAAAAAAGCGCAATGCTTTTTGGAAAAATGAAGCTATTATAATACCTAGGTCCCATCACACAATGCAATGCAAGACGAAGGATAGGGTTTTCCCTTACAATAGCCAAACATGCTTAGTACGTTTAAAACACATCATTTGATACTATAATAGGTGTATAGTTTCAAAACAGCTTCAAATATAAATATATCAATCATAGACGGCGTGGTATCCCATGCTACTATGTCGCCAATACTAGGCTCTACAATCAAAACCTAAATGTCTCGTATTGGAAATTTTATTTCCGTCATGAGTCTAGGCAAGGGATGTACGCCTAACCGCTTCGAGACACTCTAGCAAATGCCTCGGTACTACACACTCAGGTAACCCCTGGATCCTGCAGTGTCGGTCCTCCCTTACGTTCAAGGATTAATTATTCCTGAACACACGTTTCCCGGTCCTATCAGACCTATCCATCGGCTCCGTAGAGACCGTTATATCCGAGGCGCCGCGCATTCCAACAACTACGTAGGTAAAAATATAAAAATGTCATGGATTGCAAAACCCTAACACCACCCATAGCTAGAAAGAAACGACATGTTCTCACTACATCCCTTATCCCGTTTTTGACTTATACCAAGGTGTGAGGCTCGCAAATTAACGCTATACACAAAGCTATGCTATATTAAAGTCGTGCTTTGATCATCAACCACAAGACTCTGCATTTCGACAAAAGCCTTGATCATTTGCATCTCAGCATGTCATACAGGCAATTCACGCCATGCGACTGATGTCTATCGATATATAACCTTTAAGATCGTACGTCTCAGAGAAGGGCGTTAAGCAAGAGAATAAATTATCCACCGCCAAACAGATATACATTTAGTAGAAATCAATCAACACAGAATAAAATCCAATGTCAGACACACATCCATTTACAAGTTTGTTCTGGGCTTGAACGAAACCGAAAGCACCTTATTCCTCGTCCGGTGTCCAATACAAGAGAGAGGTCCTCGCATATCCGGTCGATCTCCAAGTACGTCTGGACGATCACCACTTATTACCTTGTCTTGGGTGTACAGCCCAATGAAGACATCAGTAATCATCCAAACGATGTGAAGATCTCTGGTCTTCAACCACCTCTTCATCTTCGGCATATCGTCGAATCAGTTATTCAGAATAGGTATAAACCCGGCCTTTCCAATAACTCGCGTATATAATAAACAAGTGCTATAAAAACACAACGTACGCCTCATTCCAATTCTGAATATTCTTTTATTTAAATATTCATATCCTTTGGAAAAGGTTCCCATTAATTTTATCAAAGATAAATTCTTTAAAATTTATTCTTTAATCTTACTTTGGATATCATTCAAACCATATTAAGGTTTTCCAAACTAGTCGGGATTAGCGATCCTTACCGAAGTAATCATTTATTATATTTCCCAATCCTAACCTATTCATTCCATGGAGCAAAAGTGGTATTACTCCATAACTAACACCACAGTGTTATCGGTAAATTTAATTACCATTTCATGTTCAAATCTAATTAAAGATCTAACTATCGCTTGGAGCAAAATAGGTGATACTCCATTCTCGATCATCTCCCAAATTTGATAATATAATTTATCAATTTTCTCTTTTCAATATAATTAAAGATTTATTAGAACTCCACTTAGTTTTAATCTTCCCAAAAATCAATATTAATGATTATTTAACTTTGGAAACACAAACATGTCGCATCAACAATCTACACCGTACTATTGATTTCTGCCGATATATAACCTCTATGCTCGTACGTCTTAGAGAAGGGTGTTAAACAAGAGAATAAATTCTCCACCACCAAACAAATAAATAATTAGTAGAGATCAACCATACAGTTCGAAATACAATGTTAGACATGTAATCCTGTTTTTAACTGGGTTAAAGACCTAATGTCATTTAAAACACAGTTCACGAAAAACACAAATAATATTCCATTGATTATGGAATCTTCACGGAAAAACAAATCAATATATAATCGACATCAATTTCCATATTCGACAAATAATATAAATGGAATAACGACAAAGCCTTTTAAATTCCATATGTATTAACAGTCTTTCTCCACAGAAGTTCACTTTGATTATTATCAAATCGAATTCCATTCAATCCCAATTTATATATTAAATTGGAAAACATTACTTTTGAAAATTCCTGTTAAATCTTAATAAAAAGATTTATAAATTCCAAATCCCATTACACTATAAATTAGGTTAAAGAATGAATGTCGTTAAAAACACAACTCACGATAAACCCCATTCACATTCCGTTTTATTCCCATTAAATGTTAATTAACTGGAAACACTACAAATCTTAATTAAAAGATTTATTATTTTCACGCGGGGTTCAAGAACATTGTTATTTAAGACACCATTCATGACAAACCCAAAATCTAATTTGATATCAAATATAAGGCTCTGAATAGAAATTATATTGGCTTATATTCAATATCAAATTCTGAAACCAACAAATATCATTTTGGAAATAACGATATAAAATATATCTTCCATATTTCCATAACAACATCCGTATAATCCCGAATCCAACATCAAAATATTCCGATGATAATTTTTATCCATTCCAATTCATATATTGGAAATTCTAGTCAATTTTAAAACTATTTCAAATCCAATTTATTTATTTAAAAATATTGGATTTATAATTCAAGTTCATAACCAGTTCATTTTGATAAAAATATATTTTTATATTTTCAAATATGGAATTTTTCATCCCAATTCTTTCCAAATCATTTATTATGATTTTACACAAATTATTGATATTTTTAATAATTTTATCAAGGCCCGTACAGTCGATTTCCAAAAACGGTCATCGAACTGCACTTACAACGACCTTTTCCAAATTTGATTCGGACATAATTCCAAATCCAAATGTTAGATTTCAAATCTCTTATATTCATTGGAAAGCTCTTTTTGATACGAACCCAACAGCTCCGGTTTTAGGAGAATCCGATGATCGGATCTCCCGTAATGTCAATTCGAAGTCATTGGTCAAAATTCGTGAACTGTCGCGGCGCGGCGTGTTCTATTCAGGCCCTTAAATATATATATATATATATATATATATATATATATATATATCGTCGATTTCCATTCAAAACGTATTTTATAAATCGTTTTAAATTCATTTTCAAAATGATTTCAACTTCATATTCAAATTTAAATCAAAATTGAATATTCCATATCATTAATATATAAATGATAATATTTTCAAAACATTAGATTTTGAAATCATTTCCTTTTCGATATTTATTATAAAAATGAATAAAATTGACATAAATATCGTTCACGTCTAAATGGCGTTAATCTAATCATCACAGCATCATATAGTTAGATATTTCCGTGTCCATCCCAAATCGGACATCAAAATCATATTTTGATCCATTACTGAATATTATTTTAAAATATTCATTCCTCGTCATTGTAAAATCTTCGTTAATTCAAAATATTCGTTCTTTCCGAATTGGAATTAAACACACTCAATTACCATATAATTTTATTTATATGGATCTCATACACACATGTACACAACAACAATCAAACACAGTCAACCATCATCCAGATTGCATTACAAGACTGCATAAGCGTTAAATATGAATAATCAACACTTATAATAGTCTGTCAACCAATCGATTGACATACAACTAAATATTGGGATTAGCGTATGTCCAATATCCTCCCAATAACCATGTGGGGTTTTCAAATAACAAACCCTGATTATTACTTATGCAGTTGGACGATGTGTAAAATATATCGTCCCAAGCAATATCAGTCAAATGTGTGTACATAAATAAACTGTTCGATTTGAAAATGAATATTTATTGTCATTCATATATTCATTAAGAATTATATTTTTGACTATAAAATATTTATTTCATCTTATGAATATTTTATACAATTCATTTATACAATAAAAATGATATTTTTATCGTTCTAATATTTTTAGAAAATTTCGGCAGCACAACGGCGCGATACTAGAACCGGAATAAGGTCTAGCCTTATCCCTCACCTACTAATGGCTCGCGCCATGTATATACCAATTCTAATCAATTCAATTCACCCAAATAACCAATTTCAAACAAATAATCCAATCAACCAAACAAACATGGTTTCAAACAAAGATCTCGGGTACTACTAAGCACCGTCAACATCCTAGTATATGTATTTAACTAGGAGTAAAATAGAGTGAGAAGTTCTCACCTTTGGGATCCACTCCTCCATTTCATTTTTGAATTTATGAACAGTTTAGATTTGGATTTGTTTTCCACTAGTTCCATCACAATCCTTTCCATGTTATTCATAGGAAAAAACACATTTTTAATATGACGTTTACATATTAAAAATCATATTTTTCTATCACTAATATATATACATATATATATATAAATCACGTTATTACCTCTTCGCTACATATACAAAAATCATATTTTTTATCACTTTGCTATATATATATATATATATATATATATAAATCAGATTTTTATATCGCTACTATAAAAATAAAAATCATATTTTTAATACAAAGTTATTTAAATAAAAATCAAATCTTTTCATATTTGAAAATATAACCTTTTCTATTATAAAAATATAATATATTCATTTATAAAAATATAATCTTTTCATAATATAAGAATATAATCTTTTCATTTAAAAATATATAATCTTTTCATATAAAAATATAATCTTTTCATATAAAAATATATACTTTTCTATAAAAAAATCTAAACTTTTAAATAAATACAAATCATATTTTAATCAAATAAAAATCGTATTTCTATTAAAAAAACCATATTTTTATTTATATATAAAAATCGTATTTTTATTTTGACACGGCATACATAAAAATTGAATCTTTATCTTGCTAATTTCTAAACAAAACTGATTTTTAAAACTAATTATTTAGAAATAAACAAATAAATTAAATCATAATTTTACTATTTTTCTCTTCAGATGGGGGTGGAGATGGCGCGGAGCAGTCGGAGGTGGGCCTGTCAAGGCGATGGCGGTGGTCGTTCCGACGGTGGTAGCGTTTTTGGGGTCTAGGGTTTTCGGAGTGGGTCTATAAGAGGAAGGAGAGGCGAAGGAGGGAGGAGAGGGGAAAGAGGGTGGTCAGAGGGGAGATGCGCCAGCTCCGGCGGCGGCGGCGCGGGTCTGGACGGCGGGCGACATAGCTTCTATCGACGAGCGGGTTTTTTTTTATTTTCTTTTCGCTTTTCTGAAGTCAACGGGTGAGAGAGGGAAGAGGGTAAGGAGAGAAAATATATTTTTATAATTAACTTTATTTTTAAATCCAAAAAGTTACCTTTTTCATTCGAACCCCAAATCGAACCCAACAACTGTCGCCGTTAGCTAATTACCCCCATTCCGGACACAATGGGATATGTCCCATAAACCCATTCGATAGTTTCGATCAGTTTTCACCAAAATTAAAATATAAATCATTATATTTTAAATTTGAACGCACATTTTAATTTACCGGGGACACATACGGACTCCGAAAATTCCAGAAAAATAAATCTAGCCATGTTTTGATGATACGGTCTTAACAAAACTAATTTTATCGAATTTGGAGACCGTCTGAAAAAGGTCATTTTCCAGTCGATTAAATTCAAACTGAACTGACCAAATACGTTTAAATCTGCCACGCTCACATATTGATTCCAAAAATTATGAAAATTGGAATCTAGAAATAATTTGACATTCCGGGTCCAACAAAAGTGGTTTCATCGAAAACGGAGGTCGTTTGCAAAATCGCTATATTTAAAAGCTAAATTCCATAGAGACTATTCTGAATTTTCAACTGGACATAACTTTTATTCCCGCTATGAAATCTGGATTTTTCAGATTCTTGAAAGACATTTTCAAACAGATACAAATATTTTTGGTTTCACTAAAATCCAGTTTATTTTGAATCCTATGCATTCATTTGAGGTTTGAAATCGAATTTTCAAACTACCACGCCATCTTCAATTCCTTTTATAATTAAATTAAATATTTATATTCTAACTTCGATTTAAATAAACTTATACATCCTAATTCTATTCAAAATAAATTTCTAGTCGTCATTATTTAAAATAAATCATTTTAAATATTCAAAATTCATTAAAATTTGCAAAATAAAATTTTTATATTGGTTCTGATTTTTGGGTTGTTACATCTATTACAATGGGCATGGAAGGACTGTTGTAATAGCATTCTATTACAACGGAATGTCATTTACAGTTGTAAAAAAAGTGTTGTATTGAACATCTATTACAACAGTTCGGAATTGACCGTTGTAAAAACCATCTATTACAACGGGCGTCATGTGCCCGTTGTAAAAGTGAAGTTGTAGAGAGTATTTTTGTTGTAGTGAATCTTGCGTGAATGGAATAACAATTTATAAATGAACATAATCTTGTACGGGGGAAACATTTACATAATAAAATTTAAATTCAATCTAGACAGTTATATACGTTCACAATACTACTAAAATACATAGCGGAAATAATTAAGGGCTTCAACGAGTGAATTTTCCAAATGCTCAAATTCAACTCCAAGCTTGAAATATAATTTTTCTCTAATATAATAGCTTGAAGTATTCCTTACTGAAAACCTAACTACTCCAATGTCCATGTAAAATTAAGGGCAACAGAGTGTAGGAAAGAAAACAAGAAGCTCCGAGTCAGTCATGGGACTGGTGTGAGAACTAAAAATAGTTGTTTGTGCAAAAAAATCGTATATGCTTTTTGGAAAATGAAGCTATCATAAGGTCTCGCGGCACACACATATTGGGTGTGGTTTCTCCTTATGATAGCTAAAAATGCCTTTGATACGCAAAATCCTTTGATATTATTATTAGTGTATAGTTTTGAGAACATTTCATAGATAAGTTTATTAATCATAGCCAGTATAGGTACCATTATATTATGCTGACGCCCTCCCATTTCCTGGTAGGTTATACAACTAAAACTGTAAGGGTTCGTAGTGGAGTTTGTTTGGATTTCCAAAACGACCAAGACAAAGGATCTTCCTTATCCACGATGGGTACACCTCTAGAGGGATGCCCTGAGAATCTGTTACATCCATAGATTCTCTGCCAACACAAGACTAGGATATCCCTTCTCTGAATAACACCGAATATATCATTCCCCGGTCATAACCGACCTTTTCCGAGCGCTATCTTTCCATTATGCACATAAAGTATACCCGGGCTCTATACCATGGTACACTTCATATCTAAAAGGAAATGATTATACCCTAATGGAAGTGATCCGCACAGCCTTGCAGCATTTATCTTGTTTCGGTCATTTACGGGTTGTGAGGCATGAAGTCACGTTACGTAAAGCAACGCTTTTCACCAAGCCATGCTTTGATCCTCTCTAGAACATTTCATTTAGCATGCCACATTGCCATTTCATAACACATAACTGAAGTTTACCGGTATACAACCTCTAAGCTTGTACATCTCAGAGAAGGGTGTTAAGCTAAGAGAATAGTTCTCCGCCACCAAACATATATATCTTTAGTAAACATCAATTGCTATCCCATAAAATGCAATGTCAGATATACAATCCATACAAGTTCGTTCCGGGACTGAACGAAACCGAAGGCGCTTTATTGCTCGTCCAATAAAGGAGTGAAGCCATTTTAAATCCAAAAATTCTCGAATATGTTGGGACCATAACTATTAATAATCTCATAAATGGGTGGCCCCCTGAGATGTAACACCCCGTGTATTCTATAACAGTGAAATTCACAAATTAAAGTATAATTAATTTCACATCTAAGAATTAAGGGAAACGGGATACGGCATTGCATTCGTCTCGGAATTTTGCTTGAGATAGAGTCCGAGTTTGCGTAAAACGGACTCCGTATGAAGAAGATATGACCTCCAGAAGTTTCAGAATTCAGTTTAAAATTCAAACAGACCAAACCAGCTCAGAAAAACAAGTTTAAAATTCAAAATCGGGCCCAATTGGCCAGGGCGCGAAAATTCCCGCCCAAGGCACCCAGGTCGACTTGGCAGTCGACCTGGGGCTAGCCAGGTCGACTGGGAAGTCGACCTGGGTCACCCGTGTTGACTGCCAAGTCGACACGGTGTCGACTGGGGTGTCGACCTGGCCCCTGAGCCAGGTCGAACCCAGCCCACCCTGGCTGGCCTGGTCTGTGTTTGGTCGATTTTATGAGCCTTGCCTTGTCACTAGGGCTAGGTGTCAGCTCCTGGTTGGTCTCTCCTTTGAACGAACGACTATTATTAAACCAAGCTCCATCGACGGTCTAAATAAACTCAAAAACTCTATAAAAAGGACCTAAGACTCACCCTAATACACACAAACAAAAATGGAGATGAGACCGTCATGCTGCTGAGGAGAGACTAGAGATAGCCGTCAGAAATTGAGAGACAATTAGGAGATAAATCAAAAGCTTAAAGCAACGTTAATTGAATCAAAGCAATGCCTACAACAAAGGATAGCATCTCCAAATTTAGAATTCAGATTCCTGAATTGAAGATTCGTCATACATTGTAAGTAGAGTGCTATTCCGATATGAATAATTAATTGCGTTTGATGCGAAATGGAATTGTGGCGATAATAATCTATATTTATATGTTATTTTGATTCTAAGCGATTTGGGAATATTATTGGATATTTCCAAGTATGTGATTTGCGTTGGAAGTTAACAACGAAATGGAATTGTGGCGATAATAATCTATACTTGTAGGATATTTTGATTCTAAACGATTTGGAAATGTTATGGTATACGATTGGATTCATACAAGTATATGATTTATGTTGACAACCATATGTTGAGGTATTTTATTTGGGATTCATGCAAGTATATGATTCACTATTATGCCAATATGATGTATATACTTTTATGATCATTTTTAGTGTGTAATTGGGTACGACTAAGTACTATAGTTTATATGAATCTATGTTGGAATTAGCAAATCATACTTTTGTATTAGAAACAAAAGTAAGCACCTTTATGAACATGACTAAACTATGTTTGGTATTATGCCTAGTTGAAACATGTTTTAGGCCTAAGTTGTTATCAAAAAACCATATGGTGATATATGTGACACAATTAAGTTAGATTTACATTCCAATTGCAAGTTTACATGAATAGAATGATTCATGTTTAAGTATTTTTTGTGCCATGATTATATGAATAGAATGATTCATGTTTAAGTATTAGCTATGCCATGATTATATGAATATAATGATTCATGTTTATGCCATAATCATATGAATAGAATGATTCATGTTTAAGTATTATATGCTGTTACAATTGCAAGTTCACATGTGCCTATTTTATGTTAATTGAATCGTTATGTTGCAAGTTCATGCGTTCACACTCCCCTTTTTATGTTACCTCATAAACACCATGTTATAAGCCTCCCCTTTTTCATATGGCTAAGTTGGGTTTAAAGGTTAAACCCAACATATCTTATATTGTAGCGAACGTGTAAAACGGGGGTAATGATGTTTGGGTTAAATATAGAACATATGTGTTGGCATGTTTGACGCATGCCAATAACCTTGAAAAACAATTAAGTGGCATAAATAAATTTTAACCAATAAAGATAAATTTGAATAATGGGCCACAAATATTTACATATAAAAAGAAAAGAGACAAAATATGTAAATGTAGAAAATACGATGTGTTTAACCCGAGGTTGGATTGAGTTGTGATGTAAACCTACCCGGAACCGCCCGGCTGTCCAGTAGTCACAACAATACCTATCCAATGTGGGTGGTTAAACACGGAGCCTAATAAGGACCCGAGGTTAGACTGAGTTTTGGCGTAAGACTGCCCGGACCCAACCGGCAATAGGCAGCCACAACAATACCTGTCTAATGTGAGAGGTCAAGGCTTTAATAAGACAATTAAGGCTGAGTCAGGATTGATAGGATTAAGTAAATTAAATTAATACTTAATAAAAAATGGAACATGCTAAACTAAGCAGACTGATTGGGGGTTAGGTTTATTAAACACTTAACCAACTTAGCATGTTGGCTAGAAATAGAAAACCTAGTAGCGGGGGACCCTTTTCAGCAGTAACCCTACAAGGTGTATCAGGATACCCTGAACTAGGCAGGGTGGGGCACGATTACTGGGCTGACTGTAAGAGGTCAAATAGACGGTGGTGGTGCAGCAGTGTAGGTTCTAACGGGGTGCGGGCGTGCACACACTCTGGCGCAGAAAAATAAGGCACTGGGCACCAGTAGCATACCTGTGCATTCTAGAATTGTGTCGAGCCGCCACCATGGGACTTGATACACCCCATGGTGGGACCAGCATAGGTAACTACAACAACGGGGGCCGTAAGACACATGTAACTATGCGAGTAGGAGCTGATCATCAGAAAATGGATCACTTCACCCTGATTATGGGGTGCCTGTTAGGAACTAGTTTATATAGGTACAGAGATTAATATGGGGTACGATAGTATATTCGACCCTAGACAACTTAACTTAGTTTATGATGCTTTCCCATTTCCAGTTTATGCTTATCATACCCAGTTCTTTATTCATAGACTGAATAGTCCTAGACTTACTCAGGCTTTATGTCTGACTCTACTTTTCTTTCGCCTTCTTTTCTTTCGTTCCCCCCCCCAGGTCCACAGGGAGGGAATACCGCAGCTTGACCAGTTTCCGCATCCAGCTTGAAGAGAAAGAATGTATTGCTTGGATCTTTTCTGTTTTGGGCTATGGCTTTGGACATCAATTATGGGACTTTTGCAGTTTATTTATGTTTTCTTTATGCTTCTTTAAATAATGTAATCAAGACAGTTATGGAGATGTTATGTTTTGGGAAGTATTGTAAAACAAATTATGACATGGTTTATGTAACACGTATTTTGTTGAAATAAAAGTATTGATGTTTTCCGTTGTTCAAAAATATGTGTTCTTATATCTGTCTTGTATATCTGTGACTTATACTTATAAACCTCCACCAAAATTAGGGCATTCCCTTTGAGAGTGACCCTAACGGAGGTGGGGTGTTTCACTTGGTATCAGAGCATAGGTTTACCAGATAAGATAAAAAGTTTTGAAAATTTATTTTTCAAAAAGAAATTTAAGGAAGCATTTTTAAAAGATAAAATATTATTTTATTTTAAAAAGGCAGAGTCCCCTAAAGCCATAGGTACTATCTCTTATCCTTCGTTTTGAATCTATCCTTTTTGTTTCAGCATGTCCGAAGAACTTAACTTGCCAGAGGGTGTACCAATACCTGGTTGGTTTAGACGATTCTTAGAAGCGAGGGCCACTCAGCCAGGCCCTACCGTTCCTCCTCCCCCAGCTGCAGGGAATCATCCGGCTGCAGCAACACCTCTTCCTCCACCTCCTCCACGGGGAAACACTTTTGCTAAGATATGTAAAGATTTTAAAGCTATGGGAGGAAAGGACTTCCATGGAACTGAGTCCTTCGTGGCAGCTAGGAATTGGATGAAAGAAACCGAGGACTTATTCGTCATCTTTGAGGTAGAAGATAGGCAGAAAGTACAACTGGCAGTGTGGCTACTAAAGGGCGAGGCTTCCTACTGGTGGGAAGTCACTAATGCAGAAAGACCAGTGGAAACATAGGAGGACTTTAGGGCAAGGTTTGAGGCTAAATTTCTCTCAGACGCGGAAAGGAGTTTGCAGTTGGAAAAATTCTTATTTCTTAAGCAAGGGAATAAGACAGTCAAAGGGTATGTTAATCAGTTCGATGAGCTGGCTAGGTTCGGACTGGACCTAGTCAACACCCCGCACAAGAAGGCTCTCCATTTTGTCAAAGGGTTGAATGAGCCATTACACAGTTTGGCCATGACCCATATACCCATGGGAGCTACATATGAAAGGTTGGTACAGATGGCATTGCTGAACGAAGAGGATAAGGGCAAGAAGGAGACAAAGGCAGAAAGCTCTCAAGGGAAGAAAGAGGGTTTACAGCCTAAGAAGACAGACTTTAAGAAGGGCGGGAAAGACAACAAAGAGAAGAGGAAGTGTAATTTCTGTGGCAAAGTGGGGCACTTAGTGAAAGATTGCCGGAAAAAGAAGGCCAAGATGAATGGTGGGTGCTTTTCTTGCGGTGAGACAGGCCACATGGCTAAGGACTGCCCAAAGAAACGAGGATAGGGGCAGAGGGCTGGATCCACCTCAGGGGCGCAGGTTCATGTGCTAAAGGCGCCACCTCTGCAACAGCGAGGTATAAATACTTCTGTAGAAAGTGTAGTTTATCTTTATGATCACCCCGTTCGCACTTTATTTGATTCTGGCGCATCACACTCCTTTATCTCGTCTGCTTTAGTAGAATCTCTGCACCTAGAAACTAGTATGGTAGAGGACCCCTTAATTGTTTCAAACCTAATTGGGGTCCCGACTCATTTGACTATGATCTGTGTGGGATTGAAAATTTCTATTCTAAGCGTAGAATTTAGATGTAGTGCCTTTGTTTTGGGCTTTTCGGGATATGGTTTGATTTTGGGCATGGATTGGCTATCCAGTAATGGGGCCATCCTTGATTGTGAGAAAAGGGTTGTTAGGCTCCTGACCCAGCTCGGTAACACTTTGGAAATTACTTGTAATCCCTTGTACGCGGTTATGCTTAGTTATCTTGAATCGCTAGATGCCTCCGTTGAAAATTTGCAATCGGTTAGAGTAGTTCGGGAATATCCGGATGTCTTTGAAGAGGTGAAGGGCTTACCTCCGAAGCAGGAGATAGACTTCCGCATATATCTTGTAGATAATGCAAAGCCCGTTGCGTTGCTCGTTAGACACATGGCTCCACGGGAAAGAAAGGAGCCCAGTAAACAGATTAAAGAGCTTCTAGAGAAGGGGTTCATTAGAAGGAGCATTTCAGAATGGGGCGCTCCAGTGGTGTTCGCTACAAAGGTGGATGGTTCACTTCGTCTATTTGTTGACTATAGGGAGCTCAACAAGCTAACGAAAAAGAATAGGCACCCTCTCCCTAGAATTGACGATCTGTTTGATCAGCTTGTAGGAGCGTCTGTTTTCTCCCAACTCGATTTAGCGACCGATTTTCATCAGCTAAGGGTGGCTGAAGATAGCATCGATAAAACGACATTCAGAACCCCAGACGGCTTCTTTGAATGGCTTGTCATGCCTTTCGGCTTGACAAATGCACCTGCTTACTTTGTGGATCTGATGAGTAGGGTATTCAGAGATATCCTAAATAAGTTCTTAGTGGTCTTCGTAGACGATGTCCTTATCTTCTCAAAGAGTGAAGAGGAACATGCTCGACACTTAAGGGCAATCATGGAAACTCTGCGAGTCCATCAGCTAAAAGCCAAATTCTCCAAATGCCACTTTTGGAGAGAGGAAGTAAGATTTCTTGGGCACATAGTATCCAAGGAAGGGTTAGCTGTAGACCCAGCTAAGGTAGTAGCGGTGCAGGATTGGAAGACACCAAAGAACACAACAGAGGTCCGAAGCTTTCTCGGGCTAGCAGGCTTCTATCGAAAATTCATCAGAGACTTTGCGAAGATATCAGCTCCGCTCACAAAGTTGACCAAGAAGAATCTAGTGTTCAATTGGGACTTGGATTGCGAGTTTGCTTTCCAACGGCTGAAAAGGGCTCTTACAACAGCCCCAGTTTTAACACTGCCAGATGGAAGCAAGATGTTCACAGTTTATACAGATGCATGTGGGACAGGGCTAGGCGCTATCTTAATGCAAGAAGGAAGGGTAGTAGCTTATGGCGGGAGACAATTGAAAGTGCACGAAAAGAACTACCCGACCCACGATCTTGAGTTAACTGCCATCGTCTTTGCACTCAAGTCTTGGCGACACTATCTCCTAGGTGAGAAGTTCGAACTTTACACTGACCATAAATCGTTGAAATACCTTTTCTCGCAGAAGGACCTTAACTTGAGGCAACAGAGATGGATGGAGTTTCTTGCCTTGTATGATTTCGAGATCTCCTACACTCCGGGCAAAGGCAACGTAGTGGCAGACGCGTTGAGCCGAAAGAAACTGACCCTAAGCCCGTTGTTTGTTGAAAGACTAAGCCTAGAGTTTATAGCCAGCTTTGACTTTAGGCCCTCCTCCGATTTTGTACCAGGCTTGCTAGCATCTCTCGAAGTACGCCTGACTTTAGTGGACTCGATAGGGACAGCACAACGCGAGGACCCTCAGCTTGTGGAGACGATTGATAGGCTAATTAGGGGTGAGACTTCAAGTCACCTAAACAGATACTCCATCGACGATAAGGGTTGGCTAAGGCGAGACGGAAGACTATGCTTCCCACAGACAAGAGATTTAGTAAAGAAGGTTCTCGAGGAAGCACATCACTCCAAGATGACGATACACCCAGGCGGAGATAAAATGTACAAGGACATAAAAAGAACTTTCTTTTGGAACGGCATGAAGAAGGACGTGGCAGATTTTGTTTCTAAGTGAATGGTGTGCCAACAGGTTAAAGCGGAACAGAAAAAGCCTGGCGGTCTGCTCCATCGTCTAGAGGTCCCGCAGTGGAAGTGGGATAGCATCTCAATGGACTTCATTGATGGGCTGCCTAGGTCTAGGAGAGGCAACACTAGCATTTGGGTAATAGTGGATAGGCTTACTAAAAGCGCCCACTTTTTACCTGTCAAAAGTAGAAGAACTGCCTCATCCCTAGCATCTCTTTACCTCAAGGAAATCGTTCGACTCCATGGAATACCATCCAGCATCGTTAGTGACCGAGACCCTATCTTCACAAGTGAGTTTTGGCGGAGTCTGCAAGAAGCGGTAGGCACACAGTTATGCTTGAGCACAGCCTATCATCCCCAAACCAACGGCCAAACAGAAAGAGTGAACAGAGTTTTGGAGGACCTTTTAAGACTGTGCGTCCTTGACTTCGGAGGGACATGGGAAGACCATTTTCCTTTGGTGGAATTTGCCTACAACAACAGCTATCAAGCAACCATCGGAATGGCGCCCTTCGAAGCTTTATATGGAAGACTGTGCCGATCGCCCACTTGTTGGTGGGAGTCTACTGATAAGCTCATACTTGGACCAGATATGATCCGAGAGACTTTAGAGAAAGTAGACTTAATACGAAGAAGGATGAAGACGGCCCAAGACAGACAAAAGTCCTACGCCGACAAGAGGAGGACCAACCTTGAATTTGAGGTTGGGGACAGAGTTTTTCTTAAGGTATCTCCGCTTAGAAACGTTGTTCGTATTGGAACCACAGGAAAGCTAGCACCAAGATTCGTAGGGCCATTCCCTATCATCGAGAAAATTGGGAAAATGGCTTATAGATTAGAGTTACCCGAAAAGCTGGCCGGAGTTCACAACGTCTTTCACGTTTCACATCTCCGAAAATGTCTACATGAGTCTGCTGAAGTGGTAGAGCCAAATATCCTAGAAAAAGCTGAAGTGGAACGCGAAGCAACCGTAAGGAAAGTTCCAACCCGCATATTAGGAACGGAAGTGAAGAAGCTACGCAACCGCGAAGTCAAGCTCGTCAAAGTTCAGTGGAGCGACGCCGAAGAAGATGCAACTTGGGAAACTGAAGCTAGAATACGCGCAGCCTACCCTTTTCTTTTCGAGGGTACATCTTTGATCTTTCCTTTTTTCTGAAGTTGCGCTTTTATCTATCTTTTTAGGTATATCTCCTCGACCTTATCTTTTAGGAAGAAACCCTTTGGATGGAAACATGTAATTGAAACATGTTATGGATGATGGTTGTAAGTGGTTGCAAGTGATTGCTAGTGGTAGCTCGTGGTTGCATATACACACACAATCTAGGTTTTAGATCGGCTCAGTCACTTCGTATTGCATATGCATATATGTTTGCATTCGTATATGGTTGAACTTTATTGGGTTGTCATATGGATGTTGCATTTGTATGAATGATTGTGCACTCATGTAGAGTCATAAATAGGAGAATTTGCATACATAATGGATTCATGGCACTTACATAATTCGCATTAAGGAGGTCAACTGAATCAGTAGACCGCTTGATTATGCATTAGATAAGTACATGTACACACACACACTTCACATATGATCATGAAGCATTAGAAGTCTTTTAAGGACAATGGATGCTCGTGTTTGATGGATGAGTAGATGGATGTTTGGATGTTAGGGTATACATTCTTCCTAAACTTGAAGATTTCGGGGACAAAATCCTATTAAGTGGGGGAGAATGTAACACCCCGTGTATTCTATAACAGTGAAATTCACAAATTAAAGTATAATTAATTTCAAATCTAAGAATTAAGGGAAACGGGATATGCCATTGCGTTCGTCTCGGAATTCTGCTTGAGATAGAGTCCGAGTTTGCATAAAACGGACTCCGTATGAAGAAGATATGACCTCCGGAAGTTTCAGAATTCAGTTTAAAATTCAAACAGACAAAAACAGCTCAGAAAAACAAGTTTAAAATTCAAAATCGGGCCCAATTGGCCAGGGCGGGAAAATTCCCGCCCAAGGCACCCAGGTCGACTTGGCAGTCGACCTGGGGCTAGCCAGGTCGACTGGGCAGTCGACCTGGGCCACCCGTGTCGACTGCCAAGTCGACACGGTGTCGACTGGTGTGTCGACCTGGCCCCTGAGCCAGGTCGAACCCAGCCCACCCTGGCTGGCCTGATCTGTGTTTGGTCGATTTTATGAGCCTTGCCTTGTCACTAGGGCTAGGTGTCAGCTCCTGGTTGGTCTCTCCTTTGAACGAACGGCTATTATTTAACCAAGCTCCATCGACGGTCTAAATCAACTCAAAAACTCTATAAAAAGGACCTAAGACTCACCCTAATACACACAAACAAAAATGGAGATGAGACCGTCATGCTGCTGAGGAGAGACTAGAGATAGCCGTCAGAAATTGAGAGACAATTAGGAGATAAATCAAAAGCTTAAAGCAACGTTAATTGAATCAAAGCAACGCCTACAACAAAGGATAGCATCTCCAAATTCAGAATTCAGATTCCTGAATTGAAGATTCGTCATACGTTGTAAGTAGAGTGCCATTCCGATATGAATAATTAATTGCGTTTGATGCGAAATGGAATTGTGGAGATAATAATCTATATTTGTATGTTATTTTGATTCTAAGCGATTTGGGAATGTTATTGGATATTTGCAAGTATGTGATTTGCGTTGGAAGTTAACAACGAAATGGAATAGTGGCGATAATAATCTATACTTGTAGGATATTTTGATTCTAAACAATTTGGAAATGTTATGGTATACGATTGGATTCATACAAGTATATGATTTATGTTGACAACCATATGTTGAGGTATTTTATTTGGGATTCATGCAAGTATATGATTCACTATTATGCCAATATGATGTACATACTTTTATGATCATTTTTAGTGTGTAATTGGGTACGACTAAGTACTATAGTTTATATGAATCTATTTTGGAATTAGCAAATCATACTTTTGTATTAGAAACAAAAGTAAGCACCTTTATGAACATGACTAAACTATGTTTGGTATTATGCCTAGTTGAAACATGTTTTAGGCCTAAGTTATTATCAAAAAACCATATGGTGATATATGTGACACAATTAAGTTATATTTACATTCCAATTGCAAGTTTACATGAATAGAATGATTCATGTTTAAGTATTGTTTGTGCCATGATTATATGAATAGAATGATTCATGTTTAAGTATTATTTATGCCATGATTATATGAATATAATGATTCATGTTTATGCCATAATCATATGAATAGAATGATTCATGTTTAAGTATTGTTTGTGCCATGATTATATGAATAGAATGATTCATGTTTAAGTATTATATGTTGTTACAATTGCAAGTTCACATGTGCCTATTTTATGTTAATTGAATCGTTATGTTGCAAGTTCATGCGTTCACACTCCCCTTTTTATGTTACCTCATAAACACCATGGTATAAGCCTCCCCTTTTTCAAATGGCTAAGTTGGGTTTAAAGGTTAAACCCAACATATCTTATATTGTAGCGAACGTGTAAAACGGGGGTAATGACGTTTGGGTTAAAATATAGAACATATGTGTTGGCATGTTTGACGCATGCCAATAACCTTCAAAAACAATTAAGTGGCATAAATAAATTTTAACCAATAAAGATAAATTTGAATAATGGGCCGCAAATATTTACATATAAAAAGAAAAGAGACAAAATATGTAAATGTAGAAAATACGATGTGTTTAACCCGAGGTTGGATTGAGTTGTGATGTAAACCTGCCCGGAACGCCCGGCTGTCCAGTAGTTACAACAATACCTATCCAATGTGGGTGGTTAAACACGGAGCTCAATAAGGACCCGAGGTTAGACTGAGTTGTGGCGTAAGACTGCCCGGACCCAACCGACAACAGGCAGCCACAACAATACCTGTCTAATGTGAGAGGTCAAGGCTTTAATAAGACAATTAAGGCTGAGTCGGGATTGATAGGATTAAGTAAATTAAATTAATACTTAATCAAAAATGGAACATGCTAAACTAAGCAGACTGATTGGGGGTTAGGTTTATTAAACACTTAACCAACTTAGCATGTTGGCTAGAAATAGAAAACCTAGTAGCGGGGGACCCTTTTCAGCAGTAATCCTACAAGGTGTATCAGGATACCCTGAACTAGGCAGGGTGGGGCACGATTACTGGGCTGACTGTAAGAGGTCAAATCGACGGCGGTGGTGCAGCAGTGTAGGTTCTAACGGGGTGCGGGCTTGCACACACTCCGGCGCAGAAAAATAAGGCACTGGGCACCAGTAGCATACCTGTGCATTCTAGAATTGTGCCGGGCCGCCACCATGGGACTTGATACACCCCATGGTGGGACCAGCATAGGTAACTACAACAATGGGGGCCGTAAGACACATGTAACTATGCGAGTAGGAGCCGATCATCAGAAAATGGATCACTTCACTCTGATTATGGGGTGCCTGTTGGGAACTAGTTTATATGGGTACAGAGATTAATATGGGGTACGATAGTATATTCGACCCTAGACAACTTAACTTAGTTTATGATGCTTTCCCATTTCCAGTTTATGCTTATCATACCCAGTTCTTTATTCATAGACTGAATAGTCCTAGACTTACTCAGGCTTTATGTATGACTCTACTTTTCTTTCGCCTTCTTTTCTTTCGTTCCCCCCCCCCCAGGTCCACAGGGAGGGAATACCGCAGCTTGACCAGTTTCCGCATCCAGCTTGAAGAGAAAGAATGTATTGCTTGGATCTTTTCCGTTTTGGGCTATGGCTTTGGACAGCAATTATGGGACTTTTGCAGTTTATTTATGTTTTCTTTATGCTTCTTTAAATAATGTAATCAAGACAGTTATGGAGATGTTATGTTTTGGGAAGTATTGTAAAACAAATTATGACATGGTTTATGTAACACGTATTTTGTTGAAATAAAAGTGTTGATGTTTTCCGCTGTTCAAAAATATGTGTTCTTATATCTGTCTTGTATATCTGTGACTTATACTTATAAACCTCCACCAAAATTAGGGCATTCCCTTTGAGAGTGACCCTAACGGAGGTGGGGTGTTTCATGAGACACCAAAAAGCAACCCCTTCGATGTGAATATACCAGGTCTTCTACCATCGTCCTCAATATCTTCATTTGCTCCATTTCGTTATATCATTATTCGAAATGGTTTTCGGATAGATTCAATCCCAGTATATCCGAATAATGAGCGTTATTTGAAAAGACAATACAGAAATACAGGGTTTGCTAAATCCCTTTCCACTTAGATTGGTTGATTACTACCTTTCATTAACTTGGTGAAATCCTTAAATTGTTTTATTTTAAATTTCTACCATATATTCATTCCTTTATCTCTAAACAAGGATTTGTTAAATCTTAACAAAAATTCATTCTTAACTTAACCTCAGAAAACCTATTAAAATATCCGTTAATCTTAATCAAAAGATTTATAAAATCTTTGACCATTTTTTTCCATTACAAATTATATCTTTTAAACAATGATAACTGTTGATGAAGATTTCTTCTTAACTTTACATAGGGAAATCATTTCAATATTACCTCATTAAATCTACATTAAAAGATTTCTAAGTTCTTAAATAAATATTTCTCATTTCAAAACATAACTTAAACGAGTCTTAATGGGTTAAAGCTGATGTCATTTAAGACATCATTCATAACATATCCAAATCAATTAATATTGAGTATAAGCATTACATAGAAATTATATCAACTTATATCCAATATCAATTTCCATATTCAACAAATACTATAGGGAAAATAACGGTATAATCACCTTTGAATTCCTCGAATAGTATAAGTTCAATTAGCGGAATTTAATATGAAGTATATGAAGAATATTTCCATACAAAACCAATTAATTCATAATTGGAAATCTTTAATCTTATTACTGTTAAATCTTCTAAAATATCATTTGAGAATATCCAGGCTGTAATAACCCGGAAATCCGAGCCAATTTAAAATTTTTATTTTGGCAATTTTAACGAATTTTGAATATTTAAATGATATATTTTAAATAATAACGACAAGAATTTTATTTTGAATAGAAATAGAATGTATATGTTTATTTGAATCATCGTTAGAATATAAATATTTATTTTTAATTATAAAAGGAATTGAAAATGGCGCGGTAGTTTGAAATTTCGATTTCGAATTTCAAATGAATATGCAGGATTCAAAATAAACCGTATTTTAGCAAAACCAGAAATATTAGAATCTATTTGAAAATATCTTTCCAACGAATCCGAAAAATCAAAATTTCATAGCGGGGATAAAAAGTTATGTCCAGCTGAAAATTCAGAATAGTCGCTATGGAATTTTGGCCCTTAAAAATGGAAATTTTGCTGACGACCTCTATTTCCGACGAAACCACTTTTGTTAGATCCGGGATGTCAAGTTATTGCTAGATTCTAAAATTCGTAATTTTCTGAATCAATATGTGAGCGTGGCGAAGTAAAACGTGTTTTGACAGTTTCAGTCAATTTGGATCGACCAGAGAATGGCCATTTTTCAAACGGCCTTCAAATTTGACGAACTTAGTTTTGTTAGGACCGTATCGTCAATACGAAGCTAGAAATAATTTTTCTGGAATTTTTAAAGTCAGTATGTGGCCCCGGTAAATTGAAATATACGATTACAATTCAATATATAGATTTATATATTAATTTCAATGAAAACTGATCGTAACGGCTGAGTTAGCTCACGAAACATATTCCATTGTGTTTGGAATAGGGGTAATTAGCTAGGGATGACAGTCGGTGGGCTCTATTTTGAGTTTGAATTTTTAAAGTAACCTTTTAGAGAATAAAATAAAATTAAATATATATATATATATATTGATATATAAGTCAACCCCTTGTTTCTCTCTCCCTTTACTTTCCTCAGATCCAAAAAAGGGGGCCGCTCCTCACTCAAACCCGTCGCCCTCCGTTCCCTGCCACCGTCGCACCCCCTTGGGTCGCCGCCGCTCCTCCAGCTAGCACCACCTCCTCCACCACCTCCCCTCTCTCTTCTCTTTCCCCAATTGAAGACCGAGCCCCAAATTAACCCCAAAACCTCGAACTCCGCCGTCGTGAGGGCCTTGCCACCGTTCTACCGCCTGCTGCGAGCCTCCTCCACCCCCTGCTGACTCCGACGCCGCCCTGAAAGCTCACCTCCGACGAACCGAATGGCCCCCTTATAAAAAGCAACAATGAGATTTAGTTTATTTTATTTACTTTATTTTATTTCTATTTAAAATCTGAAAATAAAGTTGCGATTTTTATATGAAAAATCTGAAAATGAAGTTGCGATTTTTATATGAAAATCTGAAAATAGAAATGCAAATGTGGATATGGGAAAATGTGATTTTTATTTGCTTAAAAACGGATTTTTATTTATAGAAAAGGTTCGATTTTTATTTATAAAGGTTCGATTTTTATTTATGGGAAAGCTAAGATTTTTTTATCATGCATGAAAGGTAGGAATATTATAACATAGATTTGAAATAAAAATTTGATTTTTATATATGTTGTTTTGAAATGAAAATATGATTTTTATTCTAAAGAGGACGTTATAGAAAAATAATTTTTATATATGTATCGAAATAAAATTGTGATTTTTATATATGAAGTGGCGGTATAAAAATATGATTTTTATATGAACAGTACAAGAATAAAAATATGATTTTTACTATGAATAGCGGGAAAAGATGGTGATGGTATCGACTGAAATCAAAACGAAACCCGAACAGTTCAGAAGGAAAGAACTGGAGCAGTGGAACCCTCGGTGAGAACTCATCCCTCTTAATTTGTTTTCTAGTTGAAATATTTACTAGGATGTAGACGGTGCCTAGCAGCACCCGACACCCGTCGTCCACAGACCATGGATGACTTGTTTGTTTAATTGTGTATAGTGGAATGAAATAAATTATTTTATGGTTAGAAATATAATTTTTAACGTGTATATAAAATAAATATTTATAAACAAACCGGACGATTTGTTTATGTACACACATTTGGCTGATATGGATTGGGACGATAAATTTTACACATTGCTCGACTGCACAAATAAAACCTGTGTTTGATTGTTTGAAAACGCCACACGGGTGTTGGGATGAAATTGGCCTTACACTAGTCCGAATAATTAGTTGTATGTCGATCGATTGATTGACCGGCTATTATAAGCATTAAATATTTATGTTTGATGCTTAAGCAGTGTAGAATGCAATCTGGATGATGGTTGATTATTTACCGTTGCTATTATATACATGTGTTGTAGGGAATCCATGTAATTAACATTGTATGGTAATTGATTGGGACTCATTCCAAGTTGGAAAATAAAGAATATTCATATGTTGAATAAAATAAAATTCATGTGTTGAATAAAAATAAATATTCATGTGTTGAATACGAAAATATTCATGTGTTGAATAAGATAAATATTCATGTGTTGAATAAAATAAATATTTATGTGTTGAATAGAATAAACATTCATGTGTTGAGTAAAAGCCATGTTGAATAGATATGCGCCATTTTGACGTGAACGATAGTTATATCGATTTTATTCGTTATTTATAATGAATAGCGAAAAAGAAGTGATTTCAAAATCTAATGTTTTGAAAATATTATCATTTATATATCGATGATATGGAATATTCAATTTTGATTAGAAATTGAATATGAAGTTGAAATCATTTTGAAAATGAATTTAAAACGATTTATAAAATACGTTTTAATAGGAAATCGACGAAATATATATTATATATATTATATATATATAATATAATGGCCTGAATAGAACGCGTCGCGCAGCGGCAGTTTGCGAATTTCGACCATGACTTCGAACGGATATTACGGGAGATCCGACCGTCGAATTCCCCTAAAACTGGAACCGTTGGGTTCGTATCGAAAAGAGATTTCTAAATAATATTAGATATTTGAAATCTAACGGTTGGATTTGGAATTATGTCCAAATCAGATTTGGAAAAGGTCGCTGTAAGTGCAGTTCGATGGCCGTTGATGGAAATCCACTGTACGGGCCTTGATAAAATTATTAAAAATAGTAATAATTTGTGTAAAATCGTAAGAAATGATTTGGAAAAAATTGGGTTGAAAAGTTCCATATTTGAAAAGATAAAAATAGATTTTTATCGAAATGAACTAGTTTTGAACAAGAATTATAATCCATTTATTTTTGAAATAAATAAATTGGATTTGAAAGGGTTATAAAAGTAACTAGAATTTCCAATAACTGAATTGGAATGGATTTGAATCGAAATTGTCTTTGGAATATTTCGACGTTGGATTTCATGATTATACAGATATTGTTATGGAAATTTGAAAGATATATTCATATCGTTATTTTCAATACGATATTTGTTGGTCGTAGAATTTGATATTGAATATAAGCTGATATATTTCCTATTCAGAGCCTTGTATTTAATATCAAAAGGGATTTGGGTTTGTCGTGAATGATGTCTTCATTAACATTGTTCTTAAACCCAGTTGAGAAAAAGATTAAATCTTTTTATTTAGATTTAATGAAATATACCAATTAAATGGTATTTAATTGGAATTGAATTTGAATTGATTTTTGGGTTTATCGTGAACGGTGTTTTAAATAAAACTTGTTCTTTAACCCGATGATTAATGGAATGTGAATTGGGTTTATCGTGAACTGTGTCTTAACGACATTCGTTCTTTAACCCGATTTACAGTGAAATGTGATTTGGAATTTATAAATCTTTTGTTAAGATTTAAAGGAGATTTTCCAAAGTAAAGTTTTCCAATTTAATAAAATAAATGGGAATGGAATGGAATTTGATTTGGTAATAATCAAAGTGGATTTCTGTGGAGGAAGACAACTAATATATCTGGAATTTAAAAGGCTTTGCCGTAGTTCCATTTATATTATTAGTCGGATATGGAAGTTTATATCGATTATGTATATCGATTTGTTTTCCATGAAGATTCCATTGAAAATGGAATGTGATTTGGGGTTTATCGTGAACCGTGTTTTAAATGACATTGGTTCTTTAACCCCGTTAAAGACAGGATATGATTTCCCAAGTTAAACAATCATTAATATTGTTTTTTGGGAAGATTAAAACCGAGTGGAGTTTTAATGAATCTTTAATTAGATTGAAATGATCGAGAATGGAGTATCACCAGTTTTGCTCCAGGCGATAGTTAAATCTTTAATTAGATTTGAACGTGAAATGGTAATTGAATTTACCGATTACACCGTGGTGTTAGATATGAAGCATTACCAGTTTTACTTCAAGGGTTGAATAGGTTGGGATTGAGAAATTAAAACAAATGATTACTTCGGTAAGGTTCGTTAATCCCGACTAGTTTGGATAAACCATAATTTGGTTTGAATTGATATTCAAAGGAAGATTAAAGAATAAATTTAAGGAATTTATCTTTGATAAAATTAAAGGGAACCTTTCCCAAAGTATAAGAATATTTGAATAAAAGAATATTCTGAATTGGAATGAGGCGTATGTTGTGTTTTTGTAACACTTGTTTATTATATACGCGAGTTATTCAGAAAGACCGGGTTTATCCCATTCTGAATAACTGATTCGACGATGTGTCGAGGATGAAGACGGTGGTCGAAGACCGGAGGTCTTCACATCGTTTGGATAATTACTGATGATCTTGATTGGGTTGTACACCCAAGAGGAGGGAATCAGTTTGTGATCGTTCAGACGTACTTGGAGATCGATGGATATGCGAGGTACAAGGTGCCTCCGGTTTCGTTCAGACCCATAACGGACTTGTAAATGAACTATGTGTCCGACATTGGATATCAATCTATGCGATTGATGGATATCGGTTGCATGGAGTGGTTTGCCTGTGTGGCATGCTAAGATGCAAATGATCAAGGCTTCTGTTGAAAAGCAGAGTCTTGTGTTGATGATCAAAGCACGGCCTTTGTGGCATAGCTTTGTGTAGCGTTAATTCGTGAGCCTTACACCCCAGTTGTGAACCAAAATTGGGAGAGGACATCAGGGAGGGCATGCGTTTCATTCTAGCTAGGGTGGTGTCAGTGACCTACCAGCCCTGACATTTATATTATTTTCACCGGTGTGGTTATTGTATTGCGAGGCGCCTCAGATATATCGGTGACTACATGGAGCCGATGGAGTCATAGGACTCATTTACGCCCCAAAGGGTGGGGAAACGCAGCATTCAGGCATTTTAATCCACATCGGTGGACCGACCCTGACGATCCAAGGCTTGCCTGCGCGCTTGCCTGAGATATGGTAGGCTAGATTGTCTCGAAGCGGTGAGGACGATCCCTGGCCTCGGTTCATAGATGTAAATCCAACTTCCAATACGTGACATTTGCGGTTTTGATTGTAAAGCCTAGTATTGGCGACATGATATATGGTACCCATGCCGTCTATGATTAATAATTATGATTGAAATTGTTTTGACACTATACACTTATAGTTATAATAAAATATAAAATTTAGCGTATCAAGCATTCTTTGGCTATTTTAAGGTAAAACCCTATCCTCCGGCTTGTGTTGCATTGTGTGATGGGACCTGGGTCTTATAATAGCTCCATTGTTCTTTATTTAGCATTGCGTTGTTGTTTTATGCACTGGTATTCTTGGGAAGAAACCCATTCCGTGTTATACGGCGTGGTCCCTTGATTTACCTAACTTTAAAATAAAGATTAATAACTGTTTTAGTTCTCACACCAGTCACATGACTGACGTGGAGTTTATTGTTTTAACCTAAACTCTGGGTGCTCCTATTTTCCACACGGGCAGCTAGTAGTTTTAGTTTTGCATATTTATATTCCCGGATCCTGATTTACAGCTGGAGGGATATTCGAAAGGCTCTGTATCCGTATATTACTTCCAGTTGTGTATTGTATTATTTTCCGCTGCTATGTAATGTAATTTAAATCTTTGATATTTATTGAATGTATTCTATTCATTCATACTCTGTGTATTCTTGTATCCTGATGAAATTGTTGTAATAAGCAATGTAATGTTCTTCTATTTGCGTTCCAATGTGGCCTGTTCTCAAAGCAATCCGCTCTTTCCTTACCGGGGAAGTTACGGGTTCTTATATTTGGTATCAGAGCTTTGGTTTACAGAGCTCGGAGAACAAGACACAATAGAACCATACGAAAGAATTCATTAGAGATTGGATTAGTAGTATCCAATGGGAATGGCTCGTTAGAGATGGGATCAGCAGTATCCTAGAATGGGTCGGAAGAGTATATTTTAAATTGGAAACAAATTTTGTTTTAAAAAATTAAATTCAATTATTCGTATTTGAATATTATTTTTATATTGATCTGGACAATCTAGTATATAAAGACTTTGAGTATACGTCTGATCCGCGTGTATTTGAAGTTTTAATATACTGGATAGATATAGAATCACACTCTAGTCCCCCGTGGATGTTCTGATGGTGGTTCGAAACATCATCAGAATTTATGTTCGAGTGACGAAAGTGGGATTTCTATATGATTCCTGTTGACTGGTGTGAGAACTAAAATTAGATAGGGTCTGCTGTTGTGATTTAGCACCAAAAATGTGATTTTTTGACTATGTATCCAAGTTATGAATTTGAAAAGATAATCAACTAACTGATTGCTGGTTGTGTTGTTTGATTATTGTTTGATTAAATAAATGTTGCACCTTTAGCCAAATTGAACCAAATAGTGAATTGTATTCAAAATTTGTCGCATTTGCATTTATATACATGTACTTACATTAAACAGGTCATAGCAAGGAGGCTAGAGAAGAGGAATAAAATTGTTTGCCCGACAAATAGGTACATGTTTATTGTATTTCTTGGGTTTTGGATGATTTTATGAGCAGATTGGCTAGCCGCTTGGCTGTTTCGTTTTCTTTTTGGATTGGAGAGGCCTGTATGGCAATTTCGGGAGTTTCCCGGTGCTCCCTTACAGGGGAGGTTATGGCGAAATTTTTCGAAAATTTAGAGTGTTAGTCAAATTTTTGAAAAATTAGAAAAGTTCTTAAAAACTGAAAAGTTGAAGAACTTAAGCCATAATCAAAATAATGAAAGTTGAGTTGGTTTGTTATACAACTTTCAGCTTCGCTCCTTTTCGGGGACGAAAAGTTTTAAGTGGGGGAGATTGCAATAACCCAGAAATCTGAGCCAATTTAAAAATTTTAGTTTGGCAATGTTGGCTAATTTTGAATATTAAAATGATATATTTTAAATAATAACGACGAGAAATTTATTTTGAATAGAAATAGAACATATATGTTTATTTGAATCATCGTTAGAATATAAATATTTATTTTTAATTATAAAAGGAATTTAAAATGGCGCGGTAGTCTGAAATTTCGATTTCGAATTTCAAATGAATGTGCAGGATTTAAAATAAACTGGATTTTAGTGAAACCAGAAATATTAGAATCTATTTGAAAATATCTTTCCAACGAATCTGAAAAATCAAAATTTAATAGTGAGGTTAAAAAGTTATGTTCAGTTGAAAATTCAGAATAGTCGCTATGGAATTTTGGCCCTTAAAAATGGAAATTTTGCAGACGACCTCTATTTTCGACGAAACCACTTTTGTTGGATCCGGGATGTCAAGTTATTGCTACATTCCAAAATTTGTAATTTTCTGATTCAATATGTGAGCTTGGCGAAGTAAAACGTGTTTTGGCAATTTTAGTCAGTTTGGATCGACCAGAGAATGGCCATTTCTCAAACGGCCTTCAAATTTGACGAACTTAGTTTTGTTAGGACCATATCGTCAATAGAAGCTAGAAATATTTTTTCTGGAATTTTTAGAGTCAGTATATGGCCCCGGTAAATTGAAATATACGATTAAAATTCGAAATATAGATTTATATTTTAATTTCAATGAAAACTGATCATAACGGCCGAACTATCTCATGAAACATATTCCATTGTGTTCGGAATAGGGGTAATTAGCTAGGGGTGACAGTCGGTGGGCTCAATTTTGAGTTCAAAATTTTAAAGTAACCTTTTAGAGAATAAAATTAAATTAAATATATATTAATATATGAGTCAACCCCTTGTTTCTCTCTCCCTTTACTTTCCTCGGATCCAAAAAAGGGGCCGCTCCTCACTCAAATCCGTCGCCCACCGTTCCCTGCCACCGTCGCACCCCCTTGGGCCGCCGCTGCTCCTCCAGCTGGTGCCACCTCCTCCCCCACCTCCCCTCTCTCTCTCCTCTTTCCCCAATTGAAGACCGAGCCCCAAATTAACCCCAAACCTCAAACTCTACCGCCGTGAGGGCCTTGACACCATTCCACCGCCTGCTGCGGGCCTCCTCCACCCCCTGCTGACCCCGACATCGTCCTGAAAGCTCACCTCCGACGAACCGAACGACCCCCTTCTGAAAAGCAATGGTGAGCTTTAGTTTATTTTATTTACTTTATTTTATTTCTATTTAAAATCTGAAAATAAAGCTGCGATTTTTATATGAAAAATCTGAAAATGAAGTTGCGATTTTTATATGAAAATCTGAAAATAAAAATGAAATTGTGGATAAGGGAAAATGTGCTTTTTATTTGCTTAAAGAACGGATTTTTATTTATAGAAATGGTTCGATTTTTATTTATAAAGGTTCGATTTTTATTTATGGGAAAGGTAAGATTTTTTTTTATCATGCATGAAAGGTTGGATTTTTATAACTTAGATTTGAAATAAAAATTCGATTTTTATATATGTTATTTTGAAATGAAAATATGATTTTTATTCTGAAGAGGACGTTATAGAAAAATAATTTTTATATATGTATTGAAATAAAAATGTGATTTTTATATATGAAGTGGCGGTATGAAAATATGATTTTTATATGAACAGTATAAGAATAAAAATATGATTTTTACTGTGAACAGTGAGAAAAGATGGCGATGGTATCGACTGAAATCAAAACGAAACCCGAACAGTTCTAAAGGAAAGAACTGGAGTAGTGGAACCCTCCGTGAGAACTCCTCCCTTTTAATTGTTTTCTAGTTGAAATATTTACTAGGATGCAGACGGTGCTTAGCAGCACCTGACACCCGTCGTCCACAGACCATGTATGACTTGTTTGTTTGATTGTGTGTAGTGGAATGAATATAATTTTTAACGTGTATATAAAATAAATATTTATAAACAAATCGGATGATTTGTTTATGTACACACATTTGACTGATATGGATTGGGACGATAAATTTTACACAACGCCCAACTGCCTAAATAAAATCTGTGTTTGATTGTTTGAAAACCCCACACGGGTGTTGGGATGAAATTGGCCATACACTAGTCCCAATAATTAGCTGTATGTCGATCGATTGATTGACAAGCTGTTATAAGCATTAAATATTTATATTTGATGCTTATGCAGTGTAGAATGCACTCTGGTTGATGGTTGATTATTTATCGTTGCTATTATATACATGTGTTGTAGGGAATCCATATAATTAATATTATATGGTAATTGATTGGGCCTCATTCCAAGTTGGAAAATAAAGAATATTCATATGTTGAATAAAAGAAAATTCATGTGTTGAATAAAAATAAATATTCATTTGTTGAATAGAATAAACATTCATGTGTTGAGTAAAAGCCGTGTTGAATAGATATGCGCCATTTTGACATGAACGATAGTTATATCGATTTTATTCGTTATTTATAATGAAGAGCGAAAAAGAAGTGATTTCAAAATCTAATGTTTTGAAAATATTATCATTTATATATCGATGATATGGAATATTCAATTTTGATTAGAAATTGAATATGAAGTTGAAATCATTTCGAAAACGAATTTAAAACGATTTATAAAATACGGTTTAAAAGGAAATTGATGAAATATATATTATATATATAATATAATGGCCTGAATAGAACGCGCCGCGCAGCGGCAGTTTGCGAATTTCGACCACTGACTTCGAACAGATATTACGGGAGATTCGACCGTCGGATTCTCCTAAGACAGGAACCGTTGGGTTTGTATCGAAAAAAGTTTTCTAATGAATATTAGATATTTGAAATCTAACTGATGGATTTGGAATTATGTCTAAATTAAATTTGGAAAAGGTCGCTGTAAGTGCAGTTCGATGGCCGTTGATGGAAATCGACTGTACGGGTCTTGATAAAATTATTAAAAAGAGTAATAATTTGTGTAAAATCATAAGAAATGATTTGGAAAGAATTGGGATGAAAAATTCCATATTTGGAAAGATAAAAATAGATTTTTATCGAAATGAACTAGTTTTGAACTAGAATTATAATCCATTTATTTTTGGAATAAATAAATTGGATTTGAAAGGGTTTTAAAAGTAACTAGAATTTTCAATAATTGAATTGTAATGGATTTGAATCGAAATTGTCTTTGGAATATTTCAATGTTGGATTTCGTGATTATACAGATATTGTTATGGAAATTTGAAAGATATATTAATATCATTATTTTCAATACGATATTTGTTGGTCGTAGAATTTGATATTGAATATAAGCCAATATATTTTCTATTCAGAGCCTTGTATTTAATATCAAAAGGGATTTGTGTTTGTCGTGAATGGTGTCTTGATTAACACTGTTCTTAAACCCAGTTGAGAAAAAGATTAAATCTTTTTATTTAGATTTAATGAAGTATACCAATTAAATGGTATTTAATTGGAATTGAATTTGAATTGATTTTTGGGTTTATCGAGAACGGTGTTTTAAATATCACTTGTTCTTTAACCCGATGATTAATGGAATGTGAATTGTGTTTATCGTGAACAGTGTCTTTATGACATTCGTTCTTTAACCCGATTTACAGTGAAATGTGATTTGGAATTTATAAATCTTTTGTTAAGATTTAAAGGAGATTTTCCAAAGTAAAGTTTTCCAATTTAATAAAATAAATTGGAATGGAATGGAATTCGATTTGGTAATAATCGAAGTGGATTTATGTGGAGGAAGACAACTAATATATCTGGAATCTAAGAGGCTTTCCCATTATTCCATTTATTTTATTAGTCGGATATGGAAGTTTATATCGATTATATATATCGATTTGTTTTCCATGAAGATTCCATTGTAAATGGAATGTGATTTGGGGTTTATCGTGAACCGTGTTTTAAATGACATTGGTTCTTTAACCTAGTTAAAGACAGGATATGATTTCCCAAGTTAAGCAATCATTAATATTAATTTTTGGGAAGATTAAAACCGAGTGGAGTTTTAATGAATCTTTAATTAGATTTAAATGATCGAGAATGGAGTATCACCAGTTTTGCTCCAGGCGATAGTTAAATCTTTAATTAGATTTGAACGTGAAATGGTAATTGAATTTACCGATAACATCGTGGTGTTAGATATGAAGCATTACCTGTTTTACTTCATGGGTTGAATAGGTTGGGATTGAGAAATTAAAACAAATGATTACTTCGGTAAGGTTCATTAATCCCGACTAGTTTGGATAAACCATAATTTGGTTTGAATTGATATTCAAAGGAAGATTAAAGAATAAATTTAAGGAATTTATCTTTGATAAAATTAATGGGAACCTTTCCCAAAGTATAAGAATATTTGAATAAAAGAATATTCTGAATTGGAATGAGGCGTATGTTGTGTTTGTGTAACACTTGTTTATTATATATGCAAGTTATTCAGAAAGACCGGGTTTATCCCATTCTGAATAACTGATTCGTCGATGTGTCGAGGATGAAGACGGTGGTCGAAGACCAGAGGTCTTCACATCGTTTGGATAATTACTGATGATCTTGATTGGGTTGTACACCCAAGAGGAGGGAATCAGTTGGTGATCGTTCAGACGTACTTGGAGATCGATGGATATGTAAGGTACAAGGTGCCTCCGGTTTCATTCAGACCCATAACGGACTTGTAAATGGACTGCGTGTCTAACATTGGATATCATTCTGTGTGATTGATGGATATCAGTTGCATGGAGTGGTAAGCCTATGTGGCATGCTAAGATGCAAATGATCAAGGCTTCTGTTGAAAACAGAGTCTTATGGTTGATGATCAAAGCATGACCTTTGTGGCATAGCTTTGTAGCGTTAATTCGCGAGCCTCACACCCCGGTTGTGAACCAGAAACGGGAGAGGACATCAGGAAGGGCATGCATTTCTTTCTAGCTAGGGTGGTGTCAGTGACCTACCGGCCCTGACATTTATATTATTTTCACCTGTGTGGTTGTTGGATTGCGAGGGGCCTTGGATATATCGATGACTACGTGGAGCTGATGGAGTCATAGGACTCATTTACGCCCCAAAGGGCGAGCAAACACAGAGTTCATGCATTTTAATCCACATCGATTGGCCGGCCCTGACTATCCAAGGCTTGTCTGCGTGCTTGCCTGAGACATGGTAGGCTAGATTGTCTCGAAGCGGTGAGGACGATCCCTAGCCTCGGTTCACATATGGAAATCCAACTTCCAATATGTGACATTTGCGTTTTTGATTGTAGAGCCTAGTATTGGCGACCTGATATATGGTACTCATGTTGTCTATGATTAATAATTAAGATTGAAATTATTTTGACACTATACACTTATAGTAATAATAAAACATGAAATTTAGCGTATCAAGCATTCTTTGGCTATTATAAGGTAAAACCTATCCTCCGGCTTGTGCTGCATTATGTGATGGGACTTGGGTCTTATAATAGCTTCATTGTTCTTTATTCAGCATTGCTCTATTGTTTTATGCACTGGTATTCTTGGGAGGAAACCCGTTCCATGTTATACGGCGTGGTCCCTTGATTTACCTAACTTTAAAATAAAAATTAATAACTGTTTTAGTTCTCACACCGGTCACATGACTGACCTGTAGTTTATTGTTTTAACCTAAACTCTGGGTGACCCTATTTTCCGCACGGGCAGCTAGTAGTTTTGGTTTTGCAGATTTATATTCACAGGATACTGATTTACAACTGGAGCGATATTCGGAAAGCTCTGTATCCGTGTATTACTTCCAGTTGTGTATTGTATTATTTTCCGCTGCTATGTAAGGTAATTTAATTTTCTGATATTTATTGAATGTATTTTATTCATTCATACTCTGTATATTCTTGTATTCTGATGAAATTGTTGTAATATGTAATGTAATATTCTTCTGTTTGCGTTCCGATGTGGCTTGTTCTCAAAGCAATCCGCTCTTTCCTTACCGGGGAAGTTACGGGTTATACAGGCTTTCCTTTCGACTTATTCCAACCCTTACCCAAGTAAATAAATGTTACCCAAGTGAGTTCAACGCACTGGTTGCTGTATCTCTTTACCTTTGTTATGCACCCCGTTTATCGTTCCTGTAACGACTCGGATTTTTGGTCGATTTATTGTAAATATTTAATATGGTTTTAAATATTGAATTTATAATATTAATGGTATTTTATCAGGTTATCGATTAAATAATCGAAAGACGATTTATTTTGATAATCAACGTAATACGAGAATTTAAAATAATTCAATTCGAAGTTAGAAATTAAATCAAAAACAATTCAGATGATCAGTATTAATTGTATTTGAATATAGATGATAATAAAAATATTTTATTTTCAGAAAATTTATTTGTTTTGAATTTAAATTATATTACTTCAATTTAATACGGTTATTTTATATATACGTTCGAATTAAATTATATAGTCTATTCTGTTAAGTTCAGAATAGTGTAATTACATTGGAACGACGGTCGGTACGCTAAAATAGCGGTTCACGATTTTTAACTGTGAACCCCGAGATATTTATAATGGATAAGATCGAAATCAAATCGAAGAATCAAGTCGATATCTATTTAAAAAGAACAAAAATTTCTTTAAATCAAATCGATATCATTTTAAAAAGAAAAAAAATCTCTTTAAGTCAACTCGAATTAAATTAAATTATATTTAAAATCTAAATCGTAATCTTTTTAAATGCTTTAAAAAGATTTGTCGTGTACTACTGTCTCCCTCCTCCTTCTATAAAACCGTGAATCCTCCCTTTCCTTAAAATCAAAGCCTATTCCTTCAATCCTCAAATCAAAACCATTTCCGTTCTGAGCATCAAAGAAATCGAGCTCCACATAAAAATGGCCGTGCTCACTTATCATATGCAAAGTCGCCTGCTTCCTCAAAGAAACGTGAGATGAGTAAACTCCAAACAAATCATTTCGAAGGCTTTTAAAATGGAAATCAAATCTGGGTCATTCAAATTCGACAGCGAACTAGGGAGGGACCGCGATGGAATCTACGACTTTCTAGAGCTAGGGTTCATCGCGACAGGTTAGGGTTGTTCGATTTTAGGAGATTTACACGCGAGTTCAGTATGTTGGTCGCGGGTTACTATTGTTTGCTGAAGTCGCTAATCAGGAGGTGAATCAATGGTGTGTGCCAATGGTCTTCAGTAGGAAGAAGCATCCGAGGACAGATTTTTGGGAACTGTTGGCTGCGATAGGGTTCAGAAGGCAGTAGATGATTGAGGGAACCGGGTTCGCATTTGGCTGATGGAGTTTGTGGGATTTTTGGGAAGGGCCGATGCTGGACTTTCTTGAATTATATGGAATGGTACATAGGGGATTTTTCTTTGAGGAGTGCAGAACTGTATTTTTGGAGGGGGGCTTAACAAGAGAGAAAAATGGTTAACGTAATTTATTTAAATAAGTTCTTGCTTAAATTCATTTAAATAAAATTTGTATATACATGTATAAGATCTTGGTAACTAATTAATGTTATATTGAATATATACATAGATTTGTTTAATTACTTGTTAAGCTAAAATTTAATTTAGCAACCGAAGAGAAAAAAATATAGGAAAGTAATTTATTCGTTTAAATGGTTATTTAATAAAATAAATGCTTAATCAGAAAATTTAAATAAAATTATCGTAGGTGCGAATTCATTCGAGAAGATTCGCAGTCAATTATCTGAAATTAAACAGGATATTCAACAATGGAAAATCTGGTGAGTAAATCTCACTCACCTTTTATTTAAAAATTATATTTATCAGTTAAAAATAATTGTTTGTTGCTTGTTTGAATGCTTTCTGGTTGTTTTAAAATATATTAGTTATTTAGGCTTGGTGGTTGTTATTATATATATATATATATATATATATATATATTGGTGGTTGAATTTCCCGCAGTATCATTAGCGGATGCCCGCAGTATCATTAGCGGATGACACTATGCCTACGTATATAAGTGGATCCCCTTTTATACCGCGATACCCTGCCTTGAAGCAGGATGGGTATTATTTCTATTGACTAACGTTTGCTGATGCAGGAAAAACAGGTTGGAGGAATCCAACTGGATTCCTCAAAAATATATTATCTGTTCGTTTATTTGTTTGCATATATACTATCATATATGATGTGTTAGAAAATAAATAATTGGTTGTTTGGTGTTTGAATTTCACTGGGCCCAAAGGTTGATATTTAAAAATATCGCGGAAAGGATATTTGAGATTTAAAAGGGAAATTCTATTTTAGAAAAATAGAATTTGATTTTTTAAATAGATTTGAGATGTAAACTTATTTTGAAAAAATAAAACAAGTAGTTCCTTTATAAACGAAGTTTATAAATAGTTCTTTTATAAACGAAGTTTATAAAGGAAGTGAAAAGAATTATCGTTGGATAGTTCAGAAATTAAAATACAAGTGTGAAATTTAAAAGGGAAATCTATGTTCCAAAAGTAGAAATATCAATTTCAAAAGAAATTGAAATCGAGGCTTGTTTAAGAATGAATATAGAATTTAAATAGAATTTGAATATACAGAAATTTGAATTCAAAAGAATTGAAATAGAATTTGAATTTAAAGGAATTCAAATAGAATTTGAATTCAAAGGAATTCAAATGGATTTGAATAAAGAAAGTTCAAATGAAATTTAAAATATAGAATTTGAAAATAGAAGTGAAATGGAGTTAAACATAGTTGAATTGGAATTTAAGTACAGGATTCAAGTAGGAATTTAAAAATAGAATTTTCAAATAGAGTTTGAATATAGAAAATCAATGGAATTCAAATATAGAATTTGAATATAGAAAATATAAAGGAAATTCAAATATAGAATTTGAATAAGAGAAATTCAAATAGAATTTGAATAAGAGAAATTCAAATAGAATTTGAATAAGAGAAATTCAAATAGAATTTGAACAAGAGAAATTCAAATAGTATTTGAATATATGAGTAGTTGAAATAGAATTTGAATATAAGAGAAATTGAAATAGCATTTGAATAAAGAGAATTCAAAGAGAATTAGATATAGACTTTGAATGTAGAATTCAAATAGAATTTAAATAATGGGTTTGGAATATCGAATTTAAAGAGTTAAAATGGAATTTGAATATATAAAATTCAATTTGAATGGAAACGGATTTGAATATAAAAATCCAAATGGAGTTTGAAATTAGATTTGAATATAGAAATTCAAAAGAAGTTTGAAATGGATTTGAATATAGAAATTCAAATGGAGATTGAAAATGGAATTTGAATATAGGAAATTAAATTTGAATTGAGGTAGAATTTGAATATAGAAGATCGAAGTATAAGTAAATTTATTTCCAAGTAAGGAAAAATCGACAATTAGAGAGAATCAGAAATGTTAAGTTAGATTTGAAATTAGATTGAATATATACTAGGAAATATATTAGAATGAGTTGAATTGATTTTAAACGAAGTTCAAACGTTTATATATATAAATATAATTAAAATGAACTCGCCGCAGCGCGGTAGTTCGTAAATTGGCGTTTCGAACTTCAATTGAGTATACAGAACTCAATTGAAGTCGGAATTCTTTGAAACAAGAAACTCAGGACCGATTTGATAATAGTTTTCTAATGAAAGAGAAAAATCTAGATTTCGTCGAATAGATTTTGAGTTATGTCAAAATCAAATTTTCAGAAAAGCAGCGCCATAACCCTTTAAAACCATAACGGTTTATTTAATTATATAAAAGGATTTTAAGCGAATAAAATCCGAATTTCTATTTACAAAATTTCAGATTTGAGTTGTAGATTGTATGTGAACTCAAGTGGAGTAATGAATTGATTTTTGAAACAGAAATCAGATTTTTTGATTAGTGAATAGTATTAACTAATTTGAATAATAATTAGTTAATGATATTTTAAATTGAAATTGGGCTTTGAATAAGTAAATTCGATTTGGAAATTTATATTCGAAATCGAAATGAAACTTGAATTGAAAATTGGAATTCAATTTTGTAATGAGCAAGTTAACTATTTTGTTTGAACATGTTATGTTCAAACAAAGAAGTGAAATAGGCAAAATAGTAATTAAAGAATGAGCGAAACTGAATTCAAACGATTGGACAGTGTTGAATTGAACTGAAAACAGATGAACATGTGTTAGACAGGTATGGGATGAAGTATATGAAGGTTTTAATTTATGTGCCCGACAAAAAGGTACATGTTTAAATTCATATATGAGATTTTATGCGCCGTATCGGCAAGCCGCTTGGCTTTTTCTTTTTCTTTTGGATTGGTGAGGGCCATGGGAGGCTATTTGAAATATCCCGATGCTCCCGGTACAAAGGAGGTTATGGCGAAATTTTCCGGAAATTTAAGGAGATAGAATATTTTAAGAAATTTTGATAGTTAGAAATCTATGTATCGATATATATAGGATTCGATAAGGAAACGAAATAAAAAAAATAGAATATTGTAAACAAAAAGGGAAATCTATAAATTAGAAATAGAAAGCGAACCATATACATGTTTTAAAATGAATAAATGGGTTTTTATAATGTTGATTATTCGAGGTAAGTGGTTTTGTCTGTTTTGAAGTTAATGATGTTTTCAGTCAAGGTCTGAGAGGTAATTTTGCCCCAACTTGATTGATTTCATTTTCAATTGATAAATAGCAAGATCCAATCTTGAAGAGAAGTGTTGAATAGTAGTTAGTTAAATAAAATATTTTGGGTTGTTGTAATGATGTTTACACAGCATTCGTTTTAATCCAAGTGATGGAATTTTGGAAAGATAAAAGTAAATATTTCCTGAGTATAATTAAAGTAGTCGGGAAAGAGATAAGTGATTGAAATTGTTTTCAATTGCGAATAGAATATATTTTCTAAATACAGAAAATAAAGGAGGGCGATATTCGGAAATGTTTTTCCAAATAGCCTAGAGGGCCAATATTGATAAGGAAATGGAGAAGAGATTTAATTAATGAAATATTAATTAAAGAGCCCAGTGATTTGTTTGATATGTTGATTGAACACTTGTTTCCTTCGATATTCTATCTAGAGATTCATTTAATTCCTTATTCTATTCGATGTTGTCCCATATGGGAAACGATTGCTGATCCCAACCGTTGGTGATATACATTCGATACACTCAAGCGAAATGAGTGGTCGGTCATGTGTGGGCCGGGTTGCAAGATGTTCTTGTTGAACCCAGGTGTATTCGCCTCTAGAGATACATCATCGGAAGGTGGTCCCATACCTTGTCATAGTTGGAATCCAATCTCCAATAAGCGCCCTGCAGTTTTGATTTTGTACTATATACGTAGAGCGTGAGATGCAAGTGTTCTACTATTTGGTTATTCATTTGATGTAGACATTATTATAATATCATTGGATTTTCGTATCAAAGTGTTTGGGTTATAGTAAGGTAAAAACCATCCATGTTTATGTGTGGGCTAGTCTTACTATTATCTTTTCTTTCGAAAGGATTTTGAAAGTTAAATAAATGGTTGGAGTTTACTCACACCAGTCCCATGACTGACCCAGAGTTTTATTTTGTTGTTTTTCCCTAAACTCTTGGGTGCCCAAATTTGTACGGGCAGTCAAGTAGTCGGGATTTTTCAGATTCACTTGGAGGAGATGGAAGCAGGAGGCTTCACCAGTTAGCTATAGACTATCATATATTCCACTGTGAACCATGTTTGTATCTGGAAACAGGTGTTTATAACTGTTCCAGGAATAACTGTTGTGCTTTGATGATGGTATGTATATAAAGTTATTGATTTGTATTTCAAAAAGTCATGTTATTTAATATATTTTATTCGTTCCGCTGTGAGTTTGTGATCTTCATTTTCTTCTATTCTAATATTTCTTTCTTTCTATTTCTCATCCTCTAACTTCTTTCTAATAATGATTCGTATTTCTGTGCAATTTGGGTTGGACGTGTGGTGTTATTAGTCAACTCAAACAGTACGAATTTGCGGGCCTTTACAGTTCCAGATCTCAGAGTTGGGACAAATGCACTAATGGTTTCCACGTACTAAAATTAGTTGTGCCTATCTGCTTTTTAACTTGGTCAAGTATTTCAAATTTTCGGATTATCATTAAAACTCTTCATCTATCATTAGAAAATGTTTACCAAAGATTTAGAAGAGAATCATTAAGTTTAAGACCTTTAATCTAAATATTATTTAAAAAACATCAAAAAAGTGTTGCTAAACAGCTTGAATCAGCTTGTTTGATTTAAATAACATTTTCATCATTCAAAATTTGATATTTTTAATTCAAATCACTTTTAAAACATTTATTATGATTTACCATAACTTTTCCTATTTTTAATAAATTTTAAATAACCTTTATAAAGATTTCCAAATTCAGACTAAACCGCACTACCGTGATTTTTGCTCAAATTTGTTTTGTAGATAATTCAAAATCTATACATTGAAATCTAAAACTTTATTTTTCAAACTAATACCAGTTTAAAACAAACACTTTTCATTTTAGCAAAATCCAACTTGAATTACATTTTATATGCTCATTTGAATTAACAGTCGAAATTCGTGAACTTCCGCAATGTGACAAGCTCTATTCTAACCGTATTTCAACTTCAATTTGGAATTAACCCATTTTGCTTTAAATATGTTTATAATTAATTTAAAATACAAATAATTTCATTTTAAACAAATATTTTCATATTTCTATTTTTAAAAATAAATATTCATTTTAAATGAATATTATAGTACTATATTATTTATATTTTTAAAATTTTAACTTATTAAAATCCAAACTTGCCAAATCTTAAATTAAACATAATATAAACTTATTTGAACCTTCAATTTGAGTTTAAACCACTGTTTACATAGCTAACTCAAATTCGATTCCAAAATCACTATTTCAAATCAAATTCACTATTCACTTTGAAATTGAACATGTCATTTAATACCAAAGCCTTGTCCAAACAAATTTTTACCTTCACAAAAGTGTTTGCTTAATTACTTTAATTTTATTTTATCCCGATTCGAAAATAAAATTCCAGTTTCCATTTCTACGTCTTGTTTTCACTTAAATGAATATAATATTCATTTATATTCTCAAATTGGAATGAGACTTAACCAATACCCATATAGTTCCATATATGTGGGTGTAACATGTGAAGTGTGTTATATTATCACTAAAAACAATCATAATATCACTATATCTACCATCATCCATCACATGGTATTTATAGTATAAGCGTCTACTATAATTAACGCTTATATGCACATGTTTAATGATAATTGTAATAACTTCTATAACAACCATAAAACAACCAATATAATCAGATTATGATTATAACAAATATCCAAATACAGCTAAAAAAGTTCTCACCTTCATTGCCACTCAATCAACCTTTATAGTTGGACTCGTATTCGAACCAGCGTATCCGTCTTCTGTTTCCTCTCTAGCTTTAGGCTATGGGGTTTGAGAAGGGTGGATTTAGGCTATGGGGTGTGGGGCTAGGGGAGGTGGCCGTGGGGCATAGGGAGGGAGGAATGGGAAAGGTGGATGAGAGGGGAACGGAGGGGGAGGAGGAGGAATGGCTGAATGGAAGTAGGAGAAGGAGGGTAAAAATGGTGGAAGGGAAGGAAGAAAATGGTGGAGAAATGGAGGAAATGGAGATTATGGAGAAGAAAAGGGGGTTTGGTGTGCTTAAATAGGAAGGAGGGAGGGCATTCAGGTCTTTTGGGTATGGAATACATGCCCCGTTACTAAGCCTTAGGTGCATACATGATGGCACTAATTTGATGACTAACCTCTTTACATATGATAGCATTTTATTTGGAAATGTTAGGGTATGCTATTTTAACATAAATGGAGTGATGCGGAAAGGTTTAGTAAATACACGTTTGGACAACTAATTATGACAAAAGCTGATATATATTTCTTTATTAGTATATTTACAGTCACATTCTGTAGTTTTAAACAAACTATTTATTATTTAAACCAAATTTTAATTAAAAATCATATTTAAATTACCCAAAATCATATATAATATTTGAAATTGGAATTTTCAAATTACTTAAAATTGTAGGTCACTACATACATCGCAAATTTTCTAAGGAAATCCTAACATTTCATTTGTCATATCAAAATTTTAATTCACTTAAATAAACAATGTTAGTCATGATTGAAAAAACCAACCTTTTTGCGCAAAAAGAATCACGAAGCACACAGACAATGAAATAGATACAAGCACAATTTCACCTAGCAATGACAAACACACACCAAACTGGTTTATGTACATATACACACACATGTGTGTATATATGTACATATATACAACTAGAATTTCATGAGTATAATTCCTAACCTCATTATTCGATCAAGCACGGTAACAAACCCAAATAAGCTCATGACAACACAATCCACAATTACGACTATGAATCATAAATCAAAACTACGACAAATTTCAACATGAATATAAGGTGAATCACATTTATAAAAATGTACACATATATATTAATATTTATATTTTTTATATAAATAAAGAGAAGATATGTACCAATGGTTTCATCTAGAAACCAAACCATGCAGCTCGGACTGAAACAGGGATTAGGACCAGGAATGAGGATTGTGAGATAGCGGGTGAAGAGGGATTTGAGCCACATGCAGGTGGAGGTCAGAGTCTTAGGTCATGTTGGAGAGTGGTGCGGGTAGTGCAGACCGGAGGGTGCTCGGGTTTGTATCTAGTTTAAACACCAGAACTTGTTTTTTTCCCTCTCTCTTTCCTAAACATGGTTTTGCTTCAATGGAGTTTGTGGGTGTTGGAGCGATTTTCAGTCGATGTCAGGTCGGGTTGGTGGTGGAAGCGATAGAGTTAGTTGTGAAGCGGGAGATTCTGGTGATCGAGGTGGTCATCATTTAGGTGGATGAGGTGATTGAGAATCAGGGAAGTTGATTCGAAGGAAAGTTTGATGCAAAGCGGGTGATGGCGCTCGATTTAGGTGGCGATAGTAGTTCGATGGCAATTGGCCTAGGTGGCGCAATGAAGGGAGGTCGATGTCCGGCTGGTGAACTTGGCATTTTAGACGGATTGGAGAGCTATAAGAGGAGGAAACAGAAAAGAGCTTAATATTTTATTGGATCTGAGAGGAGTAATAGAATCGGGTTTTGTTTCAAATTTGTTTTATACTTCTTTATTTCTCTGTTTTTTTCCATTCATCTGGACGAATGAAGAGAAGGGGGTGAGTTAAGTTGGGTTTGGAGATTAGAAACGAAACACCTGTTTCCGAACATTTAAGGTTCTATAAACATGTTGATTCTTTTTGTATTTTTTCCTCTTCCTCATATATATATATATATATATATATATATATATATATATTATGTTACCCTTGAAACAAACGCAAATACACATATAAGCAAATAGGGGTAGAGATGCACAACAAACAAATGTCGTATGTATTATGCGTTTTTGACACGAAATTAGTTATTTGAACTAACAAAAGTTTGAATTTCATGAAACAAAATACTGTTCTTATTAAAATATAGTCTAGTATTTTTAGAGAAGAAGCACTTAAATTTCAACAACATTTTATCTTTTAAGGATTCATTAAATGTTTTGTTAAATTAACGCGAATAGATGCATAATTTTTTATGAAATTTATTTCTGTGCTATATCTAATTGAACATATCACAGATGTTAAATTTAATAATTTAATTCATAATTTAAACTTTAACTTCAAATATAATGCATCATTTGTCGCTACTACAAATTGATCACATGAATAGGTTTAAACAAAATGAGCGAACTTAGACGTTTTCATTATATAATTTTTTAGATCACTTATAAGTAATCAATTCAATTTTTAAAGATTCAATGTTTTAATAATTATCGATTTCACATTTTTTTTAATAAATAAGTTCCAAATGTAGCCTATCGCTTAAATTCTATATTTCAAATAAAAATTAATGTTTTAAATGTATATTTAGGATACAAATTCATACTTTCAATATAAATTAAAAAATTTGAGTCTCTAACTTACATTCCAGTTATAAACATTCATTCAAAACATTAGATTATAATTAACTTTATACATAAAACGTTGAAACTATCAAGTCGTTACATTTTCTCTAACACAAAGCTTTTCGTCCTCGAAAAAGAACGACGTAAAGTATAGTATTTATATATAAAAATAAATAAATACTTCTACTTTTTAAAATTTTACTTAGCTTAAATTTATTAGAATGAAATGCGTTATAAAATTTTAAAACTCAAAATTTTTCTAACATCTGGATTTACAAAAAATATTGGCAGCGTCTCCTTTGTGTTGCTCGATCAGAATAATTTACAGTACATATATAATATCAGCTCATCTAAATGATAAGGAATCCCAAACTAGGGAAAACAACATATACATAACTCAAGTATGATATGTAATTCGAGATACTACGTACCTTATTTAGCGTTATAAGTAAGTTTGCTTATTATTTTAGCATTTAGCGCAAAAGCGTGCTCACAAGCGAAGCATACGCCATTGCAACCTACTAAAACATTCAAAATGCATGAAAATCATGTATATACAAAGTAATGTCAATAAGAATAAGCAACATAACATAAGTAGGCATGACACATGAACAACAGTTCATATGAAACCAACAATTCACCTAATTAATGTTAACGTTCTAATGCATGTTTCATTTTATTATCATTCATTGAATTTGACAATCAAGTTATTTAGATTTAGTTTTCTAAGTTTCTTTTCAATACATTTATGTACATATTCAATTTTTAATATTGTTCGTGGCAGTCACATATTATTTATTTATTTCCAAGTTATTCACCTTTATTTTACTCATGTCGATTTTATTCAATTTACCTATTTCTATTTATTTCTGTTCAACCATCATTTTAAATTCATGTCAAGTTTATTTTAGTCTACTCCATTTGTAAATTCCATTAATTTGTTTATTAATATCTTCTTTCATTTAATTATCAATTTCATTATCATTAACCTTCATTTTAACCTATTTTATTTTCATTGATGACAATTTATTTAGATTCAACGGATTTACATTTAGTTCATTTATTATGAAATTACAAACAGGGAGAATTAATTATCTCCCTCACTCATTCATTTATTATAATTTGAATTCAAATCATTTATTTAAATATACCAACTAATGTTTACAATTGAAAATTATATATAGTGATGTTCACAAGTATATATATTATGAATTATTTCTTAACCAAGTTAGCTTTTACCATTTCAATATTCTTGGTACGTTTCGTAAATCTATATCATATTCTTACACTTAAATTTTTTAAGTTTCTATCATTTAGAATATATTTTTAAAGTTCTCATCATAATAATTAAATTTATATTTATAAACTAACATATAAGTTAAGTATATATTTAATTCAATCCCATTATATAATATTCACATTAGTATAATTCTATATTATTGTTAATGTCACATAAGTTAAATTCTTATCGTTAATATTTATTTCAAAACTTCCTTGAGTTAAAATTTATTTCAAAACAATTTGAATTCAGTTCAAATGAACATAAATTAATTTTTACTTTTCAAACCATGCCTTAAGATTAATGCTTATGTGGATTATTCTTAACAAAATCCATTTAATTTATTAAGCTAAATTTATATATTCACAATCAACGCTCTTTTATGCATTCGAAATCCGTAATTATAAATATTCTTCTAAAAATAAGTATTTTAAATGTATTTAAATTAACACTTTCATATTTATTTGCATTCTAATAGGATCTACAAAATTGAAACATCTTATTTATTAGAAGATATTAATCATTTCTATTATTATATATTAATCTATGTATTTAACAACTTAATTTATTCACTTATCTTGGTTTATTAACCATATATCATTTATTTACAAGTTCCCATCATATAGATCTTATTCGTCAAAATTTCTTTTACATAGAATTTTAAGTTTAAAAACACATTCTATACCAAAATACCTTAAGATTAGTTTTTGCTTATATTATACTTACTTAATCCACTTAATTAAATAAGTCTAATGTAACGACCCAGCAAAATTTGACACTCGAATATAGACAATTTTGCATAATCCTGTATACACTTTCCAAAACCCAAGTACCAAAAACCCGAATAGTTAATAAAAAGAAATTAGAGGGTGAGAAGTAGAAAGAAAGAAATATTACAATAGAAGAAGAAGAAGAACATTAACACTACAGAATCAGAGTAGAATAGAATCTCACAGCGGAATGAATAAATTAAAATATATCAAAACTCTTTGCTTAAGAGAAAACTGTATATATATGATTACAACATCAGAGTACACACTAGATCAATATGACACACATAAAATAAATACATTAATACCAAAAATTACGTGTATATGTCTCGACTCCACCTCCTCTCCTAAAACTCCAAAAAAAACCTATCCTGGAAAATATACTCAGTCTGACCTGAGCATATTTTGAAATACTTTCAGTGATAACTTCACATTGACTTTAGAAAATCATTTGAAATAACGGAACTCTCGTAAGACACGACCACACATAAATATGGCATGTGTTTTTACCTTACGATAACCAAATCACTCTTTATATCAAATTCTAGTGATATTATATTATTGTCTATCAAACCACAAATAAAATAGGAATATATCCAAAAAAAATACATCTCACTTTCCAACATAGTTGGTTTACATATAAAAACGTATGGATCGTATTGGAGTTTAGATTTCCAATATGAAAAGATATGGAACCACCTCTCAATTAGTTTTCTCTGGAGAGGAAACACTGTGGTTCAACAAGAACATCTTGCATGCCGACCACACATAGTCGTCCACTCATTCAACTTGAGTGTACTGTTTAAGATCAGCAATTGTTTCCTGTAAGCATATAAAAGCGACAGAAGAAGAAATAAATGAATTTTCTTTAGATGATGACAAAACACCCTAATGAGAATGACCCACATAGTCATGTTGCCTGCCCGATTTATGCCATTTCTAGGGTGATGAGGGTTGATGTAACGATTACCTTTTTAGAACTTCACCTTAACGTTGAATGCCGCATTGTCAGATTTATAAAATCACTAATTGACGCCCACAAAAATACTCTGGGTGTTAAGCTAAGAGAAGATGTCTTCTCCGCCACCAAGCATAAGTACTTTTGAGGGAATCAATGTACATGATCATTTGGAAAAACTGTGTCAGACATTCATCCATACAAGTCATCTAGGAACAAGATGAACAAAGGCACCCTCCTACTGCATCCTACATAGGAATCACCCATAGATTAGTAGCGAGTAGTCCTTGTAATCCGTTGATTTCAGTTATGACAGAATCACCGTCAAAATAACTCTGGTTGCAATTCAGAGAATTTCATCAAGTAGTTCTTCTGCTTATGTGAAATGATCCGAACTTCCCCGTGAAGGAAAGCACGGATTGAGTTGAGAACACGACTAATCAGAACACAAACAGAAGAACATTTCATTGCTTATTACAACAATTCCATTAGAATACAAGAATATACAGAGTATGAATAAATGTTATACATCAGAGAAATATCAGAGATTTAAATTACATTACATAGCAGCGGAAAATAACACAAAACAGAACTGAAAGAGATAAACGGATACAGAGCTTTCCAGATATTGTTCCAGTTGTAAATCAGAATCCTGTGAATATAAATCTACAAAGCCAAAACTACTAGCTGCCCATGTGGAAAATAAGGGCACCCAGAGTTTGGGTTAAAACAATAAACTCAAGGTCAGTCATTTGACTGGTGTGAGAAGTAAACAGTTATTTAAAACTTTACTTTAAAAGAGAGTAGCCGTATAAAATGGAACGGGTTTCCTCCCGAGAATATCAGTGCATAGAATAAACAGCGCAATGCTTTTTGGAAAATGAAGCTATTATAAGACTCAGGTCCCGTCACACAATGCAACGTTGCCGGAGGATAGAGTTTTACCTTATAATAGCCAAACATGCTTGGTACGTTTAAAACAAACCATTTTGATACTATTATTGTGTAAAGTGTATGAAAACAACTTCAAATATGAATGTATCAATCATAGACGGCATAGTGCCACATACCACTATGTCGCCATACTAGGCTCTACAATCAAGACCGAATGTCACGTATTGGAAACTGGATTTCCTTCAGTAGTCTAGGCAAGGGATGTACTCCTAACCGCTTCGAGACACTCTAGCAAATGCCTCGGGACTACACACTCTGGGTAACCCCTGGAACCTGCAGTGCCGGTCCTCTGTTACGTTTGAGGATTGGCAATTCTTGAACAAACGTTTCCCAGTCCTATCGGACCTTAACCGAGGTGCCTCGCAATCCAACAACCACATAGGTTAAAATAATATATATGTCAGGGCTTGTAAAACGCTGACACCACCCATAGCTAGAAAGAAACGTCATGCACTCACTGCGTTCCCTTATCCCGTTTTTGACTCATATCGAGGTGTGAGGCTCGTGAATTAACGCCATACACAAAGCTATGCCGTATTAAAGTCGTGCTTTTATCATCAACCACAAGACTCTGCTTTTCAACAAAAGCCTTGATCATTGCATCTTAGCATGCCACACAGGCAATTCATGCCATGCGACTGACATCTATCGATATATAACCTCTGAGCTCGTACGTCTCAGAGAAGGACGTTAAGCAAGAGAATAAATTCTCCGCCGCCAAAAAGATGTATATTTAATAGAAATCAATCAGCATAGAATAAAATCCAATGTCAAACACACAATCCATTTATAAGTCCGTTCTGGGTCTGAACGAAACCGGAGGCACCTTATTCCTCGCATATCCATCGATCTCCAAGTCCGTCTGGACGATCACCAACTGATTCCCTCCTCTTGGGTGTACATCCCAATCAAGATCATCGGTAATTATCCAAATGATGTGAAGACCTCTGGTCTTTAACCACCATCTTCATCGTCGACTTATCGTCGATTCAGTTATTCAGAATGGGTATAAACCCAGCCTTTCCGAATAACTCGCGTATATAATAAACAAGTGCTATAAAAACACAACATACGCCTCATTCCAATTCTGAAAATTCATTTATTCAAATATTCACGTACTTTGGGAAAGGTTCCCATTAATTTTATCAAAGATAAATTCTTTAATATTTATTCTTTAATCTTCCTTTGGATTTCAATTCAAACTGTATTTTGTCTTTAACTGGGTTAAAGAACCAATGTCATTTAAAACATGATTCACGATAAACCCAAAATCCAATCAGTCTCTAACCATAAATTAGTAAGAGAACGATTCCTTAAGTATTAACCTCGAAGGCCGAAACCAACATCAGATCAATACCCAAGAAACCATTCAACAAATCTCCAGTTAGTTTCTGGTTTTCTTAACTCTATTGTTAATCGGGTTAAAGAACCAGTGTTATTTAAAACACCATTCACGATAAACCCAAAGACCAATTTCACTTCAATTCCAATTAAATATATTAAATTGGAAAACTTTACTTTGGAAAATTCCCGTTAAATCTAAATAAAAATATTTATACATTCCAAATCTCATTTCATTGTAAATCGGGTTAAAGAACGAATGTCATTGAAAACACAGTTCACAACAAACCCAAAATCCAATCAGTCTCTAACCGTAAATTAGTAAGAGAACAATTTCCTAGGTATTAACCCCGAAGGCCGAAACCAACATCAGATCAATACCCAGGAAATCGTTCAACTTAACAAATCTCCAGTTAGTTTCTAATTTTCTTAACTACATTCAGTTCAAGAACAGTATTATTAAAAATACCATTCACGACAAACCCAAAATCCAATTTGATATTAGATACAAAGCTTTGAATTGAAAATATATCGACTTATATTCAATATCAAATTCTAAAATCAATAAATATCGTATTGGAATAACGATATATATATATCTTCCAAATTCCTCCACAATATCTGTATAATCACGAAATCCAATATCGAAATATTTTGACGATAATTTCGATTCAAATCCATTCCAATTCATATATTGGAAATCCAGGTTATTTTTAAAGCCATTTCAAATCCAACTTATTTATTTTAAAAATATTGGATTTATTATTCTATTTCAAAACTAGTTCATTTCGATAAAAATATATTTATGTCTTTTCAAATATGGAATTTTTCATCGCAATTCTTTCCAAATCATTTATTATGATTTTACATAAATTATGGATATTTTTAATAATTTTAACAAGGCCCGTACAGTCGATTTCCAGAAATGGCCATCGAACTGCACCTACAGCGACCTTTTCAAAATTTGATTTGGACATAATTCCAAATCCAACCTTTAGATTTCAAATCTCTAATATTATTTTGGAAGCTCTTTTCGATACGAACCCAACGGTTCTGGTTTTAGGAAAATCCGACGGTCGGATCTCCCGTAATGTCCGTTCAAAGTCAATGGTCGGAATTCGCGAACTGCTGTAGCGCGGCGCGTTCTATTCAGGCCATTATATTATATATATAATATATATTTTGTCGATTTCCATTTAAAACATATTTTATAAATCATTTCAAATTTTTTTTCAAAACAATTTCAATTTAATATTCAATTTCAAATCAAAATTGAATTTTCCATTATAAATTCGTTTTAAATTCATTTCAAATTGATTTTAATTTCAATTTCAATTCAATTTCAATTCCTTTTGAATTCATTTCAAATTGATTTCAATTCAATTTCCATTCAATTTAATTTGAATTTCAAATTCATTTCAAAATATCATATTTTGAAATCCCTTTTCGATATTCATTATAAAATGAATAAAATCGACCAAATTTCTGTTTGTGTTAAAATGGTGTTTAACTACTAAACACGGCTTCACATTTCAATATTCACTAAATATTATTTTAAAATATTCATTAATTCTGAACTCGAATCAGACTCAATCAATTACCATATTATTTTATTTATATGGATTTCAACATCACATGTATACTATAATAACGATAAACAATCATTAAAAATTCATACAACATCCAGAGTGCATTTTACAACTGTATAAGCATTAAAATAAATATTCAATGCTCATACAGACTGTCAATCAATCGATCGACATACAACTAATTATTGGGACCAGTGTATGTCATATATCATCCCAATACCTGTGTGGGGTTTCAATCAATAAATAATGAATTTTATTTGTGCAGTTGGGCGATGTGTAAAATTTATCATCCCAATCAATATCAGCCAAATATGTGTACATAAACAAATCGTCCGATTTGTTTATAAATATTTATTTTATTCATATACACGTTAAAATTATATTTTTAACTATAAAATATTTTATTCCAATTCACATCACATAATCAATTTTCACAATACAATCAATGAAACAAACAAGTCGTCCATGGTATGTGGACGAGGGGTGTCGAGTGCTGCTAAGCACCGTCTACATCCTAGTATATATTTAAACTATAAAATAAAATAAAATAAAAGTGAGAAGTTCTCATCAAGGGATCCACTCCGCCATTCTCTATTTCTGAACGGTCTGGATTTGTTCGAAATTCCAACGCATCCTTTTCATGCTGTTCATAGATAAAAATCATATTTTTGTCGCTTCATTCCAATTAAATAAAAATCATATTTTTATTTCTACTTCATATATTTTTACAATGCCTCTTTCTACATAAAAATTATATCTTTATATTTATACTTCTTATATAAAGATCGAATTTTTATTTTGCTTCATATATAATAAAAATCGAATTTTTATCTTAATGATATCCATATAAAGATCGCATCTTTATCATAATGAAAACATTATAAAAATCGTATTTTTATCCATAAAAATTACATTTTTATAATTCTTCCTGCAAAATAAAAATTATATTTTTATCGCCATTCTAAATTTATAAAAATCGAATCTTTATCTATTCACTTTTATTATAAAAAATTCTATTTTTATATTTCTAAAAAATCCAATCTTTTCCTATTCTAAAAATCAAACCTTTATCCTACTACATACATAAAGTTATATTTTATATTTTAACGTTATATGCATATAAAAGATCACATTTTTATATGTGATACACAATAAAAATCGTATCTTTTATAAATTAAAAATCATAACTTCTCTAATTAAAAATCAAATCCTTTCTTTAATTAAAAAAACTCAGTTTTTCTATAGTAAAAATCAAATATTCTATAATTAAAACCTATATTCAAAACTGAAAATAAAAAATAAAAATCAAACTCACCTTTTCTTTTTCGTTTTGGGTAGTTGGCGGGGCTCAGGGAGTAGATGGAAGCGGCGTCGGGCAACTGAAGGAGGAGGAGGCGATCACCGCGGATTTTGGTGGGTTGTGGGGATGGCACGTTGAAATCCAGAGGAGGGAGAAGGGGTAAAAGGTGGCTGTAACGACCCAACTTTTGAACACATCTCAAGTTGTGCCATTAATGAGAAATAAGAATAGATAGAAGATAAATCACAAAAACATCATAATCTCACAGCGGAATTTTCACAAAAGATAATACTTTATATCATTACACAGCGGAATATATTACATCAGAGCATCATAGACTAGTGATACAACCCATCAGTAATTATACATATCATAGACGATCAACCGACAGACTTAATTATACAGTAGATAGATGGACCAGCACACAGCAAATCTTCATTCCAGCTTTACAGGTTTCATCATATCCTGATTCACTTGTCTATTCATAACAAGCGTTATGAATACCCAAGACTTTAAGGGAAAACATAGAAAAATAAACTCCGGGTCAGTCAGGGGACTGGTATGAGTAAACAGATTAAAAACAGTTCAAAGAAATCAAAATATCTCATAAGACCACGCCGTGAATACGGAACGGGTTTTTACCTTATGAGACGAAAACACTTTGTATACTTGAAATCAGATATTATCATATAGGTTTTCCACAAATAATTTAGAATCTAGGAGAATGATTGCATCTCACATTCTCCGATATAGTATACAAAATAAAAACCGCTTGGCACTTAGGGAATTTGGATTATTTCCAACTCTGACAAGGTATGGGTCCACCTTCCGATGATGTATCTCTAGAGGCAAATACACCTGGGTTCAACAAGAACTTCTTGTAACCCGGCCCTCACACGACAGACCACTCATTTCTCTTGAGTGTATCGAATGTATATCACTGATGGTTGTGTACGGCAACCATCCCCGCATGGGCAAAATCGATAGATCAAGAAACAAAAGGAATTTCTCTAGATAGGTGATACTACACCCAAATGGGAGCGACCCACATAGCCATGCTGCCTGCACGATTTTTGTCATTTCCTGGGTGTGAAGCTTGAGGCTAGACTCACGTTATCTTTTCATCATCACTGGTTTATTTCTCTGAATGCCACATCGTCAAACCCGTCAAAACACAAATTGATCTCGTCAAAACTACGGGTATAAAGCTAAGAGAAACGAATTCCTCCGTCACCAAACTAAGTTTTGAAAAGACCAACTTACGCGATCTGTTAGGTATACTTTGTCATACATTCATGCATACAAGTTGTCCTGGGACTGGACAAACCGAAGGCACTATTTAAAAAAAATAGTCCTTGTATATTGTCGTCTTTGATTCAACAATCTCTGACGCGCGGCGTATAATCAAATCAAAGTGAAATATCTTATTTCGGCCTCTTTAAAATGATTAACGAAAATTTTCTCTTTTTAAATTATAAATCTAACAAGATTATAATCTAATCTTTATATACCGTTACAGTCAAACCAAACAGTACATGATCATCATGTCAATATCTGATATATTGATCACCATTTCAAAACGGTCAGTTTTAGTGTGTACGTCGCACGGGTTTTTCCTTTCCGTTTTGTTTATCATCTTTTAAAATGAATTCTTTCTTTATTTTCTCTTTAGAAAAATATTACTCATCATTTTCATTTTTCTGGTCACTCATACACGACTTCAATTTTTGATTTAATCATTTATTTTACAACTCTATACTTGGTATTTTCTCATTCAAATTCCTTTTTGATCCTTTATTCTTGGTCCAGTTCTTCTTCCCATACTGATAAAATTCCTGCTTTGATTATCAGTCTAAAACACGATTAAAGCATTTCCACGGTTCTTGCTTTGTAAAGTTCAGAACTGCTCACGATCAGTTTTTATATCAGATAATTCAGTTATCAGATAAAAGCTGATGATCCTACCATATGTGTTACATACAATTTCTATTTCATTTGAAAATAAATTCAAAACTTAAGTTATAAATTAAAATTTATAATTACACTTGTTGTATCCACATCTCGTTCTTTGTTAAAACCATACTCGATCCTTTCCACTTGATCGACTTCTTTCGATCTTACAGTTAAAATATCCCATTTAGAAAAATCATTTCTAATACTTACTATAAATTAAATTTATAATTTAAATTAAAAATCACAGTTTCTGTTTTTGAATTCCAAATCTCGACAAAAGCTGTCTTTAAATCCTGGTCCACTTCGTTCTTGTCTTGTTTAAATAAAAATTAAATATTTATTTTTTTCTCTCTTTTATATAAACCATTATTAAATTTAAAAACAAGTTTAAATTAAAAAAAACTTCATGTTAAGGCTCAATTGGCAAAGTACCATTCTGGTTAAAGTACCAGACCGAAATCCATGGCGTGCGCTCGAGGAAAAGTGGCCAGCCATCAGGGTTTTTGGAAAGTACCATGTTTGATTTGCCAAAGTACAACATTGAAGAAAACACAGGTGATCACTCCAATAACTCGATGGCCACTCTTCCTCCTTCTTCCTTCCCGCGCACTGTTGTGTGCACGTGCACAAGCAACCGGACCACCTGCCATCGACAATGATCATCCCTGCATATCGGTTTCCTCCTCTTGAACCCATTTTCACCTTCTTCTCCAGCTCCGATCCTCATCTGCTCAAAATCATCATTTCACCCAAAAATAAAACAACAGCCGTCAAAAATTTTCACCACAAAACCCACGGCCTCCACCAACTCCGACCACCGGAAGTGCTGGCACCAGTTCCGATCCCTCCTCCGACCTGAAGCGCAACTCCTCCCCCACTTCTGGCCAGCTCGGTCACGTGTGGAGCCTCCTACGACGCGCCAAAACCCCTGAACCCATTCCACAGTTCAAACCCTATTTTTGCTAATTTCTCAAAAACTACCCATTTAAAAATTTAATTACAATTTTTCCATTAACCCCTAGCTCCTTCTACCTCTTCTGGCCGAGTACCACCACCTCTGATCAAGTGGGTTGTCGGAGGTTCGTCAAAGTTGATCTTTTGTTCCTCCTTTATTTTCTCGAGATTCCAAGCTCTAAAAAACTTGATTTTTTTTCCTAAAAATCATAATTTCAATCTACCATTACATCTATGTAATCAAATCATGTTTTTATAAGGTTTGAAAAACCAATTTGGATCTGAGGACCAGAGAGCTTTCCTGTTGATTTTCCTAAACCAACAATAATGGTTTCTCTTGCAAACTAGTTTGTTTTTGAACACTTAAGTCATTGTTTTAAGATTTGTAAGACATAGCCTTGCCACCCATCTTCAACATAGATTGGTCTGGACTCTTTTGGTTTATAAGATTCAATTAAACAACTGGGTCTGGACAGCATCAGCCAATACCCTTTTGTTAATGCTATGATACTTAAACTTGTATTAACCATCCATGATTTCATACCAACCAAGCAAGACCCACAAGATATAGTACTGGAACAAACATACTACAACCGTCCAAGTTTACTAATAGTTCACATAGTAATGTAAATACAGGAATTCTTCAAAAACGGGAAATCAAGAAAACATGTTTACTCACTTATAATGCTTCCAAAACCTTGGTTTTTCTTTGCTGAAAACTTTTGAACTTGCTGTGTGGTTGAGTGAGTAAGGTTGTGCACATGGGAGGTCCTTATATATGGGTGATAAATTGATAAAATATTGTGCATTAAATGCTGATTTGAAAACAGCAAAAACATCTTTTCCCTTGTCAAATAAAGATCACATTTGAAATCTTTTTCTCTCTCAAAATCTTTGCAATCTCCCCTCAAAATCACATGGTGTTTCAGGCTATATTCCCCCTCCTACAACCCCTAACCATTGTACTAAATCTTTCCCATTGGCCTTCCAAGAAACATCACTTTAAATGTTGCTATGTACAACAAATCTTCCTATCAATCTTCGTCTTGGTTCAATCAAGATATTGATATCAATTTATATCAAAAATGTTCAGTTGTTATTGAGTTTTCAACTCATGCTTTTCACATTTTAAAAACTTGATTTTACAAGACCTTATTAAAATATAAACTTGCCTTGCAAGTATAGTAAAAATCTGAAAATAAAGTACTTGCAAATCTATTTTTGTGGAATGATAATACATGAGAAAATACTCAGCACTATTTTTGATTTGAACTCACTATTGTAGATAACATGATGATGCATAGGTATGATTTTATAAATCTCTTGATGTGTATGCTTATTTGACAATTTGGCCAAAGTTTTGGAATTTGAACATGAGTTTAAATTTTCAGAAATTCAATTTGAAAGGAAAGAAAGAAAGATTGCAAACTGAAAATGCTCCTATCTAAAATGATTTGTCATGTGCCTAATATTTCCCTAGAGATCCTACTTACTATCACATTTATAATGTATAAAATTCATGGATGATTTGCAAGAGGACTTGACAACACTTGCTCTTGTCCTAATGCATATAAAAATGCAAAGATTTCCCTTGTAATCTTACTTGCTAGCAAGATATACGGTGTATAGATTCATAGGTGAGATCATGAATTGAAAAAGGAAATTTGACAATACATATTTTGACTTTAATGCATATAAAATTTCACATATTTTCTTGCATTGGTTTTGAGGCCAAAGAGGTCATTAAACATGTCTTAGGCAAGGTATTCTAAGGTTTCAAAAGCATAAGGGTTTAAAGCTTTTAGAAAAATATGTACAAGTATTTTTTTCAAAGAAATGGCATTTAAAAAAAAAGCTATGCAAAAGTGTTATTTAACATACATTAAAAATATGATATTTAACAACACTATCTAAAATATGCTATTATATATATACATGTGTAAAATAAAATTAACAAACGCTATCAAACAGATGCTATCATACATGAATGAACAAAGATTGGTTTGAAGTAAATACTGTACTATATATCCATAAATGCTATCATATACAAATTAACATGTTTTGACTTTATAAGGACTGGATTTTTAAATCGTATTTGAAAACATGTACCGACGATCACTTAAATCTGTATCATTGATTAGTGAAAATTCCGGGTCATTACATTCTACCCCCCTTATAAAAATTTCGTCCCCGAAATTTGTAAGTAGTAGTTTAGAGTTATCGACTTGTATAAGTAAACACACACATCGATAAATAAAAGACACATCAGCAAAACCAAAAATATCTATCAAAATTCCCTTCTCAATTCATCGGTCGATTTACTTAACTCCGTTAAGTATTACCCAAATTCTTTGTTCACGTACTTAACGATCTCAATTTCCGGACTCATAAACCTGATTTGATTTCACAAATCGACCAATTCGCTTTTCTTGAGTCCATACCCAAATAAATACCTAAGTCCGGCATAAATTTTAGGAAATCCAAATTTTAACTCAATTTAAAATTTTAATCGATTTTCGGTATCAACATGATTGAATATAATTCAAGTTTAATCCAACCATATTTAATTTATCTAGAGGCTGACCCTAAATAATTAACTCCTTTTATAATAAGAAGAGCAAATTACCTTCAGAAGCTCCCTCCACATTCTCAGAAGTTGACGACTTATCCATCAAAGCATAGACTTTCGATTGTTGTGGCTTCATAAGCGGACAGTTTTTAACCAAGTGCCCCGGCTGACGACAGTTATAGCATGCGAACTTTTGGTGAATAACATCACTCGTTTCTTTTGGTTTCTGTTGCTCTGGTTGTTGAGTCTGTTGTGGTTTCTCAACTGCTGACTTTCTGCAGAACCTGGCAATATGTCCTTTCTCCAAACAGTTGTGGCATTTGGTATCCTTGAATCATTCTTTTTCTTTTTCTCCCATCTTCGGTATTCCCTTGTTGTTGTTATTCCAGTTCGGGTTGAATTTCCTTTTATTAGAGTTCTCGCCACTAGGTCCTCCCGTCTGTGCCGCTTTAGCAACTGGTTTCTTACCCTCCAGTGCCTCGTAACGGACTGCCATATCCACTAGATCAACGAATGGAATCTTAAGATGTCCAATCATTTGAACTTGTAGGCTATCCTTTAATCCCGCGATGAACATTTCATTCTTCTTAAGCGGAGTATTAATCAGTTCTGGCCCAAAACAAGAAAGTGAGTTGAATTTATTCTCATATTCAGATACTTTCATGTTCCCTTGCTTGAGATCGATGAAATCCCGATACATTCTTGTCTTCCCAGCATCAGGTAGGAATTGTGCTTCGAAAGCTACTTTGAATTTTTTCCAAGTGAAATCTTCCTCAGGAACATTAATGGTCTGAGCATCCCACCAAATAGCAGCAGCTTCTTGAAGTTGCCATGAAGCCAAAAGACGTTTCTGATCGTCGTTCAACTCCAACCCCTTGAAAATTCTTTCACATGACCTTATCCAAGCTTGAATTTCAGCAAAAGACTCAGTTCCTTTGAAAACCTTTCCTCCCAGAGTCTTATACTCCTTACAAATAGTCGCAAAACTCTTGTTCTGTTGAGCTGGTGCAACTTCCTCTACTATTTCCCCTTGATCCTAGGATCCAGCAGTACGACCAGTAACAGTGTAAGATCCCCTAGCTCGACCCCTTCGTCCTTGGCTACTCATCTTAATTACCTGAATATAACACGTCATCAATCGAGTCTTGATCAGATATAACTAACCTAGGTATATCATCCAAGTTGTTTTAAATTTATTTTAAATTCATTTTAAATTTTATATAAAAATACGCTCTCTCACACTCACTCAAAGCCTAGGTAATCAGTAACCTCGCTCTGATACCAACTGTATAGACCCAACTTTTGAACACATCTCAAGTTGTGCCATTAATGAGAAATAAGAATAGATAGAAGATAAATCACAAAAACATCAGAATCTCACAGCGGAATTTTCACAAAAGATAATACTTTATATCATTACACAGCGGAATATATTACATTAGAGCATCATAAACTAGTGATACAACCCATCAGTAATTATACATATCATAGACGATCAACCGACAGACTTAATTATACAGTAGATAGATGGACCAGCACACAGCAAATCTTCATTCCAGCTTTACAGGTTTCATCATATCCTGATTCACTTGTCTATTCATAACAAGCATTATGAATACCCAAGAGTTTAAGGGAAAACATAGAAAAATAAACTCCGGGTCAGTCAGGGGACTGGTATGAGTAAACAGATTAAAAACAGTTCAAAGAAATCAAAATATCTCATAAGACCACGCCGTGAATACAGAACGGGTTTTTCCCTTATGAGACGAAAACACTTTGTATACTTGAAATCAGATATTATCATATAGGTTTTCCACAAATAATTTAGAATCTAGGAGAATGCTTGCATCTCACATTCCCCTATATAGTATGCAAAATAAAAACCGCTTGGCACTTAGGGAATTTGGATTATTTCCAACTCTGGCAAGGTATGGGTCCACCTTCCGATGATGTATCTCTAGAGGCAAATACACCTGGGTTCAACAAGAACTTCTTGTAACCCGGCCCTCACACGACAGACCACTCATTTCTCTTGAGTGTATCGAATGTATATCACCGATGGTTGTGTACGGCAACCAACCCCGCATGGGCAGAATCGATAGATCAAGAAACAAAAGGAATTTCTCTAGATAGGTGATACTACACCCTAATAGGAGCGACCCACATAGCCATGTTGCCTGCCTGATTTTTGTCATTTTCTGGGTGTGAAGCTTGAGGCTAGACTCACGTTATCTTTTCATCATCACTGGTTTATTTCTCTGAATGCCACATCGTCAAACCCGTCAAATCACAAATTGATCTCGTCAAAACTACGGGTATAAAGCTAAGAGAAACGAATTCCTCCGCCACCAAACTAAGTTTTGAAAAGACCAACTTACGCGATCTGTTAGGTATACTTTGTCAGACATTCATCCATACAAGTTGTCCTGGGACTGGACAAACCGAAGGCACTATTTTAAAAAAATAGTCCTTGTATATTGTCGTCTTTGATTCAACAATCTCTGACGCGCGGCGTATAATCAAATCAAAGTGAAATATCTTGTTTCGGCCTCTTTGAAATGACTAACGAACATTTTCTCTTTTTAAATTATAAATCTAACAAGATTATAATCTAATCTTTATATACCGTTATAGTCAAACCAAACAGTACATGATCATCATGTCAATATCTGATATATTGATCACCATTTCAAAACGGTCAGTTTTAGTGTGTACGTCGCACGGGTTTTTCCTTTCCGTTTTGTTTATCATCTTTTAAAATGAATTCTTTCTTTATTTTCTCTTTAGAAAAATATTAATCATCATTTTCATTTTTCTGATCACTCATACACGACTTCAATTTTTGATTTAATCATTTATTTTACAACTCTATACTTGGTATTTTCTCATTCAAATTCCTTTTTGATCCTTTATTCTTGGTCCAGTTCTTCTTCCCATACTGATAAAATTCCTCTTTTGATTATCAGCCTAAAACACGATTAAAGCATTTCCACAGTTCTTGCTTTGTAAAGTTCAGAACTGCTCACGATCAGTTTTTATATCAGATAATTCAGTTATCAGATAAAAGCTGATGATCCTACCATATGTGTTACATACAATTTCTATTTCATTTGAAAATAAATTCAAAACTTAAGTTATAAATTAAATTTTATAATTACAGTTGCTGTATCCACATCTCGTTCCTTGTTAAAACCCTACTCGATCCTTTCCACTTGATCGACTTCTTTCGATCTTACAGTTAAAATATCCCATTTAGAAAAATCATTTCTAATACTTACTATAAATTAAATTTATAATTTAAATTAAAAATCACAGTTTCTGTTTTTGAATTCCAAATCTCGACAAAAACTGTCTTTAAATCCTGATCCACTTCGTTCTTGTCTTGTTTAAATAAAAATTAAATATTTATTTTTTTCTCTCTTTTATATAAACCATTATTAAATTTAAAAACAAGTTTAAATTAAAAAAAAACTTCATGTTAAGGCTCAATTGGCAAAGTACCACTCTGGTTAAAGTACCAGACCGAAATCCATGGCGTGCGCTCGAGGAAAAGTGGCCAGCCATTAGGGTTTTTGGAAAGTACCATGTTTGATTTGCCAAAGTACCACATTGAAGAAAACACAGGTGATCACTCCAATAACTCGATGGCCACTCTTCCTCCTTCCTTCTTCCTTCCCTCGCACTGTTGTGTGCACGTGCACAAGCAACCAGACCACCTGCCATCGACGATGATCATCCCCGCATATCGGTTTCCTCCTCCTGAACCCATTTTCACCTTCTTCTCCAGCTCCGATCCTCATCTGCTCAAAATCATCATTTCACCCAAAAATAAAACAACAGCCGTCAAAAATTTTCACCACAAAACCCACGGCCTCCACCAACTCCGACCACCGGAAGTGCTGGCACCAGTTCCGACCCCTCCTCCGACCTGAGGCGCAACTCCTCCCCCACTTCTAGCCAGCTCGGTCACGTGTGGAGCCCCCTACGACGCGCCAAAACCCCTGAACCCATTCCCCAGTTCAAACCCTATTTTTGCTAATTTCTCAAAAACTACCCATTTAAAAATTTAATTACTATTTTTCCATTAACCCCTAGCTCCTTCTACCTCTTCTGGCTGAGTACCACCACCTCCGGTCAAATGGGTTGCCGGAGGTTTGTCAAAGTTGATCTTTTGCTCCTCCTTTATTTTCTCGAGATTCCAAGCTTTAAAAATCTTGATTTTCTTTCTAAAAATCATAATTTCGATCTACCATTACATCTATGTAATCAAAACATGTTTTTATAAAGTTTGAAAACCCAATTTGGATTTGAGGACCAGAGAGCTTTCCAGTTGATTTTCCTAAAGCAACAATAATGGTTTCTCTTGCAAACTGGTTTGTTTTTGAACACTTAAGTCATTGTTTTAAGATTTGTAAGACATAGCCTTGCCACCCATTTTCAACATAGATTGGTCTGGACTCTTTTGGTGTATAAGATTCAATTAAACAACTGGGTCTGGACAACATCAGCCAATACCCTTTTGTTAATGCTATGATACTTAAACTTGTATTAACCATCCATGATTTCATACCAACCAGGCAAGACCCACAAGATATAGTACTGGAACAAACATACTACAACCATCCAAGTTTACTAATAGTTCACACAGTAATGTAAATACAGGAATTCTTCAAAAACAGGAAATTAAGAAAACAGGTTTACTCACTTATAATGCTTCCAAAACCTTGGTTTTTCTTTGCTAAAAACTTTTGAACTTGTTGTGTGGTTGAGTGAGTAAGGTTGTGCACAAGGGAGGTCCTTATATAGGGGTGATAAATTGATAAAATACTGTGCATTAAATGCTGATTTGAAAACAGCAAAAACAGCTTTTCCCTTGTCAAATAAAGATCACATTTAAAATCTTTTTCTCTCTCAAAATCTTTGCAATCTCCCCTCAAAATCACATGGTGTTTCAGCCTATATTCCCCCTCCTACAACCCCTAACCATTGTACTAACTCTTTCCCATTGGCCTTTCAAGAAACATCACTTTAAATGTTGCTATTTACAACAAATCTTCCTATCAATCTTCGTCTTGGTTCAATCAAGATATTGAGATCAATTTATATCAAAAATGTTCAGTTGTTATTGAGTTTTCAACTCATGCTTTTCACATTTTAAAAACTTGATTTTACAAGACCTTATTAAAATATAAACTTGCCTTGCAAGTATAGTAAAAATCTGAAAATAAAGTACTTGCAAATCTATTTTTGTGGAATGATAATACATGAGAAAATACTCAGCACTATTTATGATTTGAACTCACTATTGTAGATAACATGATGATGCATAGGTATGATTTTATAAATATCTTGATGTGTATGCTTATTTGACAATTTGGCCAAAGTTTTGGAATTTGAAAATGAGTTTAAATTTTCAGAAATTCAATTTGAAAGGAAAGAAAGAAAGATTGCAAACTGAAAATGCTCCTATCTAAAATGATTTGTCATGTGCCTAATATTTCCCTAGAGATCCTACTTATTATCACATTTATAATGTATAAAATTCATGGATGATTTGCAAGAGGACTTGACAACACTTGCTCTTGTCCTAATGCATATAAAAATGCAAAGATTTCCCTTGTAATCTTACTTGCTAGCAAGATCTATGGTGTATAGATTCATAGGTGAGATCATGAATTGAAAAAGGAAATTTGACAATACATATTTTGACTTTAATGCATATAAAATTTCACATATTTTCTTGCATTGGTTTTGAGGCCAAAGAGGTCATTAAACATGTCTTAGGCAAGGAATTCTAAGGTTTCAAAAGCATAAGGGTTTAAAGCTTTTAGAAAAATATGAACAAGTATTTTTTCAAAGAAATGGCATTTTAAAAAAAAACTATGCAAAAGTGTTATTTAACATACATTAAAAATATGATATTTAACAACACTATCTAAAATATGCTATTATATATATACCTGTGTAAAATAAAATTAACAAATGCTATCAAACAGATGCTATCATACATAAATGAACAAAGATTGGTTTAAAGTAAATACTGTGCTATATATCCATAAATGCTATCATATACAAATTAACATGTTTTGACTTTATAAGGACTGGATTTTTAAATCGTATTTGAAAACATGTACCGACGATCACTTAAATCTGTATCATTGATTAGTGAAAATCCCGGGTCATTACAGTGGCGGTGCTGGCTTGGGTGGCGCCCTGATGGAGGAGGCGGCGGTGGACGTCGATGGGGGATGGCGACGGGGTCTCGACGGGTTTTAGGGCACCTTGGATTTCTTTTCTTTTTTCGATCTGTTGAGGAACGATTTTGAATGGGGTAGGAGAGACGATTTGGGGGAGGGTTATTGGGGAATTATTTATATAATTAATTATTTAATTAAATTCTCTAAAAAGTTACTTTTTAATTCGAGCTCCAAATCGAGCTCAGCGAATGTCGCCCTAGCTAATTACCCCCGTTCCGAATACAGTGGGAAATGTTTCGTAAGCTGATTCAGCTGTTTCGATCAGTTTCCATTTAAATTAACATTTAAATCATTATACGTACATTTCAATTTACCGGGGCCACATACGGACTCTAAAAATTCCCGAAAAATATTTTCTAGCTTCGTATTGACGATACGGTCTTAACAAAACTAATTTATTCAAATTTGGAGACTGTTTGAAAAATAGCCATTTTCTGGTCGATCCAAATTGATTGAAACTGTCAAAACACGTTTTCTTTCGCTATGCTTACATATTGATTCGAAAAATTACGAATTTTGGAATCTAGCAATAACTTGACATCCCGGATCCAACAAAAGTGGTTTCGTCGAAACGGAGGTCATTTGCAAAATTTCCATTTTTAAGGGCCAAAATTCCATAGAGACTATTCTGAATTTTCAACTGGACATAAATTTTATTCCCGCTATGAAATTTAAATTTTTCGGATTCATTGGAAAGATATTCTCAAATAGATTCAAATATTTTTGGTTTCGCTAAAATCCAGTTTATTTTGAATCCTGTACGTATTTGAAATTTGAAATCGAATTTTCAAACTACCGCGCCAATTCCTTTAATAATTAAAAATAAATATTTATATTATATCAATGATCTATATAAACATATACATTCTAATCCTATTAAAATAAGTTGCTCGTCATTATTATTTAAAATAAATCATTTTAAATATTCAAAATTCATCAAAATTGCCAAAATAAAAAATTTAAATTGGTTTGAATTTCCGGGTTATTACATTATGAAGGTCCATGGTCTTCAATTCTTTAAATCTCATTAGCATCCCTACAAGTTAGTTTTCAAATGCAAAGTCGGTTCGAAGTGTTTTGGATCCAGTTCTCATCCCAGTCTCTTCGAACTGACTCGTCAAAAGTCAAATGTGAATATTTATTTGTAGACAGGCTTTTAACTATCAACTCAAATAGTACAACCAAGTATGTAAGTAGCACAGGTCCTTTTAACTTAAAACCATTTTATTGATTTAAAATCAATTTCATAACTTATCTTGTAATGTCTTGGATTTTCAATGATTGAATAATTAGTTTATTTAATTATCTAAAAGTTGATTGGAGAATTAAATGACTTTAATTAAATAACTATGATTATTTAATTAATTTAAATAGTGGAAAAATAAATTTGATTTCCAAAATAGGCGGAAATAAGTTGAATTTGCAATATTGTGTGAACTGGATAATTTAAGAGATTTAATTGAGTTTAGATTCGAGTTGTAATAACGAATTTATTATAAACGAAGTTTGAACGTATTAAAAAATTAATTTAATTATAAATGAGCTTATAGTGGCATGGTAGTTTTTAATATTACATTTTGAACTTTAAACAACTATATAGAATTCATTATAAGTCAGATTTCTTTAAAACAAGAAACGTTTGGATCTATTGAATTATATATTTCCAATGGAAGAAAAAATCGAGATTTCGTCTTATAGATTTTGAGTTATGTCCAAATCAATTTTTTTAGAAAGTCATTATGGAGCCATTTATAAACCATAATGATTTATTTAACATAATAAATTGAATATCGTTTTAACTTGAAAATAAAATATCGAGTTTAAAATATAAGTAAAATTTATTGGAAGCTATATAGAATTCCGGTAGAATATATATGAAATGACAATATTTTGTTATTAACAGATTTGTTTATTTTAGAATCGATTTATATTATATCGATTTAATATGGAATTTAGGAAAATCCAATTTTCAATGACCTCCCTTTTCGATGAAACTAATTTTATTAAATTCGTAGTGATTAACTATCATAAGATTTTCGGTTTTGCGTCAATTGGAGTTATTTTGTGACTGTGCACAATATAAATGCGTATTATTTAATCGTTAGAAAATATAAAGGGAGTTTTACAAATAGACTCAGAATTCGACGAAACCAGTTACATCGTGTTCGAAATATTAAACTATTGTAAGATTACAATTTTCATCGCGATCGAAACTCCTATGTGGTAGCTTTTGCATGTTACTTTATGCTAAGTATAGTGTAAATTAAATAATAATAAATGAAGTCAAAATTTAATCAAAATCTAACCTAAGCCTAATCTGTTTAACGTAACACAGCCTAAAGTCCATTTCGTCACATGCTTAAGTTTGAATTTGCTTCCCTATGCTAAACTATAATGTAAAAAATGCACATGCCTATGAAAATGACGTGGATCTTTTCCCTTCCTTCCTCTATATATATAACACATGATGGCAACCTCATTTTGGTTTCAAGAAGAAATTACAAAGTCGAAGCTTTTCTATGGCTTCGAAAATTCAAAACAAGCTAAATACTCCTCTATTAATTATGAAATGAATATATTCGAGCTTGTCTGGGATTTCTCTCCAAGATGTAACTTTTACGCAACTCAACGCATCTGTTCCAAACTTGAAAACCAACTGATCCTCTTAAGGATATGATTTTTGGAAACTAGAAGCACTGATTTGGGTTTTGAACATTGCATTTGGGGTTAGTGTTAAAAACTACATCATCATAAATGTTTTGACAATTCATAATGACTTGGACTGCACGTTTTCCTGTAGTAGTGCTAACGGCTGATCAACACAATGTGAATCTTGAGTGCGAGTTGATGAAGACTGAGTGGGAATCGAAGAGGAGTCGTAGAGAAGAAGTTTGGATTTGGCTTGCGTGGTATGTTGGTTTGTAGAGGGAGAATTTAGAGCTTGAAAGTTTTCATAATGGTGAAAATATATATAGGAGCAACGGGTTTTCTTTGAATGATTGAAGAATCCATATTCATCACGGGTCTGACGGTGTTGGGCTGAATGTGGTGAGGCCATAAACAAATATAAGTTTAGTTTTTTTTAAGTAGTATATAAACTTGCAAATATAATAACTCGCTCACACGATGTCAGATTGACGAACTGTCTATCACATTGGAATCATATGGACATAGGCACACAATGAAACTGGTTTGGAGCGATTTGGAGCTCGTTGGAATTTCAAAGGAATTAAAGCGCCTAATTCTTTTTATAGGCAAATTAATCGTTATTCAGCTATATTAATGAACCAAAGTGTGTAAACTCACTAACTCTGTCCAATTTTATAATATTATAAACGCAATTTGATGTTGATAAACGATGATTGGATGTTGTGTTATGATTTTTGGGTGAATTGATATATTTTATAAATTGTTCCTATTATATATGTTAGTTATATTTAACTTTAGTAGTTGGATATTCCCGCACATTTTAGCAGATGAGACCCTGTGTACCCCGCATAAAAGTGGATGACCTTTTATATCATGATATTCCGTCTTGAACCAAAACCGGTATTATTTATGTTGTCTCTCATATATGGATGTTTGAATATTTGAATAGAACCGGCCCTAAGTATTGATATTTAAAATATCATGAAAATGAATTTGTGTTTTTAAAAGAAAAAATTATTTTTCAAAATAGCAACGAAATTTTTAATGGACTAAACAATAACTTGTTTTTATTAATAAAAACGAGTGGTTTAATTTATAAATGATGTTTATAACTGAAGTGGAATAATTCTCATTGGATAATTTGAAATGTAAATTTAAGAATGAATTTAAAGGGAAGTTGGAAATCGTTTCAAAAAGGAAACGATGAAATTTATTCTAATGTTCAAAATAGGGTTGTAAACGGATGTAGATGGATATAGATAGTGTTGTATCCGACTCTATATCTGAAAATGGAAATCCTTATCTGTCTGCATTCGTGTAAATTTTTTTATATATGGTTGAATTTTAAAAGTAGAACTTGGCAAGGAAATTTATATATGGTTTTGTAACGACCCGTGTTTTCCGACCATATGAATCTGAATATTTAAATTAGTTTTAAATATTATATTGGAAATATAAATGGAAATTAATATTTATTTCGATAATAAAACGAAGTGGAACGAAATATATTTATATATAATATAAATTCGAGCTTGAAAATGGCGTGCAGTTCGTGAAATGAAGTTTTGAATTTCAACTAAAAATACAGGATTCGATATAAGTCGGATTTCTGTGAAACAAGACACGTTGGAACCGTATTGATGATAATTTTCATATGAAAGAGAAAAATCCAGATTTCGTGTTATAGTTTGATAGTTATGGCCAAATCAAATTTTGAAATAGTCGCTATGGAAAATCGTTATTAAATTTTAGGCCTTTAAAGTAGCCGTTTTGCAAACGGACTCTGTTTTCGACGAAACCAGTTCCGTTGAGTTCGTATCGTCGATTAGAGTCAGAATAAGTATATAGTTTGTTATTTTTAGAGATCGAGAAATTTGGCATTAAAAAGGGTAGGGCGGTTCAGGGTAAAAACAGCTTACCGGGGCAACAGTCACAGAATGCGACGAAATTAGTGCCGTTGGGTTCGTATCGAAAAGTTATTGTCGATGTTCGCAGTTTCAAGTGGATTTGATTTATCTGGTGACTGTGGAAAAATTAAACGTGTGTTCATTTCTGGTTTTATAAAGGAAATTTTTTCATACGATGTCGGATTACGACGAAACTTGTCCCATTGAGTCCGGAATACCTTTTTACATCATGAATAGTTTTTTTATCAGAAGACAGAAATCATATATAGTGATTTTTAATACGATTTCTCCGTGACGAAGTTTTCATATAATTTTATATTAATAAAATCCATCCCACTGTTCCTTCTCTTTCTTGTATTTCAAATCTTTGTTTTCTTGTCTGCCGACAGCACACTGCTACTATACAGCCTATCCATCTTTTATGTAATTTCTTTTCAGAATCTATTTACCTTGCCGACCAAGTCTGTGGGATTTCCATCAGAGAAAAGAAAGAAGAAAAAGGAAAACAGCTATCCTAGTGGTGACTGCAAACCTAAAAGTTAATATATACATATATAAAAAACCAACCGTGGTGAGCACGTATTCCTTCAGTATAAATATATGGCAAGCTTCATCCCTTGCTTTGGAAAATTAAAACCAACAGAAGCCTTCAATGCAACCACCCCCTTCATTCGTTTCCAGAAACCAAAATACCCGAACTCGCGCAGGTCAGGGCGGGTTTTCTCGAGCCAGGGTCCACCGTGGGGGGGGTCAGTTCTGGTGCGGATGGGGACACAGGGGAGGCGCAAGGAAGCCTCGAATGGTCCGTCGTCTTGGATGCTGGCGGAGGAGGTTAGGGAGCAGCGGTGTAGAGGTTTGGATTTTGCTCCGGTAGAGGAACTTGGCGGCAGCGGCAACCTTATCTGATCAGGTTGCTCACGTTCTTAAAGAGAAAGGTATGGGAAGGGCTCGTGTTTTAAAGTGTATACGGGATTGAAGCCATGAATCTGAACTGGTACATAGAGGAACGAAAGTTCTGGTATAACGTTGTATAATTTAAACATAATTAACTAAAACTAGGTGATCAGGTTCGAACTAGTGGTATTAGGTCTTAATTAAAGAGTTTAATTGGTTTACTTAAGCATGATTTTAATGTATACAGAAACAAACCCGAAGAGGACTGTCAGCCGCATTCTTTTTATTGTAAAATTCAATAGTACAATTAGTTTAAGGTAACCGAGTAATTAAAGCATTTTATCTAAGTTATAATCTAATTAAATTAGTGTAAACTGAAATCATGAATCTTGTTGCAGGAAAGGGAGTCGACAGCTTGACCACGAGATGCAGAGACGATTTGGATCAGACCACTTAAACGATAACCCAATGTAATCAAAGTAATAATTAAGCGATTTAGTTTGATGATTAATAGTTAAGGGAATTTAATTATTATTAAATAGCATTAATATTAAACGTTCATGTCTTTTGACCGTGTCACCAGAATTGATCAAATTAAAGACTATGGAATCAACGAGCATATCGTCATGGAACCAAACTGGATGTGGTCGAAAACAACTGGGATTTTATGTTAGATTAGACGTTTAATTTAACTGGAAAGAGCTGTTTTGAACTACAGATCAAAACAAGGTGAGTTAAACTCACTCAGTTACCCTTTTTATATTTTATATAAATTGGGTGTTTTTATTTTGTGTGCTCTGCTTGCCAATGGTTGACTGTTTTGCTAGTCATCTATTTATCTATTGATTTAACCGATGAAATTAAACTGTGTTTAATTTCAGTGAAATACCAAATCGTTATTCTTTTAACGATTGATTCCAATAAAGGTAACTCACCTTGGTTGGTCACGTTTATTTATAAACGTGTTTTAAATGGTTGAATTGTTTGAATTGCTTATGGTTGATGTTGAATGGTCGCTATTTAGTGTTATCAGTTAAACAAAACTGAACCGTCTGATTTGAGGAAAAAACCATTTGAATACAGGGAAGAACAGGTTGGAGGAATCCAACCGGATTCCTCAAATGTATTATTTATTTTCATATTATCATATATGAACTGATCTGATTGTGTGATTGATTTGATGGTTGATTATTAATTGAATATTCAACATCTGTTTGGTTTGAACCAATAGGTGATATTGGTTAAGTGTTTGGCAGAGTATGGCCTTTAAAACCAATCGAGTTATAGATATTGATTCACTGTCAGGTGAATCGATAGAGTTGAGGTTATAAAATTTATTTTATAACCAGAGTTAGATTTGAATTATATTATTTGAATAAAAGTTATTTAAGGGAAATAAATAAATATTTTATTTGAATAAAAGTTATTTAAGGGAAATAAATAAATATTTTATTTGAATAAAAGTTATTTAAGGGAAATAAATAAATATTTTATTTGAATAAAAGTTATTTAAGGGAAATAAATAAATATTTTATTTGTTTAAGACTTTGATTTGTTATGAAGTTATTTTGCAAAGCAAATGCTGATGTTAATCAGATTTACCAGTTAAAGAATAAGAAATGAATTAAATGGTTAAACCTTGAAAATTGTTTTGTAAAGAAAACAAATAATTAGAATTTATTTAAATTAATTATATTTTTAATTAATTTAAAGCGAGGATTGTTGAAATCGGTTAACGAGGTAATCAAGTTTTTGAGTTAATTAAATAAACCGTTCGGAATTAGAATTGTTTACCAAGTAATGTGTTTTGACTAAAATAGTTAAATGAATATTGTTTGAATTTAAATAAGGATAAAGGGGATTAACTACTAAAGTAGTTAATGTTGGAAATGAGTTATTATTTTAATTAATGATGAATTTAGGAAAATATTTTTAAATGGGAATTCATTTAAAAAGTTACCGAATGTGAGATGCAAGCCAATTGAATGGTGAAAGGAAATAAACGTACTCAATTATATGAATTAAGTGAAGGAAGAATTAAGTGGGAAATTGAATATGGTTATTCGAGATAAAATTAGTAAAACATAGTTATTCAAGTTAAGTTGCCATTTCGTACGACTGCTAGCGTAATTCACAGGGCTGCAGATAGCCTACGGCGGTCGGATGTTTCCTGGGGGAATCAGGCGTAACCATTGTGATCGCTGTGATCTAGAGTCAAGCGAATGGAGTTAAGACGAATGCTAATTAATCGAATTAGAAGTATTCAAATATCGTATTTTTGAATATTAAAAGAATTAGAAGTTTTTAATTTAACAAAAGTAAACCAGTTGTTAAAGGCCAGGTGATGCTGAACTAGTGAACTCATTGGAGTGTCATGATTGAAACACTGTATATATTTGATAGTTAAAACACCGACTATCAAACCCTCCCAATACGATTGTTGGTATGGAAAGACCGGATCGAGTTTATATTCGAAAACCATTCCGTCCAACAAATACGTGAAGATCTCAGAAGATGATTGAGATGGAGCATTGAAGACCGTGGGTTTTCATAAACGGAAGAACCACTAATATTCTCTGCCTGGCAAGCAGAGGAAAGCTGTGATTCTGTCGTGGTTGGAATCTACGGGTTGCAAGGACTTCTCGCTATTGATCCATGGGGTGATTCCTATATGGATGCGGTAGGAGAGTGCCTTCGGTTCATCCTGTTCCTGGATGACGTATATGGACGGATGTCTGACAAAGTATTTCCAAAGGGTCACGTACGTTGATTTCTTCAAACGTACGATAGTTGTTGGCGGAGAATTGCCGTTCTCTAGCTTCCAGCTAGAGTATTTTTGTGGATGTCAATTAGTGATATCTGACGGATCTGACGATGTGGCATTCAAAGTAAATGGTGACCAGATGTTCAAGAGTTAATTCTGGCCTCAAGCCTCATCAACCGGGAAAGGACAAAAATCGGGCAGGCAGCATGGCTATGTGGGTCGCTCCCATTAGGGTGTATAATCACCTATCTAGAGGAAATCCTATTTGCTTCTTAAATCTATGTTTCGATGCTGTCCCTTGTCGGGAGACGGTTGCTGATCCCAACCGTCGGTGATATACATTCGATACACTCAAGCGAAATGAGTGGTCGGTCATGTGAGGGCCGGGTTGCAAGACGTTCTTGTTGAACCCAGTGTATTCGTCTCTAGAGATACACGATCGGAAGGTGGTCCCATACCTTGTCAAGGTCGGAATCCAATTTCCAATAAGCGCCTGCGGGTTTTGTTTGTATACTATATATGTGGAGCGTGAGATGCAAGCGTTCTACTAGATTCTATTTACTTGTATTTAGACATTATCATAATATCAGACAAGATATTGATTTCAAAACTGTTTTGGGTTATCGTAAGGTAAAAACCGTCCGTGTTTATGTGTGGATTTGGTCTTACGATTATCCTTTTGTTTGGAAAAGATTTTGAACTCTAAAATCATGGTTGGATGGTTCATCCTTATTACTGTGCGAGTTTATCTCACTCTGGTTCACCAGACTGACCCGGTGTTTTGTAAATGCTCGGGTTAGGCCGGGTTGTACAGGTTCAGGTTATCAACTGCTGTGAAGAGACGAGCTGGAAGAGTCCAGACGTATGATATTATTACTATTCCGCTGTGTATTATATGAGGACAGATTAGTATCACTGTCCAGATGTGTACTCTGATATTGTAAGTATTTTAAAGCCTTCAATAAAGATTATTTCTGTATTATATTTTGTTCCGCTGCGATGTGAGACTCTGTGTGGTGTTCTTCTTCTTCTTCTATTCTAATTTTTCTATCTTATCTATTCTCACCCTCTAACTTCTTTCTATAAATGATCTGGAATATTCGATGTCTGAATGGTCAACATGGTAGTTTGATGTTGATTTTCGGAGTCGAAAATCCCGGTTCGTTACAGTGGTATCAGAGCTATTGGTTAAGTAATTACCTTGGCTCTGTGGCGTGACTCAGTAGAGATGGGGTTAGTAATACCCTAGATTGAGTTTGAGTGTATATATATATATGAGCGCGTATTTGTAAATTGATATAAAAACTGTTTATATTGTGTTGATTGGTTTGTCGAGTAGTTTATGAATTCTGGTCGATACAGTAATGCAAACTGTGTCGATAAGTGTTTCTAAACTCTTGAACAGAATAATTCGACACAGTATGTTTTGAAAGAGGGTAAATGAAATAATTTACCCAAATTATATTTTGATATAAAGAAATATATATTTGAAGTATTATAGATTTATTGGAGGTGTTGGTTGATTATAATTGAAATGGTTATATAAATAACCAATTGGATTTCGTATCACATAAAAGCAGATTAATTAAAGCTGAAATTAGAATTGGAACTAAAATTCCTAAAAGTGGGAAAGTTGTTGCAATTGAACTTGGATTGAATATATGAAAATTTTAAAATCCTGGGAGATTTTAAATTGTTTACAAGCATCGTGAATTTTATTTTGAAATAGATTTCAAAATGAAAGGGTTTAAATATGATTTTGATAAGTGACATAGTATTGAACTCACTTCGATAGCTAGAAAATAGATTCCGATGATGTGCGCGCCATTGTCGGTGTTCATTTTCGAGTGGTAAGTGACGGATTACTACCAAAGATTTTGTTTTGAATTGCTTTGAGAAAAACAAGTTGTTTTGGATCCTGAAAGGAATATTTGATTTTCTTGAAAGAGCTAAACTGTTTAAAAACTCCCAGGGAAAGTATTTGAACAAGAACAAGATTAAATAGAAATTGTGAAAGTAAATATGAGTTGAATTAAAACCATTTCATTGAAAATTGAATCGAGATATAATATATCAAGTGGAATCAGATTTGGAATTGGGAGACAGGAATCTGAAATGGTGTTGGACTGGTAAGTTAAGGGTTGAAATTGGTGATGGATGGAAATTGAGTTAAGAATGAGATTTGGCTTGGTTGCGTGAAGGATTTGGTTCTGAGGATAAAAGTGGAATTTCGTTTGGGAATGCATTTGTATATGCTGACAGAGTAGCAGACGGGAAAGATATAGTGATATGCCCGACAAAAAGGTACACGTTTATTTTTATATGGGTTTGGTGATTTATGAGCCTATTTGGCAAGCCGCTTGGCTGTTTTGTTTTCTTTTGGATTTGGAGAAGGCCTAGAAAGGCGAGTTGTGGTTGTACCGATTGAGCCGTACAGAGGTGGTGCTGGCAAAAATTTTCAAAAATTTAAAGTGTTAGAAAATTTTCGATATTTTTGAAAATATATATTTACAGTATTGAATTGGTTTCTAATTTAATATAAAATTAGATTGAAATTAATGAGTTTATAACGTTCTTTCTTACCTTAGCAATTTCGAGGACGAAATTATTATAAGGGGGGAAGAATGTAACGACCCGTGTTTTCCGACCATATGAATCTGAATATTTAAATTAGTTTTAAATATTATATTGGAAATATAAATGGAAATTAATATTTATTTCGATAATAAAACGAAGTGGAACGAAATATATTTATATATAATATAAATTCGAGCTTGAAAATGGCGTGCAGTTCGTGAAATGAAGTTTTGAATTTCAACTAAAAATACAGGATTCGATATAAGTCGGATTTCTGTGAAACAAGACACGTTGGAACCGTATTGATGATAATTTTCATATGAAAGAGAAAAATCCAGATTTCGTGTTATAGTTTGATAGTTATGGCCAAATCAAATTTTGAAATAGTCGCTATGGAAAATCGTTATTAAATTTTAGGCCTTTAAAGTAGCCGTTTTGCAAACGGACTCTGTTTTCGACGAAACCAGTTCCGTTGAGTTCGTATCGTCGATTAGAGTCAGAATAAGTATATAGTTTGTTATTTTTAGAGATCGAGAAATTTGGCATTAAAAAGGGTAGGGCGGTTCAGGGTAAAAACAGCTTACCGGGGCAACAGTCACAGAATGCGACGAAATTAGTGCCGTTGGGTTCGTATCGAAAAGTTATTGTCGATGTTCGCAGTTTCAAGTGGATTTGATTTATCTGGTGACTGTGGAAAAATTAAACGTGTGTTCATTTCTGGTTTTATAAAGGAAATTTTTTCATACGATGTCGGATTACGACGAAACTTGTCCCATTGAGTCCGGAATACCTTTTTACATCATGAATAGTTTTTTTATCAGAAGACAGAAATCATATATAGTGATTTTTAATACGATTTCTCCGTGACGAAGTTTTCATATAATTTTATATTAATAAAATCCATCCCACTGTTCCTTCTCTTTCTTGTATTTCAAATCTTTGTTTTCTTGTCTGCCGACAGCACACTGCTACTATACAGCCTATCCATCTTTTATGTAATTTCTTTTCAGAATCTATTTACCTTGCCGACCAAGTCTGTGGGATTTCCATCAGAGAAAAGAAAGAAGAAAAAGGAAAACAGCTATCCTAGTGGTGACTGCAAACCTAAAAGTTAATATATACATATATAAAAAACCAACCGTGGTGAGCACGTATTCCTTCAGTATAAATATATGGCAAGCTTCATCCCTTGCTTTGGAAAATTAAAACCAACAGAAGCCTTCAATGCAACCACCCCCTTCATTCGTTTCCAGAAACCAAAATACCCGAACTCGCGCAGGTCAGGGCGGGTTTTCTCGAGCCAGGGTCCACCGTGGGGGGGGTCAGTTCTGGTGCGGATGGGGACACAGGGGAGGCGCAAGGAAGCCTCGAATGGTCCGTCGTCTTGGATGCTGGCGGAGGAGGTTAGGGAGCAGCGGTGTAGAGGTTTGGATTTTGCTCCGGTAGAGGAACTTGGCGGCAGCGGCAACCTTATCTGATCAGGTTGCTCACGTTCTTAAAGAGAAAGGTATGGGAAGGGCTCGTGTTTTAAAGTGTATACGGGATTGAAGCCATGAATCTGAACTGGTACATAGAGGAACGAAAGTTCTGGTATAACGTTGTATAATTTAAACATAATTAACTAAAACTAGGTGATCAGGTTCGAACTAGTGGTATTAGGTCTTAATTAAAGAGTTTAATTGGTTTACTTAAGCATGATTTTAATGTATACAGAAACAAACCCGAAGAGGACTGTCAGCCGCATTCTTTTTATTGTAAAATTCAATAGTACAATTAGTTTAAGGTAACCGAGTAATTAAAGCATTTTATCTAAGTTATAATCTAATTAAATTAGTGTAAACTGAAATCATGAATCTTGTTGCAGGAAAGGGAGTCGACAGCTTGACCACGAGATGCAGAGACGATTTGGATCAGACCACTTAAACGATAACCCAATGTAATCAAAGTAATAATTAAGCGATTTAGTTTGATGATTAATAGTTAAGGGAATTTAATTATTATTAAATAGCATTAATATTAAACGTTCATGTCTTTTGACCGTGTCACCAGAATTGATCAAATTAAAGACTATGGAATCAACGAGCATATCGTCATGGAACCAAACTGGATGTGGTCGAAAACAACTGGGATTTTATGTTAGATTAGACGTTTAATTTAACTGGAAAGAGCTGTTTTGAACTACAGATCAAAACAAGGTGAGTTAAACTCACTCAGTTACCCTTTTTATATTTTATATAAATTGGGTGTTTTTATTTTGTGTGCTCTGCTTGCCAATGGTTGACTGTTTTGCTAGTCATCTATTTATCTATTGATTTAACCGATGAAATTAAACTGTGTTTAATTTCAGTGAAATACCAAATCGTTATTCTTTTAACGATTGATTCCAATAAAGGTAACTCACCTTGGTTGGTCACGTTTATTTATAAACGTGTTTTAAATGGTTGAATTGTTTGAATTGCTTATGGTTGATGTTGAATGGTCGCTATTTAGTGTTATCAGTTAAACAAAACTGAACCGTCTGATTTGAGGAAAAAACCATTTGAATACAGGGAAGAACAGGTTGGAGGAATCCAACCGGATTCCTCAAATGTATTATTTATTTTCATATTATCATATATGAACTGATCTGATTGTGTGATTGATTTGATGGTTGATTATTAATTGAATATTCAACATCTGTTTGGTTTGAACCAATAGGTGATATTGGTTAAGTGTTTGGCAGAGTATGGCCTTTAAAACCAATCGAGTTATAGATATTGATTCACTGTCAGGTGAATCGATAGAGTTGAGGTTATAAAATTTATTTTATAACCAGAGTTAGATTTGAATTATATTATTTGAATAAAAGTTATTTAAGGGAAATAAATAAATATTTTATTTGAATAAAAGTTATTTAAGGGAAATAAATAAATATTTTATTTGAATAAAAGTTATTTAAGGGAAATAAATAAATATTTTATTTGTTTAAGACTTTGATTTGTTATGAAGTTATTTTGCAAAGCAAATGCTGATGTTAATCAGATTTACCAGTTAAAGAATAAGAAATGAATTAAATGGTTAAACCTTGAAAATTGTTTTGTAAAGAAAACAAATAATTAGAATTTATTTAAATTAATTATATTTTTAATTAATTTAAAGCGAGGATTGTTGAAATCGGTTAACGAGGTAATCAAGTTTTTGAGTTAATTAAATAAACCGTTCGGAATTAGAATTGTTTACCAAGTAATGTGTTTTGACTAAAATAGTTAAATGAATATTGTTTGAATTTAAATAAGGATAAAGGGGATTAACTACTAAAGTAGTTAATGTTGGAAATGAGTTATTATTTTAATTAATGATGAATTTAGGAAAATATTTTTAAATGGGAATTCATTTAAAAAGTTACCGAATGTGAGATGCAAGCCAATTGAATGGTGAAAGGAAATAAACGTACTCAATTATATGAATTAAGTGAAGGAAGAATTAAGTGGGAAATTGAATATGGTTATTCGAGATAAAATTAGTAAAACATAGTTATTCAAGTTAAGTTGCCATTTCGTACGACTGCTAGCGTAATTCACAGGGCTGCAGATAGCCTACGGCGGTCGGATGTTTCCTGGGGGAATCAGGCGTAACCATTGTGATCGCTGTGATCTAGAGTCAAGCGAATGGAGTTAAGACGAATGCTAATTAATCGAATTAGAAGTATTCAAATATCGTATTTTTGAATATTAAAAGAATTAGAAGTTTTTAATTTAACAAAAGTAAACCAGTTGTTAAAGGCCAGGTGATGCTGAACTAGTGAACTCATTGGAGTGTCATGATTGAAACACTGTATATATTTGATAGTTAAAACACCGACTATCAAACCCTCCCAATACGATTGTTGGTATGGAAAGACCGGATCGAGTTTATATTCGAAAACCATTCCGTCCAACAAATACGTGAAGATCTCAGAAGATGATTGAGATGGAGCATTGAAGACCGTGGGTTTTCATAAACGGAAGAACCACTAATATTCTCTGCCTGGCAAGCAGAGGAAAGCTGTGATTCTGTCGTGGTTGGAATCTACGGGTTGCAAGGACTTCTCGCTATTGATCCATGGGGTGATTCCTATATGGATGCGGTAGGAGAGTGCCTTCGGTTCATCCTGTTCCTG